>JAAROD010000033.1:1200000-1800000 GCA_012274445.1 Sclerotiophoma versabilis
ACAACCGTACGAAGTCTCTTTCGAGCCATTCTTAGGCTTATGAAGATGGACAGGGACGAACCCTTGCATCAATCAGCGGTCATGCTCGGCCTGACTTATCCCAAGTTATTCGCAGGGATACCCGTAATACCTTCGTATAAAAGTCAAGATGTCATGGGCCGAATATTTGTCTTAGGGCTCATTCAATACTGTCCCTTGTACCACGCGTTGCACATTCCTTTTTGGCATTTATTAGTACTTTCGCCGCCAAAACATACTGCATCACGATTACAAGCATCAGCTCATCTATCTATGGTGCTCGAAGGCGTTGCTACCTGCTTGTCTGCCAGTAAGATTGTTCATTCCTTCTCGCCCTGGCTCGTGGCCATCATGATGTCCCACCTGTGAGGCAGGAGGCAAGAGCATGTGCAGCCACATGCAATCGAAAACGAAAAGCATCAATCGTGGCCTGCGTGACCACCCATCTCCTAATGCGCTTGCCATAATCTCTGTACCTTCTAATACACTTCACCGCAATAATGCACTTCGTTAGCGCCAGGAACAGCAAGACATTACTCGAACTCGATCACAAGTACACCGACATTTGGCAACCAGAGCACAAACCTAGAAAGTTGCGGCGGTTCATGTCTCTTGGCTCAAGAAGGAATAAGACAACGGGCAAACCTGACATGAACATCAAATGTCAGACATTCAACGCCAGCCTCGGCAGCACTCCACTACAGACTCTCTCGCCTCGACCTACCGAGTTTAGGCCAGTGGCGAAGGAGACCAAACGATCTATCTCCACCTTTCTCCTCTCGAGGTACTCCTTTGCCAACGAACCCGAACCTGCGAAGGGCGAAGACGGGGTCAACAACGTTCAAGGCCATCTACCCGTCACCGAGACGCCTTTCCTAACGGTACCCCCTGCGGCAACTAATGGCGATGAGGATCGTCTGAAGGGCCATGGGCATCTGCCTGTCACTGGCAACCCACACCAATCCTTGCAGATGCAGCCCAGGAAGGACTCGGCAACGAAGTTGTTCTCTAACATGCGTATTGCGGCGAGTCGGACTGCTGCGCTCACGAGCCACCCGGTAAGGAAGGAGGATCTGGAGAGCGAGGAGGAGTTCCAAACGCCAGTGGAGTTCCAAAAGCCAGAAGAGTTTTGGGGGCGCCAGAAGGTGAACTACCTAGAAAAGTAGATGCTTGATGAAAGGAACAGAGAGGCCAGAAATTACAAAGGAGAAGAAGTGAATTGTTATAGTTAAAGGCAGTAGTGGATGTGTGCAAAGCCAAAGTAATCATCTCCTTACCTACCGTGGATATCATTAATCAGCAAGCCCTAAAGCTCCCAACAATGCTCATGTTCCCGACCATCCAACGCCGACGCCATGCAATCTTCCTCCCTCAAACCTTCAACCACAGGTTCAGCACACCCTTGGCATACTCGACAATCTCGTCTCCACCGAGCTTGCTCTCACCGTACAGACGGTCAACGAAAGAGATGGGTACCTCCGCAACTGTGCAGCCCATGGCCTTCGCGCGCACCATCATCTCCATCTGGAAAGTGTAACCCTTGCTCTCCGTGCTCCTGATGACCTTCTGTAACACCTCCTTCTTGTACAGCCTAAAGCTGCCCGTCAGATCACTGACGCCCGGCCTTAGCACCGTATCCGCAAACAGATTGGCACCGCGGCTGACAAACTTCCTCTTCAAGTCCCAGCCATACACACCACCGTTGCCTGCATATCGTGTGCCGGTGACGATGTCGTAGTTCTTGGTCTTCTGCACCTTAATCATCTCGGGGATGAACTTGGGGTGGTGACTGAAGTCGGCGTCCATGATGATGACGTAGTTGCCATTTGCATATTGCAGGCCGTGAACGTACGCGGTTCCCAGACCTAGCTTGCCGGCGCGCGCGCGGATCTGGATGTGCTCCGGCGTGTAGACTTTCTGGAGCTGGGCAGCGACTTCTTGCGTTCCGTCTGGTGAACCGTCGTCGACGATGATGAGTTCCCAGTCCAGGTTGCTGTGGGCGCGTTGTTAGTTAACAATGCTTCTGTTGTGCTGGTGCTTCCTCAGAGGGGTTGCAGGGGTACTCACTTCTCAGTGAACGTCTTGTTGAGCAGCCATGCTATTATGGGCAGGTTGCGGCGCTCGTTGTATGTGGGGAGGAGAACAGAGTATTTGTCCTTCTTCTGCTGGATCGGAGCCATCTTGTGCGGTGGGCAATTGGCGAAAAGAGCGACTATGGTTGAGCGTGGTGTGTTGGACGGTTGAAAGTGCGGAGGGCAATCGTGTCCCGGAGGAGCAAGGGCCACCTGCCCCTTTCAGCGAGCTCTATGAAGAGCCTCGTTTTGAACAGGGTCTAGTCTCTCCAACCAGCAACGCGACAACAACGGTCTCGATCTTATCTAGAACCTACCAAATGCCTCCTCGCCCTCCAACAAGGAAACAAGGAAACTCCTAGATTCAAGCATCAACATCTTGTTGCATTGCGCCTATATCTAACTGTGATCCTGGCTGGACGTTGGTGCTTCTTCAAAACGAGCTGCTTTGTTAGTACGACTAAACAACGTCACCATCATGTTTCCGACACGAGCGCAGTCTGCGAGGAAGAATCTTTTGCTGTGCTTTGATGCATTCGGGACGCTGTTCCAGCCTAATACCCCAATCCCAAGGGCGTATGCTCAAGCTGCCATTGAGCATGGAGTGAAGTGCGACACCAAAAGTCCTGAGGCGGATGTTGGCAGAGAGTTCAAAAGAGCTTTCAAAGAAGCATCGAGAAGAAGTCCGAACTATGGCAAGGCGACGGGTCTCGGAGTAGAGAGGTGGTGGAGAAACGTAAGGCATCTACTTTCTGCTTGGATCTCAGTCATCTACTTCAATGCCAATTGACAACTTACAGGTAATTCACAGCACATTTCAGCCATGGTTAGAGCCGGGACAAGATGTACCGCAAAGTCTGGTTGATGAGCTCTTGCGTCGCTACTCGACTAAAGAAGGCTATGATATTTTTCCGGACATCAACCCCTTCTTTCAAATGCTACGAAAGAAGCCGTCCTCTGAGGCCGTCGGACCATGGCCTTGGGAGAAGACGGTTGTCGGTATCATTACAAATTCGGACGACCGAGTACCTGGCATCTTGTCTTCGTTCGGCCTCAAAATCGGCCCAAGGAGAGTAGGCACTCCAGACCAGCGCACTGCCGAAGCCGCTCTGGAGGATGATATCAGCTTCGTTGTGCTCAGCTACGATGTTGGTGTTGAGAAGCCCGATCGTAGCATCTTCGATGCTGCAGTTGATTCGTTGAAAGAGACCTTGAGTGGTAGAGACGATGGACTGCAGGTTGAGGATTTTGAGAAGCTATATGTCGGCGACTCACTCGAACATGACTTCTTTGGTGCGAAAAGAGCTGGATGGAATGCGCTGATGCTGGACCGGAACAACTCTTTCAAGAACGCTTTCGCGAAGAAAGGCAAGGACCTCATTAGAGCCACAGTGAAGCAGGAACCGGGGTATAAGTATGCGAACGTGGATATGATAAAGACATTGGACGCACTCCACGCTTGGTATCCGGCCAATCCGAGGAAAAGCTCGCCTGGTTCTATTGGCTCCAAGAACGAGAGTACGGCTTGAGCGGACTTGATTAAAGGCAAGATACTGGATCATGTTCAGATGACGCAGATAACATTAGGGGGGTTAAACTACTGGTGATTGCTCAGCTTCAGGTGCCGGTGAGCTATCAGCACCTACATGATTATATCTTCTATTAATCCGCAGGCCGCCTCAGCTCCAGGATATTTGACAGCTTGACAATACCTTTCCCACCCCAGCCGGCCTGTCCAGAAGCAACTTCTGGACGGACACGCACATACCAGCCCCAAGCTCGTTTATCGAGCTCTTCCTTGCTAAGGACCTGGGCCCAAGACTGATATAAAAGCTCAAGAGCTCCTAACAGCATTCCTAGGTTCCGCTGTTTCTCCGCTGTCAGAGATGCAGCGGTTCGCTTGACAGGTGCATCCTCGGTGTCCATCGAAGCTGCTTTGGGGGTTTCGAACGACTTGAGCAGATATGCCCGTGCCCCTTGAGCGGTGTGTATGGGCAGTTGGTTTGATCCTTTCTGTGTTTTGGGCCCAGTGTTCGCTTTCTTGAGTGCCTCTAGGTCGATACCCCAGAGCGCAGGCTCTTTAGCGTTAGTCGGCTTATCGTCATCTACGAGGGTTTCTTGTGTGGAGTCTTCTTCTTTCAGTGTGCTTTGAGTTGATCCCTCTCTCTTGGTGTTTTGCGTTGAGATCTCTTCCCATTCGTAGCCCCAGCGTTTCATCACTCGAACCTCTCTATTCATGATTCGGACGATCGGTTGTCCTTCTCCCCAGCCTTCATCTTCTGCTGTCTTGCCATTATCGATGCCGATATGCACTGCCTTTGTCTTACTGTTCATGCTGACAACGGCTTGTGCAAGGCTCAGTCTGCTTGATAACGGCTGCTCTGGCATGGTGAACTTTAGTAGTGCTACAGTGAATGCTAGTACCAAAGGCGCTCGATTGGTATAGATAATTTTTGCTTCCAACACATCTTCGTTGCGTATTGCTTCTGGAAGTGCGAGGGAAGTCTCAATCTCTGAAGGACTGAGAGGCTGCCCGTATAGTGACTTGGTCTTCTTAGGTGATGGCACTGGTGCTGATCCTGGACCAGTTGCATCACTCAAAGACCGCTTCTTCGATACCCGTTTGGCGGCATTGAGAACCTGTCATGCAATCTTTTCGTCTTGGAAGACAGACGTGAGGGTTTTGAAGTCTGCTTTGGCGATTTCCTCAGCTGCACACGCTTTGTTAGACACGACTCGTCGCGTATTTGCGCTCTCACGTGCTTACGCGTAAGTAGTTTGGCGGATTGAAGGTCTGCGATTTTCCCTAATGCTTGGGCAAGTGGCACTTTTGCGTCCTGTGACAGAAAACGAAGCAAAGACTGGATATTCTGTGCCGAAGCCATACTGTCACTCCGAAAGTAATCAATGATATGTCGAGATCGTTGTTTGCAAGATGACGATGGCGAAAGCAGGCACGACGCGCTATCGATAAAGTGGTCGGCGCTAATGGATGTCACAGCTCGTCTCCCACGACACTGACTTCTGCGGGAGCTTCCGCGCACATCTCACATCAGCAACATGGCGTTCAAGTTCTCGTTGGGTGCGGCCAAGGGCAACAAACCCCAGTTAAACGCCAAGACCAAGGCAGAAGAGGAGGCAAAGGAGCGCGAGGAGAAAAATGCGTTGGACAAGGTCATGGCCGAGTTCGAGGAGGAGCATGGTGCTGGCAGCAAGGTTCTCGGCGAACCAGAGCGACGTGAAGAAGAAGAGGTCTTTGTTCCTACAGGAAGCAAGAGACACTTTACAGGACGACAGCGGAACATGAAGAGTGGACCTGGTACGCTCGATGTCGATCCTCTCGATGAGTTTAGAAGCGCAGGCGCAGGACGACTCAACCCTCCAGCACAACCACGATTCGGAGGCGCAGCGCCTATGGGCCCAGGGTATCTTGGCGGATCCAAACAGAGCGAGAACCTGTACACAACGGTGGTCGCCAAAGCGTCGAATCTCCCTCCAACGATGGATTCAAAACGCGTCGAAGAACTCTTCGCAGATTTCCCATCACTCAAAGTGACAAAGATCGAGAAAATTCCTCCACAAGGCCCAGCGACGAAGGGGCGACCGAGCTTGGCGATGAAGGTCATCTTCGACAAAGATGCGAATGCGCGAGATCTTGACGACGCGATGAACAGACTAAATGACAAGAAGTACTTGGGGAGAGGCTATTATCTGCACTTGGATAGATATCTCGGTGGACGTGTTGTGGGCACAGAACAGCGAACAGAGCCATTTGGCGCTCGATGGCAGGCTCCAGAAGTAGCTAAAGGATATGCTCCTCCACCAGACCTTGGGGGTGGAGCTAGGGACAGGGACCGCCCACGCGAAGACACCGAACGTTTGGTCATCACTGCCAACCAACCACCAGACATTGCCACGCTGCGTCTGGTACACATGACTATTGAAGGTGTCATCAACGGTGGTGTGGAGTTTGAGGCTGCCCTGATGAACGATCCACAAGTTCAAGAAGAAGAACGCTTCGCTTGGCTCTTCGATCAAAAGCATCCGGTAAATCGGTATTATAGATGGAGAATGCATCAGATCGTATGCGACACGCCAAACTCGGAGATTTTCGCGCGGCAAGGCATGTGGCAAGGACCGACAGACCCACTGGCGGACGAGTTTGCGAATCATCTAGGAGCATTTGACGCCGACTATCAAGACTCCGACGAGGACGAAGATGAGGAGAAGCCTCAACAGAGACAGCTGCCAGTTGGAGATAACTACCCTGGACGTGTCGATAATGGTCATGGTATCATGAGCCCTCGCTCAAGAGCAATGCTGCTCTGGCTACTTACTTCGCTACCACCTGGAAGCATCCTGGCAGACGATATTGCAGCCATATCCGTCTTCGCTGTTGAACATGCGACTCAAGGCATGGACGAGGTTATACACATCCTTGTATCGAACCTGATCGAGCCTTTTCAGATGACCGAAACCAACACAAGGAGACGTCTTGGTGATGTAGAAGGACGAGAGGAACGCAGACGCACTGACCTGCGGCAAGCTACGTTGAACGCTCTACGCATTATTTCCGACGTTCTTCTCACTACATCGAGAGAGTCTGGCGCCTCATACAAGTACCGACTAGCTCTAGGAACGCAGCTCGTAGAACGCAAGGCTTTCGAGCATCTTCAAAGATTACCTGCGCAACTCGAGATGGGCCGAATGACGGAGCGGACTTACAGGGACGAAGTGAACAGTATCCTCACAGTCTGGAAAGACGAGCACCTGTTTGACAAGCCTGCCCTAGAACACTTGGATAATGCTTTCAACGCGCAAGAAAGACAGAAGGAGCAGGCCGAGCAAGAAAGGAAACTGGCGGAGAAAAGGAATAAGCGCAAGGCTACCGCGAAGGCTACCACTAGCATCAAGATGGACCACGACGAGGAAGACGACAAGATGGATGTTGATCAAGATGATGGCGAGGACATGAACGCTCTGGATGGGACCAACGACGGCACACCCCAAGCAGTGCCCGATACAGCAGCACCCGCCGAAGCAGAGAACATGGTCGTCGAATCAACACCGAAGAACGACTCAGTCCCTGCAGCACCTGAAATAGCAGGAGAGACAGCAGCGGCGCGGGCTAGGCGTCTGCGACCCAGAGCTGAAGACATGTTCGCGTCAGACGGAGAGTGAATAATGCAGCGTTGTTTTGCACGTGATACCCTAGACTAGACGAAGGTTTGGAAGCACTATGCGAGGACCAAGCGAAAGACATGTCAAGCACGGTGAAGCATCTGCAGTGATCAGGCGCGATTGGTGAATGACCTCGTCGGTGTTTGTTGACGATGACGCGCTGCCGCGGGGCCAGGACATGGGACATTTGACATGCTCATTGTCGCGAAGGCGCCCAATCAACGAACGCATCACGCCGCCGCGATCAACGTGATTCAGCGCCTTTCTTGACCTCACTTCACCAGAAACGACATTTACTCTTCTCCGAACCTGTGCCTGACTGTGTGCCGCGGACGCGCGCTATCACGCGGCTCTGTGTGATTGGCCCCATTAGACAGGAGCATCGTCCCTCTTCTCGCCCCGAGCGCTCTCCGCCGCCTACACCGCAAGCATAAACACGACGACGCAAAACTACCCCACAGCGAAATTTTGCCCGCTCGCTGAGCAACTTCGCCTCCCGCCAGAGCCAGAGCTATACATCGGAAGCGAGCCGAGGCCACGCAGCCACGAGCCGCTCGCAACACCCCCGCGGTTATCTCCCCGCGCAGGTAACCGCTATCTATAGCCCGCCATGCCCTGCTTCCTGGGGCTCGCGGTGAGCATTCACACGCCCGACGGGCCGTTGTCAGAGCACTCGATACAGAAACAATCCAAATTCCACCGCATCACGTCGTACATTCCTGTGCCGCCCGCCAAAATCCCGCCTGGTGCTACCAAGCCTGAGCAGTCCACTTTCGCTATCTCCATCACCCTACTCACCCCAGGTCTCCACGTCCCCTACTCGGCGCCGAAGCCAACGCCCGAGGACCCCAACCCGAAACCGAAGATTGTCGGCGGCCTCCCAGGCTTCACCAGCGAGCGGGGCAAGTACGGCGCGGCCATAGCTCCATACAAGCCCCTAACCTCCTCGCCGAACGAAACGATCGCCGCCTACATTTACTTCGATGGACGAGCAAAAGAGGAGGTAGCCACCCTTTTACGGCGTGGTGAGGAGACATGGGTAAATTCCCGTTGGGTCAGCGTGCCTGAGTCAGAAGGAGGAGGGTTGGCCGAGCGCGAGTTTCTGTTCCGTGAGGTCGGACTAGAGCGCTGGCTCAATGGGCTCGATCTGGAGGGCTCGGACAAGAACGTAGCTGCGAAGATTGAGCGGAGAAAGCAGCGCCTGGAGAAGAAGCGCAGGAAGAGGAGAGAAGCACGCGGCAGCAGCGACGAAGATGAGACCAACCCGTCACGGAACGGTGTTCTTCGCTATGGCGACGAGAAGGATGCGCCAGTCGAAGCATTGTCAGGAAACGACGACTTCTTCACATCCGACTCCGACTCCGACGACGAACCTCCTGTACCGGAAGCTGCAGGTCAGATCAAGGTTGCCTTATTCCGTGTTCTGGCATCTGGCGAGATCAAGCGTGGAGAGTATTCACCGCAGTTCGACGCACACGACGATGATGACCCAAACGGCGGTGATGGCGAGGATATCGACCACACCACCAGTTTCGCTAAACCCAAGACGCTGGACCCCAAGTCGATCAGCACGCAGACCGTCACCGGTATTGATCCTCCAGACAAGCCATATGCCGTTTTCACATTCTTATACCGCGGAGAGCGTAAGTGTACACAATGGTTGGGAGACGTTAGAAGCTAACGTGGGTAGGCCAATTGCGAAAGATGGGCATCCTCGAGTCCAGCGACAAGAAGGCGACTGTTGCCTCACCCACGACGCGTCGGAAGTCAGGACTGGACTTCAGCAGCCTCAAGCCTCTAGATGCTGCCAAAGGCACAAAGAACTTTGGCGGCTACCGTGATATGCAGTCACCACAGGCCAAGCAGAAAAGCGAAGACGCCATGGACAGCGATGCAGACGACGAGGACGACACACGGCCTGATGTTATCGATGATGACAAAGACGTCGTGGATAAGGGCTTGCTCTCGCCAGAGGATGCGGCTAAGCAAGGTGAACTTGCAGAGGGCGTGCGGAAGATCAAGGTATGTTCCACCAGTTTTCAGCGGTTAGGCCGACTAACGCCATGGCAGCTAAAACGACAGCATTCAGCTGAGCCTCTGGCACGCGGTCTGCCCGCCAGCGAGTCATCGTCGGGGTCACCCGTCTCTGGCACACCTGCTCCGGGCAACTCAGCAGCCGAAGGCTCTTCGTCCATGGCTGCGACCGCCGACGCGGAAAGCAGCGTTGCGTCGCCGTTCAAGAAGCACCGGGCCTCTTTGCCAGGCTTCGATGAGAATGTGCGCAAGAGCTTAGGCCAGGCTCTATTGGGCGCACAGAAAGAACGAGGAAACTCTGAGGGTACCATACCCACGACAACGATTGAATCGAAGATGGAGGAAGATGAAGAGTTGTGACTTTGGGAGATCCGTATGCAGAGTGCATTTGGATGAGAAAGCCATGACTATGAACTGGCTTCTGACCTTGTTTCCACTGCAGCTTTTGTATCATTTTTTGAAAGATTCACGGTTACGCATAGCTTTCTCTGCCGTCGACATGGCATCCCAATACTATACCACGCGGCGCCACAACATACGGGCCGGCATCTGCTACATTGGCGCTTTTGGTACAGGCTCGAAAATGGGGGTGGCTTGGATATGAGGACCTGCAACTCTCCCCATCTAGGCGTTTAGCCTGTACATTCTTGTTTGCAATGTAAGAACATGACAGGACAGCTTTGCACTCTGATCCAGTCGTTCGTTTGTGAATATACACAGTACTGCTCAGGCGAGGGAGCCTCGTGAGCGCTGTAGATCATGTCAATCTGTCATTTGTGTATGGTCATCAACAAGGCGAGAAAATGGGTCGTGGCGTGGTGACAATGCACATAGTGAGGTAGCAGCTACAGCTTAAACTCGACCGTACTTCTCTCCCAGCCAACTCCACCACCATCCTTCCGGCTCGCCAGCTTCTCTGCCATCTCAGCTTTCTTTTCCTTGTTGCGCTCGGTACACAACTCGAATACAGTGCTAAGGTTAAAGACCATGGAGTGGAATGGTGGACTCTGATCGATCAGGTTCGAAAGCAGATGCTTGGCATCAGGGATGCGGCCGGTGTATAGAAGACACACGGCAAGATTCTGCTTGATCATGGCATCATCAGGAAACTGCTCCTGCAAGGTGCGGAAGGACGATGCCGCAGCTTCATAATCCGAGTCTGCAAGCTGCACCAAAGCTGCAAGCGTACCGTCAAGCAGCGCATCACTCTCAGCTTCAGAGGCTCGGGCAAGGCATTGCCGTGCACTGGCCAGATCACCTACCCTCAGCCATACCAGCGTCTCCATGACCAGCACTTCTCTCGCTTCGGCTGAATCGGTTTCTTCCTCACGTTTAGACAAGGTGCCCAGATGCCGGCCAGCACCATGCAGATCACCCATCTCCACCAGGGTATTTGCAACCCTGATTCCACAGTCTCTCAACCTGCGCCTCCAAAGCGTCTTCTCGGACTCTTCAGTCGCGCGGATGATGGACTCGCGGCACTCTCTTGCTAGCTCGTAGTAGCCCATGATTCCCTTGCGCCATTCTCCGTAGCCCAGCGCTGTCAAGCGCACCACCAGCAGCCGCAGGTCCCATGGCACGAGATGCAGATTGGTCAGCGGATGGCGGTAGAATGCGCTGTTTAGATCGCCCAAGACTTTTGCCTCCTGTGCTGCAAGTGCATGTTCGCTTATCAAGCAGAGACAGGCAAGCCGAATGTGCACGAGGTGGAAGAGGGTGGGGTAGTCGGTGGGCGCCGCAGCAGAGACGATATTGCGTGCGGCAGCGATGGCAGCGAGGCGGTAGTGGCCGGATAGGAGGAGCGAGTCTATGGGTGCGGCGACAGAGGGGAGGTTGGAAGCATGCTGGAAGGGGAGCGGAGCGGTGACGGGAAGCACGTGGTAGGCGGAGGGGTCTTGGAGGAAGGAGACGTCGAGCGAGAGGGTCTTCTGTATGCCATGTCCGCTGGGCTCAGGCGGGGGGGAGGCTATGGGCGAGCGGGCCGGGGAGAGGAGGCGTGAAGGGGTGCTGGTGTTGGTGCCGGCGGCGGTGCTGGCGGGCGCATCCTGGGCGAGCGGGTCGTCGACAGGGTCGTCAGCGTCGAGAGGGCCCTTGGTCATGCGCCGGGTCAGGGCAACGCGTCCGCTGGGCGAGCGGCCATGGGTGTGGCTGCGCTGCGGGTTGAGGGCCATGGTGTGTCGGGCGGGCGCCGGGGATAAGTGGACATGTCCGCCCAGGTGGCAGGGCGCTCCGTCATCGGAGGCACGCAGTTTCCCCACGGTTCGAGTGGCCAATCACACTAAACGGGCCGTTCGAGGCAATGACAGGCGAGCGAGGGCATTGACTCTGCAAGCAGCAAACTTTCAGAGCGTCCGGCCTGCCTCCTCTTCCATTCACACCTGGCGCCTTCTCAACCGCACCTTCCCTCCTTGCGATTGCAGTATACACCCGGCTAGGACGCGCCTTCCGCCATGCAGCAGTCACGGACCCGCGCCATCGCGGCCATCAAGGGCACACGCACTTTTTCCACTTCGGCTGTGCGAGCGCAGTCATCGCCGCTGACCCGGCCAGCGCAGGCAGGCGCCGCAAAGGTGGCCAAGGAGGATGTCCGGACACAGAGCACCGCCGCTGCAGCCTCGCAGCCCCAGTCGCGCGCCCGCCCAGCGCCAGCCTTCAACCGCGAGGACTATGGCAGCGTGCAGCCATTGAAGCCCTACCGCGCGCCGGAGATGGACCACTCGTTTGTCGGCATGACGGGCGGCCAGATCTTCCACGAGATGATGCTGCGCCAGGGCGTCAAGCACATCTGTATGTCAGCCACCGCGCCTGCCGTGACTCGCAGCTCGCGCCTCCCTTGAACAGCGACATGACGGTACTAACACGGTGACTCAGTCGGCTACCCCGGAGGCGCCATCCTCCCTGTCTTCGACGCCATCTACCAGTCCCCCCACTTCGACTTCATCCTCCCCCGACACGAGCAGGGCGCCGGCCACATGGCCGAGGGCTACGCCCGTGCCAGCGGCAAGCCTGGTGTCGTCCTCGTCACCTCGGGGCCCGGCGCCACCAACGTCGTCACACCCATGCAGGACGCCCTCATGGACGGGACCCCCATGGTCGTCTTCTCCGGCCAGGTCGTCACCAACATGATCGGATCCGATGCCTTCCAGGAGGCCGACACCATTGGCATCACCCGCGCATGCACCAAGTGGAACGTCATGGTCAAGAACATCGCCGAGCTGCCCAAGAGGATCAACGAGGCCTTTGAGATTGCTACCAGCGGTCGCCCTGGTCCCGTGCTGGTCGACCTGCCCAAGGATGTCACCGGCGGCACTCTCAACCGCCCCATCCCCATCTCCAGCACTCTCCCTCCTTCCACGAGCGCCGCCACTTTAGCCGCAAGGGAGGTTTCCAAGAGGCAGCTCGAGGCTTCCATCAGGAGAGCTGCCGACCTGATCAACATTGCTAAGAAGCCCGTCATTTACGCCGGACAGGGTGTCATCCAGGCACCTAACGGACCTGCCCTCCTCAAGGAGCTTGCTGACAAGGCCAACATCCCCGTTACTACCACCCTCCAGGGCCTTGGTGGCTTCGACGAGCTCGACCCCAAGTCCTTGCACATGCTCGGTATGCACGGCTCCGCCTATGCCAACATGGCCATGCAGGAAGCCGATTTGATTCTTGCTCTTGGTGCCCGTTTCGATGACCGCATCACAGGAGCTGTGGCCAAGTTTGCTCCCGCTGCCAAGGCCGCCGCCGCTGAAGGCCGTGGTGGTATCATCCACTTCGAAATCATGCCCAAGAACATCAACAAGGTCATCCAGGCCACCGAGGCTGTTGCTGGTGATGTCGGTGCCAGCCTGACCCAGATGCTGCCCCTTGTCAACATTGTCAAGGACAGGCCAGAATGGTTTGCTCAGATTGCCGACTGGAAGAAGCGCTTCCCCTGGGCATATGAGAAGGAGGGCGAGAATGGTCTGATCAAGCCCCAGACCGTCGTCGAGACGCTCTCCAACTTGACTGCGTCCATCAAGCACAAGACCATCATCACAACCGGTGTTGGACAGCATCAAATGTGGGCTGCACAGCATTTCCGATGGACACACCCACGCACCATGATCACCTCTGGAGGTCTTGGTACTATGGGTTACGGTCTGCCCGCCGCTATTGGTGCCAAGGTTGCTCGTCCAGACTGCCTGGTCATCGACATTGATGGTGACTCGTCTTTTTCCATGACCCTGACTGAGCTGTCAACTGCCGCTGAGTTCAACATTGGCTGCAAGGTCATCATCCTAAACAACGATGAGCAGGGTATGGTCACACAATGGCAGACCCTCTTCTTCGAGGACCGCTTCTCGCACACACATCAGAAGAATGCCGACTTCGTCAAGCTCGGTGACGCTATGGGCGTCCAGGCCAGGCGCGTCATCAAGCCCGATGAGCTTGAGGGTGCCCTGAAGTGGCTGATCGAGTCTGATGGCCCAGCCCTGCTTGAGGTCGTCACTGACCAGAAGGTTCCTGTTCTGCCCATGGTTCCCACCGGAAGTGCTCTGCACGAGTTCCTGGTGTACGACGAAGGTATGTTACATCAGTCTTATCGTTTGCGAAGTTCAGTACTAACAACATCTGCAGAGACACAGAAGAAGCGCAGAGCGCAGACCAAGGAAAGATCGGGTCGCTAAACACTTGGCGCCTTTCCCTTCCTTTACTTGTACATTGCCTTCATTGTAAATTCTTGGGTCAGCTTAGGCGTTTTATTTCCATCTTGTGTCATCGGCGGAGCGCTCTCTACGGAAAAGTCGTCATGGAGTGCTAAAAGTGAGATATCAGATTACGTACGCGCGGAATATGGGAGGGGCACACATTCGCGACCGAAATGATTGGTTGTTGCCAGATTGCATGAAAGTAAGTTGGTTGCATTGAGAAGGTAGTGTAGCCGTGAACTCTATGTTCCATGGATGAATGCAAAGTTGTTCTATGATTCAAGTGCGAATCTTTGGACCGTCCGTGAATACGTCGCTCCCATTGCATTTCATGAGCTCTTATCTCACTACCACTTGTCAGTCATCGTTCGAAGTTCAAAGTCCACACCAATGCCTCAGGCGGCTAACATCTACCATTTCACATCATCATCATCATCATCACACCCCCGAGACCACCTGACCACCTCCACACATCTACATGACCAGAGAATCGACGTCTTGAACCACAAGGTCGCCCTCAAACGGCCTCCATCGAGGAGGTGGAGGAAGATGAAGAAAAAGAAGAAGAAGAAGAAGAAGAGAAGAAATGATAGTCAAGCTGTCGGAAGATGGAAGCATTGGCTTCACATATGACGAGGTTAAGAGTAAGGTCGGCAAGCTTTGTGCGCGACTTCACAGAGGAAGCATGAAGCGTTATTAACATTCAAAGGTAGTTGGGAGCGAGTATCATTCACTTCACTACGTCTCCTTTCCAAGACAGCGCGACTTGGTTAGACGGATCGTCAATGCAATAACTAAACGTAAGTAATCTGCCTTCTCCTGTGCTACCCTTACTCAACACGACATAGCTTGCCGTTCTCATTCGGCAACCCATCTACACTCTCCACCTTCCATCTCTCGCTGCCGACTCCGGTACTTGCAAAGAATACATCCTGCGGATCCAGTTTGTTCTTCAACTCCAACAGCCGCGGGTACTTGTCCCCCCAAAACGCCTGTCCAAAGTCCGGCTCAAGCCTATCAGCCTCAGCCAAGTAGCTGCCAGCGCCGGGGCTAATGTCTCTCCACTTCTGCATGTCAATCGCCTGGAAGTCCTTCCTGATTTTCAGAATCTCCTCCGCGGTGCTGTTGATAGGCCAACGCACAGACTGCATGGAGAAGGAGACGAGGGGGCGCCAGTGCGAGTTCACTGCATTGTCGCTGGAGGACTTTGCTTGCATGTTGAAGTGGACCTGAACCCGGCCCTTCTCGCTAGATGAGCGTATGTTTTCGTACAGCTCTTGCCGCTTCTCTGCGGTTTCGAAGTTGGCCCGCGGGAAGAGGCGCGAGCCTGTGGCGACGTTGGCCTTCTGCACTGATTCGAGAGGGAAGGAGGAGCGCCAGGCAGAGTAGTAGGTATCGAACTGGGTGAGGTTGGGAGCGTAGGTGATGTTCAGACTGTCGAGCTTGTTGAACCAAGGTTGCAACAGAGCAGTGGCTTCCTCAAGAGTCTTGTTTGGTGCGAAAAAAGGAGAGAACTGGAAGGTGAACGATCCGTTCGATGGGATGATCATCCAGTATGTGTAAGTTTCTGCATCGGCATTGGCAACGTTGATGTCGAGGTAGGAACGGATGGCGGCCCAAAATGTCTCATTGCCTGTCTGCTTAGACGAGAAGCTGAAGCGTGAAGCAGTGACTGGGAGATCAGGGTGTGCCTTGACGGTGACTGAGGTTGCAACGCCGAAGGTGCTGCCACCTCCGCCGCGGAGTGCCCAGAAAAGGTCAGTGTGAGAGGTCGAGTTCGCAACCACAAAGTCGCCATCTGCAGTGACGACCTCGAACGCAAGCACGTTGTCTGCACCAGTTCCATAGAGACCAGTCAGCGGAGAGTGGCCACCTATCTTTGTCAGTATCTCGGTGGGATCATACTTTGTGGTACCTACCTCCTTGAATGTAGCCCCCCATGACACCGACAGTCTCACCCTCTCCGCCAACAACGATGCGCCCCTTCTCATCTGCGGCTTTGTAGATCTCAAAGGCCTGCAAACCGGTACCGGCTTTGAATGCGGGACCCGAGTAGCCAAGCTCCTCATCGGCGTACTCCTCAATGTACTCAATGTCCTTCATGTGGTGTGTCCAAATACTCAAAGCATCCTTACCTCCGCTCTTGCCAAGAAAGTCATGGCCAGTGTTCTTGACGACGAGACGGACGCCTGAGTTTCTGGCGAAGTTGACGGCGAGCTGGATATGCTTCGGCTCGGTGGCGTTGACCACGTAGGCAGGGAATCCGCCTCGAGTACAGTTGTGACTGTCAAAGATGACTGGCGCAGTGCAAGTCATACCTTGTGCGACTGGGGACATCATCTCGATTGGGTCGTGCATATGCGTGTACGATTGAGTCCATGTTGCTGAATAGGTCGCACACTGCTCAGCATCGTAGTCCGGGTGAGAAGGATAGCAAACGGCAGCAAGAGGTGTAGGTCTCGAAAGCAGACGGTTGCCAGTCAGCTCGTTCAGCGTTGTCCACGCCTCATCGGACGGCCATGCGGCGTCTCCTGGGTACACCTTGCAACGAGAGGTCTCATTCTTGGGAACGGTAGTGTTGGAGCCCTGGAGGAAGAGGTTCTTGACGGATGAAGTGACCCCATCGAGATCGGCTTCGACAAGCACGTTGAGGTCCCGGCGAGTCAGCAAATGTGAAGCGCTTGTTGAAGCAGCCAAGAGGGCTGTGAACCAGGTTGTAGATGGAGCCATGATAGTCTCCCGTGATCAACAAATCTGTGACTATCAGTCCGTTAGTCTGATGGTCGATCGACGCGTAGTTGAACTACGACCACTTACCAACGCAACGGCTCCGGATGCTTTTTGCAAGTGCCCGTTACCCACACCGTTTGACAGTGACGAAGAAAGGGCCGGCCATCGTTCTGTTCGCTCACTTAAGGGGTGCTGCTACAACAAATTGCTGGACGAATGGCCCACTCTCGGCACGCTGAAAGCTAATGCGAGAGCCTGCATGTCGCTCTTTTTGATAGAGGATCTTCACAGAACCCGTGTCAGCCGAAATGGAGGGCCCGTGAAGATGCTCAGCCAGGAGAAGTCAAGGACGGCAGATATTCCCCACCGTCGGCATATGTATGGAACGGGCAAGGAGACATGGCTCCCTGACTCGTGAGTTGGTTGATCAGCATCCTTTTTGGCAAGCGACGTGTGCAGGGACGAAAACATCAAGGGTGACAGGTCTTGATTATTAGGGCGAGTGTCGAAGTTCATGCATGCATGCATGCAGACATCGACAAGGGCTGTACCATTACATCCTCTTGTAAGGTGCAACACCAACAATGCAATGTGAGCGTGCCGCTTTGGTCTGCGTGCAGAGGTGATGTGCAATAACCGACGCTGATGGGGAGGAAGGAAGCTTTTGTGTCTGCCAAACCTTCGCTTGTGTTCCGAACTTCATCCCCGCGGCCCGTACCTCACGTGCCGACCATCAAGAACCACCTACCCTGAAGCCTTGGGCATCATCATCCAGTTTTAGAAGAAGATCAGTTGCGTGATCGGATTGTGAGAAGAATGTGTTTACTACCTTGGCCATATGGAAACGGCTCGGCCTTACTTGGTGACCCTGAATCATTGTCGCTCTCTCCTGACAGGTCAGCCAAGGACATGCGGTTGACAGATCAACACTTCCACTGCCCAAACGGCATTGATCAGTGCCAAAGCGTCTCTGTATCCCTGAGGGATATGTGTCGAGACTGTGGGTATCGGGCGCGTCGAGACCGGAAGATGGACCGCACTGCACGAGTCGCGCAGCAATTCTCCACCTGTTGCTACCATGAGGTGTCCCACACCAGTGTAAAAGTACTCAAATTGAAAGTTCCTGCAATCAACAGTAGTTCAGGAGCCTGAGTGTCCAAGGTAAGCAGTTCAACACGTCACCCTAGCATGACTCTCAATCATCTCTGACCGGTGCGCAGCGTATATCATTACTGGGCAGCCTCACTCAAGAGTTGTTGGCCGGTTCCCCGTCGTAGCTATTGCTCGACGTAGTGATTCGCGACCTCATGTCAATCATCGACGACTCCAGGCGCGCATACACTTGCTCTTGAGCATTGGTTTTTCTACAGACAATCACAAGCATGGTTGCGAGCCGTCAGAATGAGGCTCTTGCAATGATATGTCTCTTTCCGATTCTATCCACAATCTTCGTCGTTTTGCGAATATACTCACGCTATCTGAGTCGGAACTTCGGATGGGATGACTACCTGATCTTGCTTGCAACGCTACTGCTACTGGGTCAGACCTTAACAATCTACGAATGTATGTGGCCTGTGAAACTGAGAGAAACGCATACACTAACTCGCACAGATGTCTTAGTGAGCGGCACTGGATATCATATCTATGATCTTCCCAAGCAGACCATTGCAGAGAAGATCACTGCCTTGAAATGGAGTTTTGCGGTACAGATGTTCTATCATCCTCTGATGTGCGCGATTAGAGCGAGTATCATTATGTTCTTGTTCCGGATGAAAGACTATCGCCGAAGGATACGGTATTCGCTACATGTCGTTTGTAAGTCTAATTCTATCGACTGCAGCCTCTGTAGACTGACCTCGGATTTGACAGTCTGGCTGAACGTTGGTTACACCGTCGCAACTACCTTAGTAAACACATTACAGTGCAATCCCGTCCAGTACACTTGGCTTCGTCCTGAGATGGACCAGTACGATGCCAACGGCAATGTCACGGTCAAAGGCGGCACATGCATCGACTCCCGGACCTTTGTTCTCTCAAGTTGTGCTCTTAGCATCTTCATGGATCTGATAATCATACCGATCCCTAGCATCATGGTATGGGACCTGCAGATGAGCGTCAAAACCAAGACACTAGTCGTATTTGTCATGAGCTTGGGTTGGATGTAAGTCGTACGCATTTGTACTGTCGAAACAAATCGTACTCACACACCTACAGTGCTACAGGTGTCTCAGTTGGACGCTTCGTGGTGTACTACTACCGCTTCGCGCCCACCGATCTCGACCGAACTTGGAACATCGGGCTCGTCATCTCTATCGTTGAACCAGCCGTGCACGTAATCACAGCTTGCGCCCCAGCCACAAAGGGTCTGTTCCGCATGTTATTCCCATCTTTCAATTCGGACTACCCAAGCTACGAAGAGCGCTACGCCCCATACACGCCTTCAGACTCGAAGTTCGGCGCCCGTACTACTGCATCTAAGCCACGACCGTCTATTGGATTCAACATCGGACATTCTACGAAAGGTGTCGAAGAGGGGCAAGACGTTGTGATCACGGAGAGAGATCGCAGCAGCCCCAGGGGCGAGGATGTGTACGGCATGAAACTTTTGGGAAGTGTCGACTCCAGGGAAAATATTGGACATGAAGATTATGAGCCGAGCATACGTGAAGCCAGGGCTAGCAAAGCCATCACAGAGTGTAGTAAAGGAGACAGCGATCTCACCGAGGCAGAACCGAAGTATATTCTGGGACATGCCAAATGAGTTCCATCATCAGCTGTTTCATGGCACGACTGCAACTTGGGAGCGTTAGCGTCATTAGGTTATCTTAGTCGCGATATACCACGTGCCAGCTTTCCTTCAGACGATAATACCATCCATCTACGCGGCTGTCGTGGGCTATGTGCTTTGATCATTCCTGTTGATTACTGTTCCCAGATATCCTACTCGAGCTCTCCGACACATAACAAGGCCATCCATGTGGCAAAGCCGCAAAAGAAGCCTCATACTTCCAGCCTAGTCCTGGGTCAACCTGCTTGAAATCAAATTCTCGCAGAAGTGTGGCTGCAGCCTTGAAGATTTCAAGTTGCGCAATATTGCGACCTTGGCAAGAGTTGTACCCTGCACCAAACTGGGCAGGTAGTCAGCACACTTCACCGAAGAAAGTAACAATGATCAGCAAGCTTACGGCCACAAAGTACTTTTCGATATCTTTGGCTTGTGGACCAATCCAGCGAAGCGGATTGTAAGTGTATGCGTCTTCGCCAAACAAGTCTCGGCTGTAGTGTATGACGCGTGGGTTGACACTGAGCTGTGTCTGCTTATCGTCAGCCTGCGTACTTGCCTTCAATGCGTAGCCCGAGAATGTACCCCTGGTTCGAAATGTCGACCACCGATCGTAACACCCCCAGCAGGCACAACACGTGCAAGACCGAAAGGAACAGGTGGGAACATGCGCCATCCTTCTTTGAGCTATGAAATACAAGGTCAGTATTCGCGAGTTAAGATGTGAACAAGGTGATTACTTACGCAAGCTTGTAGGAACGGAAGCTTGGAGGCATCTGCGTACGAGACGATGTCATCAGTCAGGTTTGCATCCGCTAACTCTCGCTTCGCAGTCGCAAGGTGCTGGGGATGGCGGATCAAGTGGTAGAAGAACGACTGTAGGCTGGCACTGACAGTGTCTGATGCAGCACCAACAGTCATGTTGACACAGCCGTGAAGTTCCTTCTCCGAGAGCTTTTCTGGATGTTGTTCGTGCTGCCTTAGCCAAAGTGACAAGATATCCTCACGTACATCAGGGTTTTTCTTGCGAGCCTCGATAGCTTTCAATGTCGTGTCCAGAATGTGCTGAGTAGGCATGAGGTTCCAGTCTGTAATGAGAGGATTGCCCACTGTCAATTTGTGGAACGTCCGAAAGAACCCAGCCATTGTGACATACGGTATGAGGAGTCGAGAATTTGCAATCGAGCCCCCAAGATCCTTGCCAGCCTCCAGGAAGCCAAATCGCTGCGAGAATACAACCTCTCCGATAACATCGAAAGCCATGTAGTTGAACCACTCGTCAAGATGGACCGGCTGCTTAGACCTTGCAAATCCCATTAGCTGTTTCTTCAGCAGACGGATACAACCATCTATATAAGCTTCAGACTTGATGACATGCGAAAGAGCGAAGCCTGCCGCAAGGTTTTTTGTTCTTCGCACTTGCTCCTTTGGGTCTGTTGCTGACATGGGCGTCTGATACCGAGCATCTGGCAGGGACATGACGCTGTACCACTCAGTCTAGGTTGAAATCAACACGAGCCCCTTGTGTTTACCTCTACCTCGGCCTTTGATCTTGACTGACCTTGGGCAGTGGACTCAGCAGGATCTGTCTAATTGCTTCTGGATGGCAAACGCTGACTTCATCATAGCTGATTCGAATGAAATGGCCTGTCCGCGTTAACATACCTTTTTCGACATCTTTTGCCTGGGTTGTATATACCGTGTTTCTCGTGTAGGGAGATACAATATTGGTCGATATCACCTTTCACGATACGCCACAGGTGCCATGCTCTGCTCACAGAAGCAAACGCTGGACCGGGAATGTCTGATATGCTCGTGAGGTAACGGCGTCGAAACCCGAGAGCCACCAAACCAACAAGTCCTGCAATCACAAGTATGTAAATCATGCTCGTATCGCTAAGAATGGGTCTGGAACGAGGGACGTGAGTGACTTCAACAGTTGTCAAAACCGTGATCACGTTGGATTGCGGATGAACGTTATCTAGCAAGATAAGGATGCATTACCTATCATGGATCTATGCTGCGATATTTACTAGGCTGCATCAGTGCATTCAGGCGTGCCAAATGAGCCTTCTAAATTTCTGACCCTCAAATCCACGCTCGTCGCGGATTGTTCGACACAGCTTATTTACTCAGCTAACATACCTTAAGTCTAGTTCGGCTGGTATCATGATCGCACAGCGGTCCATACAACCAATTGCTAATAAGTACATCATAATGAAGTCCGACTCGTCGTTGGCATTCTAAGTATCAATGACCAGGTCATTTCGATTTGGTAATCATCTGGAAATCTAATAGACGCAGCACAAAATCATGTATACTGTGTTTGGCTTGATCTTTATGCTCTCGATTGTTTGATGATGGGTGTTGGCCAAATGGCTGGTTACCTTTGCCCACGGACGTATGGAACAAAAGGATAGAGGAACATCAAACAAGACTCAACTCACCACATGCTGGCTAGAACACCATGAGGCATTGCACAAGAATTTTTCATATGAATTGTCGCAGAGCTGAACAATCGGCTTAAGCATCTGGAGGATTATGGATATGCCAAAGAAAGTAGAAATACTATACAAGTCGGAACCTCAGATCGCCGCCGCTATTGAAATTGCCATACTGTCGGGTAATGCAAATAGGTGGTTGCATCATTTGACGTGCGTTTTGATGGAATTGGGTTGATGATGGAGAAACGCGGAGGACTTGGAGAGAGGAAAGTGTTGCCGGCAGATCGGGCCTTTTCCCACAGGCACGTCACGTCCCAAATCGGCAATCGCAACAGTCGAAGCTCCAGTGGGTCCATCATCAACGCAAGCTCTATAAACAGCGGAGAACACGTGCAAGACTATCGCGATTGTATATAAGAGCTTTCAGTTTTCCTTTGCGCTGATCTCAACACCTCAAATATCCTGAAAATCATTGAAAATGGCAACAGAAGACGTCCTCATCCCCGAGTTCAAAGCGCTGGCGGAAGCACCCCGCGACGTTGAGGCCATCGCACAGCAAGAGCGAGCCTCCACGCTCCCATACTGGAACTCAAACGTCGCTTTCCAGCTTGGTTGTGCCTTGCGGACTCGCTTGCTGTCTTTTGACAAGCCCACCGTCATCCACATCTCCACCATCAGCACACCACCTCACGTCCTCTTCCACTCCGTCACACACTCTGGAAGTGCACTCGACAACGATTTTTGGGTTGCCAGGAAGCGAAACGCGGTTATCAGATGGCAAGTGAGTACATGGCAGCTGCAGAACAAGTTTGAAGGCGATGAGGAGAAGTTCAAGACGAAACTGGGACTTGGCGAGAGCGCAAAGGAGTATGCAATTCACGGCGGCGGAGTGCCGGTGTTTGTGAAAAATGTCGAAGGTCCAGTGGCGGTTGTCGTGGTCAGTGGGTTGAAGCAGTGGGATGATCACCAGGTGGTCATTGAGGAGTTGGCGGGGGTTTTGGCAAAGCTGGAGAGGAAGGCGTAGAGCAAACTGTAAGAGATTGAACAAGGGGTGTAATAAGAGCCACTTATCGGGTAAAGGAATATCTGCTCCCAAACTCTGCTGAAGTTGGGTTCGCAAAGGTGCAAATTCACCACATCGGCGCGACTGCCCTTGCCTTGTACGGCTCCTCCAGCGCAGCCGCATGTTCCTCGCTCAACTGCAGTGCAACTGCACCCACTGCATCGTCAGTTCTTTCGGCTGAGTTCAGCCCCAAAATAGGATATACGCCCTTCTTCAGATTCCAAGCAATGGCCACGCTTGCCATACTCTGGCCAAGTTTCTTGCTAATCTCCTCCACACGGTCCACTACAGCCTTGTCTTCGTCTTGATACATGTACGACAAGAACTGATTGAGCTAAGCTCGCTTTGCAGCGCCAATCTCCGACCAAGGGCGTGCCAGGATTCCAGTGGCTAAGGGGGACCAGGGAATCAGTCCGATACCGGCGAAGTCGCAGTATGGATGCATTTCTCGCTCTTCTTCGCGGTAGATGAGGTTGTGATAGTTCTGCATGCTAAAGAGCACATTATCAGTATGCACGTTTGTGATTGAGGAACCTGGTTAGGGACTGACCTAATGAACTTGTGCCCGCCGTGCTTCTCTGCGACGTTGTTGAGCATTTGCAACTCCCAAGCTGCCATCTGCAATGGCCATCAGCGGGATGACTGA
This sequence comes from Sclerotiophoma versabilis, assembly GCA_012274445.1. Lineage (NCBI taxonomy): Eukaryota > Fungi > Ascomycota > Dothideomycetes > Pleosporales > Didymellaceae > Sclerotiophoma > Sclerotiophoma versabilis. The sequence continues at coordinate 1,223,650 of JAAROD010000033.1, forward strand.
GGAAAGTCGAAGTCAAGGTACTCACTGAACTAGCGCCAACGTACCGCACCTTCTCACTCTCGATCACGTCGTTGAGCGCGCGCATAGTCTCTTCGGGAGGCGTATTGTGGTCAAAACGGTGAATTTGCAAAACATCGATGTAAGTTTTCAACCTGTTAGGCATTAGTTAAAGCTTTGGATAATTGTAAAGTACCAATACCCTGCCACGCTAGCATCTACTGCGTCAAATATGTGCTTCCTGCTGCTCAGCCCAATCCGGTTCACCATGTGACCGTCGTTTGTCATGGCCATCGCGACATCTTGTTGTCCAGTTTTGACAATCTCAGGGTCAACGCCGAAGAAGCACTTCGTGAGCAGCACGAGCCTCGGTCTGGGTATCTGGTACTCCCTGATCGCCTTGCCGATAATGAGTTCAGATGTTCCTTGGCCGTAGACGTCGGCTGTATCCCAAGTGTTAATCTCGCGCTTGTAGGTATGGTAGAGTAGAGGAAGGGCTTGGTCTTCCGGCAATGTCCAGGGGTTGCCTTGAGACGGATCACTGTAAGACATTGCGCCAAGAATCACTTTGGATATCTTCAGGCCGGAACGACCAAGTCTGAAGTTGTCAGTTGTGAATGTAATCGGTCTAAGTACTGCATCGCGTGAAATACTGTGTGTACGCCATCCTGGGCTCTTAGTCCGTGTCTAATGGTCCAGGTGCATTTGAGCCAGATGTGAGCGATGCCACGAACTCATTTAAGTTGGAGGACATGATGGTTCAGATGAATAAAATGAAAATAGAATGTCTAGGCAATGGTGCAAAAACTGTACTAAATACCTTTCTATGGTCGCTGTGTACACTTATGTATGCATTTGTGTTGCACACGCAACGCACCAAAACCACCGGCTTCTCAGCGCGCGTCACCATACCCATCATCACTTGTCCATGGGGAGGAACGGATGCATTGCTATATCCGATGGCTAACTTGCCCCTCAAATGTTTCTTATAACATTGTTTGATCGTCCTTGGGTCTTATATGGAGTTAAGAAAGTCCAGCGAATTTGGTCCAGCAGCGGGCAAACAGCGGAGCTGTCAACTCAATGTGCTGCCTGTGGTCTGATGGTGATCACGGTACCCTTTAGGTTGATGATTGAGGAACTGGTGCAGACGAATTATGGAACAGACTTCCTGCAGAGAAGAAAATTGTAGCCCCGACGAAGAGTAAAGTCTAGATGTAGTTTCCTTCAATCGCTTATGTTGCTTGCAAGCGTTATGCGACCCGATGCAATATCAGTTTGGAGGGCCCTATCTTATCAGATATAGAGCTTACCGTCGAGCTTTCCTATTATCAGCCGTTAGATCAAGTCATGCTTAAGATGCTCGAGGAGTTTGTATCGTCTCTCTGGCTTTGATATGCCTGTAATGCCGGGGTGTGAGCGCATATTGCTGTTTAAGAAGTATACAATAGCAACACTATAGGTCCGACGGGTAGCTCTGACACCTTTAGAAATGCACTCTACATGCAAGGAGAATGAAACGGTGCCGTGGTGATCGACATGGAGCTGAGTGAGTGACGGTATTGTCAAGTCTTATTGGAATGGTTGTTATTTACCGCTACCACCTTGACTCCTTTCTTCCACTCTTCATACTTCACTAACCAGACAACAGACCAAAACAAAATCGTCGGTACTGTTTCCTCAAGCCCATGCTCCAATCTCAATGCGGGCCTTCGCAGCTTTAATCCCCTAAACGTGCAGCAACCGACTTGTGCAAGAGTCCGCAGCATTTTAGCTCTGTACATAGTATAGGTGCTTAGCTTCCAAACTGCAGCCTTATCATGGAGGCGACTACCAGTATTTATGTTAGCTACTTTAACAGAGTTGCGTCTTCAGCTGTCAAGAACGGCTTGCCAGGTTCAAGAAGGCGCCGTAGGAACCCCGGACGGCTCTCGTATGCTGAATCTTCCTCTTGTAGTATTCAAATGATCTCAGAAACCATACGTTACTATGTGTCTGTATCGCAGCCTCGATCATTCCCAAGAGAGTTTAAGTGAGGGGAGAGGGGGATAATATCCTCACAATTCCTAATTCTTCCCCAACCTGAGACTGGCACATTTTCTATCTAACAAACGGCTCCTTCGAGTTTTCCAGCTATATGGGGGATGGGCATATCCGCACCAGGCAGACTTTTCTCCTCCCCGATTGATCAGTACTTCCACTTATCTGCGGCCAATTTTCCGTATACATAGCCTCTGACGCATACTACGTATCCTTACTTCTTCTTGGCCTCTTCCTTTCGGGCCCAGTAGTGCAGCGCTTTCCATGTCAGATTCGTTCGACTGGATTTGGGGACTGGATAGAATCCAAGCTTCACAACTCCATCCACCCTTACCAGTCGAGAGCAGAACCTTCCCGCGCGGAAGCAAGTACCACATGTGTTTTCCTTGTCTCCGCTTGTCATGGCCCACTTACTCGCCTCATTTCTGTTGGCATGCGTAACATTGCCCACACATTGATCGCGATCCACGCGGTCTTCCCGATTCCGCAGCATTCGAGCGTAGTAGTCTACATGATAGGACTTCTGGAGAAAGTCGGCATCGAACTTGCGTCTGAAAAGGGCCTGGGTGGTGCTGGGGAAGTGGGAGAGCGGTCTCCAGTAGCCGACCTTGTCTGCTTTTATCCAAAACACCCAGTCAATCTGCTGGAGCTGCTCTGTTCGTGCTAGCGTCGCTTTGGGAGCAACTCTCGGTCTTGCTGGTTTTGGTGTATCCTGCGACAGCTCGTCTGCCGACGTCCCGTCAGCAGGAGAATCTACTCTCTTGTTGTTGACCTGTCCTTCGCTTTCATCTGTGGACTCGGTGACGTCGCGCCACAGCAACGCTTGCGAGGCTGTTACAGTGCGGTTCTGTGCCCCTCGGTGCGCTTGACGCGTCGCGGTCCTTTTGCGAGTAGGGATGACTACTTTGGGATCTGTTTGTATCTGGCGAGATTGGGCAGTCCGGGCGTTTCGTCGACCTATCGGGAGGTCAGCACCTTATTTTTGATGGAAAAAATGGTAACGTACGTGCAGCTCGATTGGTACGTCCCTTGCTCTCAGCTAGCGCAAGGCTAGGGGTCAAGGACGTGGTGCTTTCCGCCACTGGCTGGCTAGCACTAGATGCAAAAGACTGATTCACTGCAGGCGAGGCTAGTATGGTCTGACCGTGTTCTGCAAGATGCGTTACGACAGTCTCCAACAAGCCTATGTGTCCAGCCTGAGTGAGAACGTTGTCGTATAAATCCTTCAGTGCGGGTTCACTCCTTAAGAGGACCAAGGCTTTTGCACATGTTTCTGCAGTGTTTGACATAGTTCGAGTTGCGATAAAGACTAGATGAGTGGATCTGGAGATGGTATCACACCAAGAGGAACGAAAGAGGAGGAAAAAAGGCGAAAATAACAAGGGTGGAATTAGGCTGAGACCCGCACGCGTTGTGTCGCGAAGTCACGGGATATGCAGTGCGATCCAAAAGGTAGCGTGCCATCCAATGAATTTACTGCGCGCTTTTGTGGCGTACATGTGTGTGTTCCTGCCTGTGTAAGAAGTCCGAAGTGACTACCGGGCCATGTCGCTCATCTGGAGTTGTCCGTTGCTTTGAGAAGCTATCCTCACTTTCGAAGGTGATTTGCCCCCATTACGTGACGTTTCGAATTGGATTGATGCATGCTCTTCTTTTGACTTACAAACGAGTAGCAGTATGCCGCTAAGGTTGCTGCAGCCCGTCCCGTCACACCGTTTCGCCGATTAATGCTTTTGCGATGTGATAACACTCAGTTTTTGCCCTTGCCTTTCGTCTTGCTTCTCGTCGACTTGCTGGGCGGAGTGTCCTCCTTGACTTCAATCATCTCCTGAACCACCGGTCCCTCTTCATCTTCTACCTCGTCATCATCATCCTCCTCTTCTATGCCGGGAACCATCTCGTGGGTCTTCGCCTTACGCTCAGCGTCCCAGTTTTGAACCAAATTCGCAACCTCCTCATGTGGTCTCTCCTTGCCATTCCATGCTCTGCATCCACCACATCGCCACTTGCCAATATCCTCCACCGTGCGAGCGCCGGGTGGTGCTTGGCCGTTTACGAGCCTGCATTCGGAGCAGATCAAAACAAGGCGGTTCTTAGGCTGGGTCTCGTCTTCGCCGAGGAGAGCATCGAGGATGCGGTCGTACCAGTGGGACTGTGTAAATGACGTCGCAGGTGCGGACGAGTACTGCTTCGTTGCGCTGACAGGTCCGAATGCATTTGGTGCGAAGTCGGCGCCTGGTGAAGGTGGTAGAGGGGGCCCCTGAGGTAAGACAGATGGTGGAGGAATGCGCTGCGGTGTAGACGGGTTCTGCGATTGGTTTTGAGGGCGTTGGATGTTCGCAGTTGGCGGAGGTGCAATGCCAGTGCGTGGTCCTTGGGGTTGCGGGGGTTTCTGAGGGCCTTGTGCTTTCTTGTTGTTCGGCGACGGCTGAGGCGTCTCTTGCTTAGGCGAAGCACCGTACTTCTCAAGCAACTGCTGAGTAGAGTTGTACTTGGTGGCTTCTTTCAACCTGTTGATTGTAGCATCGCGCTCTTTGTTGAGCTTGCTTATGTAGGCGTCGGTGTTGGAGATGCGGTAGTCGAAGTAGCTCGTGAGCGCATAGCGGACAAGGTAGATGCTGCACATGGTCAGTAGCAGTCCCAGAGCAGGGCTACTCAGCCATGAACGTACACGACAGGACTGCCCGCAATGACTGACACCTCGACAGCCCCCCAGTTCTGGCGGCCGGTGACCAAGATGAGCAACAACGCGGCCAGAATGTATGCGAATCCAGCATAGAGCGTCCACATGACGCGGGCGCGTCTCGACATCTGGCGGCGCTTGTCATTGATCGCGGTAGCTTTGTTGATTTTTGCCGTGAGAGCCGAGAGCGCTCTCTCGAAGGAGGCAGCATCCTCGCCCGCCTGGAGCTGTTAGCACGTGTACTGAGAGCGAAGATAGCTGCTGGACTCACCCTCCAGGGCCACAGAGACACCATGGTTGCTGCAGCAGATGTAGCAGAGTTTGCGGCCCAACGCGGGGGCGTGGTTATGGTTGTTGCCAGCAAGACATGCGTCGCGTGTGGAGAGCTGCTGCGACGTCACAGAAGCTAGCCCTGGCGATCGGCACGCGGACTGATCCCTGCATGTTCCGCCGTCACGTGTCACGACTTTCTTTCCGCGAGGTCGCCGTTCGCCGCTGGCACGGCGGCTTCGACGTCAAACACACGACGTAGCCCAATGCCCCGCGAAATGGCCCTTGTAGCATACAGAAACCTGCTGCGATCAGCGCGCATCGCTTTCCAAGGTACACCGGCAAGCCCGTCTTCTGTCAATTGCAGGCTGACTGACTCGGTCTAGGAGATGCGAACGTCCTCTCCGCCGCGCGCGTCGAGGTCCGCAAGAACTTCGAGAGCAACCGCCACCTGCAGACCGGCAGCGACGAGTTCCAAAAGCAGATCGCACATGCCAACGAAGTCGCAAAGTTCCTGAGGGAGAACGTCGTGCAAGGAGAAGCCACCGAGGGAGAAAACTACAGTACGCCATCAAACGCCATGCATTGGTGGTTTACCTGCTAACGTGACCTGCAGAGATACGGATACACGAACACACCGAGCGCGGAGACAACGACGATATCAAGAAGAGCAAGGGCAAGACTACATTAGGGGGAACGAAGTGCTGCTCGTCCTAAACTTTTGTCAAGCTTCGAAATATGATACCCATGCCGCCCGCAACGCCGACCCAATGCTACCTTTTAAATGTACACTAGTTGCCTGCCAAACTGGGATAGCTCGCTTCTTCGTCCCCTGAAGGCGGAGGTGCAAGAGCCAAACTATCCAAGTCGTTCTGCTTCGGCGCCTCAATCGCCGCCTGTGCTGCCGCTCGTCGCGCTGGGCCGGCTGCCTGCCTTCCCTCCTTCGCGTACTGCATCCTGATGTTCTGGTCCAGACTATCCAACTGCTTCGGCTTGCCCCAAGCGACCCGCATGGGACACCCTTTGATGACTACCTTGCCTTTCAACGTTTCCGCAGCTGTCTCCGCGTCTTTCCGGTTTACATAGTTGACGTATGCGCAGTGAGCTCGATGTGAGCATACTAGCGATCGCAGCTGGCCGTACTGCGCGAAGTGGGCGCGGATCTCGTGCTCAGGAAGGTCGTCCTCAACACCAGTGACGAACAGTGACGCGACGTTCGGGTCTGATGGTGGGAGCCAATCTTGCGGGTTCGGTTGTGCTGGCGGTCCCCCTGCACGTCCTCCTCTTGCAGGTCTCATGCCTCCTCGCGCGCTACTGGGACCGCCCCTCGAGTCCCGTGTCCTGATCGGTCCTCCTGTGTGTCCATATGCAGAGCCTCCGCCAGTGCCAGGTGCTGGAAGCGCCTTCTGCCCACTCTCTTCAGTGTCTGCTTCCAGGCGTCGTTGCTTCTTGTAGTATGGTTCGCTTTGCGCCAACCGCTTCAGCAAGTCTCGCGCCTTCTCGTCGGTCTTCTCGTACGCTTCCATAGCACCTCTTCCCTCTTCAATCTCCTTCTCGTGCTCCTGCGCGTAGTACTGGCGGTTGATATCGCTCTGTGGTCCAGGCGCAACCATCTTCAGCGCCGCGTCACGGACAACGAGAGGCAGTCCGAATGACAGATCCAGCATGCAGCACTGGCAACAGTTCTTCAGGCGCGCGCATGTCAGGCAGATGTTTGTTCGCTTCTGCCGGGCTGTGCGATCGGCTTTCCAGCGGAATATGGTGAATGGTCGCGTGCAGATCTTGCATTCCTGTGTGATGTTAGTGACTGTTGGCCACGGTACTATGGCAATATGGAGTACTCACTGCGCCGTGGTCCTCCTTCAGCATCTGCACGTACGGGTTATCGGGCAGGCATTTCTCGCAAACAGACGGGAAGTCGGTCGTTTCCCACCCGCTGCGATTCAGGTCGGTCTTGATCTGGGGCGGCATATTGGTAGTGGTGATGCTATGCCAGGAAGGGGCTGGTGGGACGTATGACCGGCCTTGGAGCACGTGTAGGCGGGCGTTGCAGGTGGGCGACTATGTCGTGCCTTCGTGTTGCGACTGAGGCAGTGCTGCCGTGGAAGCGTGAAGTTGCGCGGACGAAAATCAGAGGCGATGTTAGCCAGCAACCGTCGTCAGCGGGCGCCGCGGGCGAATCGGCAGTGTTGCAGTACGCGCAAGTGGGGCGCAGCAGCAGTGAATGTGCGGCCGTGGGGTGCTGGACTGACGGCGGAGGGCTCAGGGAAATGTTAGCACATGTTTCGAGTGGCGGATTTAGCGCGGCCGTACCCAGGTCGACGTGATTGGCTCGCCGGGACCAGGGTAATTTGATGCTACCTTCGGTACAGTTAGGGGCCGTAGGAATCTCCTGTACCGCTGTTTCGCATAAGAAACACTGTTCCTCCAGTTCTCCGGCTCCTCACTCCGTCAATTGACACTGCTTCAACACAGTACACTTTGTTTCTATACCTAATAGTTACTTTAGTCCACCGCCACCATGTCGCCCATTGCGCTCGAACAGGAAGACCACAGCCGTGATGCCGCCTTCAACAAGGCCATGCACGGCACCTCTGCGAAGGCGCGGGGTGGTATGGCTGCCATGCTGCAGAAGGACAAGTCCGCGCAGCAGGCTGCCGTGGACGAGTACTTCAAGCACTGGGACAACAAGGCGGCTGCCGACGAGACCGAGGAGACACGAAAGGTGCGCGGCGAGTGCAGACAGAATGGCGGTGATGGCGACTGACATGCGCAGGAACGACGAGACGAGTATGCCACCCTCACCAGGCACTACTACAACCTGGCCACCGACCTGTACGAGTACGGGTGGGGTCAGTCCTTCCACTTCTGCCGTTATGCGTACGGCGAGTCCTTCTACCGTGCCATTGCCCGCCACGAGCACTACCTCGCCCACAAGATGAACCTGCAGGACAACATGCGCGTGCTGGATGTCGGCTGCGGTGTCGGTGGCCCTGCACGTGAGATTGTCAAGTTCGCCGGTGTGAACGTTGTCGGTCTCAACAACAACGACTACCAGATCGAGCGTGCCACAGCCTACGCCGAGAAGGAGGGTCTGTCAGACAAGCTGAAGTTCACCAAGGGTGACTTCATGGTACGCAATAGCCTTGCCTCTTGGAGACCCTTGACACTAACGATGCCACCAGCAAATGTCCTTCCCCGACAACTCTTTTGACGCTGTCTACGCTATCGAAGCTACCGTCCACGCCCCCTCCCTCGAGGGCATCTACAGCGAGATCTTCCGTGTTCTCAAGCCTGGCGGTGTTTTCGGTGTCTACGAGTGGCTCATGACCGACAAGTACGACAACGACAACCCCCACCACCGCGAGATCCGTCTTGGAATCGAGATTGGTGACGGTATCTCCAACATGGAGAAGATCGAAGTTGCTCTTGCGGCCATGAAGGCAGCCGGCTTCGTCATGGAGCACCACGAGGACCTGGCTGACCGTGACGACCCCTACCCCTGGTACTGGCCTCTGTCTGGCCAGCTCAAGTACATCAGCACGATTGGCGACATCCCTACCATTCTTCGTATGACCAAGGTCGGCCGTGGCCTTGTTCACAGATTTGTCGGCGCCCTCGAGACGATCGGCCTGGCACCCAGGGGCACCCAGAAGACAGCCGACAGTTTGGCGCTTGCTGCTGACTGCCTGGTTGCTGGTGGCCGCGAGAAGCTGTTCACGCCCATGTACCTCATGGTCGGCCGCAAGCCTGCTGATGCTTAGGTGCATTGCTCTTCCGCATTCTTCCCGCACCGTTGTTCTCTAGACCATTTTGCATCGAGGTCTACTTCCGCCTCGATTTCGCTTCTACGAGCATTGTCTCACGATCTTGTACCGCAAGCGTCGCAAAAGGCGCGTTTATATGCATGTAATATCTATAGAGTCTAGGGAGGATAATGAGAACGTGATTTATGGCCAAGACCACAGTAATCGAGATGGGCATGTTTATGTTGAGAAGGCGTGTTTGCAGCCTGCAGTGAGACCGATCAGGGTCCTGCGCTAGTACACGCTACACGTACCAAAACACGAAAGACGTGCCTCGAGTGCTGAACGAGATGTTGTTGTGGAATAGCTCCGGAGTATCAGACGACATGTCCTCGCTCTGCATCCGGCGACAGGGAAATCAAAGGCAATTGGTGCAAATACTAGGATGGAAGCGTTCGGGTGAAATCGAATCGCAGCCAAGCTGGCTCCACTGTTGTTGGGCGCTAGCAGAGGGACGTGCATGTCCGACTCCGAGAGAGGTCGATTTTCAGAAACTGTTGACCGTCAAAAGCATCAGCCTCACAGCTCCGGCCATCACCACGCTCCGGCACTGCTTCCCCTCCGCCTCTTCTCTCCACCCCCCGAGAGCCACACACACAATGGCCGCCTCCAGGATCACCCGCCCGGCCGCCCGCCTGCTCGCCGCATCGCGACCGGCGCTCCGACCTGCCTTCCGCGCCGCCGCCATCAGCCCCTCGATCGCGCGGAGAGGATACGCCTCTGGCCAGAAGGAGATGACAGTGCGTGAGGCGCTCAACGAGGCCATGGCCGAGGAGATGGAGCGCAACGACAAGGTCTTCGTGCTCGGAGAGGAGGTCGCGCAGTACAACGGAGCGTACGTGCCCACACCTGTCCCGCGCCAGTTGGGCCTGGCAGTCCTGCGATAGGAGGAGCCAGCAAGAGGAGGGCGCGGCTGCACCACAAGGCAGCTCGCGGCACGGCCATCGCAGGCTGGACCGGTCCCAAGCTGTGTCGAGCGGAGCTGACGGAGCTGCAGTTACAAGGTCACCAAGGGCCTTCTCGACCGCTTCGGCGAGAAGAGGGTTATCGACTCCCCCATCACCGAGTCTGGTTTCGCTGGTCTGACCGTCGGTGCCGCGCTCGCCGGTCTGCACCCCATTGTGAGTAGCATGCCAGGACAGTGCTGCGCCCGCGACAGCTGACCTCTCGACAGTGCGAGTTCATGACCTTCAACTTCGCCATGCAGGCCATCGACCAGATCATCAACTCCGCCGCGAAGACACACTACATGTCCGGTGGTATCCAGCCCTGCAACATCACCTTCCGTGGCCCCAACGGTTTCGCCTCCGGTGTCGCTGCCCAGCACTCCCAGGACTACTCTGCCTGGTACGGCAGCATTCCCGGCCTGAAGGTCGTGGCCCCATACAGCGCCGAGGACGCCAAGGGTCTGCTCAAGGCTGCGATCCGCGACCCTAACCCCGTCGTTGTTTTGGAGAACGAGTGCGTAACCCGCGGGAACCTATTTCAGTGTCGAATCTAACAGCCGTCTAGGCTTCTGTACGGTCTCTCCTTCCCCATGAGCGAGGAGGCCCAGAAGGACGACTTTGTCATTCCCGTAAGCTCTACTCCCCCAACCACAAACACACCAGCCCCCTGACAACACCCAGTTCGGCAAGGCCAAGATCGAGCGCCCCGGCAAGGACCTCACCATCGTCACCCTCTCGCGCTGCGTCGGCCAGTCCCTGGTCGCCGCCGAGCAACTGAAGCAGAAATACGGCATCGAAGCCGAAGTCATCAACCTGCGCTCCATCAAGCCGCTCGACATCGAGGCCATCGTCAAGAGCGTCAAGAAGACCGGGCACATGCTGTGCGTCGAGTCCGGCTTCCCCTCGTTCGGTGTTGCCTCCGAGATCATGGCTCTCACCTGCGAGTACGCCTTCGACTACCTTGAGGCGCCCCCGGCCCGCGTCACTGGCGCTGAGGTCCCCACACCGTACGCCCAGAAGCTCGAGGAGCTGAGTTTCCCCCAGGAGGACACAATTGTCAACTACGCCGCTAAGCTGCTCCGCGTGGCATAAACGTGCGTAGCGTAGGCGAGGATGTAGGCTGGAGCGGGGTAAGACAGTATCATGGCGGCTGAATATGTATGAACAGGCGAGGAGGAATTTTCTTGGCTGACATGGCTGAGCTAGTGTGAATGAGGTGTACGTGGGAAGCATTTCAAATCTGCATGTACAAGTATTTATTCGCTTTTTTTTTTCTTTCTAATGCCACACTTTTGGAAGGATTCGCTGCACCTCTTGTGAGACTCGAGACGAGCGGGTGCGTGTTTACGTGCAGCATACTTGGGCGTGTAGCACACGCGCTGCGGCCCTGCAGCCATGCACCCCCCTACCCTACCCAGCTGAGCAATCGGCGACGCCAGTATATCTGTCGTCGAGCTAGGCGTGCGCCTGGCGTGGCAAGTCAGTATCCGGACGTGGATGTTATGACAAAATGCCAAGTCAGCCAGCGAGAACTGCCTCAAGCAAAATCCACTAGGTACCCAAGGTGTTGAAGCGAAGCTCGTCCTCCCAAAGAGTATTTGCTTGCGTATCGCTGTCCGCATTACAACTCCTTGAAACACCCGGAGAGGAAAGACGTAGATGAAACAGAAGCCTGGTTTGACTTTTGAAGCGGTTTTTGTATAACCGTATGAGACGAAAGCATTGCTGAGAATAACACACTACGTGGCTACCGTCAAAGAGTTTGTTCGCTCCGTTCTAGACTTTACCGCTCGCTGGCTAACTGGCCGATGTTGGGCTTCGTTGCTGCAACGGTGCAAATGGCGAGCATGTGCTACTGACGCGTGAGCCTAGGTGGCTGCCACGAGCTACAATGATACGTAGCGTGCGAGTCGGCCGCGTGCAGAGTTGCTAAGGTGCTTATGAGTAATGCTGCAGGGGCTATAGTGCTGCATAGCGCCGGTAGGGAAAGCAATAGCATGCGTACAGGTGCGGCCGTGGTACCATGTGCTAGGAGAGCTAAGCTTCATGGTTCAATGCTGCTGCTCACCACGGAGAGAACCGGATTCACGGTGAGTGTGAAGTTTTGCTGTGTGCGTGTGTGGCTGCTACGAGGCGCCACAAAGCTGGGTATTCGAGTCGGCATGTTCCGAGCTGTCCGGAAGTGTGTAGCTGATATTGCAGTATCCGTTGGTGGCTGACATCAACTTCGATGGCAGGAGCCCCAAGCGTAAGTCTGGATGATTTACTACGGGCGAGTTTACCCCTGAAGCTTCCACGAGGCTTCGAATTGCTGGATAAGTGGCGCTGTAACTAGAGGCTTGCTCATCATGTACAGCCGATGTTGCATTGTTCTTCGTTAAGACACTGCACGTGGTATTGAATGGCACAGAGGGCTTTCCGAGGTGGATGCCACAGGACCATCAGTGGTAGTGTAAAAGATGAGGATGAACGAATGCCACGTGAGGTAACATCGATACAGAGAATAAGGCTAGAGGTAGCTTGGACCTTCGGTATAACATGCTTGTCAAGCCTTCTCTGTCATGACAGGATCGATCCCGAGCAACATGTGCCAAAAAGCCTTCAAAGGAATGACGCACGTGGCGAGCTGGAGACGTGCAGTCTGGAATACCTTCCGACGAATGAGGTGCCATTCATGCCGTCAGGTAAGGATGTAATTCTAATAGTTGAATTGGGCGGTGACCGCCTATGGCTTGTGACTGAAGAGTAAGCAGAGACCAGTTTAGTGTGACGGGGAGGCCCAATGTAGGCGGAGCTAAGATCAAAAAGTAAATCAGAGAGTACTGGCGAGCTGGAATATGAGAGTCCCAAGGCTTGATGTCCTGCAGGTCTAGTCGCATGGGCCCGTTGATATCCACGTGTTGTGAACCGATGTGCCGAAGACGATACCCGAAGAGGGTTCCATCCTTAGTGGTTCTGTATTGGCAGGTGCAGCCGTGTGGGTTCTAGCATTGATTTTGCATTGGTGTCAAACCCCATCTTTGTAAGGTTCCTGCAGGAACAAGCCAGTTTGCCGGTGACGCAACACAGAAGGCTTGCCAAGTGTGCTTCGTGTACGGATTTACACGGGGATGGCCTGCTCCACATGTAGCAGTTTACGCAGTGTAATACGATGTTCTTCAGGGGTGGGTGCATATCTAACATCCTAGTTAGTGATCAAGTATGGTTGTTGTCTGAAAGCCTGGCTATCAAAACCCATCCAACCTGCTCATCTACTTTGTACAGTAGTATTGGCACATTGTTCTCGCCTAGAGCTTCGATGCATGAATATTATTGTAGTGCATCATGGCTGTAATGCTGAAAGAGTCGGGGTTTGACCATGGCCGGGGCATACACGTAATTGGGCGGCGTGTACTGAACGAAGGGTAGGTGTAGACGTCGAGCCTTGAGCAGCCGCCCGCGTAAGGCTGTCTAATAGCCTGTGTTGTCGATGTCGTCGAGGCAAAAAAGACAGAGAACGCCTGCTTGTTGAACACATTTCAGGACTGCGAGATCCGTATCCCAGACTTGATTTTACCTGAGCAGCTAGTGTCATTACTAGCAAATGCGTGTGTTGCGTAAGAGAGTACCCGGTTGCAGATCGTGTGGTATAGATAGACGGCATGCAAAGATCTGACTCCAAAAACTGCGCGAGATGGTACAAAGTGGGCAGACTGTGGCCTGATCCAAGATGCAGTCAGGGGTTGAGAAAAAGTAAAGTAACACCCACTTTCCAAGGTTTTTGTGGGGTCTGGAGCGACTGCATGGCGTCGATACGCAGTCCAAACTGCCATGTTGGATCCTTTGGAGTTCAGTAGTCACTGCAATAGTGCTATGACTGTGTGCTGGATTAATCATCAGTCGCTAGCCAGAAGACTGACGTTGGAGGACCAGCGTGTGAAAGCTGATCATGCAGAGCCGTCTCTCATGCATTTCGTGTTGATAACTTTAGAGCGACAGAGTTAGAGGTAACTACAGCCGAGTGAGTGCATAGCGAAGCTGAATGGGAACTATCGGTTCACAAGCCGTTGTGACATGGCGCATGGCGGGTCGCTGAACGTACGGTGACGGCACAGCTTCGAGTGTTTAGGTGCTTCATTCAGTTAGCTGTTCAGGACGCAGAACTTCGTGCGCCTACATGCGGCTCCAAAAAGCAAAATTGTGCAGAAACGTCGAAGCTCGCGTGGGTAAAGGACATTAATGAGTTACACAAACACAAGGTCCAGACTGGTTTTGTAGTTGTAAGAGTGGGAACGGCCGCGCCACCGATGTGGGCAAGCGCAGCCTCGGCAAACAACATCTCATGGCAGCTCTTGCCATGCTTGTGACTTGCCACAAACCCTACTGCACACGTCCCGCTATCGTGTGATGTGTGCAATACGCGAGCCATTCAGCAGCCGCCAGTGACTATTGCTTGGATGACGGCACCTCGAGTTGCATGTGAAAGCTCGCTTTGCAGCCGAAGCAGTTGCAGTACAGCGCTTTTGCCGACATGCTATATGCATAGCCTGCAAGGCCACGAGGAGAGGCAACGCCTCGTCCACTTCCCTAATCATTAGCCAGCTATTGACTAACGTTCTCCAAAGCTCCGACGCATGTCGATCGTCCAGCAGGGTTCTGGGGTGCAAGCTCATCGAAGGCACAACACGCTCACCGTTTGTTGATCACCACCAGCGCAAGGTACACACACTGTGTTGTCTTCCAAGGCACAACGACACAATTATCGTCCCCGATTGACGCTCGATTTCGACTTTGTTGATGAATACTTTCCCTTGTACGAGCTTTCGTCATCGCTTTGTATGTTAAGAGCACAAGATCCTTTGCTGCGCCCAATGTCAACATCTTCTTCCTTGCAATGCTATGGCCGCCACAGAGCCAGTGATATGGTGCTACGATCGTACGATTTTCGCCTGAAGACTGTGTTCAGAGCAGCCGCGTCAATATTCAGCAGAGACAGGTTCTTCTTTCTGACCTCTCCCCTTTGCCCTAATCCCCTCTAGTTATCCGCGGCTGAAGGTCCGACGTCCACGTAACTTACGAATCGCTTCAGAAGAAGCACGGCGAAGCTCGGTAACTGCACTTGTTGATACAGTAGTCCGCATTAGTCTTGGAGGCAGGACCGGATTGGACATGCTGTTCCTCTTCTGGAAACTAGCCTTTTATTTTCCACGTGAAGACTGCGAACTCTGCATTTTGCTTCTGCAAGCCTTACCGACCATATCACATAGGCTTCTCACCTGGTTATCTAGTGGCCTTGTTGAATTGGCTTACCAGGTCATTGAAGGTCAAGTCTCACTCATCTTGGTACGCAAAGCCGGCGGCTATTGCCGCAAATGTGCTGCCAGATACTGCGACATCCAATCACGCGAGATGGCTCGTGGGTTTTTACCCATCCGAGCCTTGGAATATCGTCTCAGCGTGTACACCATCGACTACATCCAACCCAAAACTGGCTCTTAGAGAAGAAAAGGAAGTCGCTGACCATATGTGTCCTGCGCCTCATGGTGAGCGGCTTGAGGTGCATTGCCCTCAGAAGCATGTTGCAATGG
Source organism: Sclerotiophoma versabilis (assembly GCA_012274445.1). Taxonomy (NCBI): domain Eukaryota; kingdom Fungi; phylum Ascomycota; class Dothideomycetes; order Pleosporales; family Didymellaceae; genus Sclerotiophoma; species Sclerotiophoma versabilis. Next base: position 1,238,960 of record JAAROD010000033.1, read on the forward strand.
AAGCTCTCGGACCATGATCCAACCTTTAAGTCCCGGCCCGTCCTCACACCATTTGCCAGGATGGTCCTAGATACTCCACTCAGACCACATCCACTGCAAGTCACCTGTTCATGTCTCTTTATAGGCCGTTGCGCAACATCGCGATCTTCTACCTCGACAAAAACTCACTCTGCGACTTGAATTTGTCAGTCAACGTACTACCTAGCTGGCTACAGGTAGCTGCTGTCGCCAATTATACCTGCGGTAGACTTGACCATCGCACCGCTGAAGACTGGATGCTAACTCGCTTTGGCAGCCAAACGTTGTGGGCATTCTTCGCTACTGCACATCCATTCCCTCGTATGATGGACATGCCTGCAGGCCAGACGCCGTTCTTCACACTGCCACTAGAGCTCCGCCAGCTGGTGTATAACTCTATACTTGCATCGTCCTCGCATGGTCCGGAGCTATTGCGAACATGTCGAATGATCCATTCGGAGGCTTATGCGTTTCTCTTCAAGAGACCGCTCAGCTTTCGAAGTCAAGTGGCACTGTTTGGATGGTTGGATAGAGTACCGCGCAAACACCTGTCGCAAGCCAAGGAGCTTTCCTTGAACATCCAGGACGTAGACCTCAGATCATTACTGAAGGCATCTGCTCTGATAAATCGCACAGAAGACCCACCTCGGCTTTTGACGTGGGATCTTTACGAAGCAGAGTTAAACAAGCTTTACCATGCTCTAAAACTGCTACCGAAAGTTCAGAAGGTTACCATTCGAGCAATTGCAGGCCGACAATCCTTCCAATACCGCGAATTCCTTCTAAAGTTTTTGGAACTTCTAAATTTTCTTTACCCGGATATGTTGGACATAAACCTCGAAGGTAATCTTCATCACCAAGATTTGTCGTTTTTATCCGCATTCAGACAACTACAAGCATTCTCATTTGATGGTTTCTCTGCCTCATCACCAATCGAAACGGCTAAGATTCTTTCGGCGATGAAGCATCTTACGAGCCTGTCAATTGTCTCTCAGAGTGACATGCTCACTCCAGACTCACATACGCACAGTGGTTTTACCACAAAACGCCAGTCCCTAACTGGCGGAGTTGTCAACATGATTAACAATCTCGAGTATCTTTCAGTCACGGAAATCATCCCCACTTCGGCGCCGACGTTGTTCTTCACACCAGAGGTTCTGATGTCATTGCATGATCACCAGGCCCTGAAGGTAATCAAGATCTGCCTGTCCCAAACACCTGACCGCAAGACCATGGCATCTTTGGGGGGCTTTTTGGGCAATACCCACATCAAGGTTTTAGAATTGGATTGGCCACAATTGGACCCATACGTACTGAAGGCCTTCTCCCTAATCCCTGAAGACCTCGAAAGGCTTTGGATAAGAGCCAAAAGTGCAGCGGATGCTTTCGAAATCATTTGGTTTGTCGCTGAAAATCGACATGCTGGGGATTTCTATGCGCTGACTGAACTCGTTCTTCTGCGCTCTACGCAGACTTATGACGAAGTCACTCCAATTACCAACAATAGGAAGGACAGTGGTACGGGAGACGTTGAGGATGGCCTCGATATTGTAAGTCCGTTTTGATGGAGCTTATTCCATGACCATGTCGTACAAGCTGCTGACACCACTGCACAGATGCGACCTGTATCTGACGATACGGATACTATCAATGTCGTTCGCGCACAGGAGCGACTACAAGCCTTGGGCGTGCGAGTCTCCTGGTGCACGGAAAGACAGTGAACTTTAGAATTCACCAGGAATTGACGAACACTAGCCAAGCATGATGTGGAATGCGTCTTCGTACCATTGTTGCGAGAAATGTAAGACTTGTAGACTACTTAGTACCAAAATACGAACTGCATCACTACTGGCTTGGCTTTATAAAGAAGCTCTATTCTTCAACTACTCTTGTGGCACTGTCGTTCCTGACAACTGCAGTAATTGCTAAAAGCATTGTTGCGAGTTCCTCGAAGGAGAATACCTAGATCATACACCAAAGCTACTCCCAGACGACCCTCGCAGCAGAAAACTGGGGGATGATTACCTGAGTTGCACTGACGTTCTCTACCACAGAGCACTCTCGTTTTCCTCTGGTAGTCCGCAGCCTTACCTTTACTCTTCAACACGCTCGCGCAGCAGAGAACAGCAAACCCACTATAACAAGAGGAACAACTTATGACAGCAGTGCAGCTTTACAATGACACCATTGCCAAAGAGTCCTTGGCTGGTACAAATACCATTTTACTCCCGCCCACTACGACATGACCTTCTCTTACTACATGGATGCAGCAAATTGCGTACCTAGACTGAATCACACAAACTATCTCAGCAGACTTTATACAACCGGGTCAGTATGCGGATCTTCTGCCGTGCAGAGGCATGGGCATAAGACTGCTGCTGAGCCGTGAGACAGGCATGCGCAAAAACTCCCAAAGTTGCACAATGGGGAGCCCACGTTGTCCTTGAAGTAGTTCAGGACAGCATGCTGAAAGCCAAGCATGCCGCTTCCACGATGATCAAGATCTAATGGTGGGTACGAGCGGTTGAGGTAGTGTACGGGTACAGCCTAAGACGAGAGCAGTTGGTACCAGTTCGATCTCAAATCTGAACGGGCCGAGTTCAACGCTTTTCACCGCTTGAGCTCGAGAGCTGAGCCTTGTACTGGGACCAGTCTGATCCAGAGCAAAGACTGACATGACTTCTGCGCAGAAACCAAAATGTACACGCCTTCCTGGAGTCGCAGACAGTTTCTGGTGTTTGAGCATGCATCTTTGAACAGGTGTCTTATCAGATGTTCACTTCCGTTTCTTCCCGCAACGGTGCTTTCCGCCAAGATTCGATCGGCCGCGTAAGGCCGAACTGCAGGGCAATCTGGCATCCCTGATCCCCTGTTCTCTTCAGCGAATCACAGTCTCAGGACTAAAGGAAACGCGTTCTAGACGTGAATGGCGTCATGCTGAACCATGCTAGTCCATGTGTTCCTGCCATCGCCATCGCGGTCGGAGATTCTGATGCGCCAGAGCATCTAAAACGGCGGGTGGTGAGGCGTCGATTGACGCTTCTGGAAAGCTTTGGTTTGGAAGCTGACCGGCGCGCCGCAAAGTGTATCAACTATGGACGACCTCGCTCGTAGGATATTCGTCTCTCCTACTTTTGGTCAGACCTGGCCCTGAATCACCGTCTCACAGCACCTTTCCACTTCACGAGCGCGGAAACGACCGCATCTGACGCGACCCCACCATAATTTTTAGCAGGACTGCAAACCACCATAATTTTTCGTGCCGCGACATTTGCGCAGTAGATCGAGTCGCAGAGATGGCGAGCACACCCACTGAACCCCCTGGCACGACGGCGACGTTCCCCTCCCGCCAAAAGCCGATTCCCTACACTTTCGAGAATGGGCAGCGCACCCAACTCTCATCTATCCTCCCACCTCTTGTCTTCGGAACAGCGACGTTCAATCACCAATACAATGACGATCCTTTTGCTATGGATACCACTGGTTTGGTGACCTCGGCTCTCACACACGGCATTCGCGCCTTCGATACATCGCCTTACTACGGTCCGTCTGAAGAACTGCTTGGCAACGCGCTCGCGACGCCCTTTGTGCGCGAAACATTTCCGCGCAACTCGTATATGATCCTGACAAAGGTCGGGCGGATAGCCGGCTCTGAGTTCGACTACAGCAAAGAATGGGTGCGACAAAGCGTCAGGCGGAGCTTGGAGAGGCTACACACCGAGTATCTCGACCTGGTGTACTGCCACGACGTCGAGTTTGTCACTCCCGCTGAGGTCCTTGAGGCCGTCAGGGAACTCCGGCGCATTCGTGACGAGGAGGGTACAATCAGGTACATTGGTATCTCGGGGTACCCACTCGATGTGCTGGGCGACATGGCAGAGATGATCTTGCGTGAGACAGGCGAGCCACTGAACGCAGTGCAGTCCTACGCCAACTTCACGCTGCAGAATCAGACTCTTGCAGGCCCGCGCGGTATTCGGCGCCTGCGCAACGCAGGCGTAGATGTAGTCCCCAACGCATCAATTCTGGGCATGGGACTGCTGCGCCGACAAGGCGTGCCGTGCGGTGCTTTGGGCGACTGGCATCCTGCACCAAGCGCGCTACGTGCTGCAGTCCGCAACGCAAGTGATTTCTGCGATGATTATGGTGAGAGGTTGGAAGTGATTGCTATTCGCTTTGCGCTGGAAACATGGATCTCTGCTGGTGCGCTTTGCGGTTCGAAGGGCGATCCCGCATCTGGAGTGCCCTGGAAGCACGAATCGAATGACGATGTTGGCGGCACAAAGCTTGGTGTGTCTGTTATTGGCGTGTCGCGGGCACCTGAGCTCGAGAAGACAATGTTGGTCTGGCGCTCCATTCTCGACGGTCTTGAGGGTGGCGAAGAGACGGCTGTGCAGGCTGGGCGATGGTACAGAGCGTGGGAGTGGTCGAGGAACAGGAGACAAGCGGTGCAGATTCTTGCCGAGGGGATCCAGGAGATCCTCCAGGATGGATTCAACTTTGCATGGGCTAGTCCCGACCCAGAGTACGTCAGTCAGACGAAGAAGCAGAAGGTCAAGGAGGACAACGGTGCACCGTGGTTAACACCAGCGGCGAGCCCCGAGGCTAAGCCGTCCAAGGGCGGTGTGGAGGTTGTCGAGGAGAAGAGCCTGCCTCTGCGGTGATGCCGTGTTTAGGAGGAAAAAGAAGTACATTGAAATGACTTGATGAGTACATATCACCATAGCTAGAATCGATATCCGGCAGTTGCCTGCTATGTATAGAACAACGAGATGAATACTCATTCGTACATCTGCGGGTACAACTTTCTATCATTATATCTTAATTGGTCTTTGCAGCCCCGTCATGACGCGCATCATGGTGCGTCCCTTGCTCGACTGTAAGATTCGTCCCACCAACATGATGCCCCGGAGCAAAAGCTGCGTTGACCTGGTTCTGTGGCACGGTATGCTCTTGCTCAAGGCGCTCATTGCGCCTCTTCGTTTCGGCCGAGCTTTCAGGCGTCATGGAGTTCTTGATGGACTCTCCAACCCGGTGAACAACAGACCCATGTGTTTTGTCTGGGAAAGTAAGCATACTTCCCCAAGGAGAGAAACTTTACCTACGTGATTCCGTGGTCTCTTCCATTGCAGATACGCCCCATGGTTGCGCCATTGTATGCTAAGTCGTGTGAAATTATCAGATTTGTTTGAGACTTTCTTAATATTTGACGAAGTCGTCTGAACACGCGGACTTTGGAGGTGATTAGGATGTTTATCTTCCATGATGTACGTTACTGACATCACTGCCATCATTGGAATTACAGCCCTGCGTTGCGATTGGCACTTTGAGCTCTTAGTGTTGTTGTTAGTGCGTGTATGCCTCCGCGGCTCCGCATTCAGCATGTTTTCCAACAGCTCGGAGAGAGAGACGGTAGCCTCCATGTAGAGAGTTGTCTTATGTTAGGTACGAGCTCTTGAAGGTTGGGGTGTGGCGTGAGCCCAGAGATGGGAGTTCAAGTGGAAGGCGGATGCTTCGATGCTTAGTTTAGAGGTGCTATCACCGAAAGTTTCATAGTCTGGTAAATGCGGATAGGATAACGGCAGCGCTGTAGTTGCTCTGAAATCTATGTTGGAGTTGGGCAATGTCGCTAACAGCATCTGCTTCTACCACTGTGAGTGGAGAGTGGCTGCATTATGCTGCCCTGGATAGGTGACGTCACCGCTCACTTCAAGACTACCAAACCACTGTGATCAGTACTCTGTCACCTCGTGCTTCACTTCTGTATCTACAAACACCGGATGTTATCTCAGATCAATCACCTTTTCAGCTAATGCTGCTAATCGCACCGGGCACCAGATCTGATTCCGGCAATGCGGGGTGGTTCCGCTCTGCGGCGTCCACCAGTTCACAGGGGATGCATTTCCCTATCTATTATTTACCGAATGCCGAGCTCCACATGTATTTGACATAAGTGCCGGCGAGTTCGTCGGTCGCGAGCAGTGCTTTCATGAGCCTTTTGCCAACTCAAAGAGTTTGCGTCCATGATGAAGCCAGTTGATACCGTCACGCTCGACCTCGGATCTCATGGCCAGTTGAAGGGATCCGTCTTTTCCAACGGCGTCAAGCGATTCACACACATTCCATATGCAAAGCCTCCAACTGGACCGAGACGATGGAAAAAACCTGAACCGCTGCCCATAGGCCATGTCTACGGCATCAGTGGCCCTCTGGACTGTACTCGATACGGCAACGTATGCCCGCAACCAGAGTACATCGTCAACGGTAGTAGTATGATAGATACAGACTACAACTTCGACGAGGACTGTCTTGCCGTCAACATGTGGCTGCCACCCGGCGACGCGCCTGAGAATGGTTGGCCGATACTCGCATGGATTCATGGAGGATGGCTACAAATTGGTGATCCCTCGCTCAAGGAACACACTCAGCCGACGCAACTCATTGCGGAAGGAGGCTTGAAAGCTATTGTTGTTAGTATTGGGTATCGCCTGAATATCTTTGGCTTCCTCGCTGGCAGGGGCCTGAAAGGGAATTTTGGTTTTTGGGTACGCTCTGTCTAAAGGTATTAGCACTTATTACTGAGCAGATTGATAGGACCAAAGATGTGCTCTAGAGTGGCTCCAGGATTATGCACAGCTCTTTGGTGGTGATCCAAAACAGGTCACACTGGGTGGATTGAGTGCTGGTGCTTTCTCGACACATGTTCAATTGAATTATGAGCTGTTCAAGGGGGATGACCAGAAGCCACTGTTTAAAAATGTGTGGCTTCAGAGTAACGCCATACCTGCGCAGCCCAAGACTCTCGAAGAAGGTACTATTAGACGTTCTGTCCAAGACCATGGCAAGTTGCTCACAAGACGCAGTGGATGCCCAACTACAGAACGTGCTCTCCACCTTAGACATCCCTGGTTCCTTATCCCCAGAAGAGAGGCTGGACAAATTACGCGAAATACCTGCATCCGCCCTTGCGGAGAGGATTTTCGATTTCGACATCCACACATTTCGCGGCGTGACCGACAACGAGATGATCCCCTCGAATTTAATGTCCAACATCCACTCGGGTGCCTTCGCAGCACGCTTCAAACAACGCGGGATGCGCATTCTCCTGGGCGAAGCAGAAACTGAAGAAGTCCTCTACGCACTCACAAACCCGCCACCCACTTCGTCCTCGGAGGACATGCTGCGCGGACTTAACAATTACTACGCCTTGCCAGTGTGCGAGAATCTGCTCTCACTATACACTACAGAAGGGCCTTCTGCCGATTCCAGGGTTAAGTCCGCGCTATCCCATGATAAAGATGCCGAAAAAGCAAAGCAGCTCTTCGGCCTGATAACATCAGATGTGCAGGTTCGCGCGCCTATCCGTGTTCTGTCTAAAGCTCTGTTCGATGGTGGAGTGCCTGCTGAGCATGTCCTGAGGTATCGCGTTGCTTACAGACCAGGATGTACGGACAAGGTCTACCCGCGGAGTTTCGGCGTCACGCACGCTGCTGATGGAGTGAGTTGGTGGTACATCGAGCGGTACGGGTTTAGCGAGCAGGAGAAGGGAAGCGTGAAGGGTTGGTTAGGACGAACGCTTATCCCTCTTGTCACAGGCCGCAGGTCAGATAAAGAGAGGTTAGGTTCAAAGGAGTTCCTATACTTCAAGGAGGATGGAAAGATCGAAGTCGTTGAAGATCGATATTGGATGTGGCTGATGCGTGTTGCGGAAAGGCTAGGCTGAATTTGCAGTACTTCCAATTCATGGATGCACGCGGGTGGCCTCAAGCGCACTCCTGACATCGTTTTTGCGAAATACACGATTAAATGAACTCAACATCAGCAGATATCGACCTCGCGGTGACGTCCTACGAGATGTAAGCATGCTAGGCCGAATCCGGTAGATCTGTGGATCCTTCTAGCAGGTTTGACCAATCACCCAGAATGTTCGACCAACCAGAATAGCCTAGCATCTTCAAGCCTCACCTCATCGCTTCTGGAAGTCTCACGAACAAGAAGCCGCAGCCTATCATGTATAAATCCACTTCCGCCATGATGGTTTCCTGTCATCACCAGAATCATCGAACCACAACACCACCAACCTCACGCAAAATTCATACCATATAAATACGCACAGCCAACCCACAATGGCAGACACACATTTTGAATCACAACCGCAATACACAACACCACAAGCGGACCCCGCAACTCCTTCGTCCAAACGGAGAAAGATCATTGGCCAGTGCCCGACCTGCCAACAGTCGTTCGCCTCGCGGCACGAATTAAGAGCACACATGGCGGACCCACAGAACCACATGCCAGCCTCAGACTCAGACGCGGTGTCCTTTGGCGAACTGAGTTCCGAGTACGAAAGCGCAGACGAACAGTCCTATGCGTACCGCACCAAGCCATCAAGTACCAGACACGAAGACGAGCCGACGCTGGAAAGCGATGGCTTCGAGTTCTCTTCTGGCAATGGGTCGCCGAATATGCAGCATGACGGGTTCGAATTTGTCGATGCCTATCCTTCGGCACACATGAATGCTGAGCAGGGCAGTGTGCATACCGTCCCTGACTCAGACGAGCAGCCAAGCGCAGAGTACACGCCAATTGAAATACCGCCCAAGAGGCCGAGGCAGCCGAAGGGAGGTGCGCTTGGCGTTCTATACTGCGGAACGTGTGACAAGTATTTTGGCAACGAGAAGGTGTTTAAGAGGCACTTTATGTTTGGGGTGAAGCATGGCGAAGAGCCGGGGGATATGAAGGACCTCTACTATAGAGTATGGGAATCTTCGTGGGCGGATGAAGCGAAAGGGACGGGCAGAAATGCGAGAGTTTCGGAAGTTGATGAGTCGGAGGCATAAGGAAAGGACTTGAAAAGACGCAGATGGTGATGATGATTTGATGAGAAATGAGTTATGATACCCATAGATTCTTCTTTAATACAGGCACTGTACAGTTCATTGTTGCATCGCACTCAAGGCTTGTCGTGAGACTACTTCGTTTCTGTTCATCTCACTTACAACTTCGCGAATACTGTCGGCACAACACCGCCCATCTCAACGAGTGTGCTCTTGTTCCTGACCCACGCCTCAAGTCCCTTCTTTCCGTTCTCAACACCGACACCACTCATCTTCCACCCACCAACGCTCATCTCCGCCGGGCTCTCACCCCATGTGTTGACCCATGTGATGCCTGCCTCGAGCTTCGCAATGACCTGGTGCGCAAGGTTCAGATCCTTTGTGAAGACACCCGCCGCGAGCCCAACGTCGGTGTTATTGGCGCGCGCGACGACTTCGTCCACAGTCTTGTATGTCAGGATCGACATCACGGGACCGAAGATCTCTTCGCGCACGATCTTCATGTCGTCGTTGCAGTCTGTGAACACGGTGGGCTGGACCCAGTAGCCATTCTGGTAAGCCTTGTTGGGGTGGTTGGTGAGCCACGAGGGAGTCTCTACACCACCGCACAGAAGCGTCGCCTTGTCGTTCTCGATGCCGTGCTTGATGTACTGCTTGACCTTCTCGTAATGCGGTTTCGAAACCAGGGGCCCGAAGTTGGTGGTCGGGTCGTGCAGGTCGCCGGCGCGGATGTGCTTGACTTTCTCCAGGAGGAGCTTCTCGAAGGCGGACTTCATGGCTTCGGGGATGAAGACGCGTGTGCCGTTTGTGCAGACCTGGCCTGTAGAGAAGAAATTGGCCATCATGGCGCCGTCGACGGCTTGCTCGAGGTCGGCGTCTGGGAGGATGACACAGGCAGACTTGCCGCCCAGCTCCATGGTCACATACTTCATCTCGCCTGCAGCGCTGCCGGCGACCTTGCGGCCTGTCGAGACTTGGCCGGTGAAGCTGACCTTTGCAATGCCAGGGTGCTTGGTCAGGTATGCGCCGACCTCGCCGCCGCCCTGGACGACGTTGAAGACGCCTGGTGGGACGCCAGCTTCGGCGTAGATGGAAGCCAGTACTTGGGCGTGCAGTGGCGTGAACTCAGAAGGCTTGTAGACCATGCAGTTTCCTGCCGCCAGACACGGTGCGGACTTCCACAGCGCAATCTGGATAGGGTAGTTCCACGCGCCAATACCAGCGCACACACCGAGCGAGTTCTTGGTGGTGTAGACCCACGCGTCAGGCCGCAGCTGTGTTGTCTCGCCGCTCATGCCTCCACTGCCGACCATGTTGGCAAAGTACTCTAGCACATCAGCGCCTGTGACAACGTCTACCGTCGATGTCTCCGAGAAGGGCTTTCCTGTGTCGCTCGTCTCGATCCTCGCAAGCTCGTCGTTCCGTGAGCGGAGGATGGATGCTGCTCGCTGCAAAACACGTGCGCGCTCGATGGGAGGTGTGGCCGACCATGCCGGGAAGGCCTTTTGTGCTGAAGCAATTGCTGCATCGATAGCAGCATTGGTGGTTGTGTGAATCTTGGCCAGAGGTTCTGCGGTCGCCGGGTCAATGGTCTGGAAGGACGAGGTGGAGCTGCCGGACTGGAGCTTGCCGTCGTAGTAGGCGAAGCGTGGTGCGTATGGGAGAGACATGGTGAAGGTACGTTTGGCGTGGTTTACTTCGACAAGAATTGGGCTACCGCGATACTTGTGCGATCAATATTTCCACCACAGTCAGTCGAGCTAAGAAGCTATCAGTACAAGGGCGTCTGTCGCCAAGCTGTGACGAAACGCTTCGCTCAGACCTCGTCTAGGGCACTCACGAAAAAGTGAAGCTTGACAGTGGCTGAGAGGGGTGTACGCAAAAGGTGCTATCGAGTGACCTTCCCTGCTCAACGCGGGATCAGCGTTCTGGATGTAGAAAATCTTTCACTCCAACGCAGCAGCACGATTGGAGGCGTGAGATATCCGCCTCTTACTACGTAGTATGCATCTAATGCGATGCTTTGGCCGATACCGACTGACCGCCCGGCAGATGCTAGCAGGGGTTCCAAGCGATGCAGACGCAGCCCAGAAAGTGGGGTTGAGCTAACGCCGAAAGCGACCCTTCACTCACATCATTGGAATTTTTTCCTCGATGCATTGGGCCTGGTTGCACGACATGTTCAGTTAGTCAAACCGCTGCAAGGTGCAAGCAGACAGTGACCGAGGCTCCAGAAAGCACTGCGAGAGTGTCAATCGCTCTCTGACGGTTCAGCGACCATCCATAGTGCCTCCGCCGTTGAAACACCGAAAATAATGCACCACAGACGTCATCAAATGCACGTGCTTTATCCCGCACCATCCGAAGAGCGGCCGTCTAGCACGTCTTATCTTGGAAGGCAAACAGCAATTCTTGCAGCTGGACTGTCACCGACTCTCCAAGCCTCACCGGACCCTCTACGCATTGCCTGATACATTCCGATAGAGAGTACGTGCACCCGCCAGGCCCTGAAACTGTCAGATTAAGGACGACATCAGAAATTTTTGGAACTAGCTTCGCACTACTCAAAGCCCGTTGCTTCTAGCGAGCATTGTATATAACCATTGGGAGGACCAGCAAACACAACTGCCCAGGTCTCATCATATCCACCCTACAAAAATGGCATCAACCCACGAAACTGTCACTTCCATCCCCAAGGATGCCGAGTACGATTTCGTTATCGTAGGCGGCGGCACAGCTGGCTGTGTTATCGCCTCCCGTCTTACCGAGTACCTGCCCAACAAGAAGGTTCTCTTGATTGAGGCTGGACCTAGTGACTTCAAGGATGACCGTGTTCTCCTTCTGAAGGACTGGCTAAACCTTCTTGGTGGTGAGCTCGACTACGACTACGGCACCACTGAGCAGCCCATGGGCAACTCGCACATTCGCCACTCTCGTGCGAAGGTTCTGGGAGGCTGCTCATCACACAACACCCTCATCTCTTTCCGACCCTTCGAGTATGACTGCAAGAGATGGGAAGCACAGGGCTGTGCTGGCTGGAGCTTCAAGACCTTCATGCGTGTTCTTGACAATCTCCGCAACACCGTCCAGCCCGTTCACAAGAGGCACCGCAACCAGCTCTGCCTCGACTGGATTGACTCCTGCTCCAAGGCCATGGACATCCCCATCATCGAGGACTTCAACCACGAGATCAAGACCACTGGTGCCTTGAAGCCCTCTGTTGGTTTCTTCAACGTCTCGTACAACCCTGACACTGGCCACCGTTCCAGCGCCAGTGTAGCGTACATCCACCCCATCCTGAACGGCTCAGAGAAGAGGCCAAACTTGACTGTTCTCACCAACGCCTGGGTCAGCAAGGTCAACGTCCAGGGCAACAAGGTCACTGGTATCAATGTCACATTCCAGGACGGCTCTAGGCGGACACTGAACCCCAAGGCTGAGACCATCCTCTGCGCTGGCGCAGTTGACACTCCTCGTCTTATGCTCCTTTCCGGTCTCGGTCCCAAGCAGCAGCTCCAGGAGCTCGGTATCCCCGTTGTTAAGGATATCCCCGGTGTTGGCGAGAATCTCCTTGACCACCCCGAGAGTATTATCCTGTGGGAGCTGAACAAGCCTGTTCCCCAAAATATGACCACCATGGACTCCGACGCTGGTATCTTCCTCCGTCGCGAGGTCCCCAACGCTGCCGGCTCTGACGGCGAGATTGCCGATATCATGATGCACTGCTACCAGATTCCCTTTTGCCTGAATACCACAAGGTACGCTTATATAGATGAAACTCTCAACAAGAGGCTAACAAGGCTCCAGACTTGGATATGATTCTCCCATCGACGCCTTCTGCATGACCCCTAACATTCCCCGCCCCCGCTCCCGCGGTCGCATCTACCTCACCTCATCTGACCCCAACGTCAAGCCCGCTCTGGACTTCCGTTATTTCACCGACCCTGAGGGCTACGACGCTGCCACTATCGTCGCTGGTCTCAAGGCGGCCCGTGAGATCGCCAAGCAGGCGCCCTTCAAGGACTGGATCAAGCGCGAAGTCGCTCCCGGCCCGAAGCTGCAGACTGACGAGGAGCTCTCCGAGTACGGTCGCCGTGTCGCCCACACTGTGTACCACCCTGCCGGTACCACCAAGATGGGTGACGTCAAGAAGGACGAGTACGCCGTCGTTGATCCTGAGCTGAAGATCCGCGGCCTCCAGGGTGTGCGTATCGCCGATGCTGGTGTCTTCCCCGAGATGCCCACAATCAACCCCATGTTGACTGTTCTTGGTATTGGTGAGCGTGCTGCTGAGCTCATTGCTATGGAGCACGGCTGGAGGGGTCTGCAGAAGGAGAAGTTGTAAGCTTTGACGAGAGAATTGATGAGAAAGCAGGGAAAAGAACGATCAGATCCAGAGACGGGTTTGACTCACCTGTATGTATGTTTCTTGTAGGATTGAGATATCATGATAATGAGTGACGCCGGCGCGCGGAGCTATTCCAACGCAGCAACTGCCCAAGCAACTCCCCAAGCAACCATCGCTCCATTTTTAGTGTAGCAAACAATTGAGATAACGTAGGTTCTGAGGCATGTAGTGCGTACTTCAATCAAATACATTTTGTACTGCACCATTTTTCTTTGATTGTGTCCCGGCTGCTTCAATGCCACAAAACTTGTGCGACTGGAAGGTACACTGATTACCAACACCCCCATCAATCTGTCACGACTGTTCACCATCTCCGACACCCACATCGTCATCGTCATCGTTGCCATCACCATCATCGTTATCCAGAGTTGAACGAGGGGCTGGCAAAGAACTTGTCCAAGAAATACGTTCCGCCCATGCAGCTCCAACAAAATGCATCCCTTTGTTCGTTCCCTTTGGGCGTGTTTCGTGCCACCGCAGGCTGTCAAACAAAGCGCACTTGGCGACGCCCGCATATGCATCACAAGCACATAAAGTGAGACACAACCATCCAGCGGAAACACTGACCAAGGTCCCTACCCGGATGTCGAATTTGCGGTACCCTTCGGTGCCTGCTGTTGCCTGAGCGCGAGGCTGCATTCGGCTATGTGCCGCATCGAACCGCGTTTGCGCGCCAACCTTAAGTGAACGCGAAAACTGGGAACGCGTGACGACACCGTGTATCTTCAATCACTGCAAGACAATAATCACAGTATCCGAAACTTCGCTATCACGAGCAGCAGACATAGGACCAAGTGGCGAAAAGGAAATAGTGTGGCACGCAAAGAGTAGTCTTGTCTTTCACTCTCCAGCACCGTGCGCCACATATAACAACAGCGCATCTGCTCGCTACCGAACGACCGCGATCACGCCTCTACATCTTGCCGACTCCAACAAATCACATCCCGCCATATTTGAACTACTTTGAGCATGTCGCTGCCGTAACTCCGCACAATAATCAACTAGATTCATCCTCTACAATCCCAAGGACGCCTTGGACATGGCACCAATAATCACTGAACCTACGAGTCCGCGACCCCGCCGACGTAAGTACACAAGACCCACCCGAAAGTAACACCAAACTCAGTACAATTTCAACAGAGGCCTTCATCGCTACATGCTCACCTGACGAGCTGCTCGGCCAGGTCATCCAGACACTTTACCCAAGGTACAACATTGATGCGCCTCATCTGCTAGCATTGCGCCAGGTGCTATCAAGCGCTGTCGTTGCACCCAGGAAGCCTCCTACGTTAAAGCGCACCCGCCCCGACAGGCGCATTGGTGAGATCGATTCGGTTCACGATACACCACGCAGCTCCCCTCATGGTGGCAACGGTGCGCCAGTGTCGGCGAACCAGAGTTTCTATTTCCACCACAAAGACCCTGATTTCAAAAGACTGTTGCCGCAGGTTGATCGCTCACGCTATGAGTGGCCAGATGAACCAGCCAGTCAGTCGGGTTCAGATAGTGAGGAAGCTCCGGACACCCGTGAGAGTACGGAGTCAAATATCTCGACCATTTCAGCCGCCGCCACAGCGCAGCGCAATGCATCATTCCAACCAACAGCATCAACCACCTCCGCGTCTACTGATCGCAAGGACAAGTCTATCACAGGAGCCAACCAGCGACTGAAGAAGAGCCAGGGTACGGCTCTTGAGCAACCATTTAGCAGCAACCCTTCGTTCGACCCAAATTTACCGCAAAAGGACGTACCTAAAAATCTTAAGGGTCCACCACCCCCATCCATACCCACGATCACCATTACAAGTCCAGATGTCAAGCCAAAGAAGGCGACGATCGAACATGATAACACGGAACTATCAGCACCTCTTCTACACGCGGCCGACATCGCCATCAAGCTACCGGATACTCAAAACATCGATAGTATCCCTGGACTGTCTTCTGCCCCCGTATTTCACATTTCACAACCTTTTGACACGCAAGATACGGTCAACAGTACTCAGCAAAGCGAAGTCCTCAGTCCACCAGTCGATTTCGTCCACTTTACACCCCCAACACAAGAAGATACTCAAGATGTAGCCATGTCACAGGTCAATACTCCCGATGTAACGGAGTTTGCAACGGCAAGCAAATTGAGCACGAAGGCATCACAACAGTCATCTCGACGCTCTGTACACTCTTCGTCGCAGTCAACGTTCTCTACGTCTTCGTTAGGCAAGCGCTCGCGTGAGAAGTCAGAGACAAGTGATTACCCACTATGCCTCAAACGTTCAAAGTCAGTCAAATAGGCACCTTGAGTTGTCTCTGATTTGCTAAGATCGTCGTCCTTGGAGATGCGTTATGATGATATAGGGAGATAGTGGATTATATGGAAGAGACAGGTCGGCACAGTGGGTTGCAACGTATGGTTGTCTTGGGAATACCTTGTATCTTTTCGCTGAGATGCAGCAGCAACATCATGTACAATTTCTATCAACCATAACAAACAACTGTCAATACCACGAACTCAATCGCATTTACATCCCTGCACGCCCAGGCTGACATGCAGCACATCCGGCTCTCCACCCGCGTACCACCCAAACATATGACGGTCTCGCTTCCCGCCCTTCCAAAGCCTCGCAGCAGCCTCACTTTAGCACTGCACATCTACTTCCTTTCCTCCCTTTTTATATATTCGTCATAACCAGTTGGATAAGCACAATGCCCTCCTCAACCTCACCATCTGGGCCCGTGACGAGAATCGCAACTTTCCGCTTCCATCCCAACGTCACCGCGGCTCAAAAGGCGGACCGCGCACGTGCTTTCCTTGCACTGTATGCACAACACCCGGAATTAGTGCTTGAACCGCCGAAGGGCGGCAGGCCGCTTGATACCCCGCTTGAACTGACGGGGGTAAAGAGGGAGACGGGATGGGATTTGGGGTTTGTGGTTGTTTTCAAGGTGAGTCTGCATTGGTTTCGAAGAGAAGAGAGAAGTTGGGAAAGGACGGGGAGTGGGGAAGGGAAAGAAGAAAAAAAATGGTAGAGGGTGAGAAGGGGAGATAAGATAATGCTAACGGGCGCAGGATGAAGAGGCGAGAAAAGCGTTTGATAGTGATCCGGGGCATGAGAGTCTGAAGGTGAGCACGCAACGTGTTTGGTCTGGGACTTGTGCTGATGTTGAAGTAGAATGAGACGGATCCGCTGCTTGCGCAGGTGTTTGTTTATGACTTTGTGAAAGAGGAGAATCTGGGCTGGTGATCGTGGTACCCATTCAGAAATTACTAACTCGTACGACTGTTGTCTGAGTCCTGAATGTGATCAAGTCAGTATTGGTGTTAGCAAAACGTGCAGATTGTCCCTTCCTTGGTACTTTGTTGCACTATCAAACAAATTGACGGCTACGAAAGTATTTCGAGTGGGTTCAATAATCGTGCAGAGCAGGTGCGCAAGCGGTGGTGCGATATACTTATGATTCTATGCCCCTTGATGTAAACCAGAAACCTTCTAGCGTACTTTAGACACTGACCTAAACGTTAAGAGGCCGTAGACCAGATCCGAGCAGCACCACAAAGATGCTCTGGATGTTAGCAACATCGGGCATATCATTGTATTGTCATAGCCTTTTATATGGTAGAGGGACAGCGCCTGCACGCTGCTCACACACTGACCCCTACGCTTCTTCACTAACTCACCTGATACCAGGGGGCTATTTGGGCTGGGACTCCCCTCAGCCTTATGCTTTGCGTACCAGGTATAGTGGGTCCACACATCTTGCCTATTCTTATAACATTGAGGATGAATGTGTGGACTAACCCTTGTTTGGTACCATAAAGACTGTCACGTCTGTTAATAGGTACACAAACACTCTACGTAGTTCAACTATCTATGTAGGATAGGGAAAGGTACAGTAGTTCATAAACTTCTAACCTTGGACTCAGCCTGTAC
Organism: Sclerotiophoma versabilis; assembly: GCA_012274445.1. Taxonomy (NCBI): domain Eukaryota; kingdom Fungi; phylum Ascomycota; class Dothideomycetes; order Pleosporales; family Didymellaceae; genus Sclerotiophoma; species Sclerotiophoma versabilis. The sequence continues at coordinate 1,256,152 of JAAROD010000033.1, forward strand.
CATCACAGACGCTAAGGATAGTGTTTTTAGTCTCTACAAGAAGGTGTAGATAAGTGTAGACGCTACGTATAGATTAGCGTCGTTATGTATGGTGTTATAATTGTTAAAGCTAGCAGGCTACTACTGCTCTTAGTCCGTCTTGTTCTTAGGTGCTGCTTCTCTTCTTCTTATCTTATTGTTATTAGTTGTATAGCAGGTAGTAATATAGGTACCCGCTTGCCCGACTCATGATAGCATTCTCGTTCCGGAGGTCACGGCCGCAAAAGAATGAATGCGTCGACTGCACAGGTTAGCACGCACTTGCAATCCAGGACTTCAAAGCCAACACGCCCCTCTTACTTGAGATCTTCTGATCGCGACTTACTTCACCCATGTCGGTGGTTGTTAGCTCCTACTGTTTGCAACCCAGAAATCATTGAAACACATTCACAATACTGCACGCGGCTCCTGCGAATCAGCTGGTCGATACAATCCATTAATGATAGCCTCCCGCGACGTCGGCTTTTGTAAAGTCGTCTGTACCCGCTAGTCTCCCATTGTTGTATCGATTGACGTCTCCTGCAAACGCCGACCGGTGCGCGTACCAATTCCATAACAGACAGTAAGGCCGCGTACCTGAAAGCAGTTGTTGAGCTAACGTTCTCTTATCATTTGCACACGCGACAGAAGGCTGCCCGTCAGACCCTGCACTGACCGTGTTCCAGGGAGTACCATGAGCCAGATAAGCAAAGAAGCCGGACGCCATCGTCGGCTTTTGTTCTAGAAGGGGGGTTAGACAAATTAGAGCGCAGAAGCGACGGCGCTAGAATATCCGCCGTGGGTCGAAGCAATGCCGAGAAAAGCTTGTTCGAGATAAGAGTGGGGTGCGCAAGGCTTTGCAGCAGTGCTGCACACGGCACCGCCCTATCTCCCACTTTGAATTTACGCCGTGTCTCGCTAGACTGTCACGCGGCGCCAAGCTGGTGTTCTGTTAAAATCCAGCTGCCACCCGTTGTGCGTCTGGCGTTCTTGTCGGTCTCTTTTCCCCGCACCCTCCAAGACGCTTAACGCCCGGCCCACCATGTCTCAGGAAAAAGCTGGGGACCATGCGAGTGTATCGACGTCGAGTGGTGGGGATGTCGGGCTTGTTGCTGTGAAGCGCGAGTCGGGCTTGTTGGGCGCCCTGCGCAGATTTGAGGCTAAGATGGATGCGAAGTTTGGCATCGAGAGCGATGCTATTACCAGGAAGCTGCCAGAGGACAAGGGCCATGTGCCCTGGCACCACCAGATGAGCATGTTCTTCTTGTGGGCCAGTGGAACCATGAACACTTCCTGCTTCGCAACGGGGTTCTTGGGGTGGGAGTTCGGCCTGAGTAAGTCGCCTCGCTGACCACATGTGGGTGTGGAGTGGTTCAAGTTCTGACTCTGAGCAGCTCTCCGTCAGTCTATCGTGATCATCATCTTTTCCTCCATTCTCGGTGGTGCTGCCACAGGGTTCGCGGCAACTTTTGGTGCACCGACTGGTCTACGTCAGAGTAAGCACTCGTCGATGGAGCCTGTGGAACTACATGACTGATCGCTCGTAGTCTCCGTTAGCAGATATGCTTTTGGATGGTGGCCGAACAAGGTCATCGCGGCCCTCAACACCATCGTGCAGATCGGCTGGGCGGCCGTCGCTTGCATCACGGGCGGTCTGGCACTGACAGCCGTCGCCGATGGCCACATCTCGCTCATCGTCGGTATCGTCATCCTGGCAGTGGTAGCGACACTGATTTCGTTCGTCGGGCTTAAAGCCATCCTCGTGTATGAGCGCTACGCCTGGTTCATCTTCTTCATTATTTTTATCATTTTCCTCGCCGAGACGGGTAAATACGCAGACAACTCTCCTACCCCAACAGTCCACGGTGCGGACCTCAGCGGCGCGGTACTCAGCCTCGTCGCTATCGTGTACGGCAGCTCTGCGTCCTGGCAGACCATGGCGAGCGACTACTACGTGCACTACCCCGTCAACGTCAACAGGTGGAAGGTCTTCCTGATGACAACCTTTGGAATCTCAATTCCAACATCCATCGGTACGTTGCCTTTTCCCATCTGAAACAACAGCGCTGACCCACACCAGGCATGATCGCAGGCGCCGTTGTCTCCTCGGGCCTCAACAACCGCAGCGACTGGAAAAGCACGTACGAAACCGACGGCCTGGGCTTCCTAATCCAAACCATGCTGTACCCACGGGGCTTCGCGAAGCTCATCCTAACCCTGCTCGTACTCTCCGGAATCAACGTGAACGTCATCTCCATCTACAGCGCGGCCATCTCCTGCCAGCAGTTCTCCCGCCCCTTTGGACGCGTACCACGCTTCATCTGGGTGCTCTTCTGCTTCGCCGCGATCCTGGGTCTCGCCATTGGCGGCCGCGAGCAGCTGTCCGTCTACTTGCAGAACTTCCTCAGCCTGCTGGGGTACTGGAGCACGCAGTATTTCATCATCTTGTTCAGCGAGCATGTGATTTTCCGGCGCATGAGCTTCGACAACTACGACCTGGACGCGTGGAACGATCCGAGCCGGCTGCCGCTGGGCATTGCGGCGGGCGTGGCGTTTGCGGTCGGTATTGCGGCGTGGATTATGGGCATGGTGGAGACGTGGTATGTGGGCCCGTTGGGCAAGTTGATTGGCGCGGATGGTGGTGATATCGCGAACGAGTTGACTTTTGTGATCACCGGTCTTATCTACATTCCTGCGAGGTTCCTGGAGAAGACGATGGTTGGGAGGTAGAAAGGGGGGGGGGGGGGGTGTATGGGCAGGAATAGGGATGTTGTAAGCTTGCAATGCCAGATCAGCATTTTAAATACCATAAATTGAGCAGAGTTCAGTCTACATCAAACTACTCGTATGTTACACTGTAATGTCTGGCGCAAGTGAGGAAAGCAGGAACTTGAGTCGCGTCATGTGTTATGTCGGGGAGCCATGACTCAGGCTGAGTTGCCGAAACCTTACATCACACCTCTCCCGCGAAACCCCCCAAACCAAACCAAACCAAACCAAACCAAACCAACCCAAACTACAACATCCATGGATCCGACGCTCTCACCCCACGACCAACGCAGCGACCGCCACGAGCGTGCTGAGCGGGAGCATAGGCATAAATCGCGCCGTTCGCGCTCTCCACGACGCGACGATGTGCGACACAGCGACAGAAAGCACCGCTCTGAGCGTTCGCAGCGGTCCCACCGTTCGCGGTCCCCGCCTTCAAAGCCCGTAAAGCTGCCGTACCAAGCAAAACCGCTGTCGAAGTATGACTTGGATGCGTACAAGCCGCTGTTCCAGTCCTACCTGGACATACAGAAGCAGATACAGCTGGATGAACTGGATGAGCGGGAAGCGCGCGGGCGCTGGAAGAGTTTTGTGTCAAAATGGTATGTATCATTGACTCGGTGCATTCGTGCTTCGCTCGAGGGTTGGGCATGCTGACACAGTGTGGCAGGAACCGCGGGGATCTGGCGCGCAGCTGGTACGATCCCTCGATGCTGCAGACTGCGCAGCAGACGGTGCAAGCGTACCGCGCAGGCACTCGGTCGCCTCAGGCTGCCAGACGGGGTTCGCCAGAGTACGATCAGCGCGCATCTGCCTCGGCGCAGAAGCCGGGCGGGAGCGACGACGACGACGACGACGACGACGACGACTTCGGGCCTGCGCCGCCGACACATCTGGCGCGCGCTTCAGGCCATGGACCCACGATCCCGCGCCTCGACGACCTGACGCACCGCAACGAGCTGCGCTCCGAAGACGCTGCGCGCCACCGCTCGGCTCACGCTGACGACGTTCACTCTGAGCGCAAAGCCGAGCGCAAGACGCAGAAAGAGCGCATGGACGAGCTCGTACCGCGGGCCGATCCCGGATCTCGCGCGCGGCAGCTCGAGAAGAAGCGTGAGACGAGCAGCACCCTGCAGTCCTTCCGCGATGCCAAGGAGGGCGGTGATGTCGAGATGGGCGAGGGCGAGCTCATGGGCGACGACGGCATCGAGACGTACAAGGCGAAGAAGAAGGCGGACGAGCGGGTGAAGAACGAGCGCGAGATACGGCGGGAGGAGATTGCGCGGGCGCGGGCGGCGGAGCGTGAGGAGGCGCTGAGTGCGCGGCGAGCAAAGGAGGCGCAGACGATGGACTTTCTGAGGCAGCTTGCGCAGGAGCGGTTTGGGTGATGTGAAGGTGGCGAGGCAGATAGACAGGGCTACTCATCGTCCAGAATCGAGTTCGCCAGCGGTCCGAAGAAGGGCACCTCGTACCGGTCAAGTGTCGCCGCTGCTTCACGTCAGCTTCTGCGCCCTTGGCTGCAATGCACGCCACAACTCACCGTCGAGATATGCCCGCCAAGTCAGCCAGCCAATCAAGCCCACGTCCCCGACCACCATGAGCCAGCTGACGAAACTCGACCAGCTGAAGATGATGTGCACGACGAAGATGAAGGCAAACAGCAGACTACTCTGCCACGCATGGAACCTGACGTAATCGCTCTGGTGCTCCATGATCAGCAGCAGCACGCCCCCCGCCGGCGGCAGCACCAAGTACGCCAGACAGGCCTCGTAGTCCATCCGCAGCCCGAGACTGGTGGTGAACATGCCGACATCCTCCCTCGCGGCGCCGAAGCCGAGCGGCTGCGATGCCGCAGGCGTGTTCCAAGCCACGCCCTCGGTGGCGGTGGCGGGCGAGTCGTCGCCGTCGCCGGCGCCGAAGTAGTCGTGCTGCTCGTAGGCGCGCGTTGGGGGGGAGGCGACCGAGGCCATGTTGCGCGTGCGGTCGACCGAGGGCCGCGGGGAAGCGAGCGGAGGGGAGAGGGCGCGCTGGCTTTCGGGCGTGTCTTGGTAGGGCGCAAAGTTGGCTGCCATGTTGGGCGTGCTTGTGTGGAAGTGCAGTGTCGAGGGGTCCAGCTATCGATACTCGATACTCGATACTCGCTGCTCGGTGCCCGTGCTTGGACGGTGGGACGGAGCCGCGCTGGCGGGGCCGCGTGCGGGCAGGGATCCAAGCTCGAGACGGGTGCTGCTTGTGACTGGCGGGACGATGACATAAGACGGTCCTGCGTCTGATGTCCCGAGGCCCAGCACGCTCTCCCGTCGCCAGCCTGCCCGCCTCGTTTCTCCTCCCGCCGCAAACATGCATGATTCCACCTCACCCCACATGGCGCAGCGTGCTGGAACCTGGGGAGACGGGCGACACGTATATAGTCTCTTTGCTGGCAGCCACACCGCCCACGCCAACCCTGCATGATCCTGTTAGCATCAACCGACCGTTGCCTTCTTGATCCCTCCTGGACAACCTTTGAGACACCAATACACACAACACACACCAGTGACCGGCCATGTGCATCGCCATCCTCACCACCGCCCATCCAGACTACCCCTTCATCCTGCTGAACAACCGCGATGTAAGCATCCGCCACCCTGCGTCCCCGTCCAGCACTGATGTCGGCAGGAATATCTCCACCGCCCAACAGCAGAAGCTACGTGGTGGCCATCGCCGGACTCGCAGGTCCTAGGAGGGTATGACCTGCACCGCCCAGCCCATGGAACCTGGCTCGGCATAACCCGCCAGGGCCGCATCGCCGTGCTCACCAACTACCGGGAAGAAGACCAGGCCATAGTGCAAGGCGCACGAAGCCGAGGCCTGATCCCCAACGCCTGGCTCAAGACCGCGCCGGACTCGCCCCAGACCGCAGCCGACTTCGCGCGGCAGATGATCGAAGAGGACGGCGTGCAGGGCGTTGGCGGTTTCTCGCTGTGCTACGGCTTCGTCCAGGACGTGGCCAGAGGCTCGGGGCTCGTCATCGTGAGCAACCGCACGCCCGATGTGGACGGCGTGATCCACCTGCTGCGCGACAAAGACGAGACGACTGCGCTCAGCAACGCCGCCTACGGCGACCGGACATGGCCCAAGGTCGTCAACGGCGAGAAGTGGACCGAAGAAGCGATCCGGGCATCGGTCGCCGCGAACGAGACCCGCGAACAGCTTGTTGACCGCTTGCTGCGCGTGCTGTCAGTCGATACTATGCCGCGCCAGAAAGACAACGAGGAGTGGGATATGTATCTCACCCAGCTGCGCCACAGCGTCTTTATCCCGGCTATTGGCCGCGATCATCTGGAACTGCACAAGATGCCGAGCCATGAGGTGGGCGATGTGGTCAAGAACAAGGCCCCAGATGCGACGAGCGGCTGTTACGGCACCGAGAAGCAGGCCGTCATCATGGTGGACAAACAGGGCAAGGCCTTCTATCTGGAGCGCACTCTCTTCGACAGCGACGCCCAGCCTATCGCCAAGGGCGAGGGCGACCGTACCTTTGAGTTTCAGATTGAAGGGTGGTGAAGAGCAGAACAGAGCGGCGTCCGGCAGGAAGGCTGTCAGCGATGGCATGGCTAATGTAATGTTCCCTCGCTGCAGAGCTATCGTATGGAATTGATTCTGCACGGCCAGATTCCCACACCTCTCCTTCGTTTCGCACTCTGATCAAGTCGCCAATCTAAAAACTTCACCCCCGATTCGGACGCGCGGTGAGCATCTCCCCAAGACACGGCACCTCCACTTTGGCCATGACCATGCAGTACCATGCCCTCTTCCCCCCAACGTGTCGAATCTCCACCCCAGCAACAACACATGGCCCATCTGAGCCAAGTACCGACGTCTTGACACAAGCCGGACATGCAGAGATCAACTATCTATCTATCCATCCATCATCAGCACCCTGCAACAAAAAAAAAAGGTCCTACCCGGAATCGAACCGGGGTTGCCGGAAGACACTGAGATGATCAGAATCCGGAGTGATAACCGCTACCTAAACGCGGTTTATTAGCGGGGGTTTGTCCGGATTGGAGTGATCAGGGAGGAGCTGGGTTGGGCTTACACTATAGAACCCGTAGATCTGAGCTGTTGCTTAGTCATTTGATGGGACGACCATGTCGGGGAACGTATATGTGCATGGACATAATTTTTCAAGGGGAATTCTTTTCTTTTCTTTTCTTTTCTTTTCTTTTTTTTTTTTTTTTTTTTTCTCTTTATTTCTGGGCGGGCGGGAAGTGGTATTTGGCGTTGTGGGTATGGTAAGGGTGCTGGATTTTGTGTTCATGTGGGGCTGTGCGAAATTCATTGACTAAAGTGTTTTCTCTCGCCATGGATGGCCAGGGTTGGGTAGGATTTGGATGGGGAAGAGATGGTGAGAGCGAGGTCTTTGTGCTGGATGAATGGCTGGGTCGATCTTTATACTGGACAAATAGCTGAGCGCGTTGCTATAATAGTGTAATAGAATATAGTACACACTTTTATCTTTTCAACTTGCTACAAGTAGCACTAGGATATCTTGCAGAGCTCTCGAACACCTACGTGCTGTTGGTCCTCGCGTAGGTGATGTAATTACCTCCCGCCAGCAGTGCGTTCGGCACAGGACCCCACGCCCCTGTCACAGTATCAAGCGCAAGCGTACCATTCACACCGGCAACCTTACCCGGCTGATCTGCGTTCTTGAGATACCCAGAGGTAACGCTGCCCCCCGCAATCGGCCTCTGGAGGTGGTTGGCTCCCGCCTTGACGGTGAAGTTGGCGAGCGGGATGTCGTACGCGTTGCGAGTGCGCACAGTCGGCGCGCCGTAGTACTCGGCGCGTGCCTCGCTGGCACTGAGGTAGAGCGCGAGGTAGCCGCGGAAGTAGCCCTCGTTCCACATAAGCTCTGAGTTGTCGCGGACTAGCTTCTGGGCTTGGGCGTTGGTGGCCGCGATGTTGCCGCTGAAGCCCGACGAAGATACCGCTGTGACTGCGAATTCGACGCCGATGGCGCCCTCACCTGTGGCCTGGTTGTACGCTGGGATCTCGATGCCGTTGTTGGTGGATGCGAAGGGCGCCGACTCCGGATCGACCCAGAGCAGATCTGATACCCAGTTGGCGTGCGAGTCGCCGGCAAGCATGATGGTGTTGTCGATCTGGTTGCCGTAGAGATGTTGGTAAGTCCTGTTCCTGTTTGACGTGTATCCGTCCCACTGGTCGACGTTGTAGGGCTCCTCCTCTGAACCGAACCATGAAGAGATATTGACCCTGGAGAAGACGATTTGGTTACCGATGACGCGCCACGCGGCGCCTCGCTGCTTGCTTTCTGAAAGAGTGCGATAGAACCAGTTCTCCTGGTTTGAGCCCATGAGCGACCTGCCAGCATCGTTCCTGATGGAGGTGACGTAGTCGGTGTTCCAGTTGAGGTCGGTAATCGAGCGGTCGTAGTTTCGTGTGTCAAGTACGATCAAATCGAACAGTTTCCCCATCTGGAAGTTCCTCCAGATCCGCAGGTTGTCATCTAGGCTGACCTGGCGGATTGGCATCCACTCGAAGTAGGCGCGGACAGCGTTCATCTTGCGTTGGTCGACAGAAACACCGCCACTACGGATAAACGAGCTCTCGGTATTGTTTACAGCCGAGGAACCGTCGCGGTAGCCGTTGTTGCTGACTTCATGGTCATCCCAAGTTGTGATCCAGGCGAAGTTTTGGTGCGCCAGAGTCAAGTCAAGATCAGTGCGGTACTGAGCAATCCTGGTGCGGTAATCGTACAGAGTAAAGATGGTACGTGGAGGGTTGGTAGCACGAGAATCTCTGCCGAGCACACCAGAGCTGGTCTCGTAGATGTAGTCGCCAAGATGGACAAAGTAATCAACTTTATCACGGCGAGCAGCGTTGCCATACGCATTGAAGTATCCACTTGGGTAGTTGCTACAGGAGAAGACTGCAAGACCAAGCTCTGTAGTGTCATCGTCCTCGGTAGGCGATGTTTTTGTGCGACCGATCGGGCTCTGTTTAGAGGTTCCGCAGACATTGAAGCGGTAGTAATAGGTAGTGTAAGGGGACAGACCCTTGGCCTCGACTTTGACTGTGTAGTCGATGTCGCTGGTGGTATATGCTCTACCATGGCTGACAACACCTCCAGTGATGTTCTTGTTCGTCGAGACCTGGTAATCGACGCAGATAGGGCTGGTTGACGCACGGACGTAACGTTCAGTCTCGTGAGAGTACAAGGGCACAGTTCCTGCAACAGTGACGTTGGAACGATCGTTCTCCAATTGCGGTGAAATACGAGTCCAGAGGATCACCGAATTAGGGTATGGATCTCCCTAGATATCTCAGTCAGTATTGCAATGGCTTGTTCGACTGCAAAAACTTACAGATGCAACACCGTGCGTGAAGTTGAGCTTGCTCGGGTCGATAGTAACGTTGTAATCACGCTTCTGAAGATGCCTTCTCGTCACCTTTGGCAGATCGATACCCATAGATGGATGGTCAAAAGAAGGGCTTTTGAAATTGATGTTGTCATGGTATGATGCGGTGGCAGTCGCTATCAGTGCTGCCAGCACGGGAATTGTGTATAGCCTCATCGTACAGCAGCCGTGTCGACTTGTCGTAGTCTATCGACTGCCGTGCCATCGTGGCCCATTTATATGATATGTCTGCCGCTCGAAGGTCCCCAATCCGACTCCTTCAGCTGACCCTAGCAGCACGTTGAACAGAACTTGGTTCAGAGTGGAAGGTCGAATACTTCTCATGATGTACACGGCGTCGAGATACACGTTGGAGTTGGCAGTATAGCCAATAGAACCTTTGACATTGGCAACATGTCCATGTTGACTTTGAAGCTCGTGGTTGTACCGGAAGTTCAGATTGGCTGCACGAATGGGACGATCTGCCATTGCATAAGCGAGCCAGTTAGCCCCATGCGCCTTCATCCACAACACCGCGTAAGCAAAGCAATGCCAAGCATGTCAATGAGGTACCTGGGTTGCGAAGCACTGAAATCCAGTCTTGGTGCACTTTGAAGTCCAAGCCTACACCTCGATTTCCATATTGACTCCTGTGCTTCTGTGCGAAGCTTTTGTGCACTGGCGGCTTGGGGCTACCCGTAACACCTTCTCCGCTGCGCGCTCTTGTCGCGTTGGGACTGTTCCCTTATTTTCGCCGCACGCTTTACGTGACTTTACGGCAAAAGCTCATGATGTTATCGCTCCTGTATTTGATAGCCACTTACTACCTGGATGCCAATAAGTGTGATTCGCAGATTGTGCTTTGTAACCATGGCCCTCACGCCGATGCCGCATCTTACGGACAAGGGGACTGCATGAGGAGTATGCATTCTCGCGATCATCTCTTGTACCGGCGATGCGGTTCTTACTCGAGCTTGGTCTGCCGTGCAGCTTTGCAGATGAGACGGGTTGGAAGGTCGAATTCAGTGTGTAGATGTGTGGGGTTAGAAATGCTGGTTCTCGCCCGTTCGACCTCGGAATGCAGGTCTGATGATACCTAGGACAGTTCTAATTACGAGTGTAGGCGCTTTGAACTCATTGCTGTAGTGCTCGTTGATGGTCGGACTAATTATGTCTTCATTGAGTTGGGAGGTGGGCAGCTGGAGCGGGGAAACAAGGCGCCAAGAAACCAATCAGACTCTCGTTTCATACATAGCAATTAGCGGCGGAAAAACGATCACTAAGACCAAGAGCCACAACGCATGTTCGAACACAATGACGCGTATTCTAACACTGTACTTGTATTAATTGCTTAGATATAGCTTACAAAATCCTTGATTTCTGCGAAGTTCGTTATTCGAGGTCAAACAGCCAGACTGGGTAACATTGCGTTGTTGTCTTGAAGCAGCGATTTTATTATTCATCAAAAGCCACTTATTAAGAAACATGACGGCCGGGGTGCCCCTTTAGCGCACGTTACATACTTGCTGCCATGACTCTGTTAATCTAGTCAAAGTGCACACTTTGCGGCAGCTGATGGTCCTGAAATGACGCCCGAGAGACATTTTCCAAGGTACACCCGTATTCTCGGTGATTTGACCGACTCGAACATGTTCACTCACCTCCGCCGCTGTTGTTGCAGGTATAAAGCATGATGTTACCAAAGTGATAGAAGGTACAGATCTTTTGTCCAGCTTCTCGAGATGCGTTTTACTAGCTATTCCCTAGCTGCCGTGACAGCGCTGCTGTCCTTTGGTTCTGCCAACCCGGTTTCCCAACGTCAAAGCACGTATGCTGGATACCTTATTTCGACATTCTCAGACGCGAACCCCACAGTTCAGTGGTACCTCTCAAACAACAACTCGCCGACAAGCTTCACCAAAATCAATGGTGGCAAGCCTGTCTTGAAGTCCACTGTTGGTACTAAAGCTGTGCGCGATGTGTATCTGGCAGCAAACGGTGCTCGTAACCGGTTCTATATGATCGCAACTGGTAAGCAGATTTGATACTTTCATCAAGAATATCCAGTTGGCTCACTACAATGACAGATCTCGATATCAACGCAGCCGGCTTTTCGTGGAATGAAGCAACACGCCACGGCAGCCGTGGTATCGTGGTGTGGAGCTCCACTAACTTGGTCGATTGGTCTGCCGCGTCTTTGAACACGTGAGTTATTCGTTTTGTCATTTGCCAATCGTGTCTGACAGGCTCCAGCGTCGAGGATGAGACTGCCGGCATGGTTTGGGCACCATCTGCAGTATGGGACGACAAGACACAGCAGTTCTACGTCTTCTGGGCATCACGCCTCTACAATGCTGCCGACAAAGCGCACAATGGTTTTGCCGGACTCGATCGTATCCGCTACGCAGCCACCAAAGACTTTAAGACCTTCACTCGGGCAGCCGACTACATTGCAGGGAGCACGCCGGTCATCGATCAGGAGTTCCAGTACCTTGGCCAGCCCGGCCATTACACTCGATTCATCAAAAACGAGACTGTAAACCAGGTTTATCAGGAGAACACAACAGGTGGTCTCTTTGGCAAGTGGGATCGAGTTCCGGGCTACGTCACCACAGGGAGCCCATGGGAGGGTACGGCGTCGTATGCTGATAACACTGTAGCGGGCAAGTACCACATCTTCCTCGATAACTACGCCGAGTATGTGCCATTCGAGTCGACGGATATGAAAAAATGGACAGCATCCAACAGAGCTGGCTTCCCAAGAGGTCTGAAGCATGGCTCTGTGACGCCGATAACACAGGCGGAGCTGAATGCGATCAAGGCGAAGTACCCGGCGTAATGCTTTTGAACGTAAAAGCTAGATAGCTTATGAGCAGCTCCTTATCACTCAATTAAATTTCAACCGTCCAATGTCTTTGACTAATTGAGTTCTGTGAGAAGGCTCGGTCCTTGACTCCATTGCACTCGGTGTTGCTTTGTGGTTACGTTATCGCGCCTTTGTTTTCTGTCGTCTCTTGCTTCCACTAAAGCCTGCTCCTCCATCTCCCCAGAGTGTCCTTTCTCGGTCACTCTCGCATCTGCACATACGTCTGCTTCGTGACGCTGTACCTTGCTGTGCTAAGTTGATCTGGAGACAATCTTCACAACAGGCTATGCCACCTCCTTGCTCACACGACTTGCAGACAACAAGCACCAGGTGGCAACCAAGCACTTTACACTTCCCCAGACGATCTTCTAGTTTTCTGCAGCTGTGGCATGCTGAAACCACCTCTTGAGATCCAATGACTCCTCTCGCATCGAACACGTAGTTGCTTCCCTTGAAGAAGCTATCCTCTGGCTTCTTCCTTCCTGCCCTGACTTCCTCTTCCATCCAAGCTTGATACGCGACAATGCCACCATGCAGCGTGTAAACCGGCGCATCGCTGCTCCCTCCTTCTTTAACCATAGCTTCTTGCATCCAGCGCGCACCCTTCTCGCACCGGATACCACCGGTACAATATGTCGCTACTCCTTGAGGCTTCTTATACACATCGTTGCCCAGAACGTGCCTCATAACATACCCAGGCCACTGGCTGAACCTTCGCACCGCAGGTCTCACCGCGACCGTCCCATCACCGGTAACGAAGTATCCAACGCGGCTCTCGTAGTGATTTCGCACGTCAATGAGCGGTATGTCTCCCTTCTTACATAGCTCGTGAAATTCTGCGGGTGGCAGGGAAATCACATTCGACCATGATGAGGGCGCGTAATTGGTAATTCCCAACGGTGTAATCTCAGCTGTTACTCTGACAGATGCTTTGCCACTGAAAGTGCATGCGCAGCCTGGTGTGGGCTTGAAGTATACATCGCGCGCTGACTCGGTAGAGAGGTCGATGCCGGCAAATGACCAGTGTGCGCTGCAAGCTTCGATGTATTTGTCGATTGCAGACTTTGTTCCACCAAGTGTGATGTTGAATCCTTCAGTTGCGAGGCGGAATTTTCCACCTATTTTAAGCTCAGATGTGAGCTGGTTGTGAAAGTCGGCGAGAGACTGAGGATCCTGGGTCTTAGGTGCATGCTCAGCGGGTAAGACTGGCGAGTTGGCCCAGTAGCGGTAGAACAGCAGAACGTATCCACCTTCAGTCCGAGCTGGACATGTGCACGTGTAACTAACTGGATCGGAATTGTCCTGGTGGGTGGTAAGTGCGGTCATCGTGTCTAAGGGAGCACAATCTCGAAATAGAGGTCGCGGTGCGAATTTGCTGGCGTCCTCAGCCTCACCTTCCAAACGCGGTACTGTGACTCGAAAAAGCGGAACCTGCCCGCACAACCTGGTAATCTCTCCAAGCCGGCGCCAGTGGGACCTTCCGTGGATCAGATCAATTTGATCTACACACTTGAAGCACCCACCACGACTTTGTTCTGTGGACGCAGTGGAGCTGTATCACACGTGGAGAGATGGATCGTCGTACCGTAATTTCGCCGCGACCGGACGATCACCGTTCACGTTCTACGGATGGGCAGAAGCATCGACCGCGTCTTCTGCATTCCGTTACATCCCAGCCCTTAACATCTCAAGCAATCTAGTCGATGAACGAACCACGCAGATAGCATGCACGTGGCAACATGTCACATCGTACGGTGACCAACTTTCGGCACACCCCGAAAGTTTGTGCATAGTGACAGCCTCGCTTAAGCGGTATACGGTCACGACTCGCGCGTGGCAGGTTTACCTTTCGGTGCGCATGCATGTCCCGCATGTTTCGCGGCGCGACTGCATGTTTCCGCACTTTTTGAGTTTGGCTCGGATGCCCAGACACCGAAACCTTCGTGACTCGAGATGGGGTGGTGGTGGAGCGGAGACCAGAAAGGGGAGTCGATATGTGGGTTTTCGCTTTGCAAGAGTAAGTTGTGGATATGAAATTTATGTAATATGACGAAGAGAATGTGGACTAACGGGTAGGTGACGGGAGCAATATGTTCGGAAAGACGTGACGGATAAGTGTTATTGCCGTTCTGGTCATCGCGTTCACGGCAGTTGAGGTGTAAGCAAGCCATGGACCCACCTAAGGGGTGCTCATTACAGGTACCGGAAAGCCACATCGAACATCGGCAATGTAGGACAAATTCCAGAATGTACAAGAAATCAAGGACACAAAGCAGAGCCTGTAAGCATACAGTTGAATTACATAATAAATCATCACGACTATCTATGGCCTGCCCTTTTCCTTGTGGCTGACCAAGCTGGCCTCGTCTGTATCGCCATGGCTACGCTGCACTGTGTAGCTCGTCTTGACTGTGATTCCATCTCCCTGTTCGAAGATTCCACTTCTTGGGCTCGAGATGGCAGTATCGTGGTAGGACTTCCTGCTCTGACTCCGGCCGACGTTCTTCAGCTCGTTGCCGCTGCCATAGTTATAGTACTTGTTTCTTGATCGAGCTGAAGAGCCACCGAGGATGGGGAAGAGCTTAACAAGAAGCAATCGAAGGGTGGGTAGGCAGGCGCTGATATTTATGTTAGAGTATTTATCATCTGAGAGAATTGGAAGACTCACCACATGATACCCACACATATTTCGATTGTGCTCCAGACAGAGACATCGTAGAACTCCCAACTTGCGTTCGAAGATTGTGCAAAATGGACCAGAGACTGCAAACGAAGGATACTGACGATTGTGACGAACGTTCCGAGGCAGAACATAAGTGCAACAGCAACCTTCTTCTTCCAGTGGAGTTTCAACCCCCATAGCTGCCAAAGAGGAATGCCAAGAATCCAAAAGTCTAATGCGATACTGATTGCCGCATTACATGCAGCGATGGCGTTGGTGTCCAGGCACTTACCCTTATGCATCCCATCCCATTTCACCCAGAAGTAGTGGATAGGTTGGCACTGGAAGATGGCAGTGACAACGAATGCAATGCCCCAGAGTACTACGAAAATCACAGTACCCCACAGGAGTCGTTGCACTTCCTTGCTTGGAAACACTCGAATATAGAAGAAGATGAGCGTCAGCTTCAGCAGCGTGACCTGCGTGAAGTAGAGTGATGCCATGACGTAGAACCACTTCAACATCTCAGTGATTTCCTGAGGTGTGAGAGCCCAGATATCTTGGCCGAGGCCATGCTTGACAGTGCCGTAAACGGTGATGATGGCACTCGGGGTCGCGGCGAAGAGTGTGAGAAGAACACACCAGTCGTCGTAACCAAAGTCCGTTTGAGACATTGTGGCCTTGAATGTAAAGCGAATAACGACGAACGCTGCAGCAACAATGATCATAGTGTTAGATAAGACCACATAGTCCTGGCCATGATTGCGAACCGGTGCGCCACAGTTCGTAAGACTAATGTTGCGGGTCACTGAGCGTCGTCAGTACATGACCCTCGAAACATGTGATATTTACGTACACAAAGACTCAGGAATGGTGCACGTCGTAGCGACGCATGCCGTGACGTTGCCTTGGAAGACAGGGTTTGTACAGATACATGCTTTGTCGGTGGGCGTGCAAGTGTTCGTTCCAAATGCGCTCTTGAGGCACAGTTGCTAGGATCTGTCAGTACTGTCCAAAGCAGGTGGAGAAGGGAACCGAATGGGCGGACTCACAGCACAAGCAGGCATCTGAGACTGTGCCAAGGCCGTTGTACACAGCCCCCAGAGCAGGAGCAGCAATATTTGGAAGTGAGTCTTCATGGTGAAGATGATTGAAGCTGGACTCCCGAGGGAAACCCTCGTTGAAATTGAAGTTGCGCAACGTAGGATAACAATAGTTGATCAAGGGCCAGACTGCTTGTGGGTCACACCATAGATAGCGAAGAGTATGATATGCGCAGGGATTAACCGCATAGTTTATACTCGAGCATCATGTATGATTCAGCCCACGAGTCGTGCCGTGCGTCTACGTTGGGTGCTTACCGACAGTAGTACGGCCAAGACGTTTCGATAGTGCATAACGTCGCGCGGTGGAGGTGTCCGCGGGCACATGTCACTCGGTACCACGGGTTGCATGGCCAATTCCCATCCCATGTGTATGGATATCACTGCAGAGGCGTCGAGAGTGATGAGGCCTCGGCGAAGGTGTGGGGAGCCCGCTCGCTTGAGACGCCATCTGCCGAAGCCTCCCGCGGCGTGATTACGGCGAGGACAGTCAGATCAAGCTGACATGTTGGGACCTGCAGTTGTACATGTACAACCTAGCTTCGTCGGATCGATGCGACAAGATCAGCGATTGCGCAACAGTGGGTTTGCTCGCACGTGGCCTGACCAATGCAAGGAATGTCAATGCAAGAATTTCCGTGGTGCACTGTTATCTCGCTTCGCACCTCCTCTATCCAGCAGTGCCCCGTTCACCAAGAACATCGAGCTCTGCTTCAGGGGAGCATTCTGCATCGCTTAGTGACACGCGGACATGCGCATGCTGCCGCTAGCTGCGAATCCCATCGTTTCAGGGCCACAAAACGGTCACTGCCCGTGGAGGATTTTCCCCCCAGCATTAGCTCAGGGCTTCTAAGCTCACTATTGGCTCCGCTGTAAGGCATCCCTATCCACTCGCCATCGAACCCGCCTGCAGAGACCCTGCGCTACCGGGGGTATTACCGAAGGAAGATTCGACCAGCGTTCGTCGGCGGCTTCCCTGCGAGCAAGCCCATGTCGTCGGTCAACGATTGCCGGAAGAGCATGGACGGCGTGGAAACCACAGCAGCAATTTTGGGTGTTGCGGCTCCCAAGTGGACCTTCAGCGGCGCTGCATTCTACAAGAGGAAGCAGACCCTCGAAGCGTTCCATGCGAATGGAACAAAATGCTCTTCTTCGAGATAGCCTCCGAAATGTAGACATAGCATCGCAGTAGTCTGTGGCGAGGTCGTGAAATTGAGAAAGGGGATGTCTACTGACTATATATGAGGGCTTTGAGGCTGTTTCCTTGGTATCCTCACTACCGGTTCAGTTCTCGCCTATCTTCCTTGGTTTCTCGGCAAGATGAAGCTCCTTCACATCGCAAAGCTCATTTGGGCTATGCTTCTGGCGAAGCTGATCGGTGCTCAGAACCAGAACAACAAGAAGTGCCACGTTCTGCCTGGCGATGCTGACTGGCCAAGTACTGAGGCTTGGTCGACATTGAACGAAACTGTGAATGGCAAGCTGGTCAAGACCGTCCCTATCGGCTCGCCATGCCACGATCCTACCTACGATGAGAGCGCCTGCAGCGCGTTGAAGGCACAATGGACCAACCCTCTGACACAGTGAGTACGCTGAACAAGTCACGACTTCATCAACTCACCATGGCAGCACCCCTTCGTCTCACTCGATCATGCAAGCCTACTTCGCCACCCAGGCCTGCGACCCCTTCTCTGACCGTAGCGTCCCTTGTACACTTGGCAACTACGTCGCCTACTCCGTGAAGGCTACCGAGGCCTGGGATGTTGTCGCTGCCCTCGAGTTTGCTAAGGCTGAGAACGTGCGTGTTCTTGCTCGCAACACCGGTCACGACTTCTTGGGCCGATCTACTGGCGCTGGAGCCCTCGCTGTCTGGACCCAAGGCCTCAAGAATATCAGCTTTGGTCAATGGTCTGATAAGTACTACACCGGTCCCTCCGCCACCGTCGGCGCTGGTGTTATTGGTTACGAGCTTGTCGAGGCTGCGAACAAGCAGGGTCTTACTGTCATGTCTGGAGAATGTGCTACTGTTGGTCTCGCTGGTGGTTTCACTCAGGGCGGTGGCCACTCGATCCTCAGCACCGAGTTTGGTCTCGCTGCTGATCAGACTCTTTCTTTCGAGGTCGTCACCGCAGAGGGTGAGGTCCTCACTGCTTCAGCGACAGAGAACTCCGACTTGTACTGGGCCCTGTCCGGTGGCGGCGGTGGTACCTATGGTATCGTCACTTCTATCACCGTCAAGGCGCACGAGTCAAAGACAGTCGGTGGTGCTGCTATGCAACTCCTTGCTTCCTCCACTACCGCCGAAAACTACGCTTTGTTGACCGCTAAGTTCATCGAACTATTGCCTGCAATGGTTGACGCTGGCGCCATGGTTGTCTTCCTCATCAGCACCCAGTACATCGTCATCAAGCCCCTCACCATCTGGGACTCCACTCAGGCTAAGGCCAAGGAGGTTCTCAAGCCTTTCTCAGACTACCTTGTCTCACTCGGCATAACTCCTCCAATTGCCTACAGCGAGCTTTCTTACCGCGACCACTACGACCGCTACCTTGGCCCTCTCCCCCAGGGTAGCTTCGAAGTCAACCGGTACCAATTCGGCGGCCGTCTGATTCCCCGCTCGGTCGTCGAGAACAACACCGCCGAGCTTAACAAGGTATTCGCCGAGCTCGCAAAAGAAGGTGTTCTCCTCGCCGGCAGCTCTGCCGACTACTCCAAGCGCGCGAATACACCCGACAACGCTGTCCTGCCCGCCTGGCGCAACGCCATCACCCAGCTCCAGCTCATTACCAACTGGAACAGTACCGCGCCCTGGACTGACATGGAGGCTGCTCAGCGCAAGATGACTGACGTCCTCATGCCTAAGATAGAGGCTATCACCCCAGGAAGTGGTTCGTACATGAACGAGGCCGACTTCCAACAGAAGAACTGGCAGAATACCTTCTACGGCAGCAACTACGGAAAGCTAAAGCAGATCAAGAACAAGTACGACCCTAACAACGTCTTCTACAACCTTAAGAGCGTTGGTAGCGAGGCTTGGACCGTCGGCAAGGACGGCAGAATGTGTCGTGCTTAAGTAACGTGTATAAGCGGGATGGTACAGCTCTTAGGTTGGTTTCTTGTGTATATATTAGAGCAGAGAAAGTGCGCTAGTGCGCGCTTTCAGGTGGCAGTTCGCATTTGCATTCATGTATCTATCCCTTAGCATAGCGCGGTGTCATCTGATACGGTTTGGAAGAACTTCGTTTGGGTAGTTGAGAGTGCATTCACATAGAGTAATCCATAAATGTACGCGAAAAATACAGTTATAAAAACTTCGTTCATCTACCCAGGCAGTCAAGAACACCTCAAAAGGAAGCAGCAGTACAGGCTGGCTTTTGCGCTTTTACAGCAGTCATGGTTTCAAGTTCGAAAGCTCTGTATATATGGAAGGGCAAAGGATGACAAATGCGATCATGATTTTTTCCTTTACGGTCAAATTTATATCCGCTACAGAGGCAGGGAAGCACCTCACCCAGGTAAGGCAGCACCTCATCCAGGTAAGGCAGCACCTCATCCAGGTAAGGCAGCACCTCATCCAGGTAAGGCAGTTCTGCCTTTAATCCAGCCCCCAGAGCCCAAATAATCCGCTGAGAACGTCGTCGTAGATGCACACTTCTAAAGACTACAATTGAATATGGGAAATGATACGGCATAGAAGCCTCGAAGAAGAGATCTCAGACCTTCCTACTCTCGACGTCGATGGTTTCAGCAATGCAACCTCAGAACTCCTTACCGTCAGGCTATAGATGACGCATGCTGCAGTTCTCCTATTCGTTCAGAAGATTATGGCGGTATTCGTAGCCTGGGAGGTTGCAGAAGCCCCTGTTCTTGGGTCAATGTGGCAAAAACCAAGTCCCAATACTTGTTCGAACTGTGATTGAAATATCAGACCTCTCCTTGACTGAGTTTGTGCGTGGTCTCCTCTTTATGGTAATGGTAAGTATTGTTTTCCCGCAGCGCGTCTGGATGCTTGACAGTGTTGTTGGTGGGAAGAGCGCATTCATCGGCTGTTGGGGAAGTTGCAGTTTACCCGGGTGCGCTCTGCATCGGAGAAGCTAAGCTGAAAGTCTGACGCACATTTTTGCGACATTCCTTAAGCCGTTGATATTTAGCTGACAGCTCATTGAGCTTCAACTTGTAGTGCGATGAGCGGAAGGGTCGAGGTATTGACAGGAGGTACCTGGATGCGAGTCAGCAAGTTACGATCGAATGATCGGCTAGTAAAGCTGACATTTGACGTGAGTACCCACGGCCTGTATGCCATTCAATACATCATTGCATCTCGTGCACTTTGATCCTTCCATTGTGGTCCCTGACATTGGCCGCCGAGACTTCGGACACTTGAGGCTCAGCTCCATCTGCTTCATGTGCATAGAACGTCTTGGGTGTCTCAGCCATGTGACCTTCTTCGACGTACGTTGGAGGTGGTGGGCCAGCAGAGCGAAGTCGGCGTGCTACGAACAACCATACAGCTCCAATGAGGGCTACGCCTGCCAATGCTCCTACAATGATTCCAGCAATTGCGCCTCCTGAAAGTGATAACGGCTTCTCTGAGTTGGAAGGCGCTGGTGTGTTGGATACAGAAGGATTCGATGCAGACGTGGAAACGCTGGCAGACGCAGTGGCTGAAGAAGATAATGCTAATGTCGCGCTTGCAAGCATTCCCAAGAACGTTTGAGCAAGCGTCTCAACTCCAATATCGCTGGCGCAACAGTCCTTGTTGTCGCCACAACACCATCTTGTGGAGTTTGCAGTATCGTCGCACGGTGTCAATATGACGTTACGGCTAGCCCTGCCCGTTAATGACCTTCAGAAATACTAGTAGCCGTTCTACGTACACTGTTGGACAAGCATACACTCAAGCACTTGCCGCTCTTCCAATCTGTAGCTGTGCACTCTTCACGATAGTACTCAGTTGTCAACGAACTATTTTCATCCTGTCTCCTGCTCTGCTTGCAAAGCCCATTCAGCAAACAGACGTCAGCGCTGAGACCATCTTTGGAGAACCCTTCGGAGGGATTGGGACGATCTATCGCGCAACACATGGTATTGAGAGGATTGTTGAGAACATCGGCGCATGGCGCATGATATGCATCGGTCTGTAGATTGCCTTTGGGATGACGGCAATCTGCAAGTATAGTTGTACTCAATAATCCGACAAGCAACCAAGATTGCAATACAGCCCGCATTGTTTCGTTCCGTGGATGACAATATGGGTGATAGAAGGTAGGATGATGCGCCAAAACATCTCAGGGATGCGCTCTAAATACGGTTGTGACTGTGTCGGAGATGCTGACAGTGGTCGCGAGGCTGAAACTCCCACGTCCGTGTACTCCTAAGCGCGTCGCTGGTGATACAAATCGCATTGCAGTCCATAGCCGTAAGGATATTTGTTCGTCCGTACCTCGATTGGCTGAGCATGTAGACTCAGGCCCATTCTAGCATGACATGGTAACACCAAGAATGGTGTCTAAAGGACAAAGGGGTTAGCATAGGGCGTAAGCAGTCGTAGAGAGGTTGTACAGCCTGGCCACTGACTATGGGGGCCAGATGAGAGTATTGCACCTCTTCCTACCAAAGGCAGCGAAGTAACAGGTAAACTACAGCTTCTTTGTCTTTCCACCAAACGGATATCCACCAATTATATCAACACGCGGTGTTGGAATGGGTGTACCTTTTTTGGCAGGAGCACTGAAGCTGTGCACGAACACGAGGTATTGTGCTTCACTACGACACACGCGTTTATCGCACCTATGATTGTACCCTCCCAAGCTCGTCTCTACATTTTGTTCCAGAATGCTGTACTTAATGTTGCAGGTGCGATACGCAGCTAGGCGCTCTGAATTTTGATGCGATCTTTCAGCAACCATAGATGGAGTCACAGCCATTTCTACAGTGCTCACGGATCATTGTCATATATAACATGTTCTTGACACGAGTCCCAATAGTTCTGTTGTGTGTTTTCTCTCTCGATTGTTCGTTGAGAACGGCCATAGCGACAAATTCTATTTTCAGTCAAGGGTAAATCCGGATCTCAGATTACAATGTTCTTGGGCTTTGCTTTAGTTCGGCGAGGGCTGCAATATACTCTTGACACCCGAGGTACTTCGTTAGAAACACGGTGAGTGCGACTTAGACCTTTTCTTGAATGTCTGATTTGCAACATCAGGCTCGGGGACGTGACAGATGCTTTCCCCTGCGAACTGTCTGTTATTTCCTCGTCTTCCTCTGCTCAACATGGTCTACTGCTCAGCGTCTTTCATATTCATAGTTTGAGCTACGACCAACGTAGTGGTTCAAAGTCTCCTTCACCTCCAGTCCCTTGTTTGCGCTCAATAACCTTGCTCTCCCCGCGCCGCCCGCCAAATCGCAACTGTTTTTTTTTATAAATTTTGCACATCGTATATCTCTCTCGGTACCATGTCGACTCGGAGCCTACTTCGTCACATCTTCCGCCATGGATTACGGGAGAGGGTTAGTGAAGATGCATTGCCGCTTGGTTTGAGGCAAACAGCTACGGAATTCACTGGCGTCTCTACCAACCGCAAACGCGAGACCGCAGTCCCCGAGAACCAACAACGCGCAACTCCGAGCACCTTTACACCACTACCAAAGACACCTGAGCCTTTTGGATTGGAGGGTATCACCGAAGAAGATGTTACTAACACGCCATCACTGATTGAGACCGTCTCGTCGTCCGCGGAAACATTCGCTTCACTCGACCTTGAGATCAGCACTTTTTCCACACGTGAGCTTGTCCATGCCACACTCGACGAAGCGAAGGCTGCCGCTAGCTCCCATATTGACACCATCAACATCACTTTGACATTATTGGAAGCTCTCGACGGCTTTAGTGCGACAATCACTAAGCTGAGGGAGGAGATGCTAGACAGGAAGCAGACCTGTGAGGAGAAGATAATAATGTTGAACGCTGTCGAGCGGGCCGTTGAGGCAATGGTTTTCGCTGGGGAGGCCCAAGATCAAGATGCCGAGGATAACGCAGTGGAGTGATAATGTATCATCTACGGAAAGCTGCAAGAAAAAGATCCTGACACGCAGGAAGGGAAAAAGGAACCTAAGCTGCATGTTTCTGCACCCTGGCTGCGTGTTGTATTGGAAGACGCAGCGTGATTTCAATGCATGGAATACAGACACAGTGCTGAGCGCTGTTAAATTGTAGCAAGGGTAGCTTTCACTGTATTCTAGCATCCAACACGCATGTTAGGCACGTGAAGACAATTGTTGCTCATGCTAGTTGCGAGGGCTGCAACTTCAATCCGCCGAACATCCTGGATGGTTTAGAGATATCTCAAGAGCGCATTTGGTTACCTAAAATCATCTTGAATACCCTCTTTCCAGCTTTCTCCTGCATATGTCGCGGTCAAAAAGGCCCGGAGGCAGTATCTTAGACAACAACTAAGATAGGTGAGCATGGGCACCGCGAGCACAGCTGTTTGATAGCTCTCCTTACTCAAATAGAATCACGGGATTTGCTTGGTTCACTTCACTTTACTGCAACACTTTTTGACATCACTCAGTGGTCACTGACTCCGATACAAAGATGGCTCCAATCTCAGATCAGAAGACCCCACCTTCTAGGCTCGAGACAGGCTGCCCAGATGGTGAGCAAGGACGTCGTCCATTTAAAAAATCCGCGCTGACCCAAGTAAAACCCCCAACCAACTCTCTTCACACCTAACTGGTGGCGTTGGTATAGCATAGGATGATGATTGCGATGCAGATCGGTCTACCAAAATTCTCAAGCTAATCTTGTCTTAACATACTGACCGCGTGCATGTGCAGCTCGTCTGGCTGCTATCCCTTCTGCTCAAGTACAGTCCTGAGCAAGGCAGGATGCAGCCGCCATGGTACGGCTCCGAGAATTTCTGGGACCTTAGACTCTGTCTCGAACATTTCTACGAAGAGAAAACCGGGAGCCGTATTTCGAAGAGCCGCTGTGAGTTCCGTTGCAAGCATCTGGATAAGGATGAGCAAATCTCCAAATTTCAGCTCGGCACTCGGGGCAGCAGGGCTCTCCGTCACTTCCGCAACATGAATGGTCGCCTTGATAAGAATACAGTTGACCTTTGGTTCGAACGCCTGTATCTTTGCATGCAGGGCGAGTTGCAACATGTGCAGATCTGAGTAGTAGTATATCGCAATCAGATGTAGTGTTTAAGTGGCTGACAAGTGTTGTTAATGAGATGAAGTGAGAATTTTACCAACTTGCCTGCTGTTGTGACTTTTGAAACAGCTAGAGTAAACTATGAGGTTGTATAAACATATTGATTTGAGACAGTTTGCTCAAAAGCTCAACTTTGATATGAGGCGTAACTGCCGTGAGCGTTGATTCCTGCTTGCTATATTGTAGCCCACCTCCATTATAACACGTATCCGGACGCGCTTTATGTCTGTTGATCAACAATAGAACAGAGGAAGCGATCTTTGGTCTATTAAGAACAGTCCTTTGGTATACAACGCGAGAACAACGCGTCGTTCCCAAAGACGGCGCTCGAGCTCGGCGATCCTAGCAACGCGTTCCGGATAGGGCGATATAACCGAACGGCTGGCACGGACCATGATGACGCTTGCCCGATCCCGGCGCCAGCCACCTTTCCCCATACTTTCGAATGCAGATCGGTGATTGGTTACTTCGTCATGTTTCGCAGCTTTCCGGTCCACAGCTCACGACCCCAGACGTCAGGTTCCTGGATCTGACGCTTCTTCCTGATTCCATCACACCTTCCACTTCTACCAGCGCATCACCCCCAGCTTGTTGCAACATCACTCAAACTCTCCATCCATCAATTGACCATCAACCCCGCTCGTCGCAAAGCCGTCTCTACCTTTGCGCACCTATCACGTCATCTGCTTGAAGAGAGCTTTGTAAACCGCCTTTTACAAAATGACTGAGTCTGAAATCCAGCAAGGAGACAAGGGTGAGTAGCACGGAAGCTCCAGCACACCGACGCCGTCTCTATTGCACACGTTCTAGACAGCTCGCAGTCGACGCTGGCGCGCAAGCAGGCGCGTGTGGGCGACAGCCTTGCGTGCACATGCGCGCAAGATACGCATGTGCATCAAATTCTACAGAAACCATTTCTTCCAGTATATGACGCGAGCTGACCACATTTTGCTTTAGTCTCATGGAACTGGGGCTCAGGACAGCCCGGCGGCAAGGTTGCCGAGGTCAAGGAACAGGGCGAGATCGCTATCGAGTCCAACCGCGGTAACACAATCAAGAAGAATGCCGAGCCTGAGAACCCGGCTGTCCATATCGAGCGATCCGGCAACGATGTCGTAAAGCGCGCGTCCGAGCTTCAGATCGACAAGAAGGCCGAAGGCGGCTCGAACGGCGAATCGAATCAAGAAACTACGGGGTCTGAATCCGACAAGAAAGACGAGAAGAAGGATGACAAGCCTACTGAGTCTGAGAAGAAAGACGAGGAGATGAAAGATGCTCCTACCTCTGACGAGAAAGAAGGCGAAACAGAGAAGCCAGCTGAGAAGAACGGCGACTCGAAGGCCGAAGAGGACAAGCCTGAGCCCAAGGAAGATTCGAAAGAGGAATCTAAGGACGATGGCGCCAAATCTGACGAAAAGTCTGAGGAGGCACAGGCCGGTGACAAGCGAACGGCCGGCGAGACGAACGGTGCCGATGCTGACAAGGAAGCGCCTGCCTCGAAGAAGACCAAGACCGACGATGCTGAAGGCGAAGGTGATGACAAAGTTGAAGGCGAAGATAAAGCTGAAAATGAAGATAAGACCGAGGGCAAGTCCAAGGGCAAGGCCGGCCGTCCCAAAGCCAGCGAGAAGAAAGAGAAGAAGGAGCCTGCAAAGAAGAAGCAGTCAAAGCCAGCGGCTACCGAGGATGGTCAGCCTAGGCGCAGTGCCCGCAACAAGTAAATGCCCGCCGCTGGTACCATGGTGAGAGTAGTCGCAGTATTAAGACCACGGCTTGATCGAGGATGGGGCAGAGGAGTTATTTCTGTCTGATTTGATTGTTAAGGCGTACGGTAATGACGGATGGAAAGGCACCGGTCGAGGCCATATGGACATTGGTGGGATGGGGTGCTTTCGCCAGGTCGCAGGCGCTTTGAATGTTGCCATGTATTGTGTTTTGAACTACGTCGACTACGCCATATACCGCTCTGGCGACTCTAGCTTCGCGACGTAAAGCGATAGTGGCAAGAGGGATATAAGATAATACAGTTTAAAAATGTAACGTTGATTGCTACTTATCTACTACCTGGCTGTATTGTCAGCACGTCAGCAAGCGTTCTAATGCGACTGGCAACAAGCGAAGGGTGAGGGTTTGTTCCAATCAGTAGGCATTTTATGCGTCAGTGAGACAAAAGCACTTGCGCCTCTCCGATCCGTCTTGAAACTTGAGTATGAAAGGAATCATCAGGGAACATGGGAAAAAAATGGGCACTAGTAGAGTGGCCACATACCTTGATTGTTCACAGAAACCATATCCTACCAGCATGAAATCGTCGCATGTGCGACAGCTAGGCGTTCTTTCGAAAGTGCAATAGGCTGGTACTGAGGAGAGTGGCTGTTATCGAGCAATTGTTGGGAGGCAGGAGGTGAGGCCATCAGCGGTGGGAAGCAGCATGGGGAAGCGAAGCTTGGCGCGCGCTTTCAAGCCACCTGTCTGTCCTCCCTCAAGTCTTCGCCCTTCGGCCTTCGCCCTACAGCAACTGCGACAACCTGTTTTGCACCTACAATTCATCTGCGGGGCCTGCAATCCTCACTTGGACTGTGTATGACTGCCTCCACTCTCTTCAGCATGCTCTAGTAGGGAATCGACCAAATTTCAGCCTGATAAGGCCAGAAGACCTCACATGAGACAATTATCTCGCGATGCACAAGTAGCCGAAGCAATCACATTCAACGCCGATCGTGCCCCATAGGTGCAATGCGGCTCTTAGACACACGGACTCTAGAGCTGAAAAGCTTTGTGGGTGATCAACCGCCTTATGCGATCCTGTCCCATTGTTGGGATGACGAAGAAGTTGTGTTCTCAGATTTTTCCAACTTCGTCGAAGCGAGATGGAAGAAAGGCTTTAGCAAAGTCAAGAAGACGTGCGAGCAAGCTGCGAAAGATGGGTTTGAGTACGTTTGGATCGATAGCTGCTGCATCGATAAAAGCAGTAGCGCCGAGCTATCAGAAGCGATCAACTCAATGTTTGCTTGGTACAAGAGATCAAGCAAGTGCTACGCCTATCTTGCCGACGTGGAAGGCCCAGAAGGCTTCGTACGTAGTAGGTGGTTCACCAGAGCTTGGACGCTGCAGGAACTTCTTGCTCCAAGCAGCTTGCAAAACGGTGGAAAGTATGGCATGGAATTCTTTTCGAAACGATGGCAAAAACTGGGCAGCAAAGCTAGTCTGAGCGGCCTAATCTCAAATGTCTCTGGCATCGGAAGGGAGTATCTAGAGGGCAGGGATCTGAATGATGCAAGCATCAGCATGCGCATGTCCTGGGCAGCGGAGCGGGAAGCGACAAGAGCAGAGGATATTGCTTACAGCTTGCTGGGTCTTTTTGACGTCAATATGCCGCTTCTGTATGGTGAAGGCAAGCTGAAGGCTTTCCGTCGCTTGCAGGAGGAGATTATGAAGATCTCTGAGGATGAGACATTATTCGTTTGGGGAGATGCAGATTTCGATATGGGTTCATCATCTGCAGATGTGCTCGCAAGCGACCCGAGAGACTTCAGCGAAGCCAGAGACCTGGTTCCTTTTGATGAACCTGACGACCCTATTGCCCCTTATTCAATGACCCATCGAGGACTTCGTATCTGGCTCCAGGTGTTCCGACTCAACGATCTCTCAAAAGAACTCGCAGAGAGCATACAGAAAAGCATTCGACCATTACGATCCCCAATTATGATCTGGTCGAGCAACGATCTAATTTGGGCCGTCCTCAACTGTCACATAGCCCACGATTATCGCAACTCCGTTGTAATACCTCTTCGCCACGTCTCGGCTGACGTCTACATTCGAGATCTAAGCACCAGTGTAGCTCTTATCCCAAGCACTTTCTTGTCCCTTATAAACGAGCACTATCGTAGCAAACGGTTGCCCTCGCCTTTGAAGGAGATTTTCATCCGCAATAGTCGAATTTCATCACTATCAAGAGGTGTACAACGGCGCTTTGGCTTTCTCATTCGAAGTCTCTCTGGAGGCCTCGAACTCGCAAGGGCATCGTGTCCCAGTGGGGCTTGGAATCCTACCGACATGATACTCCAAGGCGACAATGATTCTCAAACAGAGCGATTCTGGCACGCAAGCTTGATGCTGTTGTTCCCTGCAAAACGTCAGGCCAGTATTAAATATGCCACGTGCTTGAGCTTGGGATGCGAGAATAACGTCACAGTTAAGACGCCCAAGGCGTGGTGCTATCTAGACGATACAGTTAGCTCCAAAAACGATGTAGATTTACTAGCCTTCCACAACGGAGCCGGCTCGAAACAGCCAAGACGTGAAATATCGTGTATCAAAGGACTAGAGCCTAACACAAATGGCAGTCTCAAAGTTGTGATCAAGGAAGAGAAGGTGCACGGGCAACGCATGTTCGTTGTGGACATAGAATACACTAACGACGACAACAAGCTTGGTGTCTCTGGACGCCTGACACAGACAAGTATGTCTTACCCGATTGTCGGCTCTCCCGCAGAAGAGCAGTTGCTTATGCCGGCTATTGTTATTACACATGCGCCTTCTCAGGCTGGTTAGGAAGAGAAAACGAGGATGTATGTCAAAATCATTTCTCAAACCAAGTGGAGCTACCGATTCAAGGTATCTCGTCTCAGTAGGCGAGAGCGAGGGCTTCCACGGATGCCTGAAAGTTCCGGTGGTCCACACGGACCGTATTGGTGTGTTTGGAAATGTGCGAAGCCTTGCTGGTGTGGATCATAGTTGATTGTGTCCTCATTTGCACCGAAACGCGCAGCAGGATCGATCCCGTAGGCTTTTTTGTTTCGCTTGAGCCCATACATGGTAGCAACGGAAAATGGCAATCACCACGATAGCTCCAATGCCTGCTCCAGTCCTAACTTCTGCGCCTGTCGAAATACCATGCAAGGTCAAAGCTGGCGAGGCTGCTGGAGTCCTTCCCGCTATGTTGATGATGATCACCACGGCTGTCTACTTGGCGTGACACCACCTCGTGAGCGTTCATTACAGTACAGACGTCACGTCGATTGTCCGGAGTCGAATAGACAGGTGCTTGTGGCAAGTTCGATTGACATATACACGCATGACGACCAAATTGCATCGTCAGATCTGCAAACAATAACAGCGTTCCATTGTCTGTGTACTGATTGCACGAGAATACTTTCAGACTTTTACTTTCAAGGTCCACCGTCTCCCTAGACATGCCCAACGGCTAAACAAGAAGGCTACTAGACTCAGAGTAAGTATGGCGCAAAAAAACCCGACCATGGGTTGCGAGCCAACCTTTTCAACCAGCTCACCACTGATTGGAATACATATCAGAGTCGCCAGACTTGCAACAAAGTACATGGAACCATAGTACCTTCCAAACTCCTCAGCTCTGCAGAGCTGCCCAACACAAACTGGTGTCAGTGCCATCCAGCTGCCTGTTCCGAACCCAAAGAGTGCGGAGAAGGCGTAAAGAGCGGGAAGGGACTTCGAACCGAATGGAAGCCAGAGAATGAGCATGAAGACCAGGGTAAAGACGATCATGACGGCGAGGGTGTTGAAACGACCGATCTTGTCTGCAGCATACCCTGGAAGTATGCGACCGAGGCAAGAAACACCATTGAGGATGGCAATAAGGTAGAAGCCAGTGTCGGCGGAGAACGTTGTAGTCAAGGTAGCGTAGGTGGGTAGGATGCCCAGAGCACCAAAGAGCACAACTTCAAAGCCGAACACGCTGACGGTAAACAGGCTCAGGCGAAAGTCAGCGTATATGGACAGCGAGACGATGGCCTTCTTCTTCGCCTCAGCTGAGGGAGGTAGGCGCGCCTTAATGAGGATGTTGCCGATGATGGAGCAGAAGAGGAACATGAAGCCCAGGATGCGCATCGACCAGGCATAACCGTACTTTGGAAGTGTCGTCCTCAACATGAGAGGAATCACTAGACCTCCGCAGCTCGAGCCCATCATGCTAATTCCCTGAGCGAGTCCTCGCCTCTCCTTGAACCAATGTGCCACTGCCGCCAAACTGGTGGTAGTCAAGAGCGCACCTGAGAGACCTCCAAGCACCCCGCAGCACAGCATCATCTGCCAAAATGTCTTACATTCAGCTAGAAGGAAAATCATGATCAACTCAGTGAGGCTGCCGCACAGCGCAATCCATCGAGGACCGTAGCGGTCGAAGAGCGGACCAACGAAGAGGCCCAAGGCCAGCGAGAGGTAGACGAAGACTGATGGGATCCATCCGATTGTACTAGCTGTTAGATCTGCGAGCTGATGCTGACCCCAATAGTCCTGCAGTATTCCAATAGAGACCATGAAACCGAAAGACTGGAAGAGCAGAAGCCATGCCGACACCACGACAAGCCATGCGCGCATGCCGCCTTCCGGGAAGGTATCTCGGGCAATTTGGCTCGCAGTTTCCTCATCGACCGTTCCATCGACCTTTCTGAGTCCCGATTTTGTTCGCTGTGGAGGCGTAAACTCGTCGCTATTTTCTGCCTGTGCGTATTTCTCCGTATCGCTCTCCATTCGTGATCGGCCAGTGACCCGAGATACTGTCCGTATCAGGCCATCCCATACTTCTTCCGGCTCTTCGTACGTCCGTCCATCTGTTGATGGGCGAACTTGCACTGCTGGGTTTGCTGCAGGATCCATTTCTTCTTGTTCTCCAGGTCTTGCTCCTTGTTTCGCTCCTGACAAGAGCTTTCGCCACGCGCAGAAGTCGCGCTTTTGAATGTCCGAGGGAGCCTTTATCTTGTTGATGTCAGCTTTTCATTCGGTTTATGTTCTAAAGATTTCAGGTCTTTTTATCCGAAAGCGTCGTTTCGCTCATTCCGTCTTGGCGTGCCCGCTTATGACAACAGCGCGCTGCATTGTGCATTACGCTTTTCACGCGTCTGTTTGCGCCCTATCGTTTACAAAGCGGGTATAGGCAATCGACCGGTCTCGGTTCCGATTCATCAATAGTTCGGATGCCCCGCTCAAACAGAGTCAAAGAACTCCGAACTCCAGCAACCACAGGTATTACAATGTTTTACTCCGAGATTGTGAACCATCAACGTTGTGGGAACAAAAAATGTGTGTGTACGGTATGAACGCTGCCGCACTGGCAGCGCGCTTACATCGGGAAAAGTTGCTGTCTTCAAGGATTTGGGACGATTGGAATGCGGCAGAAGGAAGAAAGTTGGGGTCAGAAGGAGGCAAAGAAGGCGCATAGGGTTTGTGTTGCCTCTATCTCCGACGGCGAATTTTATTCACTCACACACTATTACTCACAGTATCAGAATACCTTATGTTTAATTCAAGCATCGGTATGTCTAATGTTTGCGCAAATCCCACTGTTTCAACGGCTCAATTCCGAGCAGTGCGCTCAGCATCCTCACATCAGCTATACCTTACCATCTTGCATTTCTTGAGCACATTTTGTTTCTCTCTATACATAATGTCTCGCTCTAATCCATTTCTCTGCAGAAACTTAGGCCTTCTAGCGTGAAGTTGCTGCAACGCGGAATGCTCCTACAGAGCCCTAGGTTTTTCGGAATGATTTACCATCATTTAACGGGGATTGCACAGTACGTCTACTGATTGAAAAGATGCTTGAGGTTGATTTAATAAATATACAGCTCTAAATCAGCTCAAATGCAGCTACACAGTGCGAGTTCTACAGTGATTGGTTGAGTGTGACCCGGGATGCATCGTTCTTTCTGCTTACTTGACTGAAGTGAAAGCGCACCATTGGCCGTCTTACTTACCTTCACTGCTGGAGGTAACCTGGTCGACAGAGAGACTTGCAACTTGTTAGATGTCTCACGGTTTGCTCTGGCGTTCTCCCTGCATAAGTTAGTCGCACTCGGTCTTGAAGTCATGGATCCTGAGTTTGTCGATCTGTGTGAGAGCTCAGTCAGAGCACAAGTATTTCTGTCTAAACTGGAACTTTTCATTCACTAAGTAACGATGCAAGTCTATGGCTTTGTCCTCGCTGGTCCAAAGTTCGAAATTGCCCGTGCATAGAAGGATCAGCAAACAACAACGCTGGCAGGGTCGCTCAATTATGAGGACCGGGAAATGACAAGGCTGGGAGGTTCAAAAAGACGGGATCAGAGTTTTCATTGGCATTGATTACACGTATGGTACCTTGACAGGGCGGAACCTCATGCTTGCAGACGATGAAAGACACAACATGAATGCTACTTAGCTGTCCACCCTCAAGACATCCTCCTGGAAATGCGCCGCGCCAAGCTCCAGCTCCTGAAGTATCCAACCGTAATAAGAGTGCTTACAAAAGCACCTTCTGACGACGCCTGACGTTCTCGGTTGCTACAAGCTGGAGAAACTCCGGGCCCTTCGGCTCGAGGAAGCGGATGTAGATCTGCTCGCCCATAGTGAGTGGGTCGTGACGGTACTCGCACTCGCGGACTAGGCAAACATGTCCAAACTCGAAGTGAGCACGGCACAGGCCAAGATCCCAGAACTTGGTGGATCCGTACTTGGTCACCCGGACCTTGCCTGTTCCTGGCGGATAGGTCATGTCGGACTCAAACCACGTGTACGTCTTGTGCTCTCTCGGAGCTTCTGGATGCTTGTACTCGGGGTGATCGCGGACGCTACGGTTAAGATCCGGAATCAGAGTCGGTTCATGGTGCTTGACTGGGGCACGCGTGTAAGTCCTGCTGAGATGTTCGAGCTCCAGGATACGGACATCGCGCTTGTTGACGGTCTGCTTGAGACTATTGTCGTTGATCTTGATACGGAGGATCTCGTCTTTCAGCTTCTTGCCGCTCTTGACGTACGTTGCAACAGCTTTGTTGAGGTCTTCTCGCAGACGCGCCTGTTCGCGATGATGCTCGATTTTACTCTCCTTGTTACTCAACTTCAGGCGTGAAATGGTATCATCCCTTTCGTTCAGGATGACTCTGAGTCGAAGGTTGTCGTTGCGGAGCCTTAGGTTGGCAGTTTCCTTGCGCAGATAGTTACCATGCCAATCGTTAGTCATCTCATCTCCGTCAGAGCCCTTGCGCTTCTTGGAAGGATGACCGCCGTCGCCTGGCGCAACACCCAAGTTTTGAGTCGGCTCTGCGTTGTCCTCTGGAGCGACAGCAGATGGGCGCACAGCACCTGATATCAGGTTAGTTTTGACACATCGAGCAGAAGTGAAAGTGGGAAAAGTATCACTGACCTGACAAGTCCTCAAAGTTGTCGGCAGACCGCAGGTGGGAGGAAGTGCGAGCTTGAGCGGAACCTGCACGATTAGCAAAGAAAAACTGTGTCAGATCATTGAGCTCACTTTCTGTACCATCCATACTGTACTCGGGAGATGGTGAATTATGCTCGAGGTGTGGCGCCATCTAAGTATGTCAGTGGTGCCTTGTGCTGCATAGGAGGCACTCCTCATCTACCTTGCGTGAAAGAGCTCGTGTAGTTGAGATATTGGGTAGCTTGCGAAAGTTGGAAGTATGAATGGAGGTGAATGGCAGCTTCGAGGAAGCCAACGCTTCGGGCACTTGTTGTTCCAGCTGGTCTGGGTGCAGTCAAGGTGTAAGTGAAGGCAAGGTAGTGCGCCGCCATCCCCTTGCATTGTCAGAGTGCATGTACTAATGGCAATCACACATTTTTATGGTGACTTGCCGTGTTAGCCAGTGAATTACTGCTCAACCTAAGTCTGGAAAAGTCTTATATCTAATGGGGAAAAGCCACGAGAACCCTGGATGATGAAAAACTTGGTGAAGCGGCCAGAGCATGCGACGATTAGCGCCCACTTTCTGAAAGACTGAGATCCAGTTTGTTTCCAAGAAAAGAAAAGGCTGCAGACGCAAGCCAGAAGCTTTTTCTGTTGTCGAGAGGCAGCGTGGCGCTGTTGACAAAACCACAGCCATGACAGAAGCAAAGCATGAGGAGGTTTCCGTTGCTTCTCGGTAGGTTATACATAATTTCGACATGAAAATCTGAATCTTTTGACCTGATTCCATGTATGAAATAGATTAATGTGGAACTCCCTGATGGATTTCAAAAACCATGTACGCATATGTCTTGTTTCCTTGACATCATCGACGGTATTTCTACAGTGGTCGCGCAGCGATATCGTCTCTCTAAATCCTGACTGAGAAGTAAGGACACCAAAGCACAAATCGCCAGCGATACAGTCTATGTATCAATTCGGGTGTTGTGCAGAAGCAGATGTAGGCACATGAGCGTGGGTAACAAACATTCCTAATTGCCAGTGCAAGCAAGCCAAAGACAAGAGGTCCTCACATAGGTATCTCAGACCCATGAGTGAGGATGGGAAAGACTTGCTTGGGAAAAGTAAGCTTACGTGTACTAGAAGAAAACGAAACGTGCATGTAAACAGCGCAGCGCCACGGTAATACTAAAAGACATAACAGCAGCAGTAGGAGCGTCAAACAAAATCGTAGTGGACACGGCCAGTTGATCATAAACTAGCACTGCAAAGAGCATCATATTATCCATAGAATGCAAGTATGTTTTTATGGTGTGTCATTATTATCATTAACAGCCGTTATGCTTCCACCTCGTACTAATTAAAGGCGCTATTGCGCAGTAGTGTGGTATATATGGATACAAAAGTGTCGAGCAAACCGCTTAACATTTAACCAGCCTGGTAAAGACCAAGAGCAACAACGTGGGGGTTGATCATGGACAGGTTGAAAGGAGTAAGGTAAGGGTTGGAATCGGTGATAGCCAGGAACATTGTGTCGTTGGCAGCTGGGTCACCCTGGTAGACCTCGCTGGAAGGCTGGTAGGTGTAACCAGTGTTGTTTCCAGTAACGGTAAGAGGAGTGTATGTAAGATTGAGCTGGCTGACCCACGCGGCGAACGCAGGTGTGCCGGCAGAGGTGGCGGTGATGTACGAGTTGTTGGGGCCAACAGCCTGGCCGGGAGCCTCCCAGGTCAGGTTGACAAGCTTGCCAGGGAAGGAAAGGGGCTCAGAGCGGTTACGGACGATGCCAGGCGCGCAGCTGTAGCCAGGGTTTTCCTTGGGGTCGACGTTGACGCAGGACTCGTCGGCGGGGATGGTGGAGTCTGAGGGATCGGCAATGCGGTTACCAGCGACTTCGTTGGGCTTGGTGTCGTTGGGGGAGAAGCGGTTGGGGTTGGCCTGGTTCACGATGTGAAGAGCAGGGAAGTTCTGCCATGCAAGGCGAGTAGTGTTCTCCGGGCAGGAGCTGATGTAGGGAGCAAGGTAGGTCCAGGCCCACGACTGGGGGATACCGGTCTCGAACCAAACAGGCATGGGGTGAAGACCAAGCATCTGACGGAAAGACATCTGCTGGCGAGCCTCGGTGGCAATCGATTGAGCGAGGAGCTGACCGACCTCGCGAGAGTCGAGGTGGTTGATGAAGCCCCAGACACCAGACTCACCCCATCGGGTAAGCTTCTGGTTGAAGTCGATGAACTCGCGAACAGTGCGGAAGGGGTAGTCGTATGTGCATTGGGGAGCAGCAGTCTCACCGAGCATGTTAGAGAGAAGAGTAGCGTGACCAGTCTCCTGGATAGCCATGAAGGCAATGTAGGCACGGTCCTCAGCAGTGAGACCAGCCTCAAGGAAGTCCTCTTCAGAGAAGACGGCAAGACCGTTGTTGAACAGGTCGAGCTCAATCCACTCCTGGTAAAGACCAAGTTGGATCGATTCGTAGTCGAAGTCGGAGTTTACCATGTAACGAGGCTCAGTACCATTGGTGCCAAGGCCACCAGCGGGGGTGTAGGGGATTGGCATGGGGTTCTGGGGAGAGCCATTGGTGTTGTAGTAGGTAGCAGTGGGGTTGGGAGGCAGAGGAGCAATGGCGGTGCCGAGAGTGGCAGGTGCCTTAGCAGCTCCTGTGGTGGTAGGAGTACCAGAGAACGGTCCGTGGCTGGTCGCACCAGTAGGGTCGGCACTGATGCGAGGGTAGGCAGAGCCAGTCTGAGTAGGGATGGCAGGTACCTGGGAGTCAGGACCGAAGCTGGCAGCAGGTGTACCAGTAGGGTAGTCAACCGAGAACGAAGCATCGGCGTCGGTGTAGCCAGCCACCTGAGGCGCAGGGGCGGCAGCGGCGAGCGCTGAGAGCAGCGAGGTGCTGAAGATGGCCTTGGAAAGCATCTTGACTTCGAAAGTTGGCTGTGTTGAAGATGGTATGTAGGCGCCTCAATTCTCTTATATACAGACACTTCCCACTGACCGCATCACTACGCTACTGCTCTCACTGACAGCTCAATGACAATAAGGTAAATCTCTCAAAAGCGCTTAGTGCCATGACTTCATGACTATCTCAATAAGGAATTGGATCTTGCAAGCATCGAAAAGCTGGACAATGACATGGGGATCTCGGGAATTTCTCGATCGGCCAGGCGATACGAGCCAATCGCAGACAGCATGGCAAGCTCGATAAGCTGCATAGAGCCCCGGGCGTCTGCGCGAACGCGTGGTTACTAGGATGGGCCGCCATCTGCCGAGTTGATGTTTGTATGTGACGTCGGTCTGACACGATGGAAATGTTGAAACTTTAAGCCGCTAGCGCTCCCGTAGTACCGATCAACGGCGGACCAGTTTACTCGCAGTAATGTCGGCGAATAACGGGCCACTCCACGGCAAGGCTGCACCGGCATTGTTCAGCACAAAGCATCTCGACTGCACCAGCTCCCGCGGAGCATAGTGCGCCTCAAGCCGCCTTCGTCCACGTTCGCCGCGTTCCTTGCTGCCGCAAAACCTGCAGGTACCGATTCGACCAGCTCCCCACAGCACATAATCCTTGCGCGACGATTTTTGCCTGTTGTGTAAAGATCCTGGGGCATTGTACTAATTGTATGACCGTCGGCCGTGCGCGTGCTGTGAGATTTAATTTTGATAGACCGCGGATACACGGCCTGACTACCTAAGCTGCACACAAAGCATGCACAATGTTGAGCAAACTTCTGTCTATGATGTAAGATGCGCGCGATGATCTGAGATGTTAGCGCGTTGTCTGTCAACCTCGAAGACGGGTGCAAGAACAACGACAAATATTTGTGCAAGACGGATACACTAAGTGGGAACAATCGCGATGGCGAGTCGGTAGCAATATTTGATTTGTTTCGATTCAAGGAGAGGCTCGACCACTGCCGTCCTTGGACTTGCCTAAGCTGCAGTGTGGCGTTGAGGACTGCCAATGGTCATGACGGAGCTCTTTTAATAGCGCGCGACTTATCCTAGCGCTGCGTCACTTTGCGCGGGACATGGGGCCCCAATTCTCTCGTGGCGCGAGCTGGTAGCGGACATACTTGCCTCTGTCGTGGTCTCTGCCCAGCTTCTCGTCGAACTTGACTTCGAAGTTCGTGCCTAGGTATGAGGGTCGCTCGACTGTCTCTGTGTTTGCCATTTCGACGTCAGCAGCCTCGCCGTTCTGTGCAGTCGAGTCTGTCTCTGTAGCGACGTTCTCTGCCGCGCCATTTGTGTTCGTAGCACCTGTGCTTGGTTTCGACATGATTGCGCGGCCTGCTGTGTTCTCCTTCAGTGGGTTTTTGAGGGGCGCCTTCTGGCGAACCCATTCTGTCATTATGTGCCAAATGTCTGTCCAGGACGCGTCTGTCTTGACCGACCCTGGCTTGCAGTGGCTCATTGTCACCCGGAAACCAGCGTGTCGGAGTGCGCCACGCAATGCTGCAGTGGGTGGCGCAGAGCAGTGCAAGACTTTGGCAACCGAACTGGGGATGAAGAAGAACGGACGGTGATCTATCTCCGCAGGATCAGCCTTGGGAATCAGAGGGTCAAGCATTTGTTTGCTCTGCTCATCCTTCAGCTTCACCCCAAATGTGATCTCTTCCAAAGCCGTGCGAAGCATGCCTTCTATCCTGTCCATTGTAGGATACGTTTTGCGCTCAACCTCGTTCAACTGCGCCAGTACTCTTTCAATGAATCCTACGTTATGCAGAGGACCGCCGTACATTGGTCCAACAATATGCGTCTTTATCCCGCAGTGTCTGCAGTGCTCGTCTGCAGAAGGGCCTGCGGCGAATCCGTGCTTGTAGAACGGGTCTCCCTTCTTGTTCTTTGTGACCTTGTTGCGCGCAAGGAACTGTGTGGTCCACGCACCGCAGCCGTTATCACAGGAGTATACAAGCATTGTCTTACCCGCTAGAAGCTTAACGTCGTTTGGTGCTTTTCGCACTCGCACGAAGACCCTAAGGTAATAGTCGATAGACAATGACAGCAATGGCTCGATTGCCATACCGTATCGTGCAGCCGAAGATGCGATAGCATGAAGAACCAGACGCAAACCACCCTCGTGACAAGGTTCGCCCTTGAATGGTAGACCTCCGTATTGCGAGTATGTCTTCTCCAGATAGCCGTGCGACGCAAAGATGGCGGAGTCCGTACATGTAACGCAAAGAAGTCCATCATCGTTGATTGCTTGTATAGCGGAGTCGATGAAGGGTGCTGCTGTGCCGTACGGGTCTAAGTCAATCACATCGTAGCCGTTCTTGTCGCAGTAGCTGTACATGTAGGCTATGGCGTTGCCCGTGTTGGGTTTGATGGTGCCTTCCAGCTTGTTGTGCTTGGTGTTCAGTTTGATTGAC
This sequence comes from Sclerotiophoma versabilis, assembly GCA_012274445.1. Lineage (NCBI taxonomy): Eukaryota > Fungi > Ascomycota > Dothideomycetes > Pleosporales > Didymellaceae > Sclerotiophoma > Sclerotiophoma versabilis. The sequence continues at coordinate 1,294,730 of JAAROD010000033.1, forward strand.
TCGACAGCGTTTTTCGACATGTCATTGGACGTGATTGATGTTGCGAAGGGTATCTCTTTTGCATATCTTAACGCCCGCAAACCGGTCGCAGACAAAGCATCGAGGATGGTGAAGGGCGCTCTCCATGGCTTGGGTTCCTTATTTGTGCTCTGTTGCGCATCCGGTGCAGATGCAGCTTCAACTTCCTCTGTCGCATCACTGTTCTGTGTGATCTTTTGTTTCTTTGCTGGCGCCGCACCATCGTCGGTCTCGCCCTCGACCGGCTTGCGCTTTAGTGTGTTCTCATCCCCAGCGGCTGCTGCTTCCACCGGTTCCTCGACCGCCTCTTTTCCCTGACCCCTTTGTTTTTTTGGCCCCTTCTTCAGCTGCTTTGCATGCCTCTCCTGCTTCCTTTGTATGGAGTCCAGGCCAAACGTCTTGATCGCGAGCACGCTCAAGTCCCGGTTGAATTGCTGGATAGGGTTATAGAAGACCTGCTGCTTCTGCGTGTCCTCTTTTGACATGCGCGGGTCGGTCGACGTAGGTGTGTCGTGCGGTACGAGGATGTGCGCCAGGCCCTCTTTGATCGTAGTGTACTGTTTCCCCTCATGGCTGATGTTCTGTCCCGCTTCTGGTGTTGCATCGATTGGCTTGGCTTGCGACTCAGTCGTTGTAGCGTTGCTGGAGGCCATTATGGGCGAGATGTGGAAGCTGCGACTGGAAGTGTAGAAGTTACTGGGAGCCCATAATCTACGGGATACTATATGGAGCTTTCGCGGGGCACACAGAATGCGCAAAACTGGAGTGAGAGAGGCCAGATTTGTAACGAGCCAGCTGTCCAAGCTTTCTACCCAAAATTCCTAGGTAAGGTGAGGTTGGTAGAAGCTCAGATGTGACTCGTATCGCAACCACAGTTCGCGGTCGCGCTCCAAAATTTGGCAACTTGAGCTTATCTTAGCGCGATCTGGTCCGCGAGGCTGACAAGCACGTTCCCCGCATCACTTACAAGCAGAACATGGCACCAACACAGAAAGAGGAACAAGGCATAGCAAAGTGGCTTGTCTCGTCCAGGAATATCTGTAGTAGAATGCAGCCTATCATGCGCAAGCCAAGAGAACTGCAAGCACATGCGCCCGTCGTCTGGACGCCGATAGCTGAGTGGTTGCCTGATGGCTGCTAAAACAGCCTCCACCAGGACGCGAGTCTCACCGGCGGCCCCGTGGTAAGCATAAGAGGCTGAGTCTCGTCTGTCTTTGTCGTCTCATCCTGCTCTCCTTCTGCCGTACCCTTGCTCTTGTATACATCAGGTACTACAGCCACACATTGCCTCTACCGTCGCCAGCACCATGGGCAGAGCAGCTCCCCCTCCAGAGTATCGGGACGAGCCAGATGCAGACGCCGTCTCCCTGCACACCACGCCAGATGACTACACCTACGACGCGCCCGAGCTCACTGAGCCCCCTTCCTACGCCGACAGCGAGGCAGACGCCACCACTCCACGTGCCGCCATTCATCACATCCCTCCACCCACCACCCGCACCGACCACAGCCGGCCCGCCTTCCACAATGGCAAGCCGCAAGTATGCGACACTTCAACGCATATGGACCCCCGCTATGACACCGACCCCGTCTTCCTCGAAACTGCGCTGCGCTCCTTCGCCTCTACCGCCCCCATACCGCTGATATACATCATGGGCACGCACAAGGAGACGACGAAACGCGGGGACAAGAAAGAGACACACGATGTGACTGACTTCCGCATCGTGCTGAACATATCATCCTACCTGCACCCAAACTTCTCCTCCTCAGACGCGTCAACAGTGAACTTGGTGACGGCGAGCAACGGCGAGAAAACGCACCGCGGGACGATCTGGAAGAAGCGTGCTCCGGGCGTGAAGCAAGACCTCGAAGTCGGCAGCCCCTCGCCCACGCTGACAGAATGGTGCCATCGCTTCTGCGCCTCCACCTCCCCTCTGCGCATCTTCCGGCTGAAGAGGACGGTGACTGGGTTCGACTCGACCTACCTCCAAAACCGCATCGAGGGCCTCATTCGCAGCACAAACTACCGCGGACACATCAACATCACCTTCCCCACCGAGGACGAGAAGGTGGATATCTACACATCTCACCGTGTCAACACCTGGCGGAACACGAAATGGATATGCTGGCTGTTCTACCTCACATTCATGTGGATCATTACTTGGCCCATTCTGTTCTTCTGTACCAAGAGGTATTCAGTGGTTAGGGCGGAATGGCCGTTCAGCGTATCTGTCAACGGCAGGAAAATGTACACCACGGTGAGCGAGGAACAGTACTTCGACAAATGGAGCACAGCGATCAAGCGTCTTGCACTGAATAGGTACCAAGGCGAGGCGAGCGAGGAGATGATGCGCGGTGTTACTGAGCGCCCCGCGGATCCGTCCATGCCAGGTACTGTCAATTCAGGTCACGCTGGTGTAGACAATGCGGTAGGGCTGCTTTCGCAGGGGTTCCAGGTTGCGCGCGCGCTGTCGAGTGGGAGTGGAAGGGGTCTGACTCAAGGACTGCAAGGCGGTTGGGGTTATGATACTTGAGTTGTTGTGTGCATTATGTAGCACTCCTCGCACCTTGATTTCCGCTCTACGCATTATTACCATCAGCGCGGTGAAACATGATTGCCACCATGGTGTTAATAATCTTTTATATTCAAATACTATGGGAAACCCCGAATCACTGATCTGGAAGTCTGGTTCCTCAAAGTTAGGCTTTGTTGCGTGATGAAATTTTTCACTCCTAAATGTACGGCGTTAATCGCGAAAACCCACCATCTCCATCCCAGCGTCGGCCGCAGACACAACGTCTACAGATAGTGCTTTAACACATGATATTCGAGACCTATCCAACGTCCTCACACCCATTGGATCAAAACACACCAACATCCCAATTGCTCACTTCCACTCCCAGACCTCCTCTACCACCCACTCAAACCCGCGATAAGTCACCCGCCCACCCAATCCCACCACCTCAGGCCTAAACGGCACACAGCACGGCAAAAACATCCCCCCCGTCCTCGCCGTCCTCTTCCACATCTCTTCCCGTCCCCGAGGCCGTCCATCCGCAAGATCCCCATCGCTCACCTCCCACCTCTCCGTCGTAACCTCGCTTCCCACCATCAAAATCCCCTGGCAAAACTGCCCAACCCTAACAACCACCCCGCGCACACCCCTCGCCTCATCGCTGCAGCGCAGCACAATGCACACCTTAGCCCCAGAAGCCTCGGTAGACTCCACATCAACATCGCGCCAGAGCTCCTCATGCCCCGCCACGCGATCAAGGTGAGGATGAAACGCGGAGCCGTGCTCGAGAAACAGACCAGCGCCGAGGTCGTACATATCGCCCTCGTCGACGGGGATGTGCGGTGCTGCGACCGCAAAGCGGCTATCTAGCCAGTGCGTCCAGGTAGCGTGTGTGAACGCGCCGTGGGTTTCGTGCGGTGAGGCCGTCGCGGTTGAGGTGCTGGACCCTGTGAAGCCCCATTCTAAATGCGCTGGCTCGCTGGGGTTGGCTGGGTTGGTGCTGGGTTGGATGGGCTTGAGGTAGCGTAGGTCGACGAATGTTCGGCCCGGGCTGGTGAGTACTAGGGTGCTGGTTGGTTCGAAGGGGTGTGGGGGTAGGTTGAGGGGGTTGGTGGAGGGCAGGCCTGGTGTGTATGGTACGGGTGTGCCTGGGGGAAGCGGGTGCGGGAGAAAGTATATGTATTCGCGAATGGAGATGTTGGGGCTTCCTGTGAGAGGTGGTGGTGCGATGGGATTGGCGGGAGGCGTGTAGGAGAAGCCTGGATCTGTGTCTGGTTGGGCCGGCGAGGGTGAGGACGTCATGATTGTGGTGAGGTGTTGTATGGTGTTGATTGTTGTGGTGTGGATTGGGGTCCAGGGATTTGCAATTGCGCTAAGTTTGTTAGAAAATAATGTTGCAGTTCTGTGGTAAGAGCGGAAGTGATAGGAAATCGAAGAGTAGGCAGAATAAATGAATTTCTGAAGAGCAAGTGAGGAGTATTATTGCAGCGTGCATCGAAATGGCAAGGTGAAGACGGACTACCTACCTTTGTCCTACGACTAATCAAGGCCTTTCTCTAAGAAAGGAATGATCAATACTTGAATGCACAGTGCCACAATTCTAATGGTATTCACCAACAGCAGAGAGCGTGAAATGACGAAGTTCGTCAGAAGTCGCGATGTTGAAGTGGGGATGTGGAGAGCAGCAGCCCCACCCACAGTGGAGTAGCAGCAAGTTAAGTGCCTGATAAGAAATTATCTACGGCCATCGTTTGTATGTTCAAGATTTGCTTGAAACTGTTGTATTGAATCGACCAAGATGATCATTAGTGTCCTTCATGTGTCACAATAACGGGTTTCGGAACAGCAGTTCATGGGTTTCATGGGGACGAAGTTTGCATTTGCAAAACTAGGTATCATTCGCAAGCTGTCTTTTTGACAGACCTAAACGCCGCCCATGCTGGGAGTATCCATCACCAGACCCTGACTTTTGAATCCATCGTAAGGCATAGCACAGAACCGAACCACTACTTTAGCGAGTAGCTTATTTCTTCTTGTTCTCCTCCTCCTCGGCCTTGGCAGCAGCGCGGGCAGCGCGCTTGCCCAAGAGGCGGGCCTCAGAGCGAGCGTCACGGAGCTTCCTGTAGGCGTTCTCCTCGCTCTTGTAGTCGCCAATAGCGCCCTCCTCGAAAACGGGGGTGTTCTTGATGGGCAGGATGTTGGTGCGGACAACGTTCTCGCCAGACTTGGCGGACTTGACGTCCTCAGCGGAAGCGTCACCCTGCTTGGTCTTGCCGTTGCGGCGGGGGAAGAGGATGAGGCGCTTGCGGTACTCCTGGAGGCGCTCGACGTTGGCCTTGAGGGACTCCTCAGAGAGGTTCTGGCGGCGAGGGTCGACGGAGATACCGATGGTGCGGGCGAACTTGCGGGGAATGCCAGCAGCTGGAACATGTCAGTCGATGCTAAGACAGCGTAGACGGAGGATTGTACCCTTCAGCTCAGAGAGCGAGAAACCACGGCCGGGCCTGACGCGGCGGTTGTCTGTTCCATGTCAGCGTATGCGCTGTCACAATTGCCTGCTTCCACATACACTTGACGGTAGGGCATCGCACAACGGGGCGGAGGAGGTCGACAGGGCGAGGAGCAACCTTAGCAGCCTTGGCAACACGAGCGTTGCGTCTGGACTTCTTCTTGCCAGGCTATTCGAGCGTTAACATCTATTGACACAGGCGCCACTGCTCTCAGCGGAGTGAGAGGGGATTTACCTGGTCGAAGTGCACGCGGACGTAGCGTTGCCTGTGAGAGTCAGTCAAAGTTTGCGCATATACAAAGCGGTTTCGCATACCAGTCCTTGTGGAAATGGTTCTTCTGGATCTGCTGGTTGTGCTTGATGGCCATTTTTGCAGATTTCTGTAATATTGATTAGTTGTCCGTCGGTCTAATGCGATTGCGCAGCGAGATGTGCGTACCTGTCGATGGACCTGTGGTTAGTACGGGCTGACGGCTGGAAGTTCGACGTTCCTCGAGAGATTTTGCAAGCATCCGCGCTAGCGGTGCGTAGCGGGTCGCTTGTTGCGGTGGAACGTTCTGCCGGGCTTGGCAGCAAACTTCACCACAGCATCGTGAAGAAGGTATGTAGATAGCTCACGAACAACAACAAAGTTTTTAATCGCTACGCGTCAATTGCAGTTTATTATTGCATCTTATAATGCTCGTGCGCAGCTTCAGTGCGCGCTCCGTATTTGAAAGCTTTGCTCAACGCTGATATCGAACAAGATGAAGCAACAAGAGCTGGTGCGCTACAGCACCGGCGAACAGAAGGGTATATCATGCAACCATTGCAAACCAAACAAATCCAAGCCTCCATATCCAAAGGTCGTAACGTCGTAGCTAGTGGTAGGCGTCCTGCAGAGTGATCAGGACTGTTACTCGCGCAAGCCTCCAATGCCTAGACCTACTCCGTGATCAACGCGTCCCCGTGGACTGGCGTAATGCCCTGCGGACTCGGGTCGCCGCTTTTCAAACTCCTTTGGGCGTGCTGTACTGTGCCCTTTCTTCACATGACCAAAGATTTTGCTCTGCACGAGATTCGTCGACGGCGGTGCATGCATAGCCTTGGGTGGAGGTGCTCTCCGTAGCATACTGGTAGCCATCTGACTGGCTTGAGACTCGTTGATCTGGTCATCTTCTCGGTCGGTGAAGGCCTCTTCCTCGTCGACGCTGGAGGCTGTGATGGTAGAGTTGGAGCTCTGTCGACGCTCATGCGCAGGCTTCTGCTGGTAGTGAGCAGGTGGTGCGGACTGAGGGATAGCCGTGGGCATGTAGCTTGGTGGGGTGCGCAACGGCCTAGCATAGGGATGCGACCGCCTGTTTGGAGTGTTGGGGAGGGAAGACATGGATTGCGCACCTCTGTGGTGCCCTCGAGACCTTGGTGCGTGCGTGGCCGTCCTGGGCGTTGTGGGAGCTGTGGCACTCTCCTGGCTCAGCATCTTGTCGGCAAGAAGGAGTGCTTCGAAGTTGTTGGGCCCTCGGATGTTCTCATTGGACAGAGGAGTGCGGTGGAGTGCTCGCGGGGTAGGGTGATGTGGGGTGCCAAAGGTCGATCGCGGAGAGCCATGCTCGTTCATGTGCTCAAGGAGAGGCGCCATGTGATCCCTGTTCTTACGGATCCTTGACTTGAGGCGGTCGTTCTCTTCAATGAGACTGGCGAGCTCGCCCTCTCTATGCTCGGTCAGACGCTTCTGCTGCTCGAACAAGTCGCGTAGCTGCTCGTTCTCGGCCTGGAGGATCTGGTTCTGGCGGTCCATCTCGGCCATGATGATGGCATTGGCGGCGTTTGCGCTCTCAGCATAACTCGGTTCTGGAGTAGCGGCAGCCTGCCGGCGCTTTGCTTCGGCCTGCTGCAGAACATCCAGTTCCCTCTGCGCCATGGCCAGCTCGACTGCCATGCGACTGGCAGCCTCTTGACTCTCCATGACGGCCATGTTGTGTTGCAGCTTGTAGTGGGCGGCAGAGAGCCTCATGTCGCGCAGGGCGTTTGTGAGATGATCGACCATGGATCGAAGCTCTTCGGCGGAGGCATTGTTGACCTGGTCGTGGGCGTAGAGCACTGCAGCAGCAGCTTCGGCAAGGGCTGTGGTGTTGCTGAGCGTCGAAGGCGGCGGCGGCGAGGTGAGCTGGGGGGTGGGGGGACTCGGCGTGCGGACCGGGGCAGGCTGTGTGCTGGGCAGCTGCGACGACGGCGGCGGTGTTGCAGAGGTCGAGGGCGACTTCAGTGCAGGCGTCTCCAGGCGCGTGTCCTCGGCAGTGGGCAGCAGTGAGTGTGCCATGACGTGTGGGGCTACAGCAGTAGGCGGCAGGGCAGGCGCGGTGATGGTGTCGGACAAGCGCGGGAGGGGTGGAGGCTGCGTGCTTGCAGGCGGACGCAGGGCAGATGCGGCGATCGCGTTCGCGGCGCGTGCTGCGGGGAAGTGTCGCGGAAGCTATGCGACGGTGATGCGTGCGCGGGGCGGCCAAACAGAGGGCGCTCGGCGGCGTGCAGGTCAGCGCGACGGTGGTGAGGGAGCGTGGAGCGGGCAGCAAGGCGGAGCCGGGGCGTGCACTGTGGCACTGGGGGCTTGGTGGTGTGTGTCGTGTCGACTGCTGCGAACGAGCGTCGCCCAAGCAACGCGGCGGCGCAGTGACATCAGGACGGCCTGTCCGCCCGCAGGTCGCGCCCGGCCGCTGGAAATTGTGCCAGCAGGGAGAGGCCCAGTCCCGGCGCGACGAGCTCCCACTGCCCACGGCCGCACCCGACTGCGCATGAACGGCGACGCTGAGCACTGAAACCGCGGCCGTCGTGGCCATTGCCATGGAACCGCCCTCGAACCTCCCACGGCCGTCCGGCCTCCCGCGGCCAGCGACCTCGCGGCTGCCGGTGCTGCGGCCCTCAGGGAGCCAGCCCCAGCTGCGGTCGCCCGCCTCGAGCAGCCAGCTGCGCAAGAAGCCCTCGGTGGCCTCGCTCTCGCGCCCGCCAGCGCAGCCAGCCGCAGGAGCAGCAGCAGCAGCAGCACCACCACCACCACCTGCGTCCGCGCCCACCGTCCAGCGAAAGCCCTCGCGCATCTCGCTCGTTCCCTCCTACGCCCCCTCGACCGCCGCCGCCGCCGCCGCCAGACCGAGCGCGAACGCGACCCTGGCCAAGAAGCCCAGTCGAGCCTCTCTCGTCCCGTCCGCGGTCCGACGAGCCAGCGGCATCCCCAGCCCTGGACTGCCGCCGCCGCGCACCTCGTCCCAGAACGCACCTGCCTTCAAGAAGCCCTTCGCCCGCCCGCCCTCGCGCCAGAGCAGGACACCCTCGCAGCCGCTGCCCGCCCCGAGCATACCCAACGAGGATGACGCCCTGGGCAGTCTGCGTGGCTTCCGCTCCGCTTCGAGGGCCTCTTCCCGGCCGGACTCGCGGGCCGGCGTCCATGAGAGCAGCTCCTCGCCCGAGTATGTGCCCGACGTAGGCCCTGACGAGGCCGTCAAGAGGAAGCCGCGACCGTCACTGTCTGAGAGGACGGTCGAGAGTCTGTCGCACCTGCCCGCGTCGCCAGCAAACGGCAAGAGCAGGCAGCGCAGATCCAGCTTCTTCAACCAGGATGACTCCATGCCGCCACCGCTACGCCCTGCGTCCGCCATGTCGAACCAGAGCAATGGCAGCAGACCCGCCACCAGCGATGGGACCGGCAGTCGTCTGCCAGCAACACCCAGGAAAGCCGGTGCTCCCTCCACGCGCATGTCGATGACCGTGCCTGGCAAGAGGAGTGTCAGCGCCGTTGTTTCCACGCCTACAACAACCCCAAGCCGAGTGTCATCGATATCACGTCCTACGACCGCGATCAAGAAGCCGGCTCTGGTACCAACGCAAAACATCCAGACTCCGTCCAAGCGAGCTGCCTTGCCTGATAGGAAGAGCACGGCGTCTCGCACACCGAGTGCACGGTCGTCAGTTGTTGGTAACTTTGGTCAGGCAATATCGCCACCTGGGACTACTCAAGCACCCTCTCCGCCACCTTCAACAGGCACTGTTCGCAGAGTGCCCAGCTCATCGCTTGCACTCCGCAACTCTATTGCCCAAGCCAAGGCCGCACGAAAGCAGGAGGATGCTGACTCGCCCAACGGGACACCAAGTAAAGCCGAGAACTCCTCAAATGCCCTCAGGGAGCAGATTGCAAAGGCTAGAGAGGCGGCAAAGCGCGACAAGGCTGGACCCGTCAGAGCCGACACACCGCCCAAGGACGCCATCATACCCGACCCAGATGAGATTGCTGGCTTTGACTTTGGCCTTGCCGATCCTTTCAACACGAAATCAAAGGCCGGGCAGTCCGTACTGCGCAAACGTGTAGACGGCGCTCGTACAACTGGCCGCCTCAACATTGCAGGCATGCAGTTGACCGAGATGCCAGACGAGGTTCTTCACATGTACGACCCCAACGACGCTACAGTAGCTTGGGGAGAGATAGTGGACGTCACTACCATCCTTGCGGCTGATAACGAGCTGAAGACGCTGCCGGACAGCATGTTTCCAGATGTGGATATTGAAGACTTTGCCGACTCAGATGACGCAGGACCACAGTTTGGTGGTGTACAGAGCCTCGACTTCCATGGCAATGCGTTGCATCAACTGCCTATGGGTCTCAGGCAGTTAGCGGAGCTCACAAAGCTCAACCTGTCTAGAAACAAACTCCCAATCGAGGCTTTCGATGTCATAACCCAGATCGCCTCGTTACGCGAGCTGAAGCTTGCCGAGAACAACCTTATGGGCGAGTTGCCCTCAAACATTGCGAGCTTGACCCAGCTTGAGGTTCTCAATGTTGCAAACAACAAGCTTGTCAGCCTCCCCGCGGAAATTCGCGAGCTGACGCAGCTGCGAAGTCTCAACGTGGCCGATAACCAACTGAAGACGGTACCGATGGAGCTTTTCACATCGACATCTCTGCTCGAGTTCACCGCCACAAAGAACCGTTTGGATGGTGATTTCTTCACCATTACATCCGTACCCTTCCTGCAAGAACTGCGACTGTCTGGTAACGCATTGACATCCCTTGCTCAGTCTGAAAACCTGGACCTGCCGGCGCTGAGATATTTGGATGTCTCAGCCAACAGACTGTCTTCATTGCCTGACGTGACGTCTTGGACCAACCTCAGCACGATACTGCTCGGCGAGAATAAGTTCGTGGCCTTCCCAGAAGGCTTCTTCTCCTTGAAACAACTGCGCATTGCCGACTTTACGGCAAACGATATCTCTAAAGTGGACGAACGCATTGCGCTAATGGAAGGGTTGGAGAATCTAACTCTCGCTGCAAACCCCATCCGCGAGAGGAAATTTTTGACAATGAGTACCGATGATATGAAACGCGATCTGTATGCTCGACTTCAGCCCGAGGAGATTGTCGCTGGTCCTGATGAAGAAGATGAGTTCCCGAATGAGGAACAAGCACCTGAGGTTCCCAATGGCTGGACAGTAACGCCGTCTGGAACACTTGACTTGACCAGCAAAAGCCTCACCGAGTTCGACGAAGACGCTCTTCTCGCCTTAGCGCAAACGAGTGACATCCGTCAGATCAATCTGCAAAACAATCTCCTCCAGATAATACCGCTCGCTTTTGGACAAGTTCCTTACCTCACCATTCTCGACCTGTCCAAGAACAGCATATCAAGTCCACTAACAACCCCACTCCAACTGCCCAAGCTCCGTGAGCTGCGTCTATCGGGCAACAAACTCAGCTCCATGACTTCTCTCACTGCATACCTGACGGCCCCTTCACTACAGAGTCTCGATGTCAGCCAAAACCGCATCACTGGTTCTCTTCCACGCCTCCGCGATTCGTTCCCCACCCTCATCACTCTCATTGCCAGCGACAACGCCATCATCGATGTTTCAGCCGACTCCTTGTCCGGCCTTAAGATTGTCAACCTGAGCAACAACAACATTGAGCGCTTGGACCCTCAAATTGGTTTCCACGCCGGTACACTTACGAGTCTGATCGTCGAGGGCAACAAGTTCCGCGTGCCTAACTACCAAGTGCTCAGTAAGGGGACGGATGCCATCCTAAGCTGGCTGAAGGACAAGATCCCGAAAGACACCGGCAGGGGCCGAGGTGATAGTGCGGCAAGCACAGCAACACTGACGACGGAGGGTGGAAGTGAGTTCTTCGATGCTGAAGATGGGGAGGATACGTGGTAGGACATGTGTCGAAATCACGGCGCATATTGATGGCTCTGATGGGTCAAGGATGGTGACTTTTCTGTATGGGCTAGCCCCACTTTTTACTACTTGTTCTTTGTTCTTGTATATCGTTACTTCTGTGGTGGTGGAAGCTTGAGCGGTTGTGTGGTTGTTTCGTCTTGTTACTGTATTGTGTCTAATACATACGGCGTGTTGCACACGCCTCTTCTTGGTCCCGCATTATGCCCCAACCGCGCGACTCGCATGAATGCATACTTGTAGATAAAACGTCCCTAGGGATTGCCTCTGCCCATACTGTCAGTCTTTTCTTCTCTTCCACTCATGGTTCCGTTCACCAAAGTGAAGTGTCAACCATCACCACAAGAATTACAAGATGAAGCCTCTGCATGCCAGTACATGCTCACCACAGCACCAATACCTACGGCGTCGACACGCCGTTTGTCTGCGTCCCCATAAACCGCGCTGTCTTGTGCACCAACCGTCCCCGAACCCACACAGCAGTCGTGTTCCTATCGTCACCAGCGTAGACCCATTTCTCAATCTTCTCCGGCCACGACTCCCAGCCGAACACATCAACGGGCCCAGCATCGAAGACGCCAGCATTCTCGCCAGCAGGCCGCACACTCCCAAGATCAACAACCTGCGCATCAAACTCCATCCCGACCTCGAACGCGCCGACTTTATCAGCCAGCCCGACGACAGCAGCACCGCCGCGCGTGGCCAGGTACAGCGCTTCCTCGGTCGACAGCTTGGCCTTGTCGCCCAGCTCGGAGGTCATAGAGAGATGTCGCGAAGTCCAGATAGCATGGCGTACGTTTTCGAGGATACTCGGGTGGAAACCGCCCGACACGTCTGTGCCGAGGCCGATAGTGTGGCCTTCGTCCAGCAGCGAGCGGATGGGGGCGCATCCGCTTGTGATAGCCGTGTTGCTGCACGGGCAGTGGGAGATGGCGCTTCGACGGGCGAGGATGGTGCGGCGCTCTTCGGCGCTGAGGTGGATGGCGTGCGCGAGGATGGTCTTGGGCGTCAGCAGGCCGTGCGTGTCGTAGACGTCCGTGTAGGACTTGCTGTCTGGGAATAACTCTTTGACTAGCGCGATCTCGCCCTTGTTCTCCGATATGTGCGTTTGGATGAACGTGTCTTGCTCGTTGGCTAGCTGTCCGATTTCAGAGAGCATGGCTGTCGTGCATGAGGGTGCGAATCGCGGTGTTACGACTGGTCGCACGATGGCGCCTTTTGGGTCGATGGATCGGATGTAGTCGATGCTTGCTTTGGAGTCGGCGACGCTTTGCGACACGGATGGGTCGCGGTAGTACGAGGGTGATAGGTCCGAGTTCATACATACCCTCCCTACCAGTGCTCGCTGCCCTCTGGCGAGGCAAATGTCAGCGAGGAGGTTGGTGGCGGGGACGTGGATGGTGGCGTAGTAGGCTGCTGTTGTTGTGCCGTGAGAGAGCGTGCGAGAAACAAAGTTGCGGTATATTGTTTCGGCGCGCTTGAGATCTGAAAACGAGGACTCCATGGGAAAAGTGTATGTTTGTAGCCAGTCCAGCAGGGTTGTCTTGCCGAAGAGGCCTGTGTTAGGGTGTTGTGGGGCGTGCGTGTGCGTGTCGATGAAGCCGGGGAACAAGAATGCGTTGCCCTTCAAACGGATGGGTACGGCGTCTTGCCATGAGTGCTTCGATTGCACCGCTTCCAAGTCCAGCTCTTTCTCGACGAAGGCTATTATGCCACTTTCGTCAACACCAATAGCTCCATTTTCGCAGATCTCAAGTTCGGCGAGAGATATGCTGTGTACGAAAGGTCCGGTGTAAATTGTTCTTGAAATGGGTGCTGAAGCTGCCATGTTGGAGATGTGTGATGGAGATGCTGATGAGAGATGCACCAATGTTGTAGTATGTTGTGTAGATCCAGGAACCAGGTATGCGGAACAGATCTTATGAGCAGATGTCTTGCGGGTGACAAGAACTCGATAATTAGATGGGTAGCAATCAGCGGTCACGAGAAGAGATGCAGAGCCAAACAGCCCCCAATATTCCCAAGGTCGTGCAGTCCTTATCAATGTTGCTGCACAACCGCGGCGTGGAGATGGTGGGGATCAGGTTGGCGGAGCTAGAGACGGCTAGTGCTTCGCTAAGTGCGGTAAGCCCTGCTCAGAGGCGGAGTCCACCGATAACTGCGGCCAGCTCCACGTTCGTGAAAAGCAACGCATGAGGGCGGCACGTGAACGGGCATTGCTAGAGGAGGTAGCTGCCGAGTGCATGTGATGTTTTTGAAGTGTCTCAATTCGTAGCATACCTCTACACTGCAGAGACGGAAAAAGTCGCCTTGACCGTTCCTTTTGATCCCGCTTTAGGATATCCATAGCCTCAAACTCCAATCTAGGTATACAAGATCGACTACGCTGCTTGAGAAACGCCGAAACCACACACTAACAGGCCTGTCTAGAGGCTGTAGTCATGAATGCCCTGAGGACCCTGATCGTTGTAATCTGGGCGGGTCATGTAGCCCTTACTCTGGCCCTGATCTACGACAAAGATGACCTTCGCCGCGACTTGAGCTCCGAGGAATACTGATTCATCGAATCCCACGTCTTTCCATTCCGGAAAGTACTCTGGCGGCTTGACGGTCTTGATTGACGTGGGCGTCTGACCATGAGACGAGTGTGCATTGTGTGACATGCTAGACATGAGCGGGTTGCCGCCATGTGGCATAAAGTTTTGAGATTGGGCAGTCGTGGCTGCGAACAGTAGAGGGTTAACACCTGAACCGCCGTGAGGGCCAAGCTGCGGTTGTGGGGTATTGGCGCCTGTGCCGGCTGGAGTGGAGATGTTGGAAGGAATCTCTGAAGTGAAGATCGTGGCCGATGAAGGTGAGATAATATACTTGGAGTTGAGCGCTTGAAGCAGTGCCTCTTTGAAGCCTGTGGCATGTTAGTAAATGCTGTGGAGTCAAGGCGTTGTCACCAACCTCGTAGTCTCGATCCGTTGCCGCAAATGATCAGTGAATCCCAAAGCTCGCTACGCTTGTTCACTTCATCCACAGAGGATATAGTTCTGTGCACGGCGTCTGCAATCTTTTCCAGAGTACCGTCACTACCCGCCAAAAATCGCTCTGTGCCAACTTCAATTTCACGTCTAATGTGACCTGAGCGTGATGAAGCAGCTTCGCCGTTTGCGTTACCCTCTGCTGGTTCGCCATGCTCGCCATCATCTTGCGTCTTCTTATTTGGGCCTTCATCTAACGCAGCCTTTGCGTCTGCCATCCCTTGAGTATCCAGGTTTGTATTTTTCAATGCGTCAAGTAAGGCGTGATCCTCGTACATGAATGTGACCTTCTCTCGCTTCGAGTTCGGTAATCTCAGAGGCTTGTTGGCTTCCGGTGCCGGTGCACCCTTTTTCTTCATATTCGACTTCTCTTGCTTCTCTTTTTCCTTTTTAGCCAGGTATTCATTCATCTTGCCGCCAGCAACGATGCTGGCTACATCAAGAACGCCCTCATTTTCGGCGCCATCTTCTTCGCCGACCTCAGTGTCTGGCCCTGGGCCTCGAGGTGCGTTCCCGATGGCAGCTGCAGCCGCGGGCCCGGAGCTGACTGCGCCAGTGGAAGCTGCCGCCGCTGGGTTTGTGACCACTTCCTCATCCGCCTGCCCAGCTCCAGGAAGGGGTGTACCTTCTGGTAAGATCTCGCAGATTGGCGATTTCTTTAATTGCTCGCACATGTCTCGGTTGAAGCCTTTCGGTTTCAACTTGGCGTGTAGTGCCTCGGTAAAAGCTTCTCCTCCGCTGCCGGAAAGAGACACTATGCGACCTTGTATATGGGGAATGAACTCGCTCACAGCCGTGATGTCGGTCTTGCCTTTACCAACGTCGATAACTGTCGCAGTGTGTACTCCATATGCCCATGTTGTCGCAAGCGCTGCATCCAGGAGGCCAAACGCAGGTGTCTTAAACTTCTCAAAAAAGAACTGCGCGAGCTTCTCGTGCTCTCGAGGCGTCCATGCTGGTTGTGTAATCAGGAGGATCGCGGTATGGAACGGCGGGTTCAGGGTGTTGTAGACGTGTGTGATGAGTGCGAAGAAGCAAGGCCAGTCCGTAATCTTGCCATCCTTAATCGGCCATATTGCGCCTTCTTCTGAGATTCGGTCCTCTTCCCATACGATCTCATCGTCGCCCTGTGTCGATGGCTTGGCCTCGCCCTGCGCTTCTCCATCTTGCTCAGCTGGTTTCTCAGCAGGCTTATCTTGTCGCCGTCTTATCTTGTAAGGCTCGAATTCACCCTCTTTTTCGGCAGGAAACATGCGCGACCGTATGCGTACTCGAGCTGGGGTAAAAGACTCTGGCAGTCCAAGCTGCGCCAGGGTCGTTTCTGAGCCCGGCGCGATGACCTATGACATGATGTTAGTATGTGCGCAGTGCCCTGCATGTATTGCAACTGCCATACTATTATCTGGTCATCTTTGAAGGGAGGCATGTTGGGCCAATGGGTGTGTGACTTTGGGCGCGTAGTGGAAGCTCGCGCGCGCAACGCGAAGCTCAACGCTGGTAGATGACTAAGCAGATCCACTTTTGGCCCACTGTCACAAGCCACCAAGGACAGGGCAGAACGACGAACGTGCCGGGAATCTACAACAACATGGGTGTTGTTGCCCTGGACCGCTACTGTAGATCTGAGGAGGACTGCATTCGGTGATTATTCTCACGCATCCGGGTCCCTCTCAACCTCCACTGTCGTTATCATGGCGGCGTCTGCAGTTGTAGACGCATCCACGGCAGCCGTAGCAAGCGCAGAACAAGCTCTACGAATGGCAAGCGCATCGCCAGAAGCTACACAGATTGCTTCTAAGTCGACGTTTGGTTTGCTAGGGCGTATCATTCTGTCGATACTAGGCTTGCTTCCAAGCATTCTCTTTTGGGTCTCGTACACCTTACCGACATGGCTCTTCACTCTATTCTCTACTACTCTGACATTCACGATGAACTTCAGCTCTCTGTAGGCTCTACAAAACACCTGACTCGCGTTTACGTGGCTAACAAAGCACAGGTTACTGGTCGTAGTCTTCGCGGTCTCAACGGTTACCTACTTCGTTAGGTACCGCTACTTAACCATGTACGCGAGATTACCACCCGAGCCACAACGCGAAGAGCCTCAAGTGGAGGTCTTCCCAGAAAGTCAAGAAGATGATAACAAGCGGGCTTTTTCAAATTACATGGACGAGTTCCTCAGTGCTATCAAAGTATTTGGCTACTTGGAGCGTCCAGTCTTTCATGAACTGACACGTACTATGCAAACTCGGCGGCTCGCTGCCGGTGAAACTATACTCCTGGAAGAAGAGAAGGGATTTTGTCTGGTTATGGATGGTCTCGTCCAGATCTTCGTTAAGTCAAAGCGTGCGAGCGGCGACTCTGACGAGGAGGCATCTTCGAACGAGTCGCACCATCAAGGCCACAGCCAAGGCTACCAGTTGTTGACTGAAGTGAAGAATGGAGCGCCGATGTCTTCATTGTTCTCGATTCTGTCTTTGTTCACCGAAGACATCAAGCTTCGCCATGACGAGGATGAAGCAGACTCGAGCACGCCTGGGACACCACATATTAGACGGCCGAGACCATCAATGACCCGCAACAGTAGCTTCACGACAGTGGATGACTCAAGACCACAAACACCTCAGCACATACCTCACGTACCATCAGGACATCGACGAGCCTCCTCGACCTTGGCAAGTCCAACAGTTGGAGGACGATTGCCGAGCGTACCGCCGCTGTCGCTAGATGTCGATGAGTACGGTGACCGCATTAAGCATACTAAGCTCAGACGGACCTCTTCACGATCTGCAAAACCTAAATCTGCACACCCAGACATTGTAGCTCGAGCGGTCGTGGACACCACAATCGCGATCATCCCTGCGACGGCATTCCACCGGTTGACCCGTGTCTACCCCAAAGCCACTGCACATATTGTCCAAGTCATCCTTACGCGTCTACAAAGAGTCACCCTTGCGACCAGCCACGCATACCTCAGCCTGACGAATGAAGTTCTTCGTACCGAGAAGCTGATGAATAAGTATACCACGTATGACCTTCCTGGCTTCCTTCGCGACGCGCCTCTAGAGAGGCTCAAGGAGAAGTTCGCAAAAGAAACAGAACGTATCGGTGCAGATGAAGGTATGCAGGGTATTGCGCTTCACAACCCAGGGGTGGGACGTCGCCGTCGATCCAGTACCTCGCTCAGACGTGGTACAGCTGCGCAAGCCCGACTTGCTGCAGCACGGGGAACGTCAATGGAGGCAAACAGCCAGGTTGAGGTTAAGAAAACTTCTTTGGAACCATCGTTCCGCAACGATCGCATCAGTGCAGGGGACCTCCTGACCAATACTCAGATGGCGCGCGGTGCGGGCCGTTCAGGTCGTGGTGCCAGCTTTTCTCAACCGTATCAGCACGACAACCGTCGAGACGCTCGGACTCCACTTGATGCTAGCAACTTCAACCCTTTTGCCTCACCATTGGCACGACCGACTATGCAGCGACAAGAGTCGATAGACGAGGCCACGATATTCAGGCAATCTGTACTAGACTGCATGTTCAAGGCAATCGGTTTGACCGATCTGGAAAACCCAATGCCCAAGCCAGCTGCATCCGTTGAGCAGTCACCAAGAATGTTGTCTTTTGACAACAAGCGCCAGAAAGCTGTTTTTACCAACGCATTTGGACTTATGGATCCTTATGAGGGTGGAGACACTGAGTCCTTGGTGTCAGCCTCGAACCTCTCTAGCATCAGTGGGGTCAACCATCAAAATTTGCTCGAGGAGATTGTTAACGATGTCGAAATTGTTTATTTTCCAAAAGACGCGGTCCTGGTAGAACAAGGCGAGAGAAACCCTGGTCTTTACTATGTGGTAGACGGATTTCTCGATGTCAGCGTGGCTGTCGATGAGGATAGCTCGGAATCGAATGTGCTTGGAACCTCACCCACCGGAGCAGCCCTCAGTCAAGAAGAGCTTTTTGGCACCCCACTTAAGCGAACCTTGACAACCGGCTCGACACGCAACCTAGCCGAGAGTGTTAGCAAGAAGAAGAAGCTGCGTAAGAGCCTTTTTATGACTAAGCCCGGCGGGCTGGCTGGCTACCTAGGCACTGTGTCCTCAAATAGGTCGTTCGTAGACGTCACTGCAAAAACGGACGTTTACGTTGGGTTCTTGCCACGAGCGTCTATTGAGAGAATTGTGGAAAGATACCCCGTAGTTCTGCTGACAATGGCCAAGCGCCTCACCACACTCTTACCTCGCCTTATCCAGCATATCGATTTTGCTTTGGAGTGGGTGCAGGTAAATGCCGGTCAGGTCATCTACAACCAAGGCGAGGAAAGCGATGCGATCTATATTGTGCTCAATGGGCGTTTGCGAGCCATACAGGATGCCGAGAAGAGCGGTACGATGAAGGTCATTGGAGAATACGGCCAGGGCGATAGTGTTGGTGAACTTGAAGTCCTCACAGAGTCTGCACGCCCTGGATCCTTACACGCCATCCGCGACACAGAGCTTGCTAAGTTTCCAAAGACCCTGTTCAACAGTCTTGCTTTAGAACACCCGGGAATCACCATCAAAATTTCAAAGATCATTGCATCGCGCATGCGGTCGCTTATGGATGACCCTTTGCACGAACAAACAAAAGAGCGAGGCACCAAAGCTACACGTACAAACGTTTCATCTACCGTAAACCTAAGAACAATTGCTGTTTTGCCTGTTACAGCTGGCATACCAGTTGTAGACTTCGCAAGCCGTCTCATGAACGCACTTACTCAGATCGGCACCCCACGAGGTGTCGTCTCGCTCAACCAGGCCGCCATCCTCAATCATCTTGGGCGGCATGCTTTCAACCGTATGGGTAAGCTAAAGCTGTCACAATATCTAGCAGACCTTGAGGAGAAGTATGGTATGATTCTTTACGTGGCCGATACCCCTGTCAAATCGCCCTGGACGCAAACTTGTATCAGCCAAGCAGATTGCATCCTACTTGTCGGCCTCGCTGAACTGTCACCGAACATCGGAGAGTATGAGCGATTTCTCTTGACTACCAAGACGACAGCGCGTAAGGAGCTGGTCATGCTACATTCGGAGCGATACTGTCCTCCTGGGTTGACACGAAAATGGCTGCGCAACCGCCCATGGATCAATGGAAGTCATCACCATATCCAAATGTCGTTCCGTGCTACGCAAGAGCCTACTCATCATGCGGGGCGCCGTTTCGGCAATGCATTAAAGCAGCGTGTGCAGGTCATCCAGGCAGAAATCCAAAAATACACTTCTAGAAGAGTGCGTCAAACACCATTGTACTCAGCAGAGACACCGTTCAAGGGTGATTTTCACCGACTGGCAAGGCGGCTGTGTGGCAAGTCGGTTGGCCTAGTCTTGGGTGGAGGAGGTGCCCGAGGTATCTCACAGATCGGTATCATCAGGGCGCTCGAAGAGGCAGGCATTCCTATCGACATCGTGGGCGGTACCTCTATTGGTGCCTTCATCGGTGCGCTATATGCCTGGGATGCAGATGTTGTTCCTATGTATGGACGTGCGAAAAAGTTCGCTGGCCGTATGGGCAGCATGTGGAGATTTGCACTTGACTTGACATACCCTTCGTAAGTACAATCCCAGCTCATCTTACAGTCTTCATCTGACGACAGGAGTGCATCCTACACGACCGGCCACGAGTTCAACCGCGGCATCTTCAAAACCTTTGGCAATTCACAAATGGAAGATTCCTGGCTCGAGTTCTACTGCAACACAACCAACATTAGCAAATCGCGCTCGGAAATTCACACCTCGGGCTACGTCTGGCGCTATGTTCGCGCCTCCATGTCTCTCGCCGGCCTACTCCCGCCACTTTGCGACAACGGCAGCATGCTGCTTGACGGCGGCTACATCGATAACCTGACTGTCGCACACATGAAGAGCCTTGGTGCAGATGTGATCTTCGCCGTTGACGTTGGTAGTCTGGACGATGACACACCTCAATCCTTCGGCGATTCACTGTCCGGTTTTTGGGCTACTTTTAACCGCTGGAATCCGTTTTCTGCATATCCCAATCCACCAACCTTATCTGAGATCCAGTCTCGTCTCGCCTACGTATCGAGTATCGATGCGCTCGAGCGCGCGAAGACTACGCCGGGATGTAGGTACATGCGTCCGCCTATCGACCCATATGGCACGCTTGACTTCGCAAAATTTGAGGAGATCTATGAAGTGGGATACAAGTATGGCAAGGAGTTTTTGACGGGTCTCAAGGAGCAGGGTGTGCTGCCTATTACGGAGGAGACGGAGAAGGAGAAGGATTTGAGGAGGACTATGGCACCAAGACGGTAAGTGTCTATGATTGATCTACATACTTGAGCTAACGACATACAGAGCGTCCATCTAGGGTCGCCTTTTTAGAAAGGACTGCTGATAAGGCGCAACAATACCGCCGAGTGGCAACTCGTTACTACCATATCAGTTCATGCGGCTGAGAGCGATCAAATAAGCTAGAGCTAGGAAATTAAATGGCAGAGACAGCTCAAATGATGGAAAAGTACGTTCGATGTACGCAGCAGATCTCAAACCAAAATTTGCCACAACGGGTAACCGCTCGTCACGTGTGTCCTACTATAGCGCACCACACCCCACATTGTCTTGATACAGACAACAACCTCAGTTCATAAAATTGAAAACAAACAAATCGAATGTATGCTTCCATAGCTTGCGCCCCCACTATTAACGAGCGGGGCCGCAGTCAAGCGTCCGGCTACTTTCAACCTCAACTGATGGTTTGTGTGAAGATCCTCAGCGTTATCAAGACGTCCTCAAAATCGTCACTACTTGCAACATGCTCGTACCTTTTTGATTTACCCCCTGAAATTTCTAACGCCTTGCAGAAATGACACCTTTGCATAAGACTACCAAGGTATGGCATAACGAAGGTCATCCACGTGTCGTCTTCATTCCTTGGAGATTCATGCGCTAACGTCGGCCTGATCACCCGTAACCCTATCGTTTGCGCACTTGAGGTAGACCAGAGTTCGCAAGCCCACAAGAGCTTGGGTATACGAGGTAAGATTTGATATTGCCTGCGTGAGAGCCATCTAGGCAATGATGCCTAGCTCAGCCGCTTACACATAACGGGGGCTAGGAGAGAAGCTCTTTAAAGTAAGGTAACAGCCAAAGGAGTGTAGCTTGGTCAAACACATAGCTTACCTGTTCCTTCGCTCCACGCACTATCTCTCTATGGCCTTCCACTTCTCGCAAAAGCCCACCAACCCACTCAATACCGTCTTACCCATAATATCTAAAGTCTACACTACAGCCGAGTCCGAAAATACTGCTAAAGTCATCGTCGAGAACCACGCCGGCTTCATTCGCGTTCCCGTCGGCATAGCAGGGCCCCTCAAAATCCAGGGGTCTGGAAATACCAACGACAGCTTCTTCGCTCCCTTAGCTACCGTCGAGCCAACCCTCGTAGCATCCTGCTCCCGCGGCTGCAAAGCCTTCACCGAGTCCGGCGGTCTACAGTTTAAGATTTTGCGCGAAGGCATGAGTCGCGCGCCCGTGTTCTTTTTCAGTACTCCGGCCGAGGCAATCACATTTGCAGAACACGTACCAGCTCTACAAAACCAGTTCGCCAGAGATGTTGAGAGCACGAGTCGCTTTGCAAGACTGCAGAAACTGACACCTCATATCGTCGGGTCCAATGTGCATCTGCATTTCTCGTACTTTACAGGCGAGGCGACGGGACAGAATATGGTGACTATTGCTACGCAGACAGTGTGTGATCGGTTCCTTGCGAGCGGTACAGCCAGGAAATTTGGTGTAAAGGATTTTA
Source organism: Sclerotiophoma versabilis (assembly GCA_012274445.1). Taxonomy (NCBI): domain Eukaryota; kingdom Fungi; phylum Ascomycota; class Dothideomycetes; order Pleosporales; family Didymellaceae; genus Sclerotiophoma; species Sclerotiophoma versabilis. The sequence continues at coordinate 1,316,803 of JAAROD010000033.1, forward strand.
TCATCGAAGGGGATATGGCGAGTGATAAGAAAGCGTCATGGCGCAATGCCCTGGAGTCGCGTGGCTGCCAGGTCTTAGCCTGGGGCGAGATAACGAACGAAGTGTGCGAGCGTGTGCTGAAATGCAGCACAGAACGCTTGCACATGACTTTAATGTTGATGAAAGAGGGCCAGACGAGGAACGGTGGGTTTGGATGCAACGTCAATACTGCGAATATCGTAGCAGCGATGTTCATTGCCTGTGGTCAGGATGCAGGAAGTGTCGCTGAGAGCGCTTGGGCCCATCTCACCACCACTTACGATGCGGAGACCAAGATTCTCCAACAGAGTGTCTTCTTTCCAAGTCTGCCAGTAGGAACTGTGGGTGGAGGGACAATGTATCCATCTCAGAAGGCGAGTTTAGAACTGCTGAAGTGTCGAGGTCCTGGAAGTAAGCGGAGACTGGCAGGTTTGGTCGCATGCTTCTGCATGGCTCTAGATATCAGCACGGCGGCATCGATTGCGAGTGGTGGGTTTACGGATGCACATAAGAGACTTGCGAGGGATCAAGTGAACAAGAGTAAGCTGTAGTTGGCTAGTGTTATTGATGCCTAGGATCGAATTTGTATTGGGCATTCTACGTAGAAACTCCATTTCAGGACAACAAGTGAGCATTCCTTGACATTGCGCTGGTTAAATAAAGCTTACTGTCGAACAAGAGCTTACAGGGCTTCTGTACTGCAGTGCTACGTTTATAATATCATCGTTTATAGAGACCTGTATACTTCAAATCTTTAGCCTTGTCTCGATAATTTACTAAGACGCCGCTTCACATGCCTGTTAAAGTTTTCTTTGCGGTTGTACTCTTTGTGAGGTGTGAAACAGCAGCATGAAGGTATTTCTGAAAACTAACCCACCGTGAGGGCCTGTAAGCCTCTGTAGCATGGACCGCTTCTCGATACTAAGTACCTCATCTGCAGAAAGACGCTCTTAAGTGGTATTCAGGCCTACATCAATATATGTAATACTGGATGCAGCCAGTGTCGGCAGTGATGCTCTCGGTGTCGACTGGAAACGCCTTCTAAAAGTGTGTAAAGGTTTGGGGCCAAATCTGACTCCGTATCTCTTCTTGGTACGACCAACTAAGCTCCTCCGTTTTAATTCCACTTCATATCAAGACTGGTGCCTGTACCACCTCTTTGTCTGAAATCCTGGACCTAGCGAGCCCATCATCTCGAGCTTCGAAATCATCATCTTTTGTTATGGTATCGGAGGCGTTCGCATAAGGCTACTCCTCACCAATCACGCGCCATGTTCTGGTAACATACCTGTAGGCATCAGCATGGTATTACGAGAGCTGAAGAAGATGGAGTAGAGCCGCAAGATTGCAACAAAGAGAGCAGCTAAGCAGTCTGACGCCCTGCACAGAGTCTTTAGAGCAAGGGTCTAGTGAAACTACAAGGCTAAACATATTGTCGCAATAGATAGGAGCGCTTGCAATGAACGCACTGGCGATTATAAGTATAGCTAGAGTCCTGTTAGTTGTTCTGTTAAACTAGAGTATTCTATAAAACAGTCAGAAAGTTGAATCTTCTGCCAGCAATAATTGTAGACAGTTGTCTTACGCATACCGTCTTTTAAGGTGCTATTACTACAGAAATCATAGAGCAGTTCTTGCAAGAAGAGGTGCTGCTAATGCTCTAGCCTAGGTACCATGTACTACTAATAGATAACGCTTCTATCTATTGCTTGCTAACAATCCTACAGCTTTGTAGAGACTTTAGCTTACATCTAGAGTAACTGCTATTATACTCTCTAGACCACAATCCTATTAAGAAGAGAGTTAAGGTATTACAAAGCTAGATAAAGAAGCGGTTAAATAAATAGAAGAAGTAGCAGCAGTTTAGACGCTTTATAGGATGTGCTATTTAAAGCGCTTATTATAGAATTAACTGCGTGTTATATTATAGAAAGGGCAGGTTGTATAGAGATGCTAAAAAGAACTAAGTTTATAGTGTTATAGATTCCTATTAACTTCTCCTAACGGTAACTGCCTAGGAGTCTCCTAATTAGGACTTGTGTTATTATAGTAGCTGTAAAGAGTATTAGTGTATATCTCTGTTAGGCCTCTATAGTCTTCTCTCTAATTAGTACTATTTTTTTAAAGATATAAGAGTATAGAAGAAGCCTAATAAAAGTAATTATACCAATACTCTAATACTATTCTATCTTTCTTATTTATAAGTATATTTCTATTACAGAGATCTTTATAGAATATAACCTTCCTAATATAAGCAATCTTATTACCTAGCTGCTGTATTGCCCTAAACTAGCAATTAAAGAAGTTAAACGTGTGTTAGTACAGTTTAGGCCCAGTACACTTAGAATATTGCTATACTTTCCTCTCCTGCAGCTCCTCTAATTAGTGTTATTACTGCTTTTAAGCACTTATTTAAGCAAGAAAACTAAGAATAATTGCTTTTGTAAGACCTTTAATGCTAGAGTTTAATAACATTAGAGAGACCCTCTATTAGCAGCATCTCGTCTTCGCTTTAGCACGGTCTTTTACTATTATTAGAGATAGGCAAATCTTATTAGATAGCTCCTTAATTGCACACTCCTGCTAAGCTACAGCAGACTCCCAGCTTGTAATAGGGTTGCTGTTGACCTTGTAGTAATCTTCTGGGCAGTTGATATAACGTCTAGGTATAGGGCGCCGCTAGCAGGTGTTAGGATTATTGCTGCAGGCTTCTTCGCAGCATCTCTAATAGTCTTTATGCCAATTGCAACTCCGCTAGCAGATCTCTTAGAATTAACAACAGCAGCGAGTCTATCTTCTTAAGTAGCTGTAACAATGCCAGGTTGCTGACGAGCAGCACTACGAGCTGGCAGCCCTTACTTCAGTACTAGATTGAAGTCGCACGTCATAACTTAAGCGCTCCCCTTGTCCATTTCAACAAGCTCCTCCTCAAAATCTAACCAATTGCCAACTACAACACCTTCTCCAGCTACATGCCGGCTTCGCTGCAGCGCAATTGTACACCTATCTGCTTTAGCTTGGCGGCTGCCGCTAGTATAGTACAGTGTCGCTGTTAAGCTCTCAATTTAACCAACGCGCGGCTTCTGCGACTCTACTACACCAGCCCATAGCCAAACGCTGTTCTCGCTGATTGTGAACAGAGGCTTCCTCCGCTTAAAGCTGAAACCAGACACTATTGCGTTCTTCTATATTATCCCCCAGCACGCGCGGTATTTCCAGTGCAAATGTTCCAGTGCAAGTGTGGCTCCTCGTCAATTATCTCAGCTCGCGACTCTGTCCGCTGCCGCTGGCTCAATTTAGCCGCTGTGGCAGCGGCAGTAACACCGAGTGAGCCCCCAACAAAGTTTTCAGCAGGCAGCGAGCTAAAAGCTCCCCTATCTTCCTCCTCAGTACGCTCTATTTGCTCCTCATCGTCCACTGTTGCGTCAACCTCCGGCTCCTTGTCCTTATCCTCCCTAAGTATATTGGCGGTGTGCGCGTTAGTAGCAAGCTGCCTTCCCTTAGGTGGCTTAAACAACAGGCTTAGAGTATTGTGATTGCGCTGACGAGTCAGCTAGCGTACACGCTGTGGATGAGGTGCTGTCAGCAGCAGAGTAGGCGGTGCAGGATTAAAAACATGCTCAAATATTTAAGGAGCTTTGCGCTGACGTTTAGTAGGTTTGGAGGCCTTACCACCCGCTAAGGTCACGTGCTTCTGCTTCAAAATATGAACTATTAGGCTACAACACCAGATAAATATCAAAAGCTGTCAATTTAAGCGATTTGAGCTTCCTTGCACTATGTTGGCAGGTGCAGAATGTGGTAAGATACTGTCTGTACTACACAACGCTAACAAACTAGACCCGGCGGCATAATCAAGCTAAGTCACGGGGTGCGCTCGGTATTTTTTAAACAACCCACAAGGCCACAGTGCCGCCATGGCGCTGTGACTATGCTAGTCGATTGGCGTTGCAAGCGACCTTTTGCGTGCAATACACTGGGTAGATTCCGAAAACCAGATTCCCCATATTTGTGGTGTTTTCATTGCGTTCACGTTACCTAAGCTGATTTGACGTTCCTGGCGTATCAGTCGGAACGACGCATCGTTTGCGCCAAGAGGGCATTGGAGACCACTTGGGCCTTAGTCCCCACCGTTCTTTGACAGCAATCTCCCAATTTTTCCGATCCAACCCCCGAAATACCACACTTCAATCAATTACGCCATGTCATCGTCAGAGGAGGCGCAGGCGCTGTCCCGCTCAGACTTCTGGGACGACCGGTATGCGAAGGCTGATGGGGAGAAGCCAACACATGAGTGGTTTCGCGCTTTTAATGCGCTGGAGCCTTTTTTTGAGAAGCATCTTTTCAGTGCAAGGGGAGCTGAGGGGAAAGGCCAGAGGTTGCTGCATTTAGGGAGCGGGGACAGTGTGGGTTCTCCTTCTGCATTCTCTTTGAAAGGTTCTATGACCATAGCAGGATTAATTTATCACTAGACCGTTCCATACGACCTTTTAGAGCGGGGCTACACAAATCAACTCTGCATCGACTTTTCTACAGTAGTAGTTGACTGCATGAAGTCACGACACACCGACAAGCCGGAAGTAGAATGGCAAGTGGGTGACGTGCGGGACATGGCTGGGATCGATACCAAATCTGTGGATATTGCTTTCGACAAGGGTACGCTGGATGCTATGATATATGGCAGTCCATGGAGTCCCCCCGAGGAAGTCCTAGAGAATAGTGGGAGGTATATTAACGAGGTAAGTCTCGAAGAGGAGGGGACAAGTGGAGAATGCTGATCGTGATGAGGTTTTGAGGGTCCTGAAAGACGATGGCGTGTTTCTTTATATCACGTACCGGCAACCGCATTTTATCAAGCCGATTCTGAATCGGGCAAATGAGTGGGATTTGAGTATGGAAGTCATGGGTGACGGGGATAGTTTTGAGTACTTTGGTTTCGTTCTCAAGAAACGCATATCAGCTGCAAACTCGGAACGCGCTCGAGAATAATTTTGATCAAATTCCGAACGCTGTACAGTACTTAGCCAAAAGTCTGTTCGCCTGAATGAGGACAAGTGGAAAGAACTTCTCGAGATCATTGTTTGCCGTTTTTTCAAAGGCGGCGCCTCTTCCTATGACTGAGCCAATACAATTCTTTATTCCGCAGCCTGGCAAGGTTGCTTGCCTGTCATCGGAATACTGTTCGAGGAAGCCAAGGAGAAGCCGGAATTGGCCAAAGCACTCCAGAGAGAAACTCAAAATAATAGCGTGTACCAATCAATTGGTGAGGCGGCATTTTGGGGCCGGGCAGATGTCGTCCAATATCTGCTCACACAAGACTGTGTCGGCAAGAGCCACCACCTACACCACCGCGCCAACTCAGAGAATCGGTTAGGTGGGCTTTCCAGTAGAAACGTTCTACACTGTGCCGCCAATTCTAATAACCCGGACATTCTCCGTCTTCTTGTTGGGCGGTTCCCTAGCGGCGTCAATGAATAGACAGAGAGCGGAGATACACCATTACACATACAGGTGTTCACTTGCCCCACAAATCTTGAAGCGATACGAGTTTTAGTCGAAATTAGCATGGCGGATGTAAATCTCTCTCCCTGTGGAGAATGGTATTCACTCTTGCGGACTGCCATACGCGCTAAGAATGTGGAGGTGTGTCAACTGCTCGCATCGCATGGAGCACATGTTGATGACGCTATCGAATTTGATCAGCCGTCCGGTTATCCGGTGCTGAAGGATAGCTTGGAGGATGCCGGGACTTCTCAACACATTCTGAAAGTGCTAGCCTCAGCTTCACAATCGGAGGGATGTAAAACTTACCTGAGCATACTGAAGGACTGATGGTGGGTTTAACAATATGGTAGCTGGGAACTGAAAGCGTTATGTAAAGTTTGGCAGGTGGCTAGTAGCTAATCTAGTGGGTTTGGAATAGTCTCGATGTTGATACCTCGACATTGTTCCTGTGCGCGTGATGTACGGATTCGTGTGATGCACGCTCAACACCACAATGTTGATAGATGCTACGCTTGAAGAAGTAGTCACAATGAAGCGTGGCAAACAACGCTGTTCTGGATTTTTCTTGTCTTCTATCTAAATTTCTAGTCTAGCCAGTTTTGCAGAATTTCAAAATAAGTATTTATGGAAAATTTGCTTATCTCTATAACTGTTCAATATTCCAAGAAATACTCAACACTAGAGCTGCTCCGAAAAGAATATTTTTAGTGCTAAACTTTTTCCTTTAGAAGATTTTAGAGACCTGATAAACGTAAGAAATATGATAGAGTCACTTGCATAATAATCCTTCATGTATGTTAAAAGTGTTTCTATACAGAAGGCGTATAGCTACCAATTTAGCGTTAGATTCATTTCAATATCTTTAATATAAGTAGAGTTATACTACTTCAGGGTTTTGATATTTTGCTATTTCTACTGGTAGAAAGCGGGCATTGGGTGAATCCGGGCGTTGAGTGCACGGACACGGTATCTCTGCAACTTATCTTTTATCACGTAGAACACCTTCCAAGCCTGTGTGTACATAGCTCTTGGCTGATAACTGAACCCGCGTGGCACATTCCTGTCAAAGTGCTAGGTCCTTTCTGTAGCAGCTATGTACTTTAAATGACTATGCAAGGCAACAACGAATTGTGGCGCAGTCGCGACTCCCCACAAGTATTTGAACTTCGGTCTTTCCCCATAAGATTCCCTTCTCTACAAACACTCTCGCCCCTTCATGGCATGAAATATCGATCTCCTGCATGGACTGTGACCAGAGGGTTCTGATCCCCTTCCACTACTCCATGAAATCTGAGTCCCGGCTCTCCCCAACAACCTTACGCCTGCTTTTTCCTTTCCTTCGCCTGCCCGCCGATCTACAACTTATGATTTACGACTACTGCGATGCACCAACATTTTTGAACTCATGCGAACATGCTCGCGAACAAGTTGTCCGCAATAAAACTACTCTGGGCAAACACTTCGACAGACCATTAGTATTATTGCTCCGACTATGAAATATTCGAGTATGGCGCACATACTCACGTCACCCAAGAGCACTGTCCAGAGTTTGCAGCGTGCATCGGGAGTGTAGAGATTAATCTCATAAGGCTTGAGTGACACTTCGACAAAGAAGATGAAGATCGCGCTTCTGGGGCTAGGCCAAGCATGGCTGCAAAAGCAGAAGACTTCTGGACCAAAGTAGATAAAGTGTTTCCGGCTATTGAGAGGGTGATTCTAAGTGACTACTCACAGCACCGAACCCATCCGCTGTCTTCGGAGGAGTCAGACGAAGACTACACCACGATTGAGACTGTATCAGGCCGCGCACCTCCTCACATCGTAGTCTATGTCGCTTTCGTTTATCCTGATCATGGCAGGCCATGGCGCAACACCTTGTAGCAGGTAGTAAATCACCCACAGCCTATGCAGCGGGTCGTCAACGAAGATTGGAAACCGACACGTGTATTACTTCCAGCTCGTAAGTGGGCGATTTCCCCACCAGGAGACCTGTTGACTTCACTCGGCGATTGCTTAACTTCATTCTCGAGATGCATGAACTTGACTGGCTGAGAGTTGAGTCATACGCCCGGTATGCAGTGGAAGAAATCATATACTGTCCTTATCTGGATTGTGCTGCTACGTTCACGGGAAAGCAATTGTGGAGCCAACATTTTTTTTTTGGATCTGGTCATGGCCGATTCGACACCAGATTCCAGTCCACAAGAGATCACACACTAGAGCTCTGGTGCTACAAAAATACTTCAGAGGCAGAGAAAACCGCCATAGAAGCACGACAGTAGCGCATTGAGCCACATTAGCTGGACATGGAGAAGTTGGAACTAAGGCTTGGCTACAGCTGGGGGCCGCCAAGCAGTGAGCAACGACGATTTCTCGAAGAGCAGTTCCCCGCGCAGCTGAAGAAAGAGAACTTATTCGCGCGGGGAGAGCTGTTCACAACTCCGAACGATCCGTTGGGCGGGTCTCATGATTGCTTGTCCATGTGCTTCGATGGGACGCATATCTATCATGGATGTTCGGGTCCTAATGAACAGCATAGCTGCTACGATTGGGAGGATACGGACCTTGAATTTCAGGATGCTTGCGCCTAAGCTTTTTACTAAGATATTGCATATCTGTTGTTCACTCAGCGGAAGGGTCCTGCAGAGCCTCTTTTCCTTCGCGGCTTTCCTCGCGCTTTCTTCGTACGAGCTTCTTCCATTGCGTAAAAGCGTAGACAGCCAAGGCCGCTCGTTCGAACATGTTCCACCTATGGTGCACAGGCTCAATTCCAACCCAGTTGATTTTACGAACCCCAATTATTGCCTTGTTCTGAAGGGCTTGCCCCAGGCTTCTCGCCAGATACTCGATCTGCTCTTCGTTCAAGGTTTCATCCCGTAAATCAAAGCTCAGGGTCAGTCGTCCCCTTGGTCGTTGTGAGAAATTTGGCTTGTTGCTGTGCGCATCCATTTTGCGTATCGGTGCGAGCAAGATGTTTTGATCGTCTGGGAGTCGATACCACAGCGAAGTTGGTTGATCGATCCTTCGTTCATCCATACGAATTTGCTGATTAAGTTGGAAGGTCGAGAACGGTCGGGTGCCGTATTTGTTTGACAGTTCAACCAAGCTGTCAACTAGAGATCGAGTGAAAAAGGCATCCGTCAGTGACGTTGAGAATTCGACCGAAGGACTTGCAGTCAACAACTCGAATTTTCTAGTGGAGCGTCTTGCGCTCTTGGACATCAGCAGCTCCTGAGGCCGCGTCGCTTCGCTTATGGAGCCGTGTGCATGTGCATCCTCTTTACCGCTTTCCATAGAAAAACGGGAGTTAGCGCAGTCCAGAATTGTCAAGACGTCAGCATCCAAACCATCGTCTTTCAGAATCTGTTCTGCCCTGTCCCAAATTGCATGAGCGTCTTTAAGCATCGCAGGTGTATCTGCACGAGTGCTTGCGACCAATTCAAGGCGATGGTACCGCTCGTTGAATACACTTGGTCCAATGTAGTATACAATGAGTAGGTTGTTAGGCCCGTCATTTCTTTCAGAAAAGCTTGAAACGCAATTATTGAGCTGGAGCTGTGGCTTCCCTTTCATATTGAGTTCAACAATCTCGGTGTCGAAATGAAAGCGCTCACGAAAGACAGTCTCAACTTTGGAAATCTGAGAAATTATAAGCTCGATAACGAACTGCGGTGAGAGTAGAACCATAAGATGCTTACCTCACTACGAGTTTTGAGCTCTTCGATATGGTCGGCCCACTTCACGAATAACACAGCAGTCCGATCATATCCTTCCGACCAGGTCCGATTCTTTGCCACCGCTTCCTCCCACCACATTTGCGTGCTTTTCGCTTTCATATGGTCTTTGTTTGCCTCAGCCTGACGTGGGTTTTCTGAATTGTGTCCATCTCCAGAACTGGTGTCCTCAATTTCTTCGACTCGTATATCCGCATGTATAATCCGATCAACGTTTGTATTTTGAGAAGTCCGTTCTGGGTTTGGTCGTGTTTCGATAACATTGGGAACGGGTATAATTTTCTCGATATGACTCAGCTCAGGCAGTGGCGTAACTGACGGCGCTGGCGTATGCTCTACTTCATCATGATTTCTCTCAGCGTGAAGGCTATATCCCTCATCCTGAGCACGTATATTGACTTGTATTGGCTGTATTATTTGCGGAGACGTGGTTTCTGGGTTGTTTTGTTGTAAGGTCTTTGTATTCCTGCCATTCCAAGAAGCATCATCGAAGGCTTCGCTCGCTGTCCGCTTGTATTGATTCGTGGTCATCCATTCCGGTCGGTTCTCACTTCCAGTTCTGGCATTCTGTAGAGTCTTGTATCGTTTAGGCATCGGAGTTTTGACATGTTCCTTCTGGTGGTCCTCCCGCTTTTTGCGTTCTTCATGGAGACGCCTAAATGCGTTATCTTCACCTTCGCCATAGAGAAGTGGTATGTGCAATTCGAAGAGGCCTAGTAGAGAGTACGCTCCGTCTTCTTCACGTGTGGTGGTGCGATGGTCTGCCCACGATATTCGCTGGTTGACACCAAACTGAGACAGAGCGGAAGGCGTCCCCAGAAGCGCTCCAAGAGGAATCTTGGTGATGGTATGTATCTCATCTTTGAGTGTGTGCTTGTTTCCCAGCCAAGTACCCTCTGCGGAGAAGAAGTCAACCGTTGTCGGAGCAAGGAGTTCTTGAAGCGTCCATCCTCGGGTAAACCATTTGCTATTCCGGAAAGCCGAAATCCATGGCGGTTGTAAAGAAGAGGCCTGCATGTGCTTGACAGGAACTTCAGCTACGCTGCTCGAAACATCCGTAAGATAGGCATAGCACTTCGCTGATCTTTGATACCAACGAAACATCGAGTTGATTGCCTCCTGAAGCTCCGCACTGCTGGATTTATCAATACAGCAAGTGTCTATCCAAAAGTGCTGCAAGTTGTCTTTAGCAGCTTGCTCTGCGCAGAAGTTCAGTTTCTCATAACCAGGCTTCTCTTTGCCTCTGCCTTTCGCGATGTCCTTAAAAGACACTTCTTCCTTGTGTTTGGTTCTCCATGTATGCGAGAGGATGGCATAGGGCGGAACGTTTCTGCCCAATATCTCCTCATGGTTGAGTTCGCTATTGGCGCCAACCTGCAGCAGGTACATGGGCATTGAAAAGAGCTTTGCTGTAAAACTTGCATAAAAATTCCGCCCTATATCGAATGCAGTTTCAAATGACAATCAGGAGAAGAAGTGAATGCGGTGCGATGCGATAAAGTAACGGAAGTGTAATTTCATGGAAGTGTGGACATGGAAGGAAGAAGTGTAGGGAGAGGTTGTCGCGCCGAAGTGACGGGGGCCGGCTCGATATTTTTGGCCCCCAAGCGGGGGCTGGAGATTATGCAGCCAAGAATTTACCTTGAACGCAAATGTAGGCTGACATGCCTAGCTAAGCCAGATCTTGCTTCGTCGGTTGTTTATTTGAGAGATCTTACTGGTTTCGTGCTTGGTACTTTCCATGCTCTAAATGTCCTTATTTCGGAGCTGTTACAGGCCACTGTTTTTCTGGCTGTGGTGAGGTGGTTGGATGATGATGTTTGCATTTTGTTGCCACTACTCGCCAGGTAGAACGAAGAGTGCATAACACAGTGTAGCAGGAAGCCACCCTGAGAGTAACAGGTACAGGAAGACCTTCCGGAGCCCGATTGGAGATCTATCGCCAGCCGTTCCAAAAGGTAGTATAACTGACAGTTAGTCGTACCGTACTGCAGCTTAAGTAAGCAACCAGTCCAAAGTAGAGGACTGAGTCGTAGCGTAGCCGTACCGTAGAGCTTATCAACCACAGTATCGTAGTATTATAGTGGAAAAAGGCGGAAGAGAGGTGTAGAAAAGAGTGCCAAGAATAGCCTCTAGCAGCATCTGATTGTAGGACAATCTTATCTTATCTAATCAGATGACAGTGTCTCCCCTTGGCAAGTGTGGGCTATCCACCTTAAACTTGAGGGCCGTTAAGACTATAAGTGGGTGGCATGAGCGCACTGCTAGTACGAAAACCTTCCGAGGGTTTTCTCTTCTAAAAAATTACTGACTGCTTAGTGCGAGAGCTAATGCTAGCATCGCATTTATACCACGCCCTTGTACGCACCGTCCTGATTGGCCATTCAGTAGTAGCTATATAGTAGTCATGCTCTGAACCATACTGTAGTATGAACCTTTGGAAGCGCTATTGTATGGACCACTGATCTTGTTCAAGATCATATGGGACTACCTAATATACCAGAGCTTCGGAGTATGGTATGTCCTGCTCCGAAGGCGCTTCTCAGATGCTGGTCACGTGCTCCTAACGTTGACCATAAGCTCGCATAGATCACCCCAACCACCTTGGGCATGATCTGTTAGATTGTACCGCGACAACAAACAAATCAGTGAATTAGAGTCAAAAAATTTCAAGCTTGTTTAAATTACTTAGCATACTACAGCTGTGTAGAGTTTCGGAAGGGAGAAGGCGTCCTCAGAGTTCGTGATATTTCCTTGATGTTTCAGTGACCCCCGACCCCCAATGCATCAATCATACAAGTATTGCTATGACAACAAGCTCAGTAAGCTATCTAGCATAGCTGATTAAGAAGAGCCACCGCCTACAAACCTATGGAAATCACTCTTGTAGCGCTCTCAACCCACTTAAATTCAAACAACTAAGCTACAACACTGAAGATGTGGTCAAACAAGCAGAATGAAGCCCCACATTTCGAAAGTCTTGTTTTTTTTTTTAATAAACCTGGGAATGCCTGAATGATCTTGCTTCGATTCAAGTGTCTGAACTGGCTGGTCATGGCCAGTACGCATGATAGTCGACGGCTGACCTTTCGTTACTCTCCTATGAATCGTCTTTGCTTCGAGTAGACCAATACCAGAACTATCGTATGTGTTGGTGTGATTCGCTAGTACCTTCACTTGCGATCCTAAGATGTAAGCTATGGTTCTCAGTTACTGAACGATAAGCCACGGCCAAATGGCTTCATGAAAGGAGCCTTGACATAAGCTTGAGGACTGCTTTCTTGATCTCCTAGATCAAAAGTCTCGTGGAATGGTATAGGCATAAGTCTAGGCCTTTGTGGTTGGATTGAACGGCCAAAGTCGCAGACATGCTTCGGCACCTCTCAGTCGTTTCAATTTTGGCCAGTATGTTCCTTGGTGAAGTGAGTACGCAGAATTCACATAGATTCATATGGTTTCTTCCTATATGGACCCAGGCAATACAATCAATATATTGCTACCTCAGAACCCTGTCCTTGCCGCTCTGTATCTCTTGACATATACTAATCCGTCAACCTGCGTAAGCATAATAACACTTTTCGCTATAGTTGTGAAGTTGTTACACGCCAAGTTTGTGGTGGTAACGTGTTTCTCGGGGCGTTGGTCGCATGGTTGTGGTTGCAGTCGCCATAACCACGAAAACTATTGTATAGTATCACATTTACAAGAATAAGCTAGCGCCTAGTTTGTATTTTGTTGTAATAGTTCTCATCTAAAGCCACTCGAGCATTATGCTATAGCTAAAGCAAATCCCATGACGCTAGTGCCGCCCTCTACCTGGTTAAGTTTTCTCATTTACGGCTTCACAAAGTACTTAGGGGCAATGAATGATCCCTCTGTTCACACGACAGTTACCATTGACATGGAAGGCCCACTAAAATAAACCATGGTTAGTAAGAAGCACAAGAGTGGTTGGAGGTGTACTGGCTTACGTTTTCAAAGCCTCCATCGCCCTGCCTGTTGAAGGTCTTCGGGTTCTTGAAGACAATAACGTCGAAACTGACAGCACGGATCAGCAAATGATTCCAGAATCGAGACATGGTACGAAAGAACGCTTACGTTACTTTAGAGCCAACCTTGGCACGGTAGGAAGTAGAATAGACCAGTTGCCGTCCAGGGCCGGTCAGGGAGTATCCGACGTTGCAGACGACGACGTTATGCCCGGGAAACTGTTTGGCAACATCACTGGCAACCTTCTGAGTGAAGACTCGACGGCGCTAAATTTGATTAGTCACCTAACGTTGTGAATAATAACCAGAGTGGATTCCTACCGCAAGGTCCTCGTCAATCATATTTTGAACAAGTATAACAGCCTTTTCAATGACATCGGCAATGTCTCCAACAGCGGAAGCTCTATCACCAATGTCGGCACTGTACAATTATTAGCGCGGTCGCAATTCTGTTGCGATATGTCACTTGCCGGACGATCAGAGCAGAAGCCGCAATGGGGTTGGCCAGGATAGAGGACCCCAAGGCGAGGAAGGCAAGAGCGGATGTAATGCGGACCATTTTGAATAGTTGCCGTGTCTTTCAGAATTGGTGTTGTAGAGTTGCTGGCGTTAGGAAGTTGGGAAGATACTCTTCTGTCTGAGATATATCCAAAAGTCAGGACAACGGACTGTTTAAACACATCTTTAGCTCGGTGCAGGTCAAGTAGGGAGCTCATGCTAACATCAGCTCAACCATCCATAATTTGTACAAGTTTGGTATGCAATCCGTGTTCATCTCGCAGACATCAAAGTGACATAAGCGGTGGCAGTCAGCTCGTGTGTGAAGGAAAGAGTCACGAGGGATCGGTCCGAGTTCATCAGCCTCAAGGGATCCTTACCAGGCGTAGTTCATCTCGAAGATAACACATCAGTTCGAGAGTACCACAAGAGGCATTATTTACCCTACACTCCTCAAGTCCAGAACGCAGTATAGTTGACTGGTTCTCTCGAACCGAAGTAGGTATACTGTGCTCATACCGCTTATAGAGTATGATTGGTTTCATGCAATCTCCCAACTTTCTCGCTTAGTACAACAAGCTAGAGAGAGCACGATATCTGACGGTTCCACATGTTGATCTATCGATCCCGATTTTCCATGGGGATAGGCCTTTACAAAGTCTCCAGAAGCCTTCGCACTTAATGCACAATGTAGGATTTTAGTCGTGACTCTTTCTTTCGCATAGGAATGTACAATTCAAAGTTTGCGCCAGCTTCGTTTCGAGCCCTGATTTTGGACTCTTAGCTACTACAGTTGAGTCTAGACCTCTTAGACTCTTAGTTAACGGAACATTGGGGCGTGTCGACGAAAAGGCACTAGCAGCAGATCCCACACGCTACAACCTTAGGTTACCAAAGATTAAGAGTATGCCAAAGCTTGGCAGTCTGACTTAATGGGGAGGCCCCTTGCCGCAAGGCTTAGTCTTACGGTGCGAGAGCAACTCGGCGATTTCCCGTATTTCGTTCAGGCGAAACTTGTAATCTCTCCTTCCTGTCTCAGCAAAGCGGCTTAAAATGACAAACTACCTATCGACGTGCAGAATCGGTATCGCTCTATGCAACATGACCCACATCACAATTACCTAGTACGAGCATTTTTTTTTAGCTTTACTGAGCAGATCAAAGCCTTCGCTCGTGGTACACACACGCATACGGTCACACATGTACTTGGGGCCTGCGATGAGTATTGCAATGGTGTCAATTTACCTGAACTGACGCGCTGTATAATAGTCTGAATGCAATCCACGTGCAAAGTCCCAACTCAGATTGCGCCATCTTAATTACTACCCGTCTTCATCCTCATACTTGTCCTCCACAATCGCTCTCGTCTGACTCGTCGCTTCAATCATAGTCATCGTAGGGCGAACCTTCTGCCTGTGGCAAGCGAAAGGAGCTATGAATATTCTGTCTGATGGCAGCAGAGGCTAGGTTCGTAGATCTCAGTTTCTGCCGATGTCTCTACCTGAGTAAGGATGTCTACAGGTATCGGTTGCGGTGTGGCCTTCAAGATGTGTTCGTCTCTCCTTGTCGCTCACAGCCTTCATCTTCTTACCTAAGAACCGACGCTGCCACCAGACACCGCACATGAATATTAGTATACCTTCAGCATACACAGCAAACGGTTAATCAGCGCTTCACAGAGACGCGGGGGAAACGGGAGCTCGCATGAAGGCTATCGACTTTGTCGAACTAATGCGCAAGATAGCGTAAAACTAATTAAAAGATTCAAGTCTGTCCAATCCTCGTCTTTCTGACTTCTCAACCATGTCATTACTAGTGACACGTTCACGCCCTGTAGCTGGGCGTCGACGCTGTAGGAGCTTTCCATTGACTTACCTCAGAGCAAAGATATGTAGCACTTCTTTGCAGTATAAGTTTTGGATCATCCAAACCCCTTTCTTCCTGATGACTTCTTGATTGCCCGACAAGTTAACTAAATCCTGCGCATTGGTACTATTTCACTTGCGAGCTTCGGTCTCGGCTTACCTTGTTGATGCGACACATCACCTTTAATGATAAAGATGGCGCTGCAATTCCAAGAAGAGGGATTTTGAACTTGCCTCCAACAATGACGGTTGGGTTTTCATCGCATAGTTTTGAACGATACCCTCAGTGACAGGACATTTAATAAATTATATAATAATCAATTTGCATCAAGTTTATCACATACGACCATAGGACGTTGAAAACAAGGCTTCCCGTTCGCTCAGCCCTATTTAAGCAACGTACCGGCGGATTAGTAGTTAGGTGGGTGACCACTAGCGAATACCCGCTGTTGTATGTTTTTTGCCTATCCTGTTATCATAAGTTCAAACGCCTGCTGTAGATGATATCGCGCATATTTTGGCCAAGCATCCTTCTCAGCCGCAAAACGTGTTAAGTGACCCGTGAACACCAAAGAGTATTTATGGTAGGAAAGATACTAAAGTACGCGCGTTGAGGTTTGGTTGAGAGTTGAGGTTGGACGTGGTTATGTGTCACAATAATGGCACATGAAGTTTTGGCGTAATCGCAATCTATAATCAGTTTGCTTTATTAAACGTCTACTTCTTATATCGTCTTCCACCTACTTCAAGTTCTGTCTCTCTTGTCGCGATCATGCACAGCACAAACCAAACCTATGTTTCACCATCGTCAACTCAATCCCATAGGGCCCAAACACACATTCATCGCCATCCATCTCCATCCACAGTAGTCTAAGAAACTCAAAACCCCTCGCCACACTCATCGTTGTATATGGCACCCGTTCCAATGCAGCTAACACACCTGCCCTTGTTACTGGATCACGTAAACACGATCCAGCAATTAGCAACGGCCACATTAGCGTGGTTTGGATAAATGCGTCATGGGGTAGGGCGCCTAAAAGGGAGAAGGCATGTTTGACATGGATATCAACTTTTCCAATGAGGCTGAGATCTGGTGCTTGTGCGCCGTGAAACATGGTATAGAGGAAGATCAGGAGGGCTTGTTGGTAGATGCGGCCTCCCAATTCATAGGGATCGACCGAATCTGGGGGCGAAGTGGACCTGGAATGTATGCAACCCAAAGGTTGGTACATCCATGATAGAATCTCGCTCTCGTACTGTACTAGTTGAGCTGTACGTGTTCCATGGCCTGGGTGGGAGAGAAAATAACGCGCCGATCGGGCAATGGGATTTATAAGGGCGTAGAGCTCGTGAGCGGAGCCTAGAAGAGTTCCATAAATGTCATTGTTTTTGTTTAGAGAAGACAAACTCTCTGAAGAAAGAAAATGATCCTGGGGAATGTCTCGATTGGGAAATAAGTCTGCGTGGAGTGTGAGGTTCGTTGTGATTGCAAAAGAAGCATAGATCTCAGTGAGCAGGTCTAGCGTAGGTCGATCGGCCTCATGCAGGCGGTTGTCTCGGAGCTTGAATAGAAGGGTACGACTTGCTCGAAGGTGGTAGTGGAAGCTTCCGTTGACGTCGCCAATCACTGCCTGCAGCGACAACCGCCAGTCAGCAGTCAGGAATTCTGTGCAACGTAGGCGGCGTATGAAAGGCCACACATCACGCACCTCAAAGAAGCCAAGCAGTATGGTGGTGGTCAAGAGTGCTATGAGTGATACAGTATCGGCTTTCTGCCACTCAAGCAAGTTATGCTTCACACCTCTGAGCGCCACAGCATAGTGCGATCGAGCGCTATACTCATACTGATCCGACTTTGTGCGAAGCTGAGCTCCACTCAAGGCCAGAATACATTGAAACACTGTAGGATTGGAGCAGGCTACCGGGATCAAGTGGGTGAGAAAGGGGTTTTGAGGCTCAACCCTGCCCGCTAATTGGGCGGATGTAACTTGCAGGTAGTGGTCGAATAAATGTCCGTCCATGTTCCGGCGCGGTCCAGGCATAAAGTCGATAGGATAGAGGGTGTGGCACGTAGAGAAGACTCGTAGCTCGCCCGTAACGGGCAATACAGGGCGAAATATTCCACATTTCGCCGCAATATCCGCGCTCGTGGTCCATTTTTGCTCTGTGGGCCGTAAAAGAACAGCCTTACTCATCCTCTCCCTATCTTCCCAACTACAGATCAGAAAGTTGCGTCTGCATCCAGTACATGTTGGCTTCTCCTCGTTACATTTCTTCCTCCTTGCGCGGCAAGTGAGGCACCCGGTGGTGGTTCGTCTCTTAGAGGAAGGTTGCATCTTGGAAGCGCGATGGCAAACAAGCGGCTCAAAAGCCATCGAATTATGGACGATCTGAGCATGCCATTCCGGCACTGACGATTTGAAGTCTGTCAGGAGCAGTGTTGTGAGTGCTTACCCAAAATACGTGCTCCTTATCGCAAGCGCGCTTATCTTAGCGTGCTGACGTCCAAGAGACTGAGCCTCGCTGTCCAGTCCGTTCTCCCGGCTGCGCTATTCACTACCAAGTTGAACCCCCTGGCTTCCCTCATTTCTATCATACATATACCGGAGATGTCTTGTCGAACAACAGCAAACGCACAGCTTGGCATGGTCAGATTTTGCACGATCCTTACACATTGCTCCAAATCATGCTCTATTTGGGCAACATCATCACTATTCAGATGCAGCCAAGAATAGGGATGGCATTGGAGGAGTACGTCAGCCTGGGCGATTCGAGGTATAAAAGACTAATGTTGATGCATATCTCAAGAGAGCATCGCAAACCTTCGACCCGTTCGACTGTTGTCTTTACAATCATATCTTTGTTTGGCCTCCATTTATTTCCATCCAAAGGTTGCTCCAATATATACTCAATTTATCTCCCTAGCTATGAATAATCTCGCTGCTACTATCAATGTGGATGTCGCAGTCATTGGCGCCGGCTTTGCTGGCCTTCAAGCCGCCGTCGATGTCCACACGGCGGGATTATCATATGCGATCATCGAAGCCAACGATCGTGTAGGAGGCAAGGCATTAACGACGCAACTGGTTTCTATCAACGGCATTGTCGAGCTTGGTCCCACATGGATCAATAACGAGACGCAGCCCAGGATGACTGGTTTAGCCGAAAGGTACAATCTCGAAGTTAGTGAACAGTATATTGAGGGTTTAGGCTTGTTCTACAGTGCCAATGGCACCGCGCTCACTGCCGAGCAAGGTCAGATACCTGAGGTAGGCCTCGAAGCTCCAATCTTACAAGGAGGAGGAACGCTGATGATGGACTAAGGGTCCGACCGAAAAAGACCTGGCTACCGTCGAAGCCATTCTCACTTTGACTGAGCTAGAAGCCCAGAAATTTGACACTGAGCGACCGGGCCATTGGATCAATGGCTCTGGCCCCTTGCTTCCAGATACCTCTCTAGGAGACCTCATGGAACAAAAGGGTGTAGAAGTAGGCAGCTTTGCACACACTTTTCTCACAGTAAGCCATCGAACAATCACCGGCCTCGACCCGAATGAAGTGAGCATGTACTACCTTCTCGACTTGCTCAAGCAGACTCACGGGTGGCAAAGCCTTACTGGAGACAATGCACAAGGCGCTCAATACCTCTGGTTTCCTCACGGTATTAGTGAAATTCCAAAAAATATGGCCAACGACCTTGATGCTGACGCCATAATACTTGGTGATCCCGCCACACATATCACGCAGACGAATTCTACCACAACTGTGCGCACCAAGAATGGCCGCATCATTACCGCTAAGAAAATTATTCTTGCAGCTCCATCTAACACATTTACGCACATTGAATTCACGCCCCCACTTCCCCGTTCAAAGCGTTCGCTCGCTACCGGTACCCTCCGAGGCCGAACTATCAAAACCGCTTTAATCTATAGTAGCCCTTGGTGGCGTGAGTCAGGTCTTCT
The DNA here is from genome assembly GCA_012274445.1 of Sclerotiophoma versabilis. Classification (NCBI taxonomy): domain Eukaryota; kingdom Fungi; phylum Ascomycota; class Dothideomycetes; order Pleosporales; family Didymellaceae; genus Sclerotiophoma; species Sclerotiophoma versabilis. Next base: position 1,336,374 of record JAAROD010000033.1, read on the forward strand.
CGGGAAGATCGCAAGTGCGGGTAATGGATCTATTACCACAACTTGGGAACTGACCAATCCGGACACAGGACTTTACGCCCTTGTGCTATTTACATGTGGTTTGGATTACGACAAAGTCGCCGCTAGTACGGCAGTGCTCGAGCGCCAGGCAGCTCTGCTCGACGACTTGGCTGAGATTGTTGGTACGGTGCTCGGCGAAGACAAGAAGAACGTCGTTTACAACGTTATTGAGTACTTGGAGCGCAACTGGTATGAAGAGCCATATATCGAAGGCGCACCCAACGCTGCCATTGGCCCGGGAGACTGGGCGAGACTAGCGCCTGCGTTAAGGGATGTCGTTGGGAATGTGCATTTTGCCGGTTCGGAGACGGCGAGTGTGTGGAAGGGTTATATGGAGGGCGCAATTGAGTCGGGGCAGAGGGCTGCGAGGGAGGTTGTTCAATCTCTCGCAAATAGTACTGGGTCGTAAAGTTAATGTTGAACCTCACGAAAGAGGCATGGTAATAATGAATAGATTTGGGCATGTAGTTATTGTCTAACATAGCTTATGCTCCGATATTAGTGAGGAAAATACCAATTTTGGGTGTCTGCATGCTACGGAGGTGGGTACACGTAATCTTGCGGTGGTATAAAGCCGTACTATCTGACGTTTGCACCCATTCAGGTGGTCGAGGACCGTAACAGAAGACTAGAACTGGCTAGCCTGGTGCTTCTGGTGGAGGCTGCGGTGGCATACCAGGTCTAAGCACAGGAGAAACTTGTGTTGTAGCTAGGTGGAGCGGCTGGTTGATTAGTACGACACCAATCGTTTGACGTGAGCAGTTTCCGAGGTGTTTGACTGGGTATGTGTGTCTGGACTCCGACTTCTACCTTGCCTTGAACATTGCGCCCGGTCCCATATTCTTTCACTTCTCTTGCAGGAAACTTTGAACTTACACGCTATGCATATCTTGCATCCCTGTGAATTAGAGCGCCCAAAGCGAGACCAAGCCCCAGCAAATAGTGCCCAATTGTATAGCACCCTCGAAACCACCCCGATGCGCTAGAACGCTACTGTCGACCTTCAGATTGAGAATGATCTGGATCTAGGCGTGAGAAGGGACGGTGACGGAGACGGTGGTAGTGACGGTAAGTATGTCAAAGACAAGGCAACTATGTATGAACAAATACAGTTGCTCAAAGAGCTCTACTCTCCTACAAGAGCTGATCGAGAGCATCGCGTCCAAGTGGCGTACAAGGCAGCCAAAGTATTGCACGCTCGACAGTCTGTATTGAAGGCTGATACAGTGGGTGCTTCATAGTATACAATCGACTACAGTAGCTTGAATTACAAGACGTACGTGGCTTCCGGGCACAGAAAGATCTGATGCGCGCCGTCGAGCAAGCGCTTCAGTTGACATCTTCAAAGCTAAAGATGTCTCCCGACTAATTTCAGTTGTCTACTGTCCTCGCTGACTGCCTATGCTATCATTGGACAACGCAGGTAAGGAAGACGAGCATTCATGGAGGTCGGATTGGAGCTACATTGAACGGTAAAAAGATCTCCTTTAAAGGATAAAAAATCAAGAGACAGTAGGAAATCATCAAGGCCCTACCTCTAAGGAGATGATCACTTCTAGGATCAATGTCCGTCCCTGTTGCCAGTTAAGGACAATTGTGCAGGAGTTGATTCTCAAGTCCTATCAGAATTTTTTAAGGAGTACAAGAGACAAAGTCAATCTTAGGGGTACGCAATCGATCAAGGCAGAGCATAACGCGGCTTTACTATTATCAAGTACCTGTTTACAGAGTGTAATAGACTGATTGCAGATTCTCGCTTCTAATAGTCAGGCTTCTACCTGCAGTTCACCGGAAAATTAAGGAATTCTATCAATTGTACGAAACACAGTGAGTCTTCTCATTCGCTCAGCGCGGACTAATAGGTAGGTGGGTGACTACTAGCGAATACCTGCTGTTCTAAGTTTGATCATCTTTTCGCATCTCTAGGAAACTCGCAACTTAAACTTTCTGTCCTATGCTAACTCTTCTAGCTTCGACAGCACGCAAGGTTGCCATCCGAAAAGAAAGAAAGTATCGCCAAAGGGTCGATATCGGCTCTTCTTCGACAGGTTAGATGGCCTTCAGAACGCATCTGGCTGACCTTTCCATGTGCAAGTGGGTCTAGTCGACCTCGGCCCCATCTGTTCGCGAGCCGTTTGGTAGTATAGCACCCACAATCCCTAATGGACAGCCGTAAAGTAGGCTGAGTGGTGGTTGCACTTGATGATCGTTTGAGCGTAACATTTGAAATCTGAACTACGTCTCGGATTTTTATGAAGAAGTGGCCGAGGCTTTCATGTTTCAAGACTGCGATGAAGGAGAGAGATGGTGATGGTCTATCAAAACACGGAGAAGACTACGCGATCTCCGACGGGCAATGGATCCCGCAACGCGTCAGGGTCCGTGCACCATCCGCGAACGCGAAAAGCTCGTGATGTGCGGTAAAGAAGCGGAGTCGCTGAGCATCAAACATCGAGTAACAGATTGCACTTTCTGGTCTAAGTCGATGCAGAAAGTTGCCTGATTGGTATGTTTGTTGCAGCCACGGCAGGCGAGCCAGTCTAGTGTGTTCTTTCCTACAACCAAGACAGGCGACCGTTGGCTCGGCAAGGGTGCCAATCCTCTTATCAGCTCCCTCAGCGGCGCCGGATCAATCAAGAGCCACGGATAATGACGGTTTATGGAGTGGTTGTGCAGATACACCTTAGCTGGGTCGATTGCTAGAAATTATCGAGAAAGGGTCCGACAAGACTTCTTCTCCTTCTTCTTCATTCTTTCTTGTGTCTCTAACGCAAACCACTGTCACTTGGAGAGCTCCCTGCAAGTTGCGCCACGACCACGACACGAGCAGTGGCAAGCTCCAACAACTTGTCGTCCAAGCTGCAGATTGCTTGAGTGAGGATCCGTTAGTGATTGTACGGCTCAGCCATCAAATAGCTGCCTGGCAGTACAATTGACCTCTACCAGCTTCCTCGCTCGCGAATTCCACCCCAGACCCCCAGACCCCACATAATAGCTTCCTAGTCCCTGCGGACGAAGAAGGATCACGATGCGCACAGCGTGCCTTAGAGCAGCGAGCTCTGCCACCAGGTTCGCTCGTTCCATACGCGTTGCTCAAATCCCTCGCCCAACAGTTGCAAAATGCACACAGCGAGCAGTTGTGAGCTGTGGCCAGCAGCTCCGAGCGTTCCAGCAAGCTGCGGCCCTCCAGCCGGCCGACGATGTTTTCGAGACCCCCAAACAGAGCACCGACTCTGCAAAGCCTACAGAGGCGCTCGACACTTTTCCTCGCCGTCATATTGGCCCTTCTGCTGACTCGACGGAGGCTATGCTGAAGGCGCTTGATCCGCCTGTAAGCAGTCTGGATGAGTTTGTGCGCCAGGTCATTCCTGCAGACATTCTCAACAACCGTGAGCTTAGCGTAGGCAAGCTCTCAGACCGCCATGGCGCAGATTGGCAGGCGAACGGCGTGCCCGAGTCTGTCTTTCTCAAGAATGCAAAGCGTATCATGGGTCAGAACAGGCCAGGAAAGAGCTTAATCGGTCAGGGTTACTACAACACCAACGTTCCTGAAGTTATCAAGCGCAACGTGCTGGAGAACCCCCAATGGTACACCAGCTACACTCCATACCAGCCTGAGATCAGTCAGGGCCGCCTGGAGTCACTTCTCAACTTCCAGACAATGGTCACCGATCTGACTGGCCTTTCAATCGCTAACGCCTCACTCCTCGATGAGCCTACAGCTGCTGCTGAGGCTATGACTATGTCCCTCGGTTCGCTGCCAGGGCCGCGCCAGAAGCGTCCGAACAAGACGTTCCTCGTTTCCTCCGCTTGCCACCCCCAGACCATCCAGGTCCTCCGCTCGCGTGCTGAAGGATTCGGTATCAAGATCGAAATTGCAGATGTGCTAGCAGACAACAGCAGACGCGTAGAGGAGCTCGGACAAGATCTCGTTGGTGTTCTGGCTCAGTACCCTGACACCGACGGTGGTGTCAGCGACTTCCGCGGTCTCGCAGATAAGGTTCACAAGCAGGGCGCGCTCTTCAGCGTAGCTTCTGACCTCCTCGCGCTCACACTGCTCACTCCACCAGGAGAGTTTGGCGCAGATATCGCCTTTGGAAACGCACAGCGCTTCGGTGTGCCACTTGGCTTCGGTGGTCCTCACGCTGCATTCTTCGCCAGTGTTGACAAGCATAAGCGCAAGATTCCTGGTCGCATCATCGGTCTCTCAAAAGACAGACTAGGCAATCCTGCCGCCCGCCTCGCCCTGCAGACACGAGAGCAGCACATTAGACGTGAGAAGGCCACAAGCAACGTTTGCACCGCGCAAGCGCTGCTCGCCAACATGAGCGCTATGTATGCTGTCTACCACGGACCCAATGGTCTGACACAGATTGCGAAGCAGGTTGTGGCAAAGACCAGGCTTGTGCAGCAAGCACTTATCGACGCTGGATACAAGACCGGTACACGTGCGAAGCTGAACAACGCCCCGGCTGCATTCGACACCTTCGTTGTGGAGACAGGCAACAACACCGAGCCACTGATTGCTGAGCTGGAGCGCAATGAAATCCTCGTGCGCAAGGTCGACGACAGCCATATCGGTCTGTCTTTCGACGAGACGACCACCTCCCAGACCATCTCCGCACTTCTCAAGACTCTGACCAAGGGCAACGCCAAGATTGACTTCTCGCGAGAGATCGGTATCGAGGCGCCTGAGGGATATGAGAGAACTTCTGAATTTTTGACACACCCAGTCTTCAACTCGCATCATTCCGAGACTGAGCTGCTCCGCTACATCAACCACCTAGCATCCAAGGACTTGTCTCTCGTCCATTCGATGATTCCTCTTGGCTCCTGCACAATGAAGCTCAACTCGACATCTGAGATGGCGCCTGTATCTTGGGAGACTACCGGCAACCTGCACCCCTTCCTGCCTCTCGAGCGTGCGAAGGGTTACCTTGAGATGATCGGCCAACTTGAGAAAGACCTTGCAGACATTACTGGCTTTGACGCTGTATCGCTGCAGCCCAACTCTGGTGCTCAGGGTGAGTTTGCCGGTCTGCGCGTTATTCGCAAGTACCTCGAGCAGCAGCCAGGCAAGAAGCGCGACATTTGCTTGATTCCTGTCTCAGCCCACGGCACCAACCCTGCTAGTGCTGCTATGTGCGGTATGCGCGTTGTACCTGTCAAGTGTGACGCTGCTACAGGCAACCTTGATATCGCTGATCTTAAGGCCAAGTGCGAGAAGCACAAGGAGGAGCTCGGCGCTTTTATGATCACATACCCTTCCACCTTTGGTGTCTTCGAGCCTGCAGCCAAGGAAGCATGTGATCTGATCCACCAGTACGGAGGTCAAGTTTACATGGACGGTGCCAATATGAACGCTCAGATCGGTTTGTGCTCACCTGGCGAAATCGGCGCCGATGTCTGCCATCTTAATCTTCACAAGACCTTCTGTATTCCTCACGGTGGTGGTGGTCCAGGTGTTGGCCCTATCGGTGTGAAGAGCCACCTCGCTCCCTTCCTGCCCGGTCATTTGAGGAACGAGACTGGTGGCGAACAAGCTGTCTACCCCATCTCTGGTGCACCATGGGGCAGCGCCTCCATTTTGCCCATCTCTTGGGCCTACATCAAGATGATGGGCTCTGTTGGATTGACACAAGCCACGAAGATCACACTGCTGAATGCGAACTACATCCTCTCGAAGCTTAAGCCCCACTACCCTATTCTGTACACTAACGATCAAGGTCGCTGCGCCCACGAGTTCATCCTTGATGTGCGCGGCTTCAAGGAGACTGCTGGTGTCGAGGCCATCGACGTCGCCAAGCGTCTGCAAGATTACGGTTTCCACGCCCCAACTATGAGTTGGCCCGTTGCCAACACCCTCATGATTGAGCCTACCGAGTCCGAGAGCAAGGCCGAGCTCGACCGCTTCTGCGATGCCTTGATTTCGATCCGCAAGGAGATTAAGGATATCGAGGACGGCAAGCAGCCCAAGGGTGCTGGCAAAAACTTGCTCACCAATGCGCCCCACAGCCAGCAGGATCTCATTCTTGGCAACTGGGACCGTTCGTACAGCAGGGAAGATGCTGCATACCCCTTGCCGTACCTGAAAGAGAAGAAGTTCTGGCCTAGCGTTACCAGGCTTGACGATGGTAAGTCTACCCATTGTTCCACACCGCCTTTACAATTGAAGCACGTACTGACCCACGACAGCCTATGGTGACACCAACCTCTTCTGCACTTGTGCCCCTATGGAGTCCGAGGGTGGCGACATCACCGGTGCCGCCGCACCCAACCCTACCTGAATCACTCATTCTCAACACTGAGTGGCTTTTCTTGAGTTCTTGACAATTTGCTGTATTTATATTCAACACCAGCGTGGGAGTCCGGCGCCTCAACATATCCCTTCCTTCAACACGGCTGGTATCATTCATGGGTTGCATAAGAATGGCGTTTGGGTGAATAGAATCTGATCCAGAGATAATAGTGGTGAAGGAAAAGTAGGACCAATTTAGCAAGTCGCATACGTGTTAACCCGCTTACTTGCTATATTCGTGCTGGGATGCTCTTCCATTAATTTTGATCTTGCCGGATTATAATTCTCAAACAAACGCATCTTCGCGTGCACTAGCTCCTCGTTCGGTGAACAAAGCCTGGACCTTTCAACGACGTGTGTCTTGCAACCATATGTTCTGTCCTTCAGGGGGAGAAAGATCGTAGGCTTCGTGCTGATGGGGCTGTCTGCTCCAGTTCCGAAATGTACACAAGGCATAAATAAATGATGTGGCATTTTGTTACTCTTCTCGTTCCTCCAAAACACAGCTCTTCATGCAGTCATGCTCTGTTTTTACGCATTCGTGCACAAAGTTCAAAGACGACTTACAACTGCCCTGCCGTTACAAACAGCTGGAAACATAGTTGGAAACGTCATGACTCTGGAAATTCTTTCTTGAGTACTTCAGAGACATTTCTTAAAGTCTAATTGAATGCTTTCATGGGAGTTTCTTGCGGCCCCTCCTCTCTCGGAAGATTACTCATTATACCTATGTACCCTACCAAACCACCACTCAATCAAACGCCGTGAAGACTTTGGCCCGAGAAAGCATGACATGCGAGTGCGAGTCTCTAAATGGAGTATATTATGCTTTGCTATTCCTCAGTTTGAGCAGCGCGGATGCATAAGCCTTTCTCTCAGGAAAGGTTCAAAGCGAACAGACAAGAAACGCTATGATTCAACTTCAGCTGATACGATAGTGAAGCCAGTCATTTGGCTTTAAGTACTTGCTGTCCAGAATTTTCTAGATATACTCTCTGATCTACTTTGCCACCTACCTCTTCGAACACTACTGTCCTGTCTAAGCAGCCAAATAACAAAATACAGCTGCCCTAGCCTCATGATCCTCCGTGTGAGCTCCTCTGCATCACAAGAGTGAGAAAACCAAAAGCAATAACTTATCTGTATGTAGGAGGTACTCAAATCTCTAATGCCGATGACTTGTCTATGTCATAGTATAATACCAGTGCCTCGCCTAAGAGACTGCATGGAAAGTTGCATCCAAGCCTATTATTCATTCAACATATCCCCATCCACGACCTTTTTACACCTGCAATCCCACAAATGGCCCAAATTCTCCCCTGCATACTTGTCTCTGTAAATCCTCATCCATCTCCCCATCTCCCTCAACTCCTCCGAGCACTCAATGTCCTCGGGAATCAAGTGGTTTCTCTCCTTGTCCGCATGCGAGCCTCTTACCAGTAGAACCTAAGCAATTGGCCTACAGGTTTGACTCACCCAAGCACTTGTGTCAAATCTGGAGAATTCGCAGCGACCCAAGACATATTGGTGTAGCTCGCCAAGTTGATTCTGCCATGAGCCATCCCATGCATGTTCCGCAAGTCACACATGCTTTTACCACCCGTATGGAGACCAGCCCTTTCTAATCCCTTCGGTGTTCGCAAGGTGACTGCAAGACTATGCAATGGTATCCGTTGTATAATTGATAGTAGTAGGCTCTTGTAACTGTTCCCAGAAATTGTTCAGGTGTGTTTCTGCCACCTGCAGACTGCCCTTATTATTGGAGCTGTCTCACCTCTTTCTCGTACATTCGTGGAGCAAAAGAATTACTTACTTGAGTGCAGTTTTATGGAGCCAAAGTAAATACGGACGAACGTGAACTTGCTACCCGCGTGCTCGCGTAGGAAGGACGAAGTCGGAAATAGCTTCCATGGCACGTGAGGGAGCCGCGAGCGCCGAACTGCGGAAGAGCCGAGGCACGGCTAGACTCCCGCCTCCAGCCTTGGGTCATCAATTCGCGACTCTGTCTACCGTCCGTCTATCCTCCACAGCGGCGCATGACGCTGGTGCAGTGCAAAAGGTAGCCAAAATGGTCCGTGAGGACCTCATAACGTCGGCAGTGTCCTGTGAGTTACCTCATGCCCAACATCATCGCGTAGGCGATACTAATATGCCATAGTTCTCCAGGACCCGTCAGTAGCCAATGCACCAGTCGAGAAGCGCATTGCTTTTCTGCAGTCCAAGAATCTCACACAAGAAGAGATCGACGTCTCGCTCGCCCGCGCCGCATCAGATGATCCTAGCCAGCCCGGGTCGCCAGCACCGCAGTACTCCTCTCCACCCAACAATGCATATCGCCCACCATCCGCAGCCCCAGCTTATGGTGGCGGCTACCCTCCACAGTACTGGCCGCAGCCGCCAGCTCCAGAGTAAGCAAGTCTGATTCTCATGACAGAGCTTTGGCTGATGATGATATAGACCACCAAAGCGCGACTGGCGCGACTACTTCATCATGGCGACCGTCATGGGCGGTGTAGGCTACGGTCTCTACTTCACAGCAAAACGCTACATTCTCCCCGTCATATCCCCTCCCACCGCACCACAGCTCGAACAGGACAAGGCCTCCATCGACGAGTCCTTCAAGCGCGCTTTCGACCTGCTTGAGCAGCTCAACACCGACACGGCTGCCCTCAAAGCCAGCGAAGAAGCACGCACATCTCGCCTGGACAACGCGCTTGGCGAAGTCGAGTCCGTGCTTGCAGCCCTGAAGGAGAGCAGCAAGAGGCAAGGCGACGACAACAGGCGGATCGAAGACGACGTCAGGGGATTGAGGGACCTGATTCCCAAGGCGCTAGACGCACAGAAGGAAGCCAACGACAACCGACTGAAGGAGCTCAGCACCGAGCTGAAGAGCCTGAAGACACTAGTCGGCAACCGGATGAGTGCGCCGCCGCCCGTTCCTCGAGCCCCCTCGACACCGTACTACGGCATGCAGAATCAGCAGCAGAGCCAGAGCCCTGCGCCTACAAACGGTACCAGCACACCTGCTGCGACACCCGCACCACAGGCCACGTCGACCGAGCAGACCAATGGATCGACAAATACCGAGACGCATGCTACCCCTGCGATGCCTGGCGGCGCAAGCACAGGAGCAGCCAATGGCACTGCATCGTCAGCCACGCCCGCAGTTGAGAAGCCCGCTCAATCATGGCGAGGCACCCAAGGCCGCGCCGCAATCCCGGCATGGCAAATGGCCGCCGCAAAAAGATCAGAGGAAGCCAAGAAAGACACCTCCGAGAGCGGCACCATAGAAGCAAGCCCAAGCTCCTAAGGCGTCTTGGACGACTCCCTGCTGTGGATGGAATACAGATGGTGCGTGGAGGAAGAGGAGGAGAAGATTCCCTTTCCAAACAAAGACAAGTCAAACAAACACAAGTACATATCTTTGGAGACAAGCCTCGGTTCTTAGGAGACCCTGGCTACTCAGGAGGACAAGCACAAGGGGACAAACTGGGTCCCACCTGCTGTGGGGGACTGGACTGGACCTAGGGCACGAGAGCTGCTGTAATGCTTTGCGGGGATTGCATCAGGACGATTTGACTTAATTTGAATATGTATTACTCGTGTTACTCCTACCTGACGAAACGCCATGCTATTAACATGCTCACATCCTCGTAATCGCATTTCGGCGTAAATCTCATCCGGACGCTTGCCGCTCGAGCTCAGCCTGTTTCCTTGGGCCTCCCTGATTTGCACATCATCTCAGCTCACCTCAAGCTCGGACGCCGGCGTGGCATCTTCTCAGGCATCAATGTCTCTGCCTTGATCGCCACGTGATCATCCGAGTGCCGGCGTGTGCAAAGGCATCGCTTCTAGCGGTCCCCTTCGTCTTTGACTCGTTGACCCCTCCCACTGCCTCGCCGCCGAACCCTCTCTCTTTCCCTATCTCGTTCACTGTCCATACCCGTACCCAGCCCGCTGTCCGTGAACGCAGCCTGGTCCATAGTCCTCGGCACCGGCTCTTCAAATACAAAATCGTCATCCTCATCGTCCGCCTCAGCTTCTTCTTTGAGCGGTATATCCTCGAGTCTCTTTTCCTGGTACTCGTCCTTCGTTTCGGCCTTGTTCTCAGGGGACGAGTAGCGCAGTGGCCGCTGGCCCGAGAGCGTGGGGAATGTGCGGTCCGTGTCGCTGTACTCTGTGCCTGCTTCGCTCGCACCATCAATCTCCTTCTTGACCCTGCGCTCCTCTGGATGCTCGCCGTCTGGTCTGCTTGAAGGTGACGAACTGAACAGCATGGTAACCATCCCCCATGTTAGGATCACGATGCCCATCTCTGTCCCCCAAAATAAACCCACGAACATCACTGCGCTCAACAGCCTGTGATTGTACATGAGCCACCTCAGGCCCTCTAGCTTCGCTTTGATGTGTACCCTGACGCGGTATACTTCCAGCGGTACTCTACTACGCAGCTCGAGTCGCAGGGACGACGGGACGGTGGAGGCGAAGTACGCAGACTCAAGCATGCTGATGTGCAGAGTTTCGCTCTCGGTGCCGAAACCGGTAAGATACAAGGGTAAGCGGAGGAGGCGAAATATATGCTCGGTAGGCCAAGAGCGGTAGGTGAGAATCGCGGGGCGGCGCGAGTGCGCGACGATGGGCAGTTTGGTTGCGGTTGCAGCATGACCGTTACCTGGAGAGGGAGGTTCAGTAGTGTCGTTGTCCCAGCCTAACATGCTCTTGATCCCCGATGAAGAGGAAGAAGAAGAGTAAGGACCACGCAGAGACAGTTCAACCATCCAATTTCCCGCATACAAATTGCTCTTGCTTCTCGGCACCACCATCTCTACGCTGACATCGTACTTCTGCCGATTTACTAGCCCTTGCACACCTGCGACAGCATGCGGCCATTTCTGCACCTCCTGGCCATGTGTCCTCCTCGAGCCGCTCAAGGCTACTATCGGTGTAGTTCCGTGGTCGAACTGCAGGTACACAGGCACAGTGATGCCGCGGATGGGGATGTAGGAGTAGTAGAAGGATGTATATGCGATGACGGCGAAGGCGAACAAGACTGTGGATGTTACGAAGAGGAGAAACGTGCGCAGGTAGGTTCGCAGGAGGGGTGGAGAGGTCGCGACGCGTAGCGGGAAGAGAACTGTGTCCTGTGAAGCGGTTAGTGATCTGAAGCTTGCGCGCGCATGGAGTGCGTTGATGGCCCAAGGTTGTGGTGAGAAGGGGAGTATATACCGTAGCATGTTGGACAAATGACCGTTCTCTGTCATAATCGTCCCTCGATTCGTCCATAGTCGACACCTCCATGTTGTGAGGTGTGTTGACGGCACGTCGAGCATCACATGAATCCGAATGACAAGTGACGTCGGTATCTTACGAGTCTGCGTACAGTGCAGCACGCTAATGCAGGCGCCGTCTTCACCGCCAGCTCACATCGGTTGCGCCATCCTGCAGGGACAAGAACGGCAGGCTTGTGCACTGCTGATCAGTGCGATCTGAGACAAACAGGGACCGCGTGGCGCTTGTGTTATCGTTCGCGTGGCGTCTCACATTACCATATTGATTAATTTGCGAAACGCAGTTTCATTTGCTACAGAAAGACACTATCAGGCTAATGATCCTACATGGAGCGCAGCAACCCGCAGTTAGCCTGAACTCCAGAAGGAGGGAAAGCCCAAACGACCATACGACCTGACGCCCGGAAGTGATTCCTCAATCTCTAAATCCCGCAGCCTGCCTGGCCGCAGATCTGAACGCCAGAGGAAGCAAACCCGTCAGATCGTCCAAAACATGTGGTATCATCCAAAAAAATATTCTCTATCTCGAGATGACAAAGAGATATATGGAAAGCAGAAATTTCAGAAGAGAGCGGACGCCTGAGATCGAAGGCTACGTGGAAGGAAATGGAAAGAAATCGAACAAAGCGCCTCGCAACAATGAAATGACCTCTTCCAACTTTTGACCGAGACCGTCTAGGTTATAGACTGTGCCGATAAACTTTTGGTAGATATGCAAAGTGCATTGGCCTATGGTGACAACAAGCCGGAGTAGCAGAAAGGCAAACAGTCGTGGGTATCGTAACGTCGTTAGGGCATCTAGTATAGACGCCCACACATCCTCCGTAGATCCTCATCGTTCTTCTTCTAGCTCCTCTACGGTCCATGTCGTTTGTAATAAGATTACGTGTGTAGTATGTAAACACCTAAGAGAAAGTGCCCATTCTCGGAGGTGGGCGGCGGGGTGCAGCCATTGATCCTTGCGTCTTGCTGGCACTAGCAAGCGGCGAGCTTTGCGGAATGGGTGCCATTGGGGCTTTCGCCATCCTTTTCGACTTGGAGCGTTTGCGAAGGGGGGTGATGAGAGCGTCAGCAGACTTGCCGGATCGAACAGGGCGTGAGACAGCATTTCGAGCCGTAGGGTCGGAAGGTAGTGAAGCGACATCGCGGTAGCGGTTCTGGTTGTTGCGGAACGCAGTGACGACACCACGATCGAAGTGCTCAAGCATAACATCCGAGGTAGTCCTCTTGCGATTGCTAGGCGTCTCCTCGATTGAGCTGGCTTGGACAGAGCCAGCAATGTTAGTCTGCGAGGCACCTGGTGTGGTAGGTGCGTCGGTTTCCTCGCCGTCATCTTCCATGTCGCTGTTGTCGGAATCGTCGCCAAAGTCCATGAAGTCCCCAATGTTGAGATCGTCCTCGTAGTCCTCGGACTCAAAGTCGTCATCATCGAAAGCGTCCATGCTTCCGTTGGATCCAAGGCTCACGAAAGGATAAAAGGCTTCTGGAGGTCCGACATTGTCATTGCTGAAGAAGTAGTCGTTTCCAGGAGCCGACCCAAAGATACCAGTGAGCATGATGTCTGTACTGCTGATGGCGTTGTTCATGGCCTCAGCCTCGCTGTCTGAAACATTGGCAAATTGAGCAAGGGAAGCTCTAGGGCTGTTGTTGGCCGTGCTGCTCGTGCTACTATGAGTCCCGTTAATGGGTATCCATGGTATGATCTGAGTGCGAGGTCGATAGAAGGTTACTGTCTTGGTAGCTCTGTTTGTAATAGCAATGGCTGCGTTCGGCTCCTTGTGTATGAAGACTCCTCGCATTGGTGGGATTTGACGACCTGTGGGTCGGTTGCTTCGAGCGAAAGGCTTTGGTGTGCCTGCTCGAGAACCCGGTGCTGACGGTGGCTGTTGCAGCACAGATTTCTTCGCTATAGGTGTTTGCGGTGGTACGTCGGAGCCAAAGTCTTCTTCGTCAGTGGTATCGCCTTCGTCGGCTGTAATGGGTTGTTAGTGATGGAGGTAAGTCTGAAGCAGGTCAATATCATACTTTCATAGCCACTAGAGCCGGCAGAAGATTCGTCATCAGAATCGTTCGCTTGAGTAATACGTCCTTCTTCGTGATTGAAATCCCAGAACGAAGCATCGGACATGGGAGAGCCTACGTCGCCGTCGTCGTCATTCTCGGCCTCCAACAGCTGTGTCAAGATAGGGGGCAATTTGTCCTGTTCAAGGAACAGATCTGGAAAAACGCTGCTGTCGAGCTCCGAAGATTCAGACTCGGAGTCTTCTGATACTTGAACCTCGTCATCAAAGCGAACACGCTTCGTCGAGCTGTCTGAGTACTTTCTCTTGGCAGCTGGATCAGGGGAGGCGGGTAGAGCCTCTGGTTCGAAGAATTGAGCGAAACCAAAGTCACCCAGACCGGCCATGTAAGACTCGCCGAGAGGTGCAGTGACACTGAAAATGTCATCACTAGCAGAGCTCTCAAGACTGAGTCGACGAGCATCACGAAACTGATTGAGGAGAGCGGTCGCCTGATGCTCCTGCTCTTGTGCAATGAAGTTTTCTTCTTGTTGCTCAATTGCCTCCATGTCAAACTCATCGTCATCAGGAATCAGATTTACACCGCTGTAATCTTCATCATCGCTGTCAATGGCGTGCTCATTGGGGTCACTCTCTTGGTAGGTTAGTAGCGGCTTTGGGCCCATGTTGCTTAGCTTTCTTGCCATCTTACGCCTGGGAAATACTTCTTGATCGGTTATGACATCTCCGAAAAGGATCGATGTGCTTGAGAGATTGCTGAAGGTACGCTTCTTGTTCTGCGCAAGTAACTGATTCACTGGGTGCTTGCTGGGGATGAGCCCAGTTCCATTGGAGGAAGTCTCATCATCATCCTTGTCGGTCTCATCGTCGTCGACAGGCTCGATGCGGATGGCAGGGCCTTTGCCTTTGCCTTTCCCTTTCCCACGACCCCGGTACGAGAGTGGAATATCGTCGTCAGTCTCGTCATCGTCTTGTAGTGTGGCACTGTCGTCTTCTTCGTCTTCTTCAGAAGCCTCCTGGGTGGTGGCCTGCCCGTCACCGCGACCTTCGGTAGAGTGAAGCGTTTTTGGTGCGGCGTCTGTACTCGAAGTCCGTTGGGTGCTGTAGCGGGGTCGAGCGACAGCGTCGGGGATAAGCTTATGGTTCTGAAGGTGCTTTCCGATAAGCTCGCCCGAGACTGTTCGTGGGTTCGCGATATGCGCCATTGTGAAGTGGTGATCCTTTGGATAAGCGTTGATTCGAAGGGAAGGAGAGGATGCGTATCGAATGGAGGCGGCGGATGGAAGGTGGTGGAAGATGCCGATGTTTAGGGAGTCGAGAGGGAGAAAAGCGTTCTGTCGACTATATGTATGGTGTACTGGGGGTAAGACTCTTCAACTATGTAGAGTCTTTGGTAGGTTCGTCGATGTTCGAGGGTTGAGCCGGCAGAACTAACAAATGCAGTATGTGTTCAGTGCAGGCCGGACGAATGGTCAATGGTTGAGACGGCTGCGAGCAGATGGTGCTTCACGCAGTCGTGGGGTTGTATCGTCGTGGAGGTTGAAATATCCTGAGCTGGCTGAAGGGCCCGCAAACTTTCACGAGCCCTCCAGGGATTTAGCACTCAGTGATTGCCTGCGGCATTGTCTCGACGAGGATAGGTATGGGTGTGGTGTTTAAAAGGTGTCTTTGGGAGTTATCCTGTACGACTTTGGGTGTAGGCGGCAAGAGGAGGGCGGGCAGAAGCAGACGACATTTTTTGGGCGGAGACTCTAGCGCCAAGCGGCTAGCGGTGAGGAACGACCGGGGGTCCAACACTTTGGTCGGGAAAGAGCGACCGATCCATATGTGATGACTCCCCTGTGCATCAAGCGGGAGCAGGACTCATAATGCAGGCTTGAATAAGGACAACGCATCCATTGATCTGTAGGCAACCATTGCATCGGTATCTCCCCATTGACTCGAGCATCACGGACTCGTTTGAATCGTGAACGAGGCGCTGTGCAGCTCGTGTGCCCATCGCAGGAATGCCCCACCGCAGCCAAACCTTGGACTGCAGAAAACACGCAGCGATGAGGCAACGGGGCTAGAAAAGAGTATCAGGCCCGGAACGCTGTGTTCCCATTGGCCAGTGTAGATAA
The DNA here is from genome assembly GCA_012274445.1 of Sclerotiophoma versabilis. NCBI lineage: Eukaryota > Fungi > Ascomycota > Dothideomycetes > Pleosporales > Didymellaceae > Sclerotiophoma > Sclerotiophoma versabilis. The sequence continues at coordinate 1,352,161 of JAAROD010000033.1, forward strand.
CGCAGCCGGCGAACAAGCATCCTTGCAGCAAACAGCAGCCCGCGTAAAGTGCCTTGCAGACCTGTTGCGCGGTGCAGTCAGTCAGCATCTCTGCATGCGTCGCATCTGAACTACGACACCATCTCTGCGACGGTTGATCAGACTGTCTACCCGTCTCGCGAAAGCACGGCATCTGACGATCAACCCCTCTAGAGGAGGGCCTTGACGTCGTTGTTCTGCCCCTCCACCCAGCTAAATCGATACGCACTGGGCTGTTGGCGCCGCGTGGAAAAGGCGGTCTGGCGGTGAAAACGCAGCCGCTGCAAAGGTACAGCAGCGGCCCGCCGCCTGCTGCTTGTGTGACAAAAGGATCCGGACCATGCAGTTAGTCGATGCCCTTTACATTCGATACTCAAAGATGAGGTGTCTTACGACGGCCATTTCCTGAACATACTTCGACGCTGTACCGTGGTTCGAACCATGCACATACGTAAAAAAACAACCTCTTTTCACAAGATTTCCTCGGGGCACTGATCATGAGGCTGAGCCCTTTCCTCTTCCGGCCACAGGATGCAAGCCGTTGGTGGATCTCACAAAAGATGGCCCCTAGGCCTCTGATTCGATCTTTCTCCCGAGTCCGCTCCTGATCTTCAGACGTCCTGCACACAACCCCCCATCTCATTGGACAGTAGAGTTTTACACACATCTGGGGCAACCGTTCCCATTCGCTGCATCGTGCATCAGAGCAAGCATTTGCCGCGAACGACCGGGATATCTGTACAAACTCCCCATTTTAATAGCCACAACGCTGGACTTCTGCTGCACGATGATGCTCAAACAAGTCAGTTGAAAGGTCAGTGTCGCGCAAATACGACGGTCTGGGCAGATTGACAGGTGTCGTGATGCAAGTGGGGAAAGGCAGTGGAGAAACATGCGCGTAAACGCCATCAGGGACTGCAAGCCAATGCCCATTTCCGAAGACGTCTCACCAAAACCACCACGTGCACTCGCGAGAAGAGAAAAGTTTGAAGAAGGAAGGTGGTCAAGTGTCTGAAGTCGGGCGTTACGCAATTGGTAAGTTAGGATTTGGTGCGCTACGTGCGAGGTGCCGTTACAGACCGTGCTCTGCAGCATCGACCTGTCCAATGACAGAGCGGGGCTTGTGAGCCTCAAGCTCGGCGAGCTTCGCGAGGCTGCCCAGATCACGAATGATGTCCTCGTAGTCATAGCCTAGACAGTAGAGAAGACGAGCCGCCCATCGAAGCGTATCGCGCACATGATCACGCGCAGGGGTCATCTCATTTCCTTCTTGACCCCACTGCTCCACTTCGCTTTGGACCTTCCGTAAGATGGCCCAGATCGTCTGTCTATTTGGGAGAATTCGACCTTGCAAGACGAGAGTGGCACCCGAATCTTGGACGATCTCTATGTTGTCAGGATAGTCTGTAGCCTCTTCACTCTTTCCAAAACGGAACTGAGGCATAGTGGGCACTCCTCCGGGGGCCCTGAATGGTTCAAAGAGTCTTCCCGGCTTATAGCACCATTGATCAACAAGCTGCTGCCCTTTCACGCTGTCATATCGGTCGAGAACCCCAGCCAGAATTTGGTTGAAGCTATCTGTGGAGAGCATGACGCTTTGTCGAGAGGAGAAATTGAGGAACTGAGAGCAGTATGACTTCCATGCCTCGTCAACAGTGGACAGAATAGCAAGCGTGCAGTTCAGCTCATTCCGTATGGTACTGAGGATGAGGCGCTCCCAAGTAAAGAGCATCCCAAAGAACGCCTTTTTGGCATCAGCCGCCTCAGTCTCGGATCCTCCAGAAGCACGTAAGAGCTCAGCGGCGAAGGTGGTCAGGATGCTCGGCCGTGGTGTCCAGGTGTATAGTTTCAGAGCGTGCTTCTGCATGTTCCGAACCGTATCCCATCGCCGAAGCCTGACTTGACTGCGAAACAGTGCTGTCAATAGCTCGTTGGGCATCCGCTGCTGCTGGGTCTTGGGATCGAGATAACCGGCTCGTTTGACTATGTCCAACACGATGTCATTCTCTCCTGCAAGGGTGCCAAAGCGCACAAGTGACGCAGCTATGTTTTGATGATTGTATAAGCCCCGGGAAATTAGCGGGCCATCAAGATCCTTCGAGTGGACGAACCAGCGCCCAAGTTCATACATCTCGGAGTCGGTCGCAAGATCCAACAACTTGGCAAGCAAAGGCACAGGCAAGTTCGTATCGAACGACGGAAAGTCGATTGGCGCTGTTCGACTGGTGAAAGGCTCAGCTTGTCGTAAAGGTATAGTCTTCAGAGTTTCGAAGAACTGCTGTAACGACTTCTGCTTGTTGTTGTCTGCATGCTGCTGGAGTATGTTGAAAGATTCCATTGTGCGTCTGGTGTCTCCAACGCTGATGAAAGCCCTCATGGCCCGGTGAAGAAGGCTGAGGGGAGCCGTAGTAGGTTCGAAAAAGTATGGAACTTCATCATCAGCTGCTGGCGATGCGTTTGCCGAGCCAACTTCAGTGCCAAACTCAGCCGCAAGGTTGAACAAGCGAAGTAAGAGCTCTGGACGCTTTTCTGGATCGAAGCCGCCTGACTCCAAAAGACGTGTGATAATCGAGTCCCATGCCACTGAGCCTAGACTCAGATTGTTCGCCTCAAGAAAACCCTTCAAGGTCTTTATGCGATCAATCAAGGTTTCTGGATCTGTGCCACGCGCTCCTACACCCAGGCGCACGTCGTTGATAAGGGCGTCAATAAAAGCGGTCACGACCTCGCCGCTGATAGTTCTCCGAGTACGTGCCCGGTCCTCAACACCCGCCACGGCATCTCCACGCATGGGAAACAGTTTCCAGCCTTCTGATACTGATGGTAGACGCTGCTGCTCAGCTTCCAAGATTTCGCGCCAACTGATCAGTCCCCACGTATGGTCGCCCTGTCTGGCAGCCAGCTTTTCAAGAATTGCAGTACCATCCGCAGTCCAGCCACCGTGCAAGCATGACCAAAGGATGAGCTCCAGCCAAAGCTCAGGTGCAATTTCGGTAATTTCGACCCTGTATCGAGAACCTGGTATCTCGTGACCAAGAAAGTAAGAGGCTTTCGCTTCGTCCTTTGCAGCTTTCACGGCCGCTTCGTGCGCTCTCCATGACGCATCTGACAAGGCAGTCAAGATCTTCGAGGACAGCATGTGCAGCGTTGGTGGTTGCTGTAACGCATACTGGTTGTTTTGTGGACGAAAAACGTACACAGAATCTGGCATAAACCCAATATGATGCAGATACGCAATGATCTCCAGAATATGCGACATGACCGTATCCTGTCCAGACTTGTCCTGCTCAGGAGCAGCCAGTATCATGGTGCCTAGGCTCCTCCATAGTTGGCCAAGAGCCCGCTTAACAATTAGATGACGCAGGTTGATTGTGTCAGGAGCTGCTGTTAGGTCGTCCAGAGAGACTCCAAGCTTTCGTCGCGGGCGTGTTCGCTCGAGGCGCAGAGGGTTGTTCGTCAAATGGTGTAGGGACTGATCGTCGGTAACTGGCCAGGCGATGTTCTCGAAGAGGTCTGTCTGTGCTGGAGCTTCGGCCGACTGCTTTCCGCCTTCGGCAAGCTTCTTTGCTATCCAGACTGTCGCCTGCCACCGTCCTTCCACCAAGCCAAGATGACTGAGTATGTCATGAGAAGCCTCCTGGGCCTTGTTGATGACGATTGAAAGATCGAGTGAGGTCACCGTGGCGGATACATCTGGCGCGTCAATATACGCGCGGCGTATACTGATTGGGAGGAAAGGCTCAATGGCCGAAAGCCATTGCTTGATGTCGCCACGTGCATCGGGGGAGGGTATCGATATGCGGCTTTCGATGGGTGATTTGCCGCCTTTTGGAGGGTACACGTATACGAGAGGATCTTTCGGATGCTCTCTGGAAGCAGAGGCTGTGGCGCTCTGTGGGTTCGATCGACGTTTCCCGGAGGAGAAGGGGCGTTTGGAGTTTCGGGACAGCGCAGGAACAAGGAACGCGCAGACAGAGTGGGAGGCAGCGGTGCCACGGCTAGGCGGTCGAAATGCCTGTGTCAGGGCGCTGCGAAAGCATGTGTGCGCAGTGCTCATTGAGAGATTAGCAGCCAGAACGGTGAGAATGAATGCTTGCGCTCGAGGCGTTGCCTGTAACTTTTTCCGTCCATGACGCTGACGATTTGCCGTCTAGCGGCCTGCCGTAGCAAGCGCGGCGTCGTTAGCGCGTGCCTGCAGCCTGACCCTGACATCTGCCTGGGAACACTGGAGCTGCAACGACGCATCTGTGTTTGCTACAAAAAACAGACTGCGCCGCTTTTCGTTTCTTCAAGTTCTGCACACAGCCACTAACATCCTTCTCTTCGTTCTGTCTTTTGCTCACAGCAGAACGGATATCAACAATTGAGCGCTTGGCTTTCATCTGACGCAGTCGCAAGCACAACTTTGTTTGCAAACATGGGCGTTTATCGCGTAGAAGCTTCACCCAACAATCGTGAGTGACAACACTATCCAGAGCTCCTAAATATACCTGCAGTCTTGTTTCTGGATCTTTCGTAACCCTCAATTCTAGGTGCTGGATGCATCAACAAAGAGTGCAAGGATAAAGCATCCAAGATCACCAAAGGCGAGCTGCGCTTTGCTGTCCAGGTCACCATCAAGGACCATCAGTCATGGCAGTACAAGCATTGGTACGTCATTCCTCTCGAGTCCTTAAACCCAATATTATGGTCGTGAAAAAAAACACATCGATGATTTTCTGTATTTTAACACACTAACTTCACCAGGGGCTGTGTCACACCAAAGCAGATCGAGAACCTGATCGAATCCTCTGGCGGTGAAACGGATATGGTCGACGGTTACGATGAGCTTCCTGATGAGTATCAAGAGAAGATCAAGTATGCTCTCGAAAACCACCATGTTCACGATGACGACTGGAATGGCGTAAGTTGACTGAGACACTGAAATCATTTCAGTGAAATCATTTCGTATTCATCTGTTGACCGCCGCAGGATGTCGAGGCAAACCGCGATGGTCGCACTGGTATGCGCCTCACCAAAGCTGAGCTGAAGAAGAAGGAGAAGGAGGCGGGTGAAGATGCCGATAGTGAGGCAAAGCCCAAGAAGAAGCGCGCCAAGAAGGCTCAAGCCGACGACGACGAAGATGAGGAGGGGGAAGCACCTGCTCCGAAGCAGAAGAGTTCTAAAGCTGTGAAAAAGGAGGACGGTGACGTCGACGACGCACCTGCTCCCAAGAAGCGTGGACGCCCTGTCAAGAAGGAGGCTGAAGATGGAGATGGGGCTCCCGCTCCGAAGAAGGCTAGGGCTGCGCGTGGCAAAAAGGTTGAGTACAAAGAGGAAGAGGATGATGAGGATGAGCCTCCACCCAAGAAGAAGAACAAGGTCAAGGCCAAGGTCAAGAAGGCTGCTGTCGATACTGAAGATGAGGCTGAGCCTGAGAGGGAACCTGAGGAAGATGATGAGGTCGAGGAAGAAGAGGAAGAAGCTCCCAAGCATAAGCGTGGCAGGAAGGCCGCTACTAACGGCGCTGCCAAAGCACCTCAGAAGAGGTATGTTTCGTGTACGAACGTCAAATTGAATGCTTACTGACTTGTATCAGGGGAAGAAAGAAGGCCGCCACCGACAACGAATAGATGCACAGGGTCGCTTCGTGCATCTGCACCCATCACGTTATGTCTTTCTCACGTCTCTAGTGCCACATATTAAAACGGCCATGCGACGCGTTGAATTGTGGCAAAGATCATGTACAAAATATACCCTTCTTACAACAGCTGGTAATGAACATTGATATATGAGCGCGTCTTGCTCATGCTTTTTCTGGACCATCTGGGTACCGATGCAGGGCTCTTGACTTCCAGTTTAGCGTGTTTTAGGTGCTTGAGTTCTCGATGTGACTACTACGCCACATCTTTGGCATTCGACATACTGTGGTACTAGGCACAAGTTTTGTAGGTGGAGGATATATAACAGGGGTGCTGTTCGGATGTCGCGGAATGAACCTACGGTCTATATAACACTGAATTAGCCTAGTTATGTGCACGATACGATGCTAAACTGTCTTGATGTGTCTTTATCACGGATTCTATAGGTGGAGCAATGACAAAGCTGAGCTCTATCTACCTGAAAAATATAGCCGATGATCCCGGCTCTGAAGCTTCACCTATGAAACTCATGACGGGTAGCATAGTAGTACGTGATGACCCGTATCTATGTTGTTGCGCACATCATCGACTGCAGACATGTTTGATTTTTCCTACAGGGTTGACACATATGGTAAGGATGTGAAGCAAACAATTTGGATCTTGTCTGTTAACAATTAGTGCCTCTGGACTTCGTTCGGTTTCCGTGCATGGACCCCTCACCTGAGTACGCCCGAGAGCAAACGTTTAAACGTCTCTTCTATAAGGACACACCTTGCTTCAATCGTTCTGTCGGCTCAGAATCTTAACCTTGTCGTAAATTGCTCCTTCCGTTGCTGAAGACACGGGCACCCCCTCTCAGTGGATCTCCTTACGCCAGCTGACGCGTCTCATCGCCCACCATGTACCCTGAATGCGGTGTCTGTGATCGACAATTCAGCAGCTGGCCAGCAGCTCGCCAGCATGCAGATGCTGTTGGGCATATTTATAAGTGCCAAACTTGTAATGATACATGGTATATGTGGGAGGATGCCCGAGAACATATGGATGATGCAGACCATTGGCAGAAAGCACACAAATGTGAAGCTTGCAGACACAGTTTTCACACACGCGCAGAAGCCAAGCAGCATATGTATCAGAAAGACCATTGGCGAATCTACCGTTGCGAGGCATGCAAGAAAGGTTTCGAGAGCGAGAGCAATATGCGACAGGTGGGTGCGCGTATAAACCGAGGCTTTGTCTGACCACGGCTGAGCAAGGACAGCATTTGAATAGCAACATCCATCGCGGCACCGATATCGCCTGTCTGTTCTGTAAACGTGGTTTCGCAACGGCTACGGGCGTGACTCACCACCTTGAAACCGGCTCTTGCCCGAATGCGCGCTCGCTAAACCGCGATACCATCTTGACGGAGATCCGTCGCCGTGATCCAAATCATATCATCACAAAAAAACTCCTAACCTACCACACCGAGTCCACCATTACCGCAACTTCCGCGTCTTGGAACCCGCACACTGGCATGTACGAGTGCTATCTCTGCCACAAGGGCTTCCGTGAGCTGAAGAGCCTTAACAATCATGTCAATTCGCCTACACACAAGGAGAAGGTGTATCATTGCCCAGGACAAATGTGTGGTAGGGAGTTCAGAGCGCTTGCTGCGCTCTTCAATCACCTAGAGAGCGAGACCTGTGGGACTGTGAGGTTTGATGCTGTGCAGAGGAATGTCGGTGGGATACTGAGTGGTCAAAGAAGGATCGGATTTGCATGAGGCCACGCAAGTCACGATCACTCGGAGGTCTCCATAGCATGAACGGAGATGCAACAATAGCTTAGGAGTAATACTCTGAGGACGTGGTCGACGCTTACAGAGTTATGTTTCGTGAAGAGCAAGGAGCTGGGAGAGTTGATAACAAGAGGTTGTGGAATGGAGGACCTCGCCAACCCATTTCGGGACCTGGCACAAACTGTTGCTACTTCGCGTCTTAATCTGAAATTCAAAGTTCTTTTGCAGAGTAGAAAACAGTTGACGGAAGACACCAAGGAGTGATGGGCCTAACCTTGGCAGCCAAGCACCTTCTTATCACCATCCGTAACCCCGCTTCCGTCATAGAACCTCGTCCTCCGAACATATCCCGCCTCCCACTTTTGCAAGTACTCACGATACCGGACCCTTGGCAGTCTTGGGTGCACGTACTTGAGCCTAATCTTCTGCACTCGCGCACTGTTACAAAATAGTGACTACCTGAAGGTGCAGTGTCAGAAAGGCAAATAACTGTGGAAAGTTTGAAAATGCTGGATTCGGGGACAGAATATACAAGTGCGTGGGATGTGAATAAGTGACACAGAAAACGCAACAATGTTTAGCAGCAATTCAGCCAAGCTTTACCACGCCATCCCATGCATGAAGATCCCATGCTATCACGGCACACGAACCGACAATATGACGACTATCTCCAAGATTTCAGACCAACTTGGCATGGACTCGGTCCTGGCAAGCTACAGTGGATGCTATAAGTAGCATCTAAGTTCGCAAAGTTCTGATTGATTCTAAAGTTCGCTCTGATTTAATCGAATCAGGTACCATGACACTCCTTGCGTCTTTAGTTGGCCTACTGGCCATTCCCTTAGCGTGTGCAGCACCTCAAGCGCAGAATCAAACCCCGAGCTCAGCATCCGGTGTAGTCGCTACTGCAGCAGTGAGCGCGACAGGCTCTGCTGGATCAGAGAATTGCCATTTCCACGCTGGTGTTGAGTAGGATTATTGCTAAAAGCCTCAAGTCTACCAACTAACTTTTTCGAGGCACTGCGTAGACTCAATCGCCGCGACAGGTTCAGCTATTGCAACGGGTGCTACTGCGTCAGGACCCGCCGAAAGCTCGTCACCAACGGCCTCACTGGATCCTTTGACCACAGAAGAAACAGAAGCTCTCTTCCAGCTACACGAGAACCTGGTCAACATTCCATCAATATCAGATGACGAGATCGAGTGTGCGGAATGGCTTGAGGAGTATCTAAGCGAAAAGGGGTATTATGTCGTAAAAGTTCCTGTAACTGCGGGAGCTGAAGGCCGCTTCAATGTCTTTGCCTACCCTCAAGCGATCCGAGACAGCGGCAGCTGGCCTGAAGTCTTGATTAGCAGCCATATTGACACTGTTCGTTGACCACCTTTGAACACCAGATGTAGTTCTGCATACTGACAAAAGTGTAGGTCCCGCCATTCATCCCTTTCGAGACTCGTGAAAAGAATGGCACAACCTACCACTTCGGTCGAGGAAGTGTCGATGCTAAAGGACCCATCGCCACCATGATCATTGCAACCGAGAAATTCCTCGCATCCCGAGAGGACAATCCCTCGCTAGGCCTTCTCTTCGTAGTCGGCGAAGAAACCGGCGGCGACGGTATGCGTGCGTTTGCAGAGTACGCCGCAAATACAACCTTCCGCGCAGGCATCTTTGGCGAACCAACTGAGGGCAAGCTGGCAACAGGACACAAGGGCGTTCTTGGCCTGACGCTCGATGTTGTTGGGCGCTCAGCTCACTCGGCGTACCCTCAGCTTGGATTAAGCGCGATCAATTACTTATCTGAGGCCATCGTGGCGATGAATAGCCTCGAGCCTGCATTGCCTCGCAGCGACCTTCTTGGTCCTTCTACACTTAATGTCGGAGTTGTGCGCGGCGGGCTTGCAAACAACGTCATTGCACCAAATGCCACAGCTGGCGTCTCCATTCGCATCGCTCGCAGCGAGAACGGATCTGTGGAGGTCGTCCGCGACATGATAGCTGGTATGATTGCGCCCATCATCCAGGAGGTCGAGGAGAGAAATGGAACGTTCAATGCTACATTCACCACAGCCTTCTATCCAGCCCAGATCTTGGACACTGGTGTGCCTGGGCTGGAGGAAGCGCCTGTGTTCTTTGGAACGGATATTCCGCTGCTACCTCAGGTTGAACAGAGGTACCTGTACGGAGCTGGAACGATTGAAGTTGCACATACACCGGACGAGCAACTAACACAGGAGGAGTTGGTGCAGGGTGCGGAGGCGTACGGTCTGATCCTGAGGCATTTGTTCCCAGAAAGCTGAAAGCCAAGCAAATGAATCCAGCTATCTAAATCAATAAAATTGTGCATAGGATTCGAATGACTCTAGGAATCTAACTACCAAGTGTGCCATTTCCGTGTGTACGGATACATACATCCACCACCTCACCATATCATCTCACATTTACAACATAGGCCTCTCCGCGGCCGGATCCTGTCCTCTCCTAAACTTCGCCTCTATCCTCTCCCTACCCTTCTTCATGTACTCATCCACCTCAGCATCGGTCAGCTCGGTCAATCCGCGCTCCACATCCACCTCATTCCTAGTCAAGCTCTTAGCCTTTATGAACACCCCATTCGTCTCAATATGTTTCCCTTCAACAACCTCACGGCAAAACCTCGTGTACTCTGCATAATGCACAGGCGTGCCGGGGTTGTTCTCTAGCAGCATTGCAAAAGTATGCGGCATAGCTTCAAACTGGCGCCACACAACTGGAATGCCCTGCTTCGCAGCTCGTTGAGCAAGAGCCGCGTCTTCATCGTGCATCATCTCCTGCCCCACGCTGAAGAACATCGGCGGGCTCGCGCTCCAGTCCTTGGCGACGAGCGGAGAGACGAGGGGATGCAAGAGCGCGCTGCCTTCGCAGTACAAGTCTGCACGTGGCGGTTTCGCAGGCCAGATCTCGCAGGGCGTGAACTCGCGCTTTTCTGTCTGGCTGGGTGGCGGGAGGTAGTCGTACGTGACGCCTTCCTCGATGCTGGGGAGACTGCGTGTGATATCCAACCAGGGACTTGTCAGGGCTACACCTACGGGGAGCGGGATCTCGACCTCTCTGCCGTTGAACTTAACGGTTGGAATGCGTCCGGGTGATGAGCGGTGGAGTTGCAGGACAAGTTGCAGCAGCGCTGTGCAGCATGTTCCGCCCGCTGAGTCACCAGCAAAGACAATTTCGCTTGCTGGTACGGCGTCGTGTGGGGCGCCCGGGGGAGGGTACAAGAGAGAGAGGTACGCGGTGAAGCTGTCCAGCAGAGCGGCGGGGAAAGGGTTTGCTGGCGCAAGTCTGTAGCGTACGTTGAACACTCTACCGCCTGTTTCCTTGGCTAAACGAGAAGTCACGTTGCGGTAAGTCGCCGGGTCCATAGCGTACATTCCTCCGCCGTGGAAGTGGAGGAGTGTAACTTTGGAGGTGACTTCTTGCATCAGCTTCGCGTACTCTTGCTTCTCGTCTCGATCTGTAGGTTGCGGCGCTTTGGGATCTGGAGCATCTGCGCGGTACACATTCCATTCTGCTTCCAGTGGTCGGCTCTCTGGCTTAGTCCACTGCTCTTCTCCAGTACCCATTTCCTCAATCACCTTGAACAGCAGCTGCCGCAAATCGTCCTCTTCTGGTACATCCAGCTTCACCTTGCTAACCCAGACATTTCCCTTGATCCCGGGGTCTCGTGTAGTAAAGCCCTGGATTTTCGAGATTGGCGACGGCTTCGTGTTGGGCCCAAGCATGTCCCGGAAGAGTTTGGTTGTGAGTTCAGTCCGAAGATCCCATTTCGAAGATGTAGGAGATTGACCGATGGTGTGCCAGAGTGCTGTTTTGAGCATCAGTGGTACCTTGGGTACAAGGAGCTTGAGCATTCCTGAAGGTGTGTCGTCCATGGTGGCGACTGGATGTGGCTGAAGATCAACAAGATCGAATACGAGTTTGGAAGCTTGTTGGTGAACTATCTTAAACTGCTCAGATCGGAATTACAACGGATAGAAAGTAAAGGTAGACGATGAATAAGAAGAAGTGGCGTATGGAGCTTGAGCCTCGGTCGCTGGGCAAAAAGCGGAAATTGGGCCGAGGCTGCGCATTCTGGCGGCTGTGATTGGCTTGTTGACACGACAGATACGGCATGGCATGACTTGAGGTATGATCTTGTGTTGCTTATAGGGTCGCTATGTCAAGCAAGCAAGCAGATGGAAGGATATGTGAGCTCATGTGTTCATGCATGTGATACATTGAGATAACTGAATATGAATATGAATAACCCAGACCTTTTCAGCCCAGGGGTATCTTTATGCTCATTCGCCTAACGCCAGCTGCTGTGCTCAAATTTAAGAACGTCGCCGAGATTTTCTTAACCGGTCTGAGGTAACTTGGAAAGGAGTAATTGGGTTGACCACTACGACAGGTGCCACTCGCTTTGGTCTGTTGATCGAACTGCACCAGAGAGAACACAAGCCACGGCCACTGCATTGCGGGCATGCAAGCTGCAAGGCTTCAGTTTCGGGTAGGAGAGGCGCTAAAGGAGAGGTTTTTGTAGGCTTCGTCTAGCCGTCTAGCTCACCCTCCTCACTGCCCCTCTCTGTCGCGTTGCCAGCCCCGTTCGCGGGGGGTTGATTTTGACTCGAGTCTTGCCCAGTCATTTGCACGCCTTCCATGCTTCGTGGTGTGTCGCCAAAATCGATGCCGTCTTCGGGTGTTCTAAGCCCAGAATACTTGTTCATGTCATCGTCCCTATCTGGGGATCTCTCGTATATGTCTGCCATGAGGTTGCAGGCTCTTCTGATATCGCGTAGCTTGACATGCTGAATCTCCCACCATGGCTTGCCATCATCATCCTCGAGGGTGACCTCAGCCATACGAGCGCCACAGTATAGAGATGCTGCTGCAATGGTCCGCGAATCGAATAGAAGGCACATTTGTGTAAGGGCAGAGTCGGCCAAGAATGCCCACGCAGAATTGCGCAGCTTCTTGTTGTGTTCAACGCCGTAGTACTTCATCATGTCGTACATCGTCTTGTATGGCGATTCGACATTCAGATCGAAGCACAAGCTCTCTAGCAGTACGTCTTCGCTGTACAAGATTGTGTCTCGCCATTTCCAGAAGTCCTTGGTCTGTTCATCGACGAGCTTGTTCGGGTCCTTGAGTGCGACTCGTACACATGCTACAACCAGCTCCTTCATCTTCCGGCAATTTTCCTCGACCTTCGTAGCCAGGAACAAAGCGGTTGCAGCAACTTGCTGGCAGTGTGTTAGACACGTTCGAGCACCTGCAGATCCACCAAATGTACTTACGTAGTGATGTAACGGTTTGTAGCCAGGCTTCGGCTTCAGGCTGTTCCTCATGAGGTATCGGTTGAAGAAGACGGCGGCTGTGCTGAGGGTGGTTTGTGGTAGTTTGAGCATCATTCCCACTTGCAAGATGAAATTCACTCCTTTCCGCCGCAAGGTGCGCTCTTCCTCTGGTGCCATCCCATCCAATATCGAGGGCGCTCGTTCTAGCTCATCTTCGACAAAGATCCATTGTTGCTCTGCTTCAACTACCGGCGGTGGTGGCGGTCGTGGGCGCTCACGTCTCGGCGGCTGTGGTGCGCCTGCAGCTGGTACCATCACCGGAGATGTCGCAGCGAAATTATGTGGTCTGCGATGCGCGGCGCGAACAAGAGCCGCTCAAACGGTCGTTACAAGAGCAGTAGTTGGTGGTAAGAGTGTGAGAAACAGCGATAGGGTTGCAATATGGTTTTGGGGAGAGCAGATCGCTGCGGGGTTATTGTGGTGTGGTGGTGTGGTGGTGTGGTGGTGTTGGAGGAATGGGATCCCAAGGTTGACGTTCCAAGGTTGTCAGTGCTCTCTCCCGCGGCGATCGAGCAAGGGTCAGCTTGCCAAGGCGAGGCTGAACGAACGCCTGCATGGGTCTCGAAATCTCCACGAACACCGTGTATCAACGACAACTGCAGCGACGACAACTGCAGCGACGACAACTGCAGCGACGACAACTGCAGCGACGACAACTGCAGCGACTATACTGACAACTTTACTTGCTACCTAGTCTCGTAGATCCCTCCAGGAACAAGGCAAAGCACAAGATCACAGCGAAGCTACTTCGACACCTTTGCTTCTCGCGTGTTTTCCAAAAATTTCTCGTTGGTTGTATCCGGCATCGTTCCCGTAGACGCCTTGGGGGTCACTCTTTTGCGCTGTAACATTTAGACTGTCTTGCAGCGGTTTCTGCGTGCTTGAATTGACTGAAGACATGCAGTTTGCGCTCATATGAGCTGATCGCCAGGTGGTGTTCGGATCGGTTGCGGCATACTTGTTGGGCTCAAGCGTCAACTTCACGTAATTCTATCCAGCGCATTAAACGTCGCTGACATACCTTGAATCCCTACACAAATGCAAGTGTCAAAAGGTGTGACATCGACGTGATGCACAAGGGCAGCCCGCTCCTTCTCGCTTGGCTCAAAGTGGAAGTCTAAGTGTTTTTCTCAACGTCACGACTTTACGCGCAACCGTGTTCACGCGTCGCACCAACGTCAACCTAGCCTCCAACCACTCTTCCAGCCTCCCTAACATTATCGGTTGTCGGGCCACCCTTCGATGCAATCCACGAAATCGATCGTGCATGGTCGGCAATCTCAAAGCGCATCCCATGTGCCCCACCGTGTCCCTGGCGCTAGCCTGCGTGTTGACGTCTGCCAGAAGTCTTTCAACTCGATGATGCTAGCGTCATATCAACACAAGCTCAGAGGTGATCGTTCAGTCGCACTCTAGAAAATTCTGAGCGTAAGCAGATGATCATGCATACAGCGAAGATGAGGCTCAACAATTCAAGTGAACCCATGAGCAAACTTCAGCTCTCCATCCAGCAATTTCATACTATTTTCTTGAACCCCAGATCGTCAGGCCAATCGTTCTCCGTAGCATGACGCAATACCTGTCTCCACAAAGCAAAGACGCTCTCGCGGCTACCGCATAGCTCCCGCTTTGGTACACAATTCTATCACCTGGATCGTCATGTACCTGCCCACTTGCAGTCCCTGACACTGCACGGTTAGCCTAGTGCACCGAACATGTGGTCCTCTTCATACATCATGGTGTCATGATCTGGGACTCTATGGAAACCATGACAGCTGAGCATGAAGCACTGGCAACATAGCTAACCTCCGCGTTTGACATGCATGACGTACGTTTGCGAGATGTTACAATACTTAATCTGAGCTTTCCATCTGTGTCACACTGCATAAACTCAACAACATTCTTCCACAATCTCTAGAATCACATTCTATACTCACTTAAGTTACTCTCATCCAACATTACACACACAATCAAAATGGGTTCCGAGCAAGAGAAGGGTTACGAGAGCCGGTACGTTCTAATCACTAGCACATCTTTGCAGTTATCTTCTACGGCACATTCCAAACAGCATAACCTCACCTTCATATGAGTACTTAGATTTGAACTGACAACCACGTAGTACCGGTCAGAGCGAGATTCGTGTCCTCAAGGACGATGCACCCATTGAAACAACTGAGTACAATGACCGTGAGGCTGCCGACTCTGACAGGCAACTTGGTAAATCTTCTACGTCTCATGTCATTCGACTCCTGTCACTAACGCACACCAGAGCGCGATGAGAAGGATGCTATCGACCAAGGCAACATCCTCAACGACCGCACACGCGGTGCGACCAAGCAGTCGGGCACTTACACTGAGCCTGGTGATGAGGAGGGCCTCGAGCGCGCCGTTGAGGACAACGATGGTACCTCTTCTGGGCGTCAGTAGATGTCAAGCACAACATTGTATCGTATGAGCGCTGTTTATAATATTTCTTTGCAAATCATGAACGAATAATACACCACTAATCACACACCTATATGCTTTCCCTGTTCACAGCCTCTTATTCTTTTCTAAGAAAGTTTTGTACAGTACCTGTCATCTGTACATTCTGCATGTGATACTATATCATAACCAATGTCATTACAGAAGCGTCTTTCTACCCGTCACCTTCCCACTGCCAGTTATCGAGTTTTGAAAAACCAACCTGGGAGCAGAATTCGATCACGTAAAGAAAAGACTATCCTAAAAACCTGAGCACACTGTAAGGTTCACCGGTAGAGATCTCGGAAGCAACAGGTATCAACAGCATACCAGAAATGTCACTTTTGTTTTCACCTCCTCCCCTTCGGCACCTTTGCAAACGCACCGCGCACATGACAACCGCGAAATTCTTCCTACCATGTCAAGTCCCGGTACCATCTTTACGCCGCGCAAATCGCTCCTTCGCCTCCATCATGCCATCGTCCCGCGAATCCCGCAAGTCCCATAACGAGCGCGTTGCGCGTGAAAAAGCGCTACGCACTCACGTATACATATCCGGTCTTTCAGGGCAACATACGCTCGAGACTGGATTGGCGTACTACTACCGGGGCCATTATATCTATACGTATCCGGCTGGCACCCTCATCGAACCAATTCCTTACAGCACGAGGAAGGGCATCATGATTCAGGGCATTGTGTCGGATTCGGCGCCAGAATATGACAGTGATGCAAAGGACCTGGTCGCGGAAGACAGCATCTCAGCTCTATCCGTCAGCATTGCCGGCTTAAACGTGACCAAGGAGGAGAGCGAGGAGAGCCAGCCGATCGAAACCGCAGAGGCCGTCGAGGCACTGACTACCGCCTCCACGCCTCCAAGCTACCTCTCCAGTGCGCCCACTGCTGAGGTAGCAAAGTCCTCAAGCCGCGCGCTCTCCCCCTTAACCCGTACACCGGAAGGTACCGAGGAGCTGCACGCACCGCTCTCGTCGCTCATCGCGCTGCGCAATGTCGCGCCGGACGGTTTCACCCCGCGCCACGGACTCTCTTTCCTCGCTTCCTCCGCCCCAGGAAGCCGCCTCGCTTCCCGCGCCGCTTCACCCTCCGGTCTACGACCCACAAGCAGCCACATCGGTCTGGTTCGTCTGGGTTCTATACGCGGTCATACCCACCCATACTCGCCTCGCTACACCAAAAGCAGAGCTGATTCCCCAGCAGAAGACACACTTTCTCGTTCCGCCTCTTCGGCGGGCTACCTCTATGGTCTCGGCGACCATGCGCTGTCTGCGGAAGATCTACAGCGTCCTGAGGGCGTCGAGGGCTCTATGGTGTTGGGTGGTGGTGGTGCAAGGGTGGCGCCGTGCGCTATTCACGGTGAGGAGTGCGATGGTGTGGCGACGGAGCGGGTGTGGAAGACGGAAGAGATGAGGCGAGGAGGTGGGTTCGTGGAAGAAGTTGCAATGGTTGATGCGGGCGGGAGGGTGATGGTGGATTGGGCGGGGTTGTTGGAGGAGGCGAGGGAGGGGGGTGGTCAGTAAGAATGTTGGTGCACGGTTTGGGATGCTCCGGTTCGTTGTCGATTATATCAGCGCGATGTTGGAGTTTGGAAGATTAACGGTACCTGACGGTGTGGATCTAGGAAAGGAAAGCGCTGTTTGGTCCGTGAATGGGAAGTAAATGTACATTAGTGGTCTCAAAATGTTGAAAAATCAAAACTTCTTCTATATGCCGATGCCTCATGAGCAAGCAGTAGGCCTCGTGCCTTGGAAACTCTCCCTTCTTCCCCAGTTCCTCGGTTGCCTCTTCAAGAAAGCTCCCACTGCGCCGAGGTACCCCTCATGCCTGAGAAAGTAAGCCTGCTTGCTGTTCTTCGACCAAAATCGGATGGCGTAAGACAACGTATTCATCGTTTGAGCGTGGCCTCCAATGAACGAGCCACCAAAGTAGATGCGCTCCAAACCATGCTTTTCAGCATGCAGATAGGCGATTTGACCGATGTTGTTCGACACAGCGTACAGCAGTGACCTCGAGATGTCCTCAGGTGCGAAGCCACTGGGCGAGTGCTGCAGTTCTGATGAGCCTTCCACGTGCTCTTCCTCTCCACGGCGCTTGAAGTCACCGTTGCAACCATCTTCTGCGTCCCGTTCAGCTGCACGCTTCTTCTTGTAAACCTTACCGAAGGATGATGCGATATGTGTGCTCTTTAGTCCAATCTTGTTGTATGCTTGGCCGTAGATGTCGCCGACCAGCAGATCAACCGTTGAATTGTCGCCCTTCTCGGCTAGCTTCAACATGTCGTCGAAGCTTCGTGCTCCTGTCAGCATGGACAGCAGCCCCCAGAGTGTTCCGCCCCCCAGTGATGTACCACCGATTCGTTCGAACTTCTGAGGACCTGAGACCTTGACCATTGAAACACCAGATCCGATGTTGACGAGCAGGTAGGGATAGATGTTTGGTGGGTCGGGTGGATGTGCGACAAACTCCATGGGCTGGTCTTCGCTGTAGGTGAATACTTCGTTGGGAATCTCGTTGATGAAGAAGTCGAGGCCTGCTGCTGTCAATCCTGGTGTTCATGTCTTTACTAATCATGTCAGGCTCACCCGTGATCAGACTCTCCATCTCATCCTCCCTGATGACCTCGACACCCAGCGCTTCTGTGATCTTGTCGTAGTACTTGTATGCACCACCGCCTGTCGCCATGACACAGATGTCGCTGGGAGCTGTGCCATTGTCTCTATGGTCGGAGACCAGCTTGCGCATGAAGTCTACGCATGTGTCTATCCGGTCGGTCTCAAACTTGAGGAAGTTCAGTCGACCGCCAAGGGAGTCGTCGCCATGTTCGCGGGAGAAGTACACGAGCTTTGCGAGAGAGCCTCCAATCTGCGCGCGCACACGTTAGCACAGTGTCCAGAGATGCAAGGGGACTGTCGCGTGCCCCGTACAACCGGGCACGCGACACCGGGTATACGCACATCCACCGCAATGTGGCTCACGACTGCTGTGTGGTTTGGCAGTCTGATGTCTTTGGGGTCGTGCTCGTAATCTTCGCTCTGCGGGGTGCCGGGGTGTTCCTCGTCGACGATGAACGCGCCCTGCACGTTGATCTTCACATTTCCTGGGTGCAGTATCGTATCGTGGATGTCGCTTTGCGCAGTGGCCCGCCTCGGCCGCGTCGGTATG
Source organism: Sclerotiophoma versabilis (assembly GCA_012274445.1). NCBI lineage: Eukaryota > Fungi > Ascomycota > Dothideomycetes > Pleosporales > Didymellaceae > Sclerotiophoma > Sclerotiophoma versabilis. The sequence goes on from JAAROD010000033.1 coordinate 1,370,590, forward strand.
GTGCTTGCCAGCGATTGCGCATGGCGAGCACGCGATGCAGCGCTGCCGGTTTCTCCCGTCGCGGGGTCCTGCGCTGGCGACATGGATGCGGGTGAAGCTAGTCTTGGCTGCAGGCGTGCCCTCTTTCTTCGATGGCGCACGCTCTGCGTTCGTCTCGCGGTGAACTGGTAAGGGGAGTGGTGTGGGGAATGGTGACTCGGTAGCGAGGGAAAAGTAGGACGCGTGGATAGTGATAGCCCTTCCATCTGTCCGCTTTGTAACTGGGGTGATCTGGTGTTCTGCGCAGAATACAGCCCAAGGAGGTCAACCAAAACTTGTCAGAAACTGTTGACAATCGTGCGGCAGCCCCGGCGAGTAATATAACGTCTCCATACTTTCGGCGCAATGGACGCTGTAGAATGAGCTACTACCCGAGATCCACGGTCCTGCTAAGCTCGGCAACATGGTGGACGGTGAACTGGAGAACCGAGGACCACGGGGATTGATTGTGGGGTTCGATCTGATAAGACAAGCCGAGGAGTCTGCTATCCGCGGACACCGAGTGTTTGAGCTGAGATCACTGTCACGAAAGCTTCTCACGTTTCATGCCAGATGTTCTTCTACGCGGTTGAAGAAGAAGACGTGGCGGGCTCAATGCTGTTCAGGTGCCTCTCAAGACACAACGCACGTGCTGCAACTGCCAAAGTGGCAGCTGCACTACGTCATGACAGCTTTTTGTGCAATGAGATGTCCTGCGGCTAGTTGACCGTCACACTATAGATGTCTTCAGATTGACATTACTTCAACTAGCAATTCCGCAGCGACTTTCTGCTGCAAGGCACAATTTCAGCCCGTCGATGACGTCGTGTGCTCGTCAATTCCTTCGTTCTTCCAGACCTCGCCCTGCAAATCCAAGCGAACACACAATTCACAAAAGCCAAGCTGTCCTTCCTGGTCGCAACTTCCAGAATCAAATACGATATTTCACATTGACCTTGAACACACTTCAAACAGGTGCACTATTGACGAGACAATACATTCCACCCACCACCTCCAGGCCAACGGCATCACTCCTAGCATCCATCAAACCCCATCTAGTATTTCCCCGGTTTCTCTCTACATCAGCCGCCAACATGTCTTGGATGGACTCCTGGTCGCGGCCCTCAAAATCTCAAGCCACGCCCCCACCACTCTACCTTACCATTGGCGACTCGGTGCCCTACTGTCACACTTGCGGCCGCGTAATCGGCGACCGCAAGAAAACATCTAGCGCAACAGAAGTGAAATACTGTTCTCAGCGCTGCAGGCACCAAAAGCCTGGACCCCTGGACCGCAAGATCGAAGCAACATTCGCCAAACTTCTAGAAGGCGCCACTCCAGAGTCGATCAAGGAAGAGCAGGAACAAGCTAAGAAAGGTCAAGAGGCAGACAGCAAAGAAAACGCACGAAAGTCCTTGGAGAAGGGGGATACGGCAGACGAAGACGAAAGCTCGAAATTCGGCAAAAAGAAATCGCACAAGAAGAAAACTTCCAAGACGAAGAATACGCCTAAAGGCGACCACCGCGTCATAATCGACTGCACCGCCGTCGAGGAACTCGTTTTCGACCGCGAGAAGGACCCGGAGAAGGTCTATGGGCGGCGCAAAAACCGCCGCGCACGCTTCGTTGTTGAAAAGCCCGAGGACTGGAGAAGCGTTGACATGGTCGACAAGCCCGAGCCTCTGGCCTCCACAACCGCAGCAGGACGAGACACTACATCCTCTGCCGAAGACACATATAGCGACTCTGAGCCCGAGGAGGGCGGCATCGCGCTCGAGAACGGACCTAGCACCCCTCACGATGACAAACCAGACACCATCGAATATGGCTACGGCGGCGGCAAGGTCCGGCCGCCGCAAGACCAGTCCGATATCAACGGCTCCGTTGGCGGCGAAAAAGGATGGGCAGAGCGACAAAACGAGACCGAGGAGGCGAAGCAAAGGCGTTTGCAAGGGCAGCGGCGCGCTGATGAGCGGGAGATGGTGCGCAAGGCCGCAAGGCGCGGGTGTGCCTTTGGCTTTGTCATCGAGGGAGACGCTGGCGTGAGGGGTGGGGAGAAAGGAGAGAGAAGAAAGTGCGAAGCAGTCATGAAGGGGGCGGTGGTAGAAGCAAGTTTTGCAAAGGGAGAATGGGGTGTGCGGTGGAGAGAGAAGATCTGAGGTGCTTTGAACCAGAGAACTTGAACGCCAAAGGCGAACCACAATGTAAGATTATAACACAACTCAACGCATGACGCAACGCGGCGTCAGGTATCAATAACACCAATTTCGCCTCCCAAACCCGCGTATCTTCGTAGTCTTGGAATCGCACGAGAGCATAGCCATCAAATACATCACCACGTAAACCCAGCTTCCAGCAATCTCCGCCCCTCCTTCGAATCCGGCTTAATGATATTCTCAAACCCAGGCCTCAGTCCCGTACCAGATCTACGCCGTATTAGCAACCGCCAAGTCCGCATCGCCATTGCGCGCGGCTCAGGAAAGAAACTTACTTGATCATATTGACCGCCATAGTCCTCGCCTTGTCTTTGAGATTGACCTGCGTAAAGTCGTCCAGCAAACTGTATCCGTCGGGGCTGCGATCGTATTTCTGGATCTGCGAGTACGACCCGCGACATCGCTCCATGTACTCGACGAACGCCTCTTCTTGGTCGGCTGTCCATGTGCGGCGGGGCTGGCGCGCGCGGCCGGCGCCGCCTATGGCGCTGTTTTGCGTCGCCAGTTGCCGTTGCGCTTGGTATGTTGATGTTGGTGGGGGGTCTTCGGTCATATCGGGTGCTTCTCTTTCCGACAGGCTTTCTTCCTGCTCCATGTGAGGGACCGTGGGCGCTGAGGAGGCGAGTGCGCGCTGGCGGCTTGGAGGAAGGCGTAGTTCATCGTCGTCTGGGACTGGTTGGTGGGATGGAGGTGATGGTGCTGAGGAGGGAGGTTCGACGCGGGCCCTCTTGGAGACTGGGGCTTTTTGGCGGCGGTCTTGGACGCGGGCTGTTCGGTCGCCGGATTCGAAGGCTTCGTCGTCTTCGTCCGAATCTTCGTCTCGTGCGCGTTTTCTAGAAACAGACGGGGGAGGATCCGCGCGCTGCTTACCCTTGTCAAGGACTCTGTTCGAGGGACCTGGAGTTGGTTGGCTGGACTCAAAGCCCTCGCCAAACTCAACGCGTACAGCATTGGGTTGTCGGTCGACGAATCTAGCACCCTTGCGGTTTTCTTTGCCTGTAGGCTGAACCGACTTTAATGCGGCCAATATATCCTGTGTGCCGGTGGGCGGGCCTGAGCGAGCGCTTGCATCATCGTCTTCGAGCTCGTCGTCTCCTGCTACAAGAGTTGCATCGCCTTGTGGTTGCTCTTCTCCACCCCATGCCTGTTCCCCCCAGGTGTCGCGTTCGATTTGATCGATCTGTTCGCTCAACCCGCGCTCAGTTCCCACGTCCTTGGGCTCTACTCCGGTTTCAGGCTGTTCTTCCACTACCTGCTGAGAGTCGTCCTCCTCCTCAGCTACTTCTTCGAACAGATCCCCCGGTTGGGGAGCCTTGGGGTCGAAATGTACGCCAGAATCTCTCTCTCTTGCTTTCAGTGCATCGATTGCGCGCACGTCAATCGGCGCATTGGGGTCGAACTTGCGACTACTACGTCTTCGGTGCCGACCGAACGATGTTCGCTTCTTGCGTGGGGAATCTCTCGGGGCAGTAGTGGGTCTGGCTTCTTCGAGCGCTGGCTGAGGCGCTGCTATGGCCTTTTTGACATTCGCCAGTATTGCTGCAGAACCGCCAGAAGCTTCAATGGAAGCGCTGAGTTCGTGCCGTCGAAGACGTACCCAGTGCAACAGTTGAAGAACGGTCGCCTCCCAGGGGAAAGCACTGCTCAATCCTTCCAAGTCGACGACATCTCCGTTCTCCAGGGACTGAGTATCGGTACGAAGAAAAGTTCTCAATTGATTGAACCGTGCCGCAATATTGTCCTGAAAATCTTGTGACAAATCCGTCTCTTCTCCACCAAGCGCCGCTACGCTCCAACCACGGATTATACCACCGTTCTGTTGGGACGCCTCAGAGCGGAGGAAAATGCCATCAAGAGCCTCGTCAGGATTGAACTCACTTTCGTTTGCAGAGTGTTCCAGCGAAATAATTGCGAGCTGGGTACGTAATTCCAATGCCAGATCGAATGTCTCCTTGAGCAAAGCGCTATCTCCAACAGCTGTTGTCAAGACTTTCGTGACCAAGGAATACATGAACTGGCTTGGAAACAAGTTATCAAGTTGGCGCAGACGATCCCAGACTCCTTTGTCGCTTCGACGGGAATCAATCATCTGTTTTGCGAACACGAGGAGATTAGCCAGATAGAGGAGTGGGTTGATTCCAGACTGCAAAGCTCCAACGTCATTGTATGAGCCAAACAAGGCGCGATGGACGGCTCGAACGTTGACGTAGTTATTTTCCTCGCCTTTGAAGTGCTTCAGGTGCAGCTTGAGCTCGTCATCGAAATCGCGATACTCGTCTACAAAGTCAGAATCGGGCTTGAGCATTTCTTGAATGTTGCGGTGATCGTCGCGTATATTTCCATCCCTGGGTGCAAGATGTTCAAGGAACTCTTCAGCAGCAGCACAGAGTTTGCACATGTGCTTCAGAATATACTTTGGTTCCAAGAACTCGGCCTCAATCATGGAAAACGAGGAGATGGCGGTAGTGCCCGACATTTCCGAGGCTGCACCAGGCGAGCGGAAGGTTTGCTGCTCCAGAGGAAGAGGCATGTCGATGCGCTGGGGCGTTGCTGGAGCTTGGTCAAAAGCAACCTCGGTGTCGATCTCCTCGACGATAGTGAGGTCTGCTGCTGCTGCCTTGGCAGGCTTTTGCTTTGCTTTGCGCGTCTTCAAAGGCTCATTTTCGTTTTCACTTGCGACACTGGTGACGCTGCCTTGGCGCGCAGTCCGGCGGGTTGGCTTCTGCAGTTCAGGGATGGGTTCAATGTCGCGACTTTGGCTGCGCAGTCGACGCGTTGCGCGTACAGGCGCCTTTTCCGGCTGTGGGGTGGGCGTTTTGCGCCTGCTGGCGGCGCGCACGCCTCGTGCTTCGGCCATGGTAGCTCCAGCAGGGGCGCGCAGATTTGCCATTGATTGCGCGCCTTGCAGGGTGTCGAAAGCTGGAGGATGCCGCGGGGCGCGTTTGTTGTGTGATGGTGAGGGTCGCGACGGCTAGGATGGCCCGCTTTCGCGTTCCAGCCACGCGGCACGTGATGACGAGGCCTGCCGCTTCCAGCCTAGCCGTCAGCCCTGACGGATGCTCGTGCCCGAGCAGGGAGAAGGGGGCGACAGGCAAGAGCATGGCGAGCAAGTCAAGCAAGTGTTTGAGAGCGCGACAGAGCTGCAGCGCGCCAATGTTTGACAGGCTGCATCTGCTGCCGCTTTTGACAGCAGCCATTGTGCCGCCTCGCGCTCTGCCGCACGCAGGTCGCAGACACATTACGTGGGCCACTGCACGTACCCCCTTGCATGCATCTGTGGCAGTGGTCTCTCCTAAAGTTCCAACAGCAGCCACATCTCTCCATCCCACCCAAGCACGCCCTGAGTGCTGAGCACACGTCTCCCGCTGCCGGCTTCCCACTGCTCCTTCACCACACTCCCTCGATACTCCCTTTCCGTCGCTTCCCTTCCTTTGCGTACCTTCTGTAATAATCCAATTGCCGCCACTTGCGTCCTGCGCTCGTGAGCTCCCAGCGCATACCCCTGCCCACATTCTCACAGCCGACACCATGAGGTTGCGACAAACCCTCATTTTCCTGCCCGCGCTGCAGGTGCTCGCCAGGTCCACCGTCGCCGAGGTGGACGGCAGGCGTGTTGCACGGGCAGCAGCCCCCGCCTACAGCAATGCCAGCCCCGACCCATCGCCTGCCGCCGTGACCCCAGGCTCATCCAAGGGGACCAAAGACGCGCCCGTCGACGGCTTCGACGGCAAGCCGCATGCCGGCCCGTACATCGACGACACACCGACCTCGCACGACAAGAAGCCGGCCGTGGTGGAAGACCTGGGCACCGGCAAGAAGACTGTGCCCGGGCCCAAAGACTCGACCCTGGTGGGTGCGGAGAAAGAGGTGCTGGATGGCGACAAGAGCGTCATGCAGGACCCGGACAGGAAGCTCGCGACCGGCAAGACCGGCGTCGAGGGCGGCGTCTCGGCCAAGGACAAGGAGCGTCTGGCGCACGAGGACAAGACAGGCTCGAAGAAGGAGCAGGTGCCGACATCGCCCAAGGAAGCACCGCCGCTGCCCCACGGCGAGCAGTCACATCTCAAGGAAGCCGCGGCCGCAGAGACTATCTCCACACGCGTCGCCGGCGCAGTAGGCCTCGAGGTAAGCTGGAGCACTGTGACAGCCACGGCGTACCAGCAACTGACCACGTTACAGAAACCCACCGACCTCCCAGACACACCGCACGACGACCTCCCCCACCCCGTCCCAGGCTCCCTCTCCCAGGCAGATCCGCTCGACACCACGCCCAAGTCCAAGACCCCCGCCTCCAGTATGCCGGCCGACGAGGCCGGCGGCGTCATCCAGCCTTTCCACTCCTTCGTACTCTCCTTCACAATGATCCTCTTCTCCGAGGTCGGCGACAAGACCTTCCTCGTAGCCGCCTTGATGGCCATGCGTCACCCCCGCCTCGTCGTCTTTTCCGCCGCCTTCTCCGCACTCGCTGTCATGACCGTGCTCTCCGCCGTGCTTGGTCATGCCGTGCCTGCTTTCCTCTCTGAGCGTTTTACCCATCTGGCTGCTGCTATTCTCTTCTTGGTCTTCGGTGTTAAGCTGCTGCGCGAGGGTCTAGCCATGAGTCCCGACGAGGGTGTTGGCGAAGAAATGCGCGAGGTCGAGGAGGAGCTCGAAGAGAAGGAGCAGCTTGCGCGTTCCAAGGGTCGCCGCAGGTCGTCCATCTCGCCTTACGCCCTCGAGTCTGGCCGCGTACGACGCTCTCGATCGAGCTCCCGGCTGCCTGCACCTGCTCGAAGCCCCTCTACCTCGCCTGACCGCTCTCCTTCTCGTGGATCCTCATTTGCCGGTGCTTTGAGCGGCATCAACAACCTCCTCTCCCTACTCCTTAGCCCAGCATGGGTGCAGACCTTCATTATGACCTTCCTAGGAGAGTGGGGTGACCGCAGCCAAATCGCTACTGTTGCTATGGCCGCAGGTTCCGACTACTGGTGGGTCACTGCAGGTGCTACCGTTGGACATGGTCTTTGCACAGCAGGTGCTGTGATCGGTGGTCGTGCCATTGCTGGCAAGATCAGCATGCGCAATGGTAAGATGAACATACATTCCTGTTGTGAGCCTGACACTAACTTTGCACAGTCACTCTTGGCGGCGCAATTGCTTTCCTGCTTTTCGGCATCATCTACTCATTCGAGACGTACTACCACGAGTAAAGGAATGATTCAAAACTCACGTAATTGCATTGCACGGCGCTTGGATCCTCGTATTGATTGATCTACTGTAATACGACATGCGCGCACAGGTATCGACATGTCGACATTCTTCTTGTATCATCATTGTGTCGGCAGTTCCTTTGAGACGACTCCAAATGGGTTACAGGAGTTGCATAGGTTGTACAACACAGATTTCAGGCAATAAGAAGTCCACTGTACCCGGAGGTCAGGGTACCATTTTGCAGCGAAATCGAATTATTCAATGTCTTCGAAACCTCGCTTTTTTTCTTTCGATATTTTCGTACGAAAGTCAGTTTCGCGCTGCAACTGGTTGACATGTTTGAAACAGTTTCGTAGGTTTCACGCTTCGTGTCCCGCCACCTGCAGCTCCATATCCGGCGATCACGTGGGGTCGAGATTTCGAATAGACATCTGGACCCTGACAGCATGCAATGTCTTTTCTTTGTCCGCTGCCCTAACAGTCAGCTCACAGCCGCACTTCGACGGCTCACCTTCTGACCATGAAGGTGGGGTAGGGCACTTTCAAGAGCTGATGATGTGTTCTGTAAACCTCCTGCTTACCATAGGTAAGAGCTTTGACGTACGAGCGCAACGAAGTGTGCAACTTTGCTTGCATTGTGGCGACAGGATTGTGTGCGTTGTTACGGCAATACTCTAAAAAGATCTGAAATGGGCTGACACCCTCTAACATACAACGTGCAGTGCCTCTACGAGGCGCTACAAGGTCCAAGAAGGCCAAGGTATTCAGGCCTGCGATTTAGTCGAAGAAGGATGGGATTCAAGAATAGTAATGTTCTGGTCCCTGTCGAAAATCAACGTCTTTTGGTTCGCTTCGCCAGCCACGTTGTCTAGCTAGTCGTTGGGAACAAAGGAAGTCTCGTGGACTTACCACTCTTGTAACCACGAGTTCTCTGTTCGGACCCAAAGACTTACCCTAGGCTCATCCACGTGTGCGAAGCGTTATGGAACTTGCCCAGCATCTCGCTAAACTACCATCTCATACGGAAGTCTGGGGTATCTAGATGCTTGCCAAGATGAGATCACGGCGAGGTTGTGAGCTGGAGCAGGTTGAAGGCTCGTATACCAAGGTGCGATGGTATTATAATCTGTTTCCAGCATCCTCAACGCAATTGTATTTTTGCAATCAACCAAATCATTAAGTCAATTGTTCTTCGTCACTCCCTGTAACATGAAGCTATCACCAATCATCATCGGTGGCCTCGGCGCCCTCACTATCCTTGAGTGCACTTACGCGTACCCTGGCATGGGATCCACGATACGTGAGATTGAGCAAAAAGTACAAGAGAGGCAGCGAACACCTGGATTCCAACGACTGCCATCGCACGTCCGACGCCAAGCAACCGAAGTCGAGGATCCAAACGAAGTTGAAGACCCCAACGAAGTTGAAGATCCGACGGAAATCGAAGACCCCGAAGACGAAGCAGATGATGTACCTGTTCTCATTGGCGACATAAAGGACGGCGGCACAACACCCATTGGCAAAGCAATCGCTCGCATCATCACCGAGCAAGAGTCTGGTCAAAGCAGCGTGGGTGGTTACCAGATCCCCGGCCAGCTCGGTACACCGAAGTGCAAAGCAGATATATGCTGCGTTTGGGCGCACATTTCCCTCCAACTCACGAGTCTGTTCCGTGGCCAGTCCGGCCGCTGCAACAAGTACGCTCGCGCAGCTATAAGGCTCGGTTTCCATGACGCAGGGACATGGAAAGAAGGCCTTGAATTTGGCGGTGCAGATGGAAGTATCATTCTCGCGAAGGAAGAGATCTCTCGTCCCGACAACAAAGGATTACAAGACATTGTCCGTGTCCTCGGTGACATGTGGAGACAGAAGTTCAAGCAGTACGGCGTCGGCGTGGCAGACTTGATTCAATTCGCAGCAAAACATGCTGTTGTTAGTATGTGTTCCCTCTTCTATTTTCAAATCATCGAATACTCCCTAACGCACAACAGCATGTCCCCTCGGCCCCCGCATCCGAACTTTTGTCGGCCGCAAAGACTCCTCACGCGCAAACCAAGACGGTCTCCTCCCCGGCGTCAACGACTCCGCAGACCAACTGATCTCCCTCTTCGCCGCCAAAACCATCAGCCCCCATGAACTCGTCGCCCTGCTTGGCGCCCACACTACATCGCAACAATTCCACGTCGACCCCAAACGGGCCAGCGCGCCCCAGGACGGGACCCCAGGTGTTTGGGATACGCTATTCTACAACCAGACGCTGGGCCTGGGTCCGATGCCGAAGGTGGTAATGCGGTTCCCGAGCGATATCGTACTGGCGCAGGATCCACGGACGAAGAAGGAGTGGGATAGTTTTTCGCGCGGGACTGAGGGGCAGAGCCATTGGAATGAGGATTACGCGTATAGCTATATCCGGCTGAGTCTGCTGGGTGTGAATAACATCAACAGCTTGACCGAGTGTACAAAGGTGCTGCCCATGCCGAATAAGAGCTTCAGGGGCGCTGGAGATCTTTTGATTGCGGATTAGAGGTGGAGATATGGGAGGGGGGTTTGGTTGGGGCTGCATAGCGAAGCATTTAGCATGTTTGGAGCGTTGCATACATATGACGATCGACTATTTATTCTTATGATATACCACGAGGGGGTTTGCCAATACCGAATCAGTACTTGGATGTTAATGCCGTCACGTGTGATGCCACTTGACCCTTCCTCCTTCAGACTTCATCACCACAATTCCTTCGTTTACCTCGACCTCAAGGTCATACGGTCCACGAAGAGTGTACGTCAGACTTTCGTTTCGCCTTACACGACGGAAATGTCATAGTACCTCTAGGGGGGCTTATATCCTCCTGTTCCTTTGCGCTTGGCTCGGCCGCGATAAAATCAATACGTTGCGAATTCCACGTCTTGCGGAAAGTCATCAGTCCAATGATCATGGGGATAGACTCCCAGGGAGAAACCCGAACTGTGACAGAATATTGAGATCGACCCCTGTGAATACGTCGACCTATTTTCCAGTCACGCTCAGTACGCTTGATAGGCCGGCCCAGGACACGTGTGCCCTGCCACATCGGCTCAAAGTCTCTTTTGGCATTCCCTGATACGGGTTCGGGTATGGATCTGATGATATCTTCCCTGACGTTGGCACTGGGCTTGCAAATCGAGCCAGGCGGAGACGCTTTGGAGCTTGCTGACGGAAGTGTAGTAAGAACGTCAGGCTACGCTCGAACTTCTTTGTCTTTACGAGCGAAAGACAACTCTTAGCAGCAGTCAGTTTCTATCGAAGTAGTGTTGTTGCAGTCCAGCTGCCTCTTCTTGATGGGCCATGATTCGCTCGAAAGGCTTAAGGTTTTCACGGAGAACAGGCATGCGCTCGTGACTGAATCTGATTTCAATGGCCCTCTGGAACTGAACAGGATTCGATACCTTGGCGCAGTCGATTACATCATTGATTCGGTCAAAGAGGAGATCCGAGGCAAGCAGGGTCTGATGTCATCGCATGGTGAGTTTCTCATGTACTGTCATGATCTTTAAAAACAGAAGCAACAAGCTCTTACATCGAACTCAGACACCGCCGTTTACAACATCCTACTAGATCAACGAGAAAACAATCGAAGGGAACAATAGGCTGCTCGCATTATATTGCTCTTTGCACCCGAAAGGGACAAAGCCGTTGCTGAGGAAGCTATCAGGCAGAGCGCATGGCGCTTCGGAAGTACAAAACACGAGATACACCTTCCACTAGCCAAGCTAACGACGATTAATACAACGCTTCCTTCCCCAGTGTTCTTGAAAAGCTAAAATTGCATCTATCCAGATTGTAAAGCTGTAACGTTCCCGACACGCTATCTCCTAAGGTCTGTATGCTTGTACAGAATATTCCGCAGCTGCTGAGAGTATCAGAACACATGAAGCAGACCATCACACCAAAGACTTCCCCCCGTTTTGCCCCATTGCCAGCTGCCCGCGAAGTCAAGGGGGCATAGGGTTCAAGAAAAAGAAAGAGTGGGAAATCTACAGGGTTGTCCACTGAATGCAGGGCCTTGGCATTGTTTCTAAAGACCGACCTTTCATCAACTAACCAAGTTAGGCCGAATGTACTCTTGTAAATGATGCACTTTATCGGGTTACGGCAGTGTGGTCTTTCGAGCCGGCCGTTGCAAGTACACATATAAGCTCATTTATAGAGCGATTAAAGTGACACAAAGGTATGCGCATGTTTGATGATATTGCATTGCTCTAAAGAGAACGGCGTGGTCCAGTTTTATGAAATCCGGCATCGTCGACATCTTGCGTTGGTGCATGATAGCCTTCTGATTGGTCCCTTTGGTTGCATCAAGAAGCCTGCAGCTTCTTCGACAAATGCATGTAAGGGATATACTACAGACTAGGTGGAAAGTGACAGTGCTCTAGAGTCAGGGTGTTATATTTATATATGCATGGCCTACGAAGTTTTGGTATCTCCAACTCAATGACCAGAACAGAACTAACGAGAATAATGAAAGGCTTACTCGTCCATATGCATAGCAGGCGCCTCGAGTTTCAACTCTGCGAGGCTAGTCTGTCTCAACCGCGTCTTGATATCCTCCTGTTCCAGACCGACCTCCTTTGTGCAAATCCACGTCGACGCGTACATGTTGACACTGCAGATGGTTAGCAACCAGGCCTTACGTCAAGACCTTCGGATCTGACTCACCGATCAATGCAGCTCCCTGGCACCCGAACAGCAACCCTTTTGCAACTGAACCCGTTCTCACCAAACACCTTCAGATACCATGGCTCCAGCCCCGCGCTTCTCAACATTACTCTACCCTTGATTTTCAACGCTTTGTTGAGCGCGCGGATTTGCTTCACCGCTTGCTGCCCCGTTGGTGGGAACCAGTCCATACTATCCATGACTACCACGATCGTCAATGTAGACGGACGCATGCGCGCGATCACCTCGCTAATCTCGTCGGTGTGAATACGCAGACCGCTAAACGCATTTGATTTGCTGAGCTTGACGTGGCTCTTAGGCGAGAGATAGGTAGGGTGCGATGTGGGCGTGTAGTGGCCCAGGAGAGTGAGGAGGTAGTAGTGATTCTGGGTGCTGAGAAGGGTCGTGTTGATCACTGGCTCGAAGGTGTTGAGGACGTATTCGTAGATAGCGTTCCCGGATGTTTGCTTTAGTGCTTCGTCGGAGGGTTCTTCGTGGAAGGCCATGTACTCGTCGCCTGCGTGTTTGGTCTTTGTCTCTGAGAAATCGGCTGTCTTGACGAAGTCTGCTTCGATGACGGCGCGTTGCGCTGGTGGTACGCCGAGTGCTTTCCAGAGCCATTTCTCATTGCCGAGAATGCAGTATGTGAGGATCTTGGAGTGTAGAACTGTTTTGATGCTGCGTTTCCAGATCTCGCGCTGCTCGTTGAGGGTCTGGGCTTCGCAGAGCTTTTTCACGTCAGAGGACATGCCGAGGAGGCGGAACAGCCAGCCTCCCATTGCGAGGGCGTTGCCGGAGCCGCCAGAGTAGTAAAGACCCTTTGAGGAGGTGGAAAAGACGGAAGGGCCGTTGTGGAGCCAGAATTGGAACGCTTCGCTCGAGAGGTGGGGGCTGAGCTTCTGGATCAAGACGTTCTTGAAATCACTGTGCTTGCCTTCGCCGAACAATTTCCAAACATCTTGATAGCCTAGTGCTGTGAATGCAGCGACCTTAAGTTCAAGAAGGTGGTTTTGAGAGGGGTTCAAATCGACTGCATGGACTCGACGTGGGTTGGCAAGACAGAAGGACAGGATGTTGTCGCCTGCAGAACCAATAGCAAGGATGACATCGTTGGCTGTGGGCTTCAGAATACGGTGGTCTGCAACATCATCTTCCCAGGTGAAAGCGTAGATGTACGAGTTATTGAAACGCGTATGTTTGAGAAGTGTCGAGTCATAGTGGATACGCCAGTGATGATTTTGGTACCATGTGGCGGGTAGAGGGAGCGATGATTGGAGGTTCACAATCGCAGACTCGTATGCTTTCGAATGAACCTCAATATCAGTCTGTGTGGCGCCAGTCTGGAGGTCAAGAGCGGAGAGGTATGGCGACTCGGTAGCAGCAGCGTCGATTTCTGCAAGCTTCTGCGTAGATGCACCGCTATCCTTCCCGCAACCAATCCAGATATAGTAAGGGAGCTTGATGCCGGTACCGAAGAAGTTGTTACGGGCATTGACGCTGAGAACTGTACCAAAGCGGTACTCGAGGTAGTCCTGCAATCGGTCAATTAACGCCTTTTGGAGTCAACAGTTCAACATGCCCTTCTTGCAGCCTCAAGATTGACGCGATCAATCTCGAACCATGTTCGCCAAAATACTCGAGAAAGCCACATGCAGTGGCGGTCTATCGCGCCACCAATGTAGTTTCGGCCTCTGAAATCGACCTGGTTCTGTACGTAGAAGTCTACAACACCCGCAACACCATTAGGGCTCAAAAGACTGTCGATAGAGTCGATCACAGGGTAAAACTCTGGAATCATTGACAAGGCATAGCTCATGGTAACAAGCTCAGCACCACCAGCGTCAGCGTTCTCATCCAGGTCGCGTATAGTCTGTCCCTGGACCTTGTGTTCCTTACGTTCGTAGGCTTGTTCTTCGTGCTCATGAAGACGGAAGGCGCGTGCATCTTGACAAATTACCTTGACGTTCGTCCAGCCCAAGCGAGCGAAGCGTTTACGAGCCATCTCGCACAAGCTTGGGGAGAGATCAACGATGTCTGGTGGCGTTAGTCTTAGAACATCAACACAACGCTCTTTTACATACAAACTGCACGGAAGAACTTAGGAACCGAGATGAAGTTGTTCATCTGCTCTACATTCCAGCCAGTACCGCCACCAATCTGTCCAAGTCAGTTATTGACAACGATGTCTGCTGAAAGGGCTCACATCGACCCAGACTGGGCGCTGAGAGACCAGGCCAGCCTCAGCACGGTGCTTCAACTGTGCTGCGACGAGACCCAACATGTCCTCGCGACCTTGGAGGAGCTGAACTCGAGTAGCATCGTAAACGCCGGCTTGTGCTTTGTAGAAGCTCTCCTGCATCAGGTCAATTTCTGAACGCTCAAAAAAGCTCAAGTTGAGTATACCAGAGCATCCTGTTGGCTTCCAGTGCCATCACCTGTATGTGGTTTCAAGAAGCACCCATAAATGAATTTCAGGTAAGCTTCTATACCGCTTGGTGCTGACTCTGCCTTGTCCCTTGGCTTGGAAGCAAAGATAAAGATGGTAGCTAGAAACAATCCAAGGATACACAGAGACAAAGTCAGCTGCTGAAATGGGTCCCTGGGGACATATGCTAGGATGTTTAGCATAGCTGCGGGTGCAAACTCAAAAACGACAATAGGAATGAACAGAGAAGTCACAAACAAAAACAAAAGATATCATGAGGGGTTAAATGGAGGGGTGTTCCGAAGCACATTTCGACTTCGGTTCGTCACAACCCTGGTCCACATGATGCTAGAGGATGATACATACGCAAGGTCTCGCACCGATGTATCATGAGGCTTACCAGCCAATGGAGCGAGACACATGGTAAGGTGATCTGAACGCGGCGTAAAAACCCTTGCCCAGAAGCGAGGATCTGACGCGGTGGGTAAAGGTACGCTTGAGTACCGCTACCAGCGGCTATGCAGGGTTAGACTGAACCGAGAGATTCTCCAGATTCGTGGGGAGTAGGAAGCACCAGGTGGCCTATCAGACTGAAGCTTGGTTGCTCGTGGACGGAGAATGCTTGGTGTTGAGGTTCTGGAGTTGAGGCGCGTTGTTATCTCGGGAGCCAATAAGAGGCGGCGTATCTGCACCGTGCTAGATGCAGGGACGACGATTGTCGACGATCAAAAGCGTCAAAGGTGACTCGCAGGAGGCTTCACAAGGGGCTTCAAGGGCAAAACGGCCGACGGTAGCTGCGACCTGCCTGTCTCTTAGATGGCGTCGGCTTGATACGGCCATCCTCTGCTGATAGGCAGTGGGACAGAGGTCGTTAAGAGCTAGGAATCCGCAAGCTGGCAGAAATACGTTGACAGAGAGGGCGGTTTATCCATCGAAACACGTTTGAAATGAGCAACTGTCTCGTTGCGTCCCCTTTGGATTTGTTGTCGCCACAGGTGCGTGAAGACTGATTTGTTGACTACATCTAATGCGCGTGTCAGTCATTGAGCAGCGATCGCACAAGCTGTAATAAGTAGCAATATTAGCACATCAACGACAAGAAGAACTGGGCATGCAGCAAGTAGCTGAGGCATCGTATTGAGGGGTCGATGTGAGCGAGACAAGACGACACTTTCAAGCGAGGAACAGTGGGGCTAACTTTCGGCAGTCGCAGCCGCATCCTTCCCGTGTTCACTACAACATTGCGACTGAAATTGGGCATCACAGTACGGCACGGCTGTTCGAATCTTGCGTTCGCATCTACGCGTTAGAGTCTTAACAAGAAATGTGAACCTTAGCTTTACGTGCAGTGTACGTGTTCATTATCTGTCGACTCTTCATCTCTTCTGGCAAGTTCGGTACATCTTCGCAGTCAATTGTGGTGATATGCGAACAACCATCATGCTTATGGAAAGCAATCTCCAGTATAACTACAGGTGTGAAAGCTACACTAATAAATTTAATCTGTATATGTTCTCAATATTTTTATAGTACTTTATACTGTATACATAGTGCGTTAGCAGAGATCTAGTCATAAGAAAAGAGACTTCTAGCTAGAGCTAGTATAGAAGAAGGAGAAAGAGTAGAGAACATTAGAAGAGATCTAGCTTCTCTTCTTTATCTTCTTCTTTCTAGGTTTTCTTCTTCTTTTCTTTAAGTACGTTTTCTTTTCTTTTAGGCAAATGCATCTGTATTACATTTTTATCGTATGATTATAAGCTTGGAGATAATTAGAGTATAGATTGTCGTCTTACTCCTCTGCGCGTAGCGTCTCGCGACAATGCGAAATTCTAAAGCATCTCTCTTACAGGTAATTGGTATGTCTCTGTTAAGTTATTTAAGCACCTTACAAGGTCCGCCTCTGGTTATGTATAGAGACTCCGCGGTGTTATTAATATATATCCGCGCCAATGCGTCTTAGCACGGTATCTTCAAGTTAAAATTAAGAGTACAATATGTTTTTATGTTGCAAGGTGTCAGCGTATCTCTCTTTGTATTTTCTACACTACACATTCTCTACAAAACGTCACTCTACAACTACTATTACTAATGAAAATTATCTTAGGATCTCTCTTTCTTAACAAAGGCTTAGTATAATAACCACAGGTTGACATCATCTACAGCGCCGCATTAAGCAAGCAGGAGAACAGTAGATCTGTTTTAACCCTAAGCTATAGTAAGCCAATTAAAACATTACTCTATCTTAAGACAGGATGACAGTAGGTTTCTTTGCTAAAAAGAGGTATTAAATTACTCACGCAGGGCACCAGCCTATCACTGCATTTCAAGCAGCTGCAACGCCCGAACTGTACAGTTTAATGCCTCCTAGTCTACAGATTAATGTGCTATATCTGGCCTTAGGACGAGAAGTTATTAGTCTAGAATAATTTAGGGCATTAAATCTAGAAATTTTGGTTACAGGAGTGAGCACACAACTTGCCAAAATATTACTATTAATATTAGTAAAATACGATACTTATGCGTCTCATATTAAACCTAAGAGCATGCTGTATGTAGCTAAGAGAACGTTAATACCTGTCTTAAGACTTTTTGCAGCATATGCATACAGGCCTATAGATTATAACGTTAACAACTTTAGGAGTGTCTATATTATATATATCTTTATAGAGTTTATTAAACGCGAAGACCTAGAGAGGTTATAGGGTAAATACACCTCTGCTAAGAAATAAATAATCTTAAGAGACCTAAAGAAGCATATAATAGAGCTTCGCTCTGTTCTAACAGCTAACTACATTAGGTCTGTGCATAAGGGACCGGTTACTAATGTTATATTAGAATGGTCTACAACTTTTAGAGGTTAGCCCTAGAACGTATATGAAAGATTTAATAGCAATGTCTCTGACTAGGTCTCTAGGTCCGTTTAATAGCAAAGAAGACTTCAATGCTACGATTGCCGACACCTTTGTCGCTAAATCAAAAGGCTAGATTGGCCCCTATAGGCTACATCCGTGGCATAGTTAATGCACACAAGCATGGAATTGTCTTCACTCATGGGGACCTTAGACCTGATAATACCGTTGTCAGGAATAGTCGTGTAACAGCAATCATCAACTGGGAGATGGCAGGGTGGTACCCAGATCATTGGCAGTTCGTTAAAGCATTTTCTCTCGAAGTATTCACCAATGACTGGGCATCACATTTACTGGGCGTTCTCACATCCTATTATTGTGAGCAGTTGGTGCATGCCAAGTTGATCAGTGTATTATGGTAGCTAACAATGGAGCTGCCACCAACGGTGGAGAGGTCGAGCGTGAATACATGAGGATTTCCGATTGCATTCATAAAGTATAATGATTTTGTGTCCAAAACTAGTCCCCAAGATTGACGCACTTGAGCACAGGTCACAAAAAAGAGCGACACGAAATGCTAAGACAACTTCCATTCGGCGATTTAGGTAGGCTAGAATGATAATTGGTGAAATCTCGCTTCAAGTGCAGCCTACATCTTCAGCACCAGTCGACCCTTCAGATGCTCGTTCATATACATTTCCGGCAAGTTCGGTACATCCTTGAAATCAACTGTAGTGATGTGCGAACGAACATCATGCTTATCGACAAGCTTGAACATCTCATCAGTCAGGGGCTTCGTAGCGACCAAGCTGCCGCGAATAACCTGCTCCTTGAACACCAAATCGAATGCACCGAACTTAAACCCGTCAGGTGGCAGACCAAGCGGTACGCACACGCCTCGAGGGCGTAAGATCTTCAGGCTCCATTCTGTTGCAGGAACATCATCTGTGCAGACGATCACACCTGCAACACCACCAGCATCACCGCCAAACTGGATGACCTGTTCAGTGGCATCTTTGTCGTTATAGTTGACAACTTTATCTGCCCTCAGATTATCAGGTCCGACTTCTTGAGCCAGATCTCGGCCTTCTTTACGGTCGTCGACGGCTATAGTTGGGTGACCCAGAGCCTTCAGGAACTGAACAGCCAGCTGACCCAGCCCGCCGATACCGATAACAGCAACAGGCTGATCTCTGGGTAGCTCTAGCTTTGAGATACCGCCGTATACTGTAGCCTACCACGATGTCAGTTTGTGCATAGCAAAGCTACTAGAGTACTTACACCAGCGCACATCATCGGAGCAGCCTGCTCAAACAACAGTCCATCAGGAAGCAGACTCGAACTGTCAGCATCCGCCACAACATATTCGGCAAACCCGCCATCGTGTTGGATACCCGCCATCTCCTTGTTTTCGCAGAACCTCATGTTAGGCAGATCGCCCTCGCGATAGTTCCTACAACCCCCACAACTGTTGCACACATGTCGGAGGTTGATCATGCCAACACGCTGACCGATTTTCCAATTCTTATTGGCTTTGCTCCCAAGAGCAACAACAGTGCCAACGGGCTCATGTGACGGTGTCAGAGGGAGCTTAGATCCGTACACTCCCTCGTAGACCTGGTAGTCTGTGTGACAAAAGCCGGCTGCTCCGACCTTCAGAAGGAGATCATTGTCGCCATACTCCGGAACAGGAATTTCCTGGATTTCGTATGGTTGGTTGAACTATTTGCAGTCAACATTCTGTCTCGCAATAGGTGTCTGCTCGTACTCTCATCCCCATCGATAACCTACTTTGGTAAGGCGTGCGGCCTTCATGGTTTTGGGAATGGACGACATGTTGCAAACTATTCCAACGTCTTGTTGCTACTGCGAGGTAACTTGAAAATTGCTCAATATATATGGAGACGTTGAGCTTTTGTATATTCAAATCAATAACTGACGTCGAGGTTTCTAAGCTCATTTGGAACATGACGTCGATCAGACGTTGCAGGGGTCCACTGCATACAGCCGTCTTCCCGTAGCCGCGTCGATTACACTAGTGGCTCTTACATCAACGATAATTCATCGCAGTTCGCAAGCACTCAACATGTGTGCATCAAAGTCCAAGTCTACGACTCCTTACATAGCTATAACAGCCCATTGCACAATTATGCCACCTGCCATTACACAAGGCTGCAGTAACAGCATGCGCGGCAAGCTCACCAATCACAATATTCCAGTATGTGATGTATGAAGAAGCTACGTCCAGACCCACAATTATCCTACTCCTACTGAGCCCTCAAATAGACTCAATCTGACTGCCAATACAAAACCCGCCATATGGCCCACAGTTCAAAGCTCTTCCACCCCACCCACCGCAAAATGAGAATCATCACAACCAGAGCAGCCAGCGATGTCAGTACAGCCATCATACCCAAAACCAGCCGTGTCATCTTCAAAAGACGCCACTATCAAATCAACACCAAATACCAGCGCCATTCCAAATGTATTGATCTTACTTGCACTGCAAAGATTGACAGCCACAATAGTCGTAACCTTTCGGGTGCTGATCGGGAAGCGCAAATCAGCACCAGACTCCGGTGCAAGTAGCTCTTCCATCGTACCGCTTCAAACCTATTTGGAAAACGACGAGACCGAGTTTGAGAAATCCTTTCAGTCTACGAAACATTTCGACCCAATCAACTATAGCGAATGCGAGCGTATCTTTCCCAAGCAATACCCTGAAAACTTAAACGGGAACGCCCTCACTCCCGCCACACGTAGTTTAAATATCGGCATGGACAGCTGTAGGTTACAGGGCAACATTGAAACAATAATCACCAGCAGTGGCTTGGGCCATGAGGGTCAAATGGCTGGATTTGCTGTACCATAAATGGAGACATTATTTGCGTCAGGTCTAAAATAAACGGTGTGCTATGTTTCTGCGAATTTTGGCTGTTGAGTGGTAGAAGTTCTAGATCGTGTTCAGGTCAGTTCTTCTTCGTCGTACCGCTGCGTTGTGATGGTGGCCGTGGCCGGGGTTTTAGGAATGCAAACACACTGCATGATGTAGTCAGTTCGTCGACTTGGCAAACGAAAGAACGAAGACACTCGTCAGGGCGCACGGAAACATATGAAGCGTTCATAAATCTATGTACGTATTGCCCTTTCGCGGCATATCAACAGTCAGCGCCGCCCTATATAATACCGATGTAATAGTAGCCCGACACAGGAAACAAGAAGCTCGCGAACCGAGGCATGCAAGAAGCGCGCTGCTATGCATGCATGCAGAAAGCGTACACAAAGGACTGTAACAAACAAGAAAAGCAAAGTCGATGCCAAGAAGTGTTGCAACGCCATAGGATTCCAGGGTACCGCTGGAGTATCCAGATGCAAGTGGGCTGTTAAGCAGAACCAATGCTGCGCGAAAGATGGGATGAGATCGTTCCTGCCGATAATCATGCTGATAAAAGAGTGCCGGGCGGGGATGGGCTAGCCAGGTCGCCTGAAGGCTTCAACGCAGAGTGTTGGTGTCTCGACCTGCTTGTTTGTTGGTACACCCTCATTCTTCCTGCGGTCGAAGAAGTTCTGGCACTCATGAGAGACGAATGTCCACTCTGCAAGCGCGCGACCAGCGTAACGGCTTGACCTCGCAGCTTTGCCTGTAGGCTGCGTGCTACTGACGGGGTCGGTGTGTATACCCTTCTGCTGGAGCAGAATTTGCGCGGCAAGCGGTAGTCGTGGTGGTTGAAGTCGCATATTTTGGTAAGTGCCAAAGCGTTTGTCAACCCATTCGAGAGAAAAGCGGAAGCTGTAGCTACGATGTGTAGGAGGGGGTGATGGCGTCGGTGTTGGTGCTGATTTTTCCATGGGCATCTTCTCCAAAGAAGTTTTTGGAGGTGTTGCTGTTTTTGCGTTCTCCTTGTCCTTTGCAGCCGCTTTTGACTTGGATGGTTTCGATGAGCCACCCATAAGGCTCTTAAGCATGCCCCATTTGCCCTTGGTGGGCTCTTCATCCGGGAAGTCCGTCGAGTCGGTGGCCAACGCCCCGACCTTCTGTACTATGGGTTCCGGAACTGGAGTGGAAGCGGATGGCTTCCGCTGGTGGGGATTCTGTACAACGCCGTCGAATGTAAGGAAAGGGCCATTACTGGCGGCGATAGGATTATCATTACGTATAATAAGGAAACGGCGACCAGGTGCTGGGTTGCAAGCTTGGGTTGATGGAAAGGCGGTTTGCAGTCGTTCGGCGTCCTCAGCGAGCCAAAGATAGTGAGACCATACGGAGCGTAGTCGCTCGCTCAGCGCTGTCTTGATCTCGCTGTTTTATTGTTAGTGATGTACGATCAAAGTCCGCGGTTGGCACGTACATCTCTACCTCAGAAGGCTCACCATCGAACCGTGCAACCCGCCAACATATCAAACGCATGTAGTACGAGCGGACCATTGGGCACCAATGATTGAATCTGCTCTCAAAAAATTCAGGCTCCAGGAGGAAATCGAGGCATAAACTCCTCTTTCGTTGCTCGTCTAGCACCAAAGTAGACCAAATGCTGTAAAGAAACGAATATAGCTTGATTTCTGTAGCTGTGTTCTCGCTTGCAGTCATTTCTCTGCAGACCGTTAACCAGAACGGCCAGTTCAGGACCACATGATGCTCGCTGTTGTGCTGCTCGTATCTCACCAAGATTGCAAATGCTTCTTCCAGGAAGTCGCATAACGTGTAACAGGCGCTGCTGTCGTAAACGGAAATCTTTCGTGCTTGGGCTTGAAGTAAGCTTGCAAAGCTGTCCGCGAACATACGTCGAGCAACGTGGATGTGAGAGTTGCCCTCAGAAAGGAAGTCGCGTATGAGCATGATCAGTCGATTTTCTTGCATCTGCCGTGTCGCGTTTGCTGGCGGAATAGCCATGGTGGAAGCTGACGCGTCAGGGTCGGTCAAAACATCGTCGAAGGTGATGGGTTGTGCTCCTCCACTGTCTTCCGGTTGCTGCGGTAAAATATGCCTGTTGATTGTCGCATCCATGTTGACAAGGATCTGTGCGTGTACCATAACTAGTCCAGGCGCGCAAATACGCTCTTGCGCCGTTGGAGCATTGGGTAGGAAGCCAGTAATCAGGATGTGGTAGTGCTTGACAAAAACGTAGAAGAGGTCGCTCTCAGCGCCTGACCAACGCTTCGTCCATAGACCGTACCAGTCGAGGTTAGCGATTTGCAGTGGTGGTGTCGCAGCTGGAGGGTTGCGCAGTGTACGAACCATCTGCACCAAAGACTGAAATTTGAGCGGGTAGAGGTTCGGTGGAAAAGCAGATGAGATGCGGTGGGAGATTGTGTCCATCTTGTCCAGCCTCGAAACGCCTGCTTCTTCCAGAACACGTTTCATCATTTCCATAGATGGGCTCCATAACCGTACTAGGATATCTGCCACTCCAGGACAAAAGCAAAAGGCGTAGGCACAAGTCTTTCCGCAAAATGTGACCAAACTTGCCGCTGCGTTTCGAGGAGTCATCTTGTCGATTGCAAATGCCATTTGGGACATTAGATTCTGCTGGAATGTGTTCTTAACATTGTGGTAGACAGACTCGGCAAGGAAGTCAGAAGAACTGGAAGTAGAGGAAGTAGCTGTAAGTGTGGAACCGGTTTCTTCGCGGTCGGCAAGCGCACAGAATGGGGATGGCGCAAGTCTCCATTCAGGCCTCTCCATGATTCCAGCAAGACCCTCCAGGATCACTGGACGATCTGTTCCAGATATCGACTGGTTGTTACGCCCTGCCACAAGCTCCAATAGGCCAGTCCACCATCCATTGAGGATGTTTGTTCTTCGATCGAGGTCTTCTGGCCTAAGCTTCTGGTTCGAGGGGTGATTGGCGTACTTGTGAATAAAATCTTGGAGGAGGCTCGTGCGGACGATGTTGGCTTTCAGGGAGCTGGACTTGTGCTGGAATCTGTCACTTGTAAGCATAAAAACCCCCTGAAGTAGTGCGAAACTTACTTGCGCAGCTCACCCTCTAGGGTTCTAAATACGGTCCAGAGCTCATCTTTCTTGCGCGGTTCCGTCTTGAGTTTGTTGCCTAGCTTGTCTGTCGATATATTGCGCGGTAGTGGAGGGACACGGTCGGTGGGACTAAGAGGGCTGTCTGATTGCGGGTACAAGGGAAGCTGCTCGGTCGAGAAGGATTTCGGAAAAGAGGGAACAGCGGGCCCGTTGGCTGTCAGGAGCGCGCTGAGACGCTTGTTCTTCTTGCTGAGGGGTATGGGCGCTGGGCGCTCGTCTACAGTGTCTGCCGCCTCGTCCCTTGCTTCATTTTTTCCCTCAGCTTCCTCGGGAATGCTGTCTGTGCTCGCTGGCGTCTTTCGCTTCGGCGCTTCGGTAGCCGTGGTTTTCTTCCTTGCACTCTCCTCCTTCTCAGCTGATTTTTTTTCCTTTTTTCTCTCTTTTGTGGGCGAGGCTGTTGTAGGCTGCTGCTGCTGCTGCTGCTGCGAGACGACCCACGACTTCCTCCTCAGCTTTGTCAGGGATCTCGATTGGGAGCCTCCCAGCGACTCCGCCTCCGTGACTGCTTCTTTGCGGTTGCGCTCAGGCTTGGGCTCAATTGAGGGTTCTCTGCTTTTGCTGAAGGGGAGGAACCTCGACGAGCGGCGCGTGGTAGCAGCAGGCCTCAACCGCGGCATTTCAAGAGCCTGTGGGGGTTCTTCTGAAGACGGGCTCGAGCCAGCTGACGAACTGTCAGAGGTGATCTCGGCGTCTTTGCCCTTGTTCAGGTCCTCCTCGGAGTCGTGTGCCGGCGCATCTCCGTCCAGGCTCTTCACGCGCGGAAAGTAGGTGTAGGATGCCGCCTTGGGCAACTGCGCCCTCTCGGGCTTCTTCTCGCCGTCGGTTGGGGGCTGGGGACCGACTTCTGAGGCAGCTCTGCTCCTGCCCCTCGACTTGCTGGAGAAGACGTCATGGCCGCGCAAGGCTGAGGCGACGGCGATGGGCATGGCGGCGGAGGGTGAGGCGTGAGCGAGTGTGGTGGTGGTGGTGGTTGCTGCTGGTGCCGCTGACGGTGCTACTCCCCCATGAGCGACTGCGAAAGGTGCTGCAGCGCTATTTTTCACGGGCTCATGGCGCAGGAACAGGAATAGAGCGGCGTTGTGCTGTTAGGCGGGCACGGCGGGCCGTCCAGTGGGCTGTGAAGGCAGTCGAACGGTCCACAGTGCTAGTACGTCACAGCCTCGCCGTACGGTCGGAACGAGCGGAAAGGGTGGTTGGAGCGAGTGGAGTGGTGTTTGCAGGCAGCGCAGAGGGGCGACAGGCAGGTGCTGTTAACCCTCCCGTAGCGAACGTGGACGTGCTTGTTTGAGAAAATGCGCTCAGGCTGACATTAGGTCGGCTTGATTCATGTCCAAGAATTTGACGCCTGCACTGCACGCCGACGAGGACAACTGCGGCTAGCAGGGGCGTGCCTCCGCTTGTGCAGATCAATCGGAGGAATTTTCTAATATTATAACCGGGGCTCTGCTGCCGACCTGCCAGTCGCCTGTTCGGTGTGTGACGCTGTCCACGGGCCGTGGTCAGATGTGGGAGCACGGTAGTGCAGGCCTCAACATGACGGAGGCCTTTCGGGTTGTTGCGTCCAAGCAGGCCACCCCTCAGTGCAACTGCTGGTCCGCCGGCCGCAACCCATCCAACCTGGCTCGTGCCAGCTGCCAGTGCGGGCCTCCTCCACCTCTGCTCTGCACCGAATTGTGCGACTGAGCCTTGTTTTTTCGCGACTTGTGAACACTGCAATCTCTCGTGCGGCCTCCCTGCCCTTAATCAAACCCTTTATCGCTCGACTCCAAGGCCAACACAATTTGCCTAGCGCGCGCTTACCGCTTAACGGGATGCTGCCCCGAACACCGATCCGTTCGTGCAAAATGCACTTCATCCTCTGGTGCCTGTTGCTGGTGGGTTCTTCGATAGTCTACGATATGTACGGGTCAGTCGACTACGACTCGGCTCCGCTTGCCCAGCCTTGCGTCTGCCGCTTCTTAGATCCAACCACCAATCGTTTCAGGACCACGCTGAGGCTGAGGTGAGCTGTCACCGGACTAGTCCGAAGACTTCTGTCTTCAATGCAGACAGCTTACACAACGAGAGTCTCAAAGAGTATTTGTGGCGTCTCGAAAGATGCTTGGTTCGCTGTATATGGCGGGTCAACTTAGTTCCTTTGTATTCGTCACTTTGCCACCAATACTCTGATGCAGATAGCTGAGCGTTTTGTGCATGTATGTGCGTCGAGTTGTACCTGTCCTAGTTTGTCCCCGCACATAAATGCAAGAACAACAAAGTCGAGATGGAAAACCGCAGACCAAACCAAGTTACCGGTAGATGGTCTCGCTCATTCCCTTATGGATCATGCAGGCAACATCCATCAATCAAGCACTGCCATATGCACTTCACGGTTGCTAAGCCTCGTGGACTGCTGGCGAAGTGCAGTAGCGCCATATATGCGCCTGGCCTCAGCTTGCTACACATCACAGTGCTAGCCAGGCAGTCTTGCAGATCTGTCATGTCAGTACGTAAAATAAGCATTGGTTCCCCACGTTTGACGGACGAATTGATTATGAAGAATTCCGTATCTTTATCACGTGATCTGAGGCGCGCGTTGTGGAGGTACTTCAAGCTTGGTCTATTGCCCAGTCCATATTGACACATTCGCTAGTATTTGGTACAGATGATCTCAATATCAGAGCTCAGCCAGCTTAGTGAGTGGCACCAGGGGTGGTAATCGACTCGTCCTCCTCAACGAACCAATCCTCGTCGGGCAGGACCTGACCATCCTCTGCGGAAGCCTCAGTGCCGACGTCAGGCTGCTGGGTCTCGTAAGCCTTGAGCTCGTTCGCGATGTCGGCCTCCTCGGGGGACTTGGGAGCAGCGGGGATGGAGAACTTCTGGACGTGGCTCTCGGCGTCGTTGGCCTTGACCTGGGGGACCTTGTAGTTCTTGAGCTCGCGGAGGTAGAGGTCCTGCACCAAATCGGCTGCACCAATTGCGTCAGTAGCGTCCGTGGGCGTGCGATTGTGATGATGTACCTGAGCGAACGGCCGTAGGGGTGATGAAGGTGCGGCGGGCAATGGTAGGCTGCTGGCGAGCAACGCGTGCGAGCGCCTGGCGCTATTCCGGGTTAGCAGGCATCGACAATTGGGTGTCCAGAGAAGCGTACCGAGGCCCTGATGGATTGCGCGAGCATGATGTTGGATGTGGAGGGGGTGAGAGCTGTGAATGGAGCTCCTGCGTGCACCTTCGGAGCCTCACCTGCGATTTTCCATTATGTAAGCTCACTAGCGCGTTGCCAAGCAAACTGCTGCCTTTCTCGTCTTTCAGCTCTCAGCTTCCTCAAGCAAGCAACCACACTCTCTCACCCCACCCACCCACGGTGTCAACCTCACCCGGAGCTTCCGAGAGCCAGCTAGAGCAGCTAGACAATCAATTCGTGACTCTCAACATGTCGTACGCGCCTAATGGTCGCATGCTCTCGCCGGGCGAGGTCTATGAGGAGGCGCCAAAGCCTGTCAAGGAGGAAGAATGGTCAGAGGACCTGAACGTTACTCTGATGTGCCCCGACTGTCGCGAAATGCCGCCAAACCTCGTTGAAGAGTTCAGCGCTGGAGACACCATCTGTGGCTCCTGCGGTCGTGTTCTCTCTGAGCGCGGCATCGATACACGATCCGAGTGGCGTACTTTCTCCAACGATGACCAAGGCAACGATGACCCTTCTCGTATTGGTGACGCAGCCAACCCGCTGCTGCGAGGCTCTCAGCTACAGACTGAGATCGGTTTCGGTGATGGTGGTCTGAAAGTGCGCGAACTGTCTCGTGCTCACAATAAGAGCAACCATGACAAGGGCAACAAGTCGTTGCAGTCCGCCTACGGCCAGATCACCACGCTCTGCGACTCACAGAATATCAGCAAAACTACCCAAGATACGGCTAAGCTGCTCTTCCGTATGACGGACGATGCGAAGCTGTTCAAGGGCAAGTCGCAGGACGCCATCATCGCCGGCTGCATCTTCATCGCCTGTCGACAGCACAACCAGAACCGTAGTTTCCGTGAGATCTTTAAGATGACAAACGTGTCAAAGAAGGAGGTGGGTCGTACATTCAAGGCACTCGAAGCGTTCCTACAAAAGAAGCAGAAGGATACTGGTGGTCCTCAGGTCGCCGGCAATGGAGCTGTTCTGGATACCTCCAACTTTTCCAAGGGCGGCAGCACCAGCGCAGAGACTCTCATGCCTCGTGCTTGTGCCAAGCTTGACCTTGAACGCTTCATCCAGCTCATCGCCGAAGAGTGTGCACGCCTTGTCTCTGATCACGGAATTGCCGCTGGTCGTTCTCCCCTCTCCATCGCTGGTGCATGTCTCTACTTTGTCTCTCACCTCATGGGTAACCCTCGATCTCCTAAAGAGATTGGTCAAGCCGTTGAGGTCAGCGATGGTACCATTCGTACTGCATACAAGGCCCTCTACAGCGCGCAAGATCAAATCATCAAGCCGGAGTGGCTCGAACCCGGCAAGGGTGGCGACAAGTCAAGGCTCCCTGCGGTTTAGGACGTCGCAAAAGGCTGGCGTTCTGGGGGCTAATGTCCTTGCAACTTATCAAAGCGATATCTTTGAATGCTTTTGTTCTCTCGAAAGGAAAAAAAAAAGGAAAAGATGTGGTTTCACTCATCTTCTATTTGATGTACATGTGCATTCACTAGCGAGCATGGGACGGCGTTCAAGGGTGAGATCATACAGATTGGACTGACTCGTACTCATAATACCCCATAGAAAGGCTTGAAAATGGCAAATGGCGTTTGGTATATCTCGCAGAATGCATTGTGATGAATCAACAGCTGCTTTGCTCATGCACTCATGGCATGTCTTTCTCATGTTGCCATGTTGACCGTTAGACGTGTCGATATTCAAACAATATTCCAATCATACGGCTCGGAAGAGCCATATTAGTAACATGAGTACAGCTTCGCTGATCCTGTGGTTGTGCAATCCAATATCGCAACTTTGAAATGGGGTTACTGATCCGGTTAGATCGAGCCGATTGTTCCTCGCCTACTCCACCTACATCCCCTCACTTGTACCAAGTTTTTATTGTGCAATGTGTTCAAAAACCCTGATACTGTTGAGTTCAGGTTCTATAGCGCTTCATATTGTCTTGTGTTTTAGCAGACACGTGCAAGGACAGAGCTCAAATATTATTGACAAGAGCGACAAGACACAAACTTGTTAAAAGGTCTTTAAATTCGAGCCTGCGCAGCTTCCTCGCTGGTTTACATATTCGTGCTGGGAGCCACAGGTTTCTGTGCAGGAAACGCACTCAAAGAGCCCCATGCAGCCTCGCGATGCTCAGCGCCCAGTCCATCTGACTGACCGTTCCCGCATTGTTTGGTCATCGAGGGTCTGCTTTATCGAATAAGTACCAACGGAATGATGGTCCCTACTTATCAAAAACGGGACTTTAGAGCCCATCATGGCCAGTATTGGCTCCCCTCCCTACCCTTTCCCAACACTAAAGGTGCGGATCAACGGTGCTTGCAGGAGGCCCCGTTACGTACTGCGGCAACCTTTATATCTATACCCCGCTAGAATCACAGTAACTGATTGTCGGTTGGTTCTATCTGTACTCGAATATGCCATGTATCAAGCCAAATGGCTGGAGAATACGGTACAATCGATTTTTTGTATAACTTTGGACCCTTCTTCCACTTTGATATGCTGGTGAGGATCAAGGGCTGTTGGACCAAGCAAATATCTCGTTTGATCTGGTATGAGACCCATTTTAGTGAGGGGTCATGATACTTTACGGTCGCCGCAAAACTTCTTGTTCACACGGGCTCTTACATATAAATTCGCCCTCGCCCATTACCCATTCTTCTTCCCTTGTCTTTCGAATATCCCAAGCACGGCCCTAATCAGTACCTTCTACTCCACATAGTTTTACAGTATGATACTGTTTGTTGTTCTCATCGTGGCCTTTATGGTCCTCCTCTCCCCTAGCTCGGCGGCAAACACTGTCAAGTTTGTCAATCACTGCCCTTACGACCTATACTCCTGGACCGTCGGCCCTGCTGGTTCCGACCATAATGGTGAGGATCATGAAGTAATCACCATCCCTGCCAACACTGTCCTTGCTCACGGCATGATCAATGGTGAGGGGATTGGCGGTGGGATTGCCCTCAAGCTTCGCGACCTGCCCAAGTATCGAGTTGCTCCCGCTGGTGTCATCCAACTTGAGTATAACCTTGAGGCCAGCAAGAACAATCTTTGGTATGATTTGAGCGCCATCGACTGCGTTCACTCCGTAGGCCCTGATGAACCGTCCTTCTGCCCGCTGATCCGCAGTGGTGTGAAGGTCCACGTTGAGAACGCTGATCACGGACGGTGCCCTCCAGCTTGGTGCGGTGCTAATGGCTGCTACAACACCTTCAAGAAGCCGGGTTTCCAGCATGGTGATCCGGCGTTCAAATGTAATGCAGGTACCGACATCATCATCGAAATCTGCACTGAGCGTGCGGGACCAAGGACCTTCAACGGACACACTGAGCCCGGTCATCCTGCTCAGCCTAACACGAACGTAAAGCCTGGTCATTCAACAACGAATGGTGTCTGTGGTGCAAAAACCCCTAGTGGTGCTACTTGTTTCTATTACGCTCAGGGAAACTGCTGCTCTCGTAAGTTCTTCATCTCACTGATGCTACCAAGATATCAAGTACTAATAACATATTCAGAGTACGGTTGGTGCGGCTTCTCTGAGGCGCACTGCGGAGAAGGTTGTCAGCAAGGCTTCGGTGACTGCTTCAGCCAGACTCCTGCTCAACCTTCTTCATATCAACTTCCCTCTGAGCCCAGCACTGTCAAATCTAGCTACGAAAATCCCACACCAGCTTATGTCAAGCCACCACATAGCTACTACTCGCCAACACGCAGCTACTCCATTCCAGCATCAAGCCACTATCCACTAGCACCCAGCTATGTCCAACCATCGTTTACTCACACCCCCAGGTATTCTCACATTGAGCATACTTGGCCTAGCTATAGTAAGCATACACCCAGCTATGCTAAGCCAAGCACTATAAAGTCGACATCAAAGTGCAGCGAACCGACCCCCATCTATGGAAAGCCAACAGCCAGCTACTACGCACCAGAGTCGAGCTATACTCCACCGACGAAGCCTAGCCAGAGCTCTATATACTCACCTGCACCAATCTATAGCAAGCCTACGCCGGTTTACAGCAAGCCGACACCAGTGTACAGCACACCTACACCAGCCTACAGTGAGCCTACACCAGTATACAGCGCGCCGTCTTCCAGCTACGCAGTGCCAGCATCCAGCTCCGCGGCTTCGACTCCCAGCTACTCACCACCGTACTCATCACCGTACTCCCCACCACCCTACCACACCATCTACGCCACCCACACGGTAACCGAAACCCACCCCCAGGTCACCAAGACCGTAACAATCAGCCCTAGCAGCCAATACAGCGCGCCCACTTCATCGTCGGTGTACCACGCACCTATCTATACCCACACGCTACCGCAGGAGCTACAAATCCCGAGTACATGGTACAACAAGCCAAGCAGTTCGAGTGTATATGACCAACCGTCGACGGGAGCGGAGTACTACCCGCCTGCGGAGGCGAGTTGGGCGTATGATACGCCTGCTGAGCGGGAGTGAAGGGAACGACGGAACGAAGGAACGAAGGAGTGGAGGGATTCAAGGACGCGGTGAAGGAGCCTGGGAAGAAAAGGAAAGAAGTACGGAGAAGAATGTCAAAATTCCAAGGCGAGTACTGGGACAAGATAAGAACATTAGACAACAGGGAAAAACAATTTGAAAAAGCCATCGACGTCTCACACTTGTCTGTCGCCAATTACCCACTTGGACGTCAGCTGCACTATGCCTGCCTCGCTGGACAGGAGGGTACCCCAGTATACCGATATAAGCATGTGATAAGTCTATATGTCCGACCAACTCCTCGCTACCATGGGAAATAGTTGCCCTTTGTTGCAACATGATAAGCCCTGTTTTTATTTTCTTGTGCTTGAATTCAAATCGAAGCAGTGTGGTATTTTCGTCCTTTCGTTTCGATACCATCTTTCAAATTTCCTTTCCATCGCCGCCGCTTTCTACTGCGTAATCATAACCCCCCTAATCCACTCCCCAAACCCACCCTCCTGAACACTCTTACTAAACGCGACCCAAAATGCCAACTTCTCTGACACGGGCCTAGCGCAATGCTCAACCAGCGCCTTGACGCTAATGCTCCTCAATCCTTGTATGTGCATCATCTGCTCGGCCCACTCGAGATCCATGCCGCCCACGGTCCCGCCGCCCCATTGCTGCTTCATACGCATCATAGTAGCGAAGTCCTGCACCGTAGGGGCGACGATGTGGTCCCAACCGTCGTAGGGACGACCGGCTACGACATTCAGATGGAGGTGCTGGAGGAACATGGACGGTGCGACAGGGGCGTTTTGCGGAGTCGTCCAAGCTGTGTTCGGGTTCGGTGTTGGGGGCTGGGATGGTACTTGTGAAGCGTCCGCGAGGTAGGCGCATAAGCTGCCCCATTCGGCGCGGTCGAATTCCTTGCTGTATGGGAGCGCTTTCTTGGTGATGCTTAGGCGTTTGAGCTGGCTCCGAGAGAATGGGGTGAGGTCGCTCAGGAAGGGCACGGCTGCCTCGATGGAAGTGTGGAATGCGAATGTGTATGTTGAATATAGGAGTCTCGAGGCTTCAGCGTGAACCTGGCGGTTGATGCTGAGCAAAGACGGTACCGTGTGGCGCAAATGTGCAGTGTATGGTGAGAGAAGGACGCGGTATGTCGTTGGTGTTGTCGTTGTCAGGAAGGGACCTTTGATGTTCGATGAGTACACATTCGTAAAATGTGCTTGATAGTGAGGAAACGTACCGGTCCTCACATGATATGTGCTTCGGCGTCGCCATGTTCGGCTTGCTTGGGCACCCAGCCAAGGATCGATCGTTCGGACACTCAATGTAAAAGGATCGTTGTTTGTGTCTTCTGAGAAGTAGGTGTGGAAGTCGGGGAGTAGGTTCGCGACCGAGGTGCCATGAGTCGTAGTAGGTTGCGACGATGGGAGTAGCATGTACTCGTAGATCATAAGGCGAATCTCCATTGGTAGGCGCAATAGCGATGAGGCTGGCAAGTCATCCGCAGCTGGACAGCTTGTTGCAGCCATTTTGAATACCATTTGAGAGGTCGGATCCATCCTGTCTAGCAACCTGTTGCCGTGGAGTTAACTGTTGTATACCTGTGACACTTTTTCTCTCCAAGATCTGAGTCTTTTATGTTCCTTCACGAATGCCCTTACTTCGATTCGCGATATTGTTGTTTCGGGATCTCGCTCTACTCACGCCAACCACATTCAAACTACTAAGACAACGAGAATACAACACAGCACAAGGAGTTTGGACAAATCCTAGGCAATGGTGAGCCGAAGTGCGGGCGCGACGCGACTTTTTGACGTACGGCCACGGCGACACGACGGAGCAACCATCAAGGTGCGCCTATCAGCGCGTTCCTCTCGAAATATTCCCGATATGATGACCATCATGCATTGCCGATGGCACCATGCTTTGGAAGGTCAAATTAACGACGAGGTAGCCTCGAACCAGTCTAGACGCTGGCCGTGGGCTGCATTAGCGCATAGATGCTCAATATAAGTGGGGATGACGTTTTGGGACATCCTTGGACTCAATCTTTCTTTCGGGCGCCGAAGGGTAGGCGGTGTGATGATGGATTCCGCGACGATGTGTCAGTCAAATGGGACGAGACCTAAATGTGGCAGGTTGAACGAAAGGGACAGCTCCTCTGCAGTCAGCCAATCGACACGCATGAAAGACGCTTGCGCCAGCGAATCTGTGTTCACTCGCCAGCAATATTTGCTCTCATCAGCGAAGATGTTGCTTTCGAGAACGGAGGCTGCACGCAACAGTAATCGCACGCAATAGTAATCACCCGCAACAGTAATCACCCGCAACACAATCTTTGCGCCGAGAACGTGAAGCTCAACGCTGACACTGTGGACTTTTGCGCCGCCGTTGAACGATAACATGCCGCGCCGCTTGCGGAACTCGGGACTCGTCGATCTCGCGGTCTTGCTCTAAGACCCAAGCTCGCAACGCACATATCATCTTGACATCGCCTTTACGTCTTTAGGAGGGATAGCCGATGACAAACAGCTGTTGACCGGTTAGACGACCGGGAGTGCCTTGCATTCAGCGTTGTCGAATCAGGACACACGTCGTTAACGGAAGGCTGTGACGAATAGGAGGACCGTGACGAGACACAAAGCAAGTTGCCGTTATTCGGCCAGATTGGTACGTACCTGCGCCTCGTTGCGAGTGTTGGTGAATTTTTAGTAGCGGCATCCTTGTCGAGAGGAAAAGGTTCCTGAACGCATGTAATTCCATGCATGAACAGCAGACAAAATATGTGAGCTTGGCTAAATGGTTATTTACGACGAGTAAACTATATCCGGTCGAAGTTCTGTGGAATGAGGATACTATACTAAGAGGTGCAAAGCACGCTCAAGTGTCGTGCCTAACGAAGCGGACACCGTTCTGGTCAGTCGATTGCACTTGACATCACGAAGGCAATGTCTTTGGCAAGTGTATGTTGCCCATCAAAACCAATGATATTGATTTGCACGCTTTCGTAAAGCTGCCCACTGCCTCAACTCCAGAGAGCCTATGCCAATCCAATCTCCTTGCTAGATACCTATACCAATACAAAACAAAACACTAGAATGAACAAGATTTTTAGAGTTTAACCCTCCCGTCGCTGTGGACTGATCTTAACGCCCTTTCGCAATCAACGAAGCGAAACACCAAAAGTGAGAGGATGCAAGAGGAGAGAACAACCGAGGAGAGGAGAAAAGAGGAAATTTCATAATACAACGGTCGTGACCTAGCAAAAGCGTGCAATATCAAAAGACATGCTTTTTGTGCCCGTCATCAATCAGGAGGCCGGTAAGAAAAGGATGGTCCCCTCGCCGGATCTGTATCCTCCTCTTGATACCGATGGACTTGGTATCCTCTTTTTACAGCTCCTCCAACTTGGTGTTAAGACAGATAGCGTGGAGTTGCACCTAGGACTTCCAGCGATTCCCTTCTAGGTGCCCCTCTGCCCATTCACGATCAAGTAATTCGATATGGCTTGCCACCTAGTGCTGGCCATAGTTGGTGCCCCAGCCACCACGGCTGTTGTAGTTTCCACCACCGTAGCCGCCACTGAATCCACCGTAGTTGCCATAACCGCTCTGCTGGTTACCGCCCTGCTGGTGACCCAGTCCTCCCAGTCCACCGTACTGGCTGTTTCCGCCAAGGTGGCTGGGGTAGCCGCCAAAACCCTGTTGGTGAGACTGCTGCTGGTGCAGGCCTTGAGCGCTTTGGCTGGGAGTACCCTGAGTCGCTGATCCAGGACGGCCTTGCTGGGCCCCCAGAGCAGACTGGCTGGGTCCAGTGCTCTTGGAGTCACCAAAGCCCTTCAGAGAGTCGTCACCACCCTGTTGACCGCTTTGCTGCTGACCGTACGAGCTCTGGCCTGTGTAGCCCGGTCGGGTGAATGTGTCAGGGAGACCACCAAACCCAGCAGAACCAGACGTGGCGCTGTGGTTCTGACCCATGCCGGAAGCTGAACGACCGTAATCGCCAAGACCACCGAAGCCACTTCCACGGTCGTTAGAAGAAGCGCCGAAGCCTCCAACGTTAGCCGGGGAAGAAGAGTGTTGGTCGTAGGATGCCTGAGGAGAC
The DNA here is from genome assembly GCA_012274445.1 of Sclerotiophoma versabilis. Classification (NCBI taxonomy): domain Eukaryota; kingdom Fungi; phylum Ascomycota; class Dothideomycetes; order Pleosporales; family Didymellaceae; genus Sclerotiophoma; species Sclerotiophoma versabilis. The sequence continues at coordinate 1,405,753 of JAAROD010000033.1, forward strand.
ATTCCGTAGTGGTGGGGCTGGCCATACATGCCCTTTCCAAAGCTGCCGTAGCCCTGCTGCTGACCATAGCCTCCGAATTGGTTCATGTAGTTAGCATAGTACGGGCTGCCGTAGTATGGGTGATTGTATGGGTAAGCACCATGCTGAGATTGCTGAGTATGTCCCTGGTGGTGCTGGCTTTGTGAAGCAGGACCAGAAGGAAGCTGGCTTCCGAGACCAGGATTGGGCGTGTTGTGTCCGCTGTTCGATGCATCGCCGTAACGACTCTGCTGACCTTGGGAGAAGGTGTCTTGAGGCCCGGAGCCAAAGCCACTGCCGGTGCGCTGCTGAGCAGAACCAGCCTCCTGCTGGCTAGGGGTCTGCTGACCGTAGTTCTGGTAGTATTGCTGGTATGCGTTACGCTGTTGTTCTGAGGTAAGGTACTGCGAGGAGTAGTTGTCAGGTGCGGAGGAGAATGCGCCTGGCTGCGACTGGGCCTGGCTCTGCTGGCCAGGGTAGTCGTACTGGTTGGACGAAGATGGGATCTGCTGGCCAAATGGATCGTATGGCTTCTGAGAAGGCGCCGCAGCGGTGTCTGGCTGCTGGCCGTATCGGCCGAACTGGTTGTAGGGCTGGCTGGACTGAGAGCCCTGGGTTTGCATCGCCTGCGATGCAAGGGGGTTGGACGGTGACTGCTGCGACAACGGCTGCTGCTGCTGCTGCTGCTGCTGCGGTACTGGAGGCAGACCCGGAGCCTGCTTTGGTGTAGGAGCAGACTGTTCGGGCTCCGACTGCTCGACGTGAGGAGGTTGGCGAGGCGCAGGGGGCAATGAAGCCCTAGGCTGCGTAACCGGCGAATGCTGAGGGGGTTGAGTCCTGGTCTCTGCCTCTTCCCTGTCTTCATCGACGTCTTCCTCGCCGCCTAGACCCAAGCTGCCGAACTGAACCGCTGCCCTGTCCACAGCATGGTTTCCTGGCATAACGACTGCTTCCTGTTGTTCCATGAGCTTCCTCTGGAAGCTAGCGCTGCGGTGTTGTGTTCCTGAGGTCGCCTTGAGTGCAGTGGTTGCGTATCCTCCAACAGCAGGACGGCCAATAGGCGCCTGACCTGATATGCTCAGGGGAGTGGCTACAGCACTTCCAATATCCCTCGAGCTGGCGACGGTGCTGAACGCCGTTTCTGTGGGCGGCGGGTGCGACTCGTCGGGCAAGTGCTCAACGTTCTCCTTTGTAAGCTCGTCCTTCGAGGGTGTGATGTTGAGCTCGGGCGTAGGCTCTTCGACCTTTTCTGGGGTCTTGGTTGCGTCATCGGCAATAATCGTGGGCTCGTCAGCTTCGTCTGCGACTGGGGGAATAGAGGGCTCTTCGGCCAGAACAGCGGGCTCCTGTGCAACTTCAGCAGCAGATATCTCGGCGGCCGCAGGAGTGGGCTCTTTGGGAGGTTCGGCAGCCTTCGGTGCGGGCTTAGGTGGGGTAGGCTCTGCAGGTTTCGCGAACATGCTGGCCCATGTCTTCTTCGCAGCAATTACGGGATGCTTTACGGCCTCTTTCGGATCGTGGAGCACCTCTGATACAGTTCCAGGTACTGCATCTACCTTCTTCTGAGCCTCGGTAGTGGTGTCTGGCTTCGCGCCCCACGCGCCGGTGCCGGCTTCAGTCGTGGGCTTCGTGTCCCAAGCTCCAGGCTCAGCTGAGGGCGCATCCCATGCAGTGGACTCGTTCGTAGGCACTGAAGTCGATGCAGTGCGGGATCCAGCTGCAGCACCTCCACGTCCACCACGGAAGCCACCACGGCCTCGGTCAGTGCCGCGGCCACGACCGCCACGGCCGCTGTCAAGGCCACGTCGGGGAGCATCGCCGCGTGCGCCACGAATGGCAGACGAGTCTGTGGAAGCAAGGTTCTCCTTTGTTGCTTTGGAGCGCGATCGGTCCTTGGCCTTCTTGGGGACTTCGCTGAATTGAGAGACGGCGCCTATAGCAGTGGGAGTTAGCAGAGCTGGTCACAATGATGCGCCCTTTGTGGGCCAGAGTAGGCGGGTGCTTACCCTCACTGATCCTCTCGATGGTCCTCTCCAGGTCGCCGTCAGCCTCTTCGATGGCGAGCACGAGATCAGCGTCAGACCAGTCGGGGAACAGCTCCTTCAATGTGGTCAATTGCGACGAGTAGCGCTTCTTGAGCTCGCCCAGTTCGCCCTGCTCTGCTGATGTGTCGATCTTGGACGACGCGCTGTCGCCGTTCGTGTTCCGCGCTGCTCGAGAGCCATAGCCTCCTCTGCCGCCGCGGGCAGTCGTCCTGCCTCGCGCAGGCCTGCTTTGTGCTTCAGACATGTGGACTGTATGTGTGGGGGTGAAGCCGCTATGGACTCGGTGTGGTGGGTTGTGTGAGGGCAGTGGAGAGGACGTGCGTGAGGAGGAAATGATGTATTGTTGGAGGTAAAGTCGGCGCTGCGAGCTCGTTTAGCCAGCAACTCGGCCTTGGCAATTCGACCAATGGCGTCAGAGAGAGCGCGGCTGTGTCGCGTCAACTGCACCTCGACTGCACAAGGAGGGGCGGAATTGCAGCAATCACGCAGAGGCTGGGCTGGTGAGACGGAAGCGGCGCCTGGATGCTTCTCTCCGGCCTGCTGCGATCGCTCTCCGCGTTGCTTGCTCAGAATCGAGCGGAGAGTCATCACGTGGGGCACCGGCCTCCGGTCTCTCCACTGCCAAGCTTGCCTCACCGTCACCACTGACCGCGAGGACCTTCACCGACGCCTCACCGGAGGACGCCTGTCAATTGACCACGCCTCACCTCCAACATGCCGCCCACCGTAGGCCAGAGGGCGCTGAGTACCCTGGCAAAGAAGCTCCACCCGCAACTGCCGCTCACCCCATGGGAGAGCCAGCAGCTCCTCAACCTGCTCACTACCTCTTTCCGCTCTCATCTCGACCGCGAGCACCCTGTTCACACATCAGAGAAGGCCCAGCACCCGCTTCAATGCAAGACCGCTGGCCGTGAAGACCATGTTCCTCTCCACGCCATATCTTCGGCCGCGCTGGCTTCGCGGCACCTTGATGCTGTCTTGTCCAACCCTCTATTCGCCGTGAAACCCTCTCGACGAGGCTCAGAGTCTGCTGCTTCTCTAATCTTGAAGGATCCCATGGGTTGGTTTCTGAACGAAGTTGCCGCAGGAAATGCTACATTAGCAAAAGCTGCCATGTGTCTCGATGTACTCGATAGACGCACGGCTGGACAGACTCCACAAATACACAAAGGCAAAACCCCTGGCGCTATTATGGGCGACTGGCTACATTCCAGCGGCCTGGATATGTCCAAGGAGTTTCTCGAAATGTGTATTGCGAAGCCCCAGCCCAAGCGACCTTCTCATGCCTTCCTTTCCCGCCTCGTGACTATGCTGATGTTTGATGGCGAGAAGAAGCTTCTTTGGAAGTGGTTCGCACGCCCTTGGCACCAAGGCCTAAGTTCTTCGAAGGTGCTCTTGTTCAAGAAGCAGCTACTGAAGCACATGGTATACACTGAGGTCAGCCAAGATCTATGCCGAGGCCTCTTGCTTTTCGAAAGAGCGCGTGGCATTATCGAAGAGCATGATACGCGATACGAAAGACTGAGACCTGCCGGACAATACCTCGTACAAGCCATCATGTCAAAGCCAACAAACTCGATTAGCCACGATCTCTACAGGTCATTCAAACAGTCTACCAAGCTCTGGATTCCCGGCAAGTGGGCGCAGGCCGTGGACGCAATGCTGTGCCTTCATCATCCAACTACGGCGTCCGCTGCATCAGGACTACGATTTATTCAAGACCCCGCTGGTGCTGCTACGTACGCTAACGCCACGGCAAGTCAAAGACGCTTCATCGTTCAGCTCAGTTTGGGCCTTGCGTATCAGCTGCTTGAAGAAGAACGGTACGAGGATGCACAGGCTGTCATGGCATTCACAAAGCAGCACTTTCCCGACCTCGTCTTATCGAAGCGTCCCACCGAACAGAAGACGGTCGGCGATCGTCTATTCAGTAAGGTTGAAAAAGCGAAAAGAGAGGAAGAGAGAAACCTCGGGCTGCTGGACGGCCTCGCACCGACCTGAGCGAATGAACGCCTGAACGGGCTCTTACCAATCAACAACAGCCACCCCATATCACAGCCCAGTGGTCGTCACGTGCCATGTATCTCAAATCGACGTCCTGCTGAGCTAGCAATGCTACTAGACTGTCTTGACAGATACGAGCTGAACGGGACTGCTGAAGCGACGCCAACCACAAGCATCAAAGATATACGAGACACCTAAGCCACGAACGATCGATTGAGTTGCCTCCACTAAATGCTCCAAGTCACAGGTTCGTAACCGGTGGCGCTTGGCGGTTGTACCCGTCACATGCGCCCCTTATGTAAAGGAGTTACAGTCAGATCGCTGGCGAGAGATTCATTGCTGTGCACCTGTAATGTGGCAGAATGCTTACGACTGACCGACTGAGAGGACTTGATCTTAACTACGAGTTCTCATCGCAATAAGGTCAACTCGAAGTTTCGCTAGCGCTCATCGCAACTGTTGCGAACATCAATTTCTACTCCTTTAGCAACGTAACGTAATCTACCATCGAGATGGTCACACCATCGAAATGATCAGTAAATGCAGCAACCTACCTGTCTACCTTAATATTTCAACGCCACAACCAGCTATTGTAATAAAAAGTAGACAGATTTAATTGCCTAATACTACTGCATCTTTTGTACAGGTGCGCTTATTGTGTCCTGGTTTAGCACAGCTTTTGCAGCGTTGAATCCACAACCGACTACCACCTGCTACTCTTCTCTCCTTACGCCTCTTCTCCTCAACCTGCACCTCTGCGTCCTTTTGAGCAATTAACACCTCTGCCTCTGCCTGTGAAAGAGTCCCTCCCTTCTGGATTCGCTTCTTTTTACGCTTTTTACGCTCAGAAGCAGCGTTATTAGCTGCCTCAAGATCAGCTACTCGAGCTGCTAGAAGCACCTGGGAATGCACTATCATTTCAGCTCCCTTCTTGAACTGCTGCACCATCTCAATAATTGAAGCTGGAGATGAGCTAGCGTGAGTTTGAATCCGGTTCAAGATCAAGGTTGATTGAGCATCTATTTCAACAGCGTTGCTTGGTGTTTTTGGTTGCCAAGGGGTAGAGCCTAGTAGCGGTGGTGTTGGCGTGCGAGGCTTTACTTTAAGCTTAGATAGCACTGCCCCTGGGTTGTCTGGTACTAAACCAGCTGCTCTAAAGCCAGATTTAATATTATTGTACGAGAAAACACTGTTGTGGACCTTCCTATAGGTATCTAGAAAGGCCTTTTTGTTGATATGGTTGATGTGGCTGTTTGCCAAGACTCTGATCTCCTTCTGGTACGCACGCTTTAAGGCAGCAAAACAACCAACATTAAGTGGCTGAAGAAGGTGTAAGGCATGAGCAGGCATGCAGAGGGTAATAATCTTGCTCTGCTTACAGAGATCTTGGAAGGCAAGCAATTGGTGGCTCTCGTGGCTGTTAAGTATAAGCAGTTAGTAACTACCTACTGTACGTGCCTCTGTATGCTGAATAAAGTGCTTTAGCTAGTTAAGGCTAACTTTATTAGTAGTCCAACTATTGTTACTAACAGCAATCCTCCACTCCTTGTTGGTTTAGTGATACCAGGCTTGATTGTGGTACTTTGCTCTGAGGATAAAGAAGGGTGGGATTAACCACCCTATAGCGTTGATACCAGCAATCAACGTTACCTACTTACGGTTGCTAGGTTGAACTCCAATTGGCTTAAGACGCCTCTCAGACGCAGTTATAACCTTAACAGTTCCTCTAACACCTATTTGGAAGCCAGTCTTGTTAAAGTTGTAGGTATCTTTGTCTAGAATACCATACTTGGCTTTGGTGTTGCGTACAAGGTTAAACCAGGGGCTGATAATAGCTGGATTGCTGCACAAGACCCTCTGGTGATCCCGAAGTCTAGTTATCTAGGATTTGATATTAGGTCTCTGGCTAATCAACCGATATACCCAGTTGATACCAACTATCTCTCCTCTACGCGCTACAAGCAGTTAATTGGCTATATCGCGTACGTAGCTGAACGTAGGGGCAAACCCCCGCTTATCAAGCTTTCTTATTGTTTGTACAATCACCTCCTCTTTATTCTTTGAAAGCTTTGATCGATTGGGGTGGGAATCGCGTCGTGAAGTTTGACCAGCGCGTCGGTTGCTGATTGTGCTTTGATTAACGTTGTAGAGAGCAGCAGCGCGTTGCTGGCTTAGTGACGCGTCGGATTTTATTGCTTGGATAGCTAAGATAACTCTCTCCTCATAAGGGAGCGATTCAAGATCAGAGTGTTGCGGCATTGTGATGGGTAGTAGAAAGAGATGTGGTCTTGGCAAAGTGATCATTTCGGTGGTGTGACCATCTCGATAGTGGATTACGTTAGATAAAATGCGATACTACTTTTGGAGAAATCTCATATGACCATCGCGACGTAACACAATTATGATTGTGTTGGAGCAACTTAAGCCTTGACACGTAGTGCTCTTCCATTTCCATATTTCAACATACCGCATTCGGAAAGGCGTTTGTAGTATTGATTACTGCGAATTTCTCACTCACCTGTACGCTCTGCAGCATCACCAGAAATCTCATGAACCTGCCTAATGGGGTAAGTTCTTGTGAACCATCGATCATCGTGGTGATTTCATTTACTTCTCCTGCACTCCGCGCACCTTTATCGTGATGCCACAAGGTGGTAATCGGCACTTCACTAATCGCGCGTCAGATATCGTAATCTGACGCAAGGAGCGCCATGCTTTAAACTGCTGCTTCTGGCAGGTCGTGAATGCTGTTGATTGCGGTGCAGAGTCGCTGCCTCGATGCGGTCACCTCACAGTCCACAACCGTGATGATGGCATGGCGCCTAGCGTCTGTGTTACTAAGTTTTCGGTATTTACGAAGTAGTCTACTCTCGCTTTCCACATCGGGACACGCAAGCGGGACCACCAAAGCAAGTCCAACAGAGCCACGATCACGAACGACAATGCGAACAACTGAGCGGAAACATGTTTCCACGAACGAAAGAGGGCCCCGCCCCAATGAGTCAGATTGTACGGGGAGCTGCTCTCTAGCGTTCAGCCGCTTGCTCTACTCTACTCTACTCTACTCTACCTACCCCACCATACACCGCCACACCTTCAGCGCAGCAGCTTTCCCCAATCCCCACGCCAATTGAAGCCCACACCACATCCAAGATGATAACAGGCTTGCACCACATCAACCTAGTAGTCCCGCCGCAGACGCTGCACCTAGCAGAAGCTTTCTACGCCGGCACTCTTGGCCTAACACCGCGCACCGTGCCTTCCCTGCAGCGCGAGACGCTGGCATGGTTCGACATTGGCGCCTCGGGCCAGCAGGTGCACGTCGCATTTGGCAAGGCGGAAGACTTTGCGACGCCGTCTTCTCGCCACCCGTGCTTTCGCGTCGGCAGCGCGGAAGAACTGCTGCAGTTGAGGCAGAGGATTTGGGACCATTATCAGCGCGGAGGTGAGGCGGCGCCGCGGGAAGCTGATAAGCCTGGGGAGAAGAATAGTGGGGCTGAGGGGGTCGAGTATCCAACCAGGTTCTTTGCGAGGTGAGTGAGTTGTCTTTCTACCTTTGTTTGAAAAGGAAAGAGAGATCTAGCTGAGGGCCTGTGTTGACGGTATTGTGCTAGGGACTTTGCGGGGAATAGGTTGGAGTTTAGTTTGTGAAAAGGGTGATGACGAGAACATGAATCGATGTTTCACAGGCATGCAAGTTAGGCAGTTGGATGAAGTGATGGTTGAGGTATGAGTATAAAATGCTTTTGGTATTTCCAAATCTATCTTAGAAAAAGAGAAGAAAATTCGTAGATCTAGTATGCAAGCAAATCGCTATGCAGGATATCCACCGGATCCGTATCAGCCCAAACGCCGTATAATGCAAATCTAATCTTCCAAACCCTGGTCAAACTGTTGAGTGAAGAATGCTCTTACTCAATAGCGGAGACACCAGCGTTGCCGGTGACAGGGTTGATGCTCTCGTTGAACTCGAACTTGAACTCGTCGCCAATCTCCTTCTTGATGGCAGCCTTGATGGCCTCGAGCACGTTGGGGAAGACACCGAACGAGGCAGGGTTGTTCTCGTCGTTGTCGCCACCCTGGAACACACCAGTGCGAACCAAGCATGTGTTCCAGCCGTACATGTTACCACCGATGATGTCGGAGGCAGGGTTGTCACCGATCATGTAGATGTTGGAGGGCAGGCGCTCCTCGTTGTGGATCTGCTCCATCCACGATGCGATGACCTCGTCGGCGTACTTGTAGGTGGCCAACTCGGGCTTGCCGTAGACAACACGCTCGAGGTCAGCGCCGGTGAGTGCCTTGTACATGGCCTCAAGACCAATGCGGAACGCACCCTGCGACATGCGGGGAAAGGGGTGCTCAGTGGGGCACAGCAAGTCACCCTGAGAGAAGTAGATGGGAATGCGCTGGGACACGGGGTCCTTAGCACGTGTTCCGAAGCGGCCGTTCTCAGACTGCAGAAGGTCCATGATGATCTGCATGTCGGTGGCGTAGTCGCGGGAGTCAGAGAAGACCATGATGGCATCAATGTTCATCTTGGAGAAATCGCGGGGGTTGGAGGTGGCGCGCTCCTCGTCAGTGAAGACGCGGTAGGGAGCAATAGTGGGGTCCCAGGCGATGATGTCGTTGGGGACGACAATGTTCTTGAAGCCGTACTCCTGAGCGACCTCACGGCACTTGTAGCCCTCACCACCAACGACGAGAACGGTCTCGTAGTAATCGGCAAGCGCACGCATAGGAGTGTGGGACTGGATGAACTGGTCGGTAGAGATGGGGTTGTGGAGAATCTTGGAGAGCTGTTCGCAACGGGGTCCCTCGAGCTTTCCGGAACCGTTGGTCAAGAAGATGTGGGGGATCTTGATACCAAGCTCGTTGTCACCGTTGAGGATCTCGAGGGTACGCTTGCCCTCGGGGATCAGACGGTCACCGTGGACAAGGACACCGTCAATGTCAAAGACGAAAGCCATGTCCTTGGCCTTCTTGACCTTCTCACCAGCAAGATCCTGAAGCTGAGCAGCGATGATATCGCGAGAAGGCTGGATCGGGGGCATGCCAGGGCGCTGGGCAGCACCGCCGGGGTAGTGAACGGAGCTCAATCTTGACTGCCTCTTTGAGCGGGGAATTGGCAGAGAGGTACCGAAAGAGTTCCTTGAACCTCTCCTGTCCTTCATGGAAGGCGAGAGGGAAAGGTTGTGCATGTAGTTCTGAGCGTCAGAGATGGAGCTCCTCGTTGCTGGGACCTCGATGGAGTTGGCGCCGCCCTGCTGGTTCTGGCCAGCCTCACCAGGGATGGCAAGAGAGCCAGCCATGTTGTTGGAGGGTGCGCGGTTGATGTTGTGGGAGTCGGTCTGCTGGAGACTCTGAGCGAGCTCGTTGTCGTTGATCTGAGACATGTTGATGGTTGTAACAATGGTAAACAGGTGTGGTATAGGGTGGAGGGTTCAAATGGTGTTGGGCTTCTCAGAAGCTCTAAATATGCTGATCTTTGAAAGAAAGTTTGGATGGGTGATGGAAGAATGAGCAGTATCCAGGGTCCTGGGGAACGCCATATATATCATTCAGATGTCAGCCCAGGTGCCCCTCTTCGCGCTCCCCGGATGCCATCATCGTTACTCCAAGCACCTGTCAACTATTCAGAGCTTTCCCTCAACCATTCCGAGCGTCGCCGAGTCGTACACCGCACGAAACACCAACAGGTACCTGCGTACCCACACCTCTACATCATCAGCCGCTCGGTAGAGCCCGTCCAGGGCAGCGCTAGTGCGAAATCTTCGCTGCTAGAAAATAGAAACTGGATACCGTCATAGTGCAGTTTGGACCGTTTGGCCAAAAAACTGGGGGCCGATAGCAAAGGGAGATTGTGAGTCGCCACAACACTCAAGGCGAGCCAGATGCTGCCTGTATAGAATCTCGCCGAAGAAGAGGCCGACCAACGGGAGATGCAACAAGCCCCATTTCACCGGATGCGCAGCGCGCGGCCGGCAAGGCAGGGCTGCCGACGCAGCCCGCCGTCACCGCTGTTCACGTACGATGAAGTTGGGCGGCAGCAGCGGTGCATGGCTCACCTTCATTTCGATAAGCTGTGGATAATCGCTGCAGGTGATGCTTGGTACAAGTGGTGCTCGTGGTCGTGGTCGTGGTCGCTGCAGCCAACCACAGCAGCGTTCGCTTCTACTGTCGGCAGTGACGTTCAACGGTGGGTCTCGACGCATGAGGTAAGCGCCACTCGCCGAGTTCAACGAGCCCCTCAGCGGTTCAGCAAATCGCATGCCTTTGCCTGGGCGATCAACATGGCGTTTCGCCCTATGCGGCCGGCTTGCCCGAGCGTCTCACAGGGCTACGCAGAGCCGCACAGACGTCGCTGCAACGCTTCGATACAAAACTTCTCGAAGCACATTGACGCCATGTTACGGTCGGCCCGCGCGGTGGACCCTGAGCCCACTTGCTACGTCATGCTGCTGGCGGCCGACACAATGCGAGCACCTTCTTGAAACTGTTGGATGTTGTTGGATGGGGCAACTGTGGAATTTTTGCGCTTGGTGCTCGTGCGATGGGGCTGGTACGAGAAGGGATCGGGATCGCTCACTGGTTGTTGTGATGAGGCTGGCAGAGCGGTGATGCAACGCGTGGTTGAGCATCGAAGAACGCAGAATTTTGCTAGAGGCAGCCACAGCGACGAGCGGTTGCGTATATCTACCAACCCAGCCGTGAGCCGCGCCGTGACCTCATCCATACCATAACATACCATCATATCACCTACAGCTTGAGCAGGAACTCAGTTGTTTCATACTGCCACCTGTCACACCTCACATATCGACACTAAACACACAACCACCGCAATGGGTATCCAGAACAACAAGGTCTACAAGCTCTCCAACGGCGTCGAGATCCCCGCTGTGGGCTTCGGCACCTTTGCCAACGAGGGCTCCAAGGGCGAGACATACAAGGCCGTCACCAAGGCCCTCGAGGTCGGCTACCGCCATCTCGACTGCGCATGGTTCTACCAGAATGAGGACGAGGTTGGCGACGCCGTTCGTGACTTCCTCAAGGCCAACCCCAGCGTCACCCGCAAGGACCTCTTCATCTGCACAAAGGTCTGGAACCACCTGCACGAGCCCGAGGAGGTTAAGTGGTCGTTCAACAACTCGCTCGAGAGGCTGAAGATGGACTACATTGACCTGTTCCTTGTCCACTGGCCCATCGCCGCGGAGAAGAACGAGCAGAACATGCCCAAGATTGGCAGCGACGGAAAGTACATCATCAAGAAGGAGCTCACCGAAAACCCCGAGCCGACATGGCGCGCAATGGAGGAGCTCTACAAGTCCGGCAAGGCCCATGCCATTGGTGTTTCCAACTGGACTGTCGCAGGTCTGAAGCAGCTCCTCAAGATTGCCGAGGTCAAGCCGCACGTCAACCAGATTGAAATCCACCCCTTCCTGCCTAACGAGGAGCTCGTGCAATTCTGCCTGTCCAACGACATCCTGCCCGCCGCGTACTCTCCTCTGGGTAGCCAGAACCAGGTGCCCAGCACTGGTGAGACAGTGCGCCAGAACAAGACACTGAACGAAGTCGCGCAGCGCAGCGGCCACGACCTCGCTCAGGTCCTTCTCGCATGGGGTCTGCAGCGTGGATACGTAGTCCTGCCCAAGAGCTCGACAGCCAGCCGCATTGAGAGCAACTGGCAGATTCCCGAACTCAGCAAGGAGGACTTTGAGGCAGTGCAGAAGGTTGCCGAGGGCAGGCACACTCGCTTCGTCAACATGAAGGATACCTTTGGCTACAATGTATGGCCCGAGGAGACTGAAGGCGGCGAGATCAAGGCTTAGAACAGCCGTTTGTATACATGATGCCTACGATACTTCAGAAGGCGTTGGGGGATTTTGATTTAGCGATACCAAAAGTCTACTGTTGACTTGTAGATGATAGAGCTCACTGAGCAATCAAAGCATAATGAGTTGCTTTTCTATATTCATATTCTAAGTATCTTGTCCTGATGTGGTAGTGTCGAGAGCTTCAATACCTCTGCTACCTCAACCTAGCAACAAACAACATACCGACAAACTCAGAAAAAGCTTTCCTACGCGCCACAATCTCTTGAGAAAGATCGGTAGCAAAGTGTTGGCGCCCCAGCGAAATGTAGCAGCGAAGCATCCCCCAGCGAAATGACCCTCCTCAACTCAACCCAACCCCCCAACCACCCCTCCGCTCCCCTCAAAGTGCTCACGGACAACTCCCACCGCCGAGTGGATATTTGCACAGGCAGCGCAGCGCAATCGAGACAAAGACCCTACGAAAGCCCCCGAACCTCACCAACGCAGATCCATCGCTAAAGCTTCCCTTTTTACTGGGCAGTGGGGCTAATGGCAAAGCGAAGAGCACCATGATCGACGATTCGATGGATCTTCCCAACGTGGCAGGTTGGACGGTCGGGGAGGTGTAGAGGGGAGGGACTTGATGTGGCAATGTGCTGCGGTTAATAGCTGGTAACTTGATGAGCGGTAGGCTGTGGGATGACGTTGGGGGAGTTGTGGAAGGTATTGGAAGTTGTATGGTGCTTCATTTGAATTACGTGTATACCGTTATTTACTCAAGTTGCAGCTGGGTATTAATATTGCACGATGCTATATGGGGCGCTTGTGTAAATGTAGAAATGTTGCAGCTCGCTCTGTTGTATCGTCTGCCTCGCAGCATTTTGCATCAAGAGATGATAATCCAGATGATAATCCGCTGTCCTGAAGCCATCGAATCGTACACTCAAGCCTACACGCTTAATCCAGCTTGATATCGAAACTCGTCCCGCACCCGCAACTGCTCGTCGCGCCCGGAATCCCCGTAACCTTGAACTGGCTCCCAATCAACTCCATGGTGTAGTCGATGGTGCTCCCGTTCAGCAGCTCCAGCGAGCTCTCGTCAACGACCACCTTCTCGCCCTTTGAGCCTTCAAACACCGTGTCCTCGTCTGTGGGCGGTTCTTTGGCGAGGTCGGTGAGCGACATGAGGTACTGGAAGCCGTGGCAGCCGCCGGACTCGATGCTGACGCGCAAAGCGGAGTTGGGGTTCGCGTCTTTCTGCGCGATGCTGGACAGGCGGTGCGAGGCCCGCGGGGATATGGAGATACGCATGGGGGCGCCGGAGTCGTCGGTGCGTGGGTGCAGGATTGCGTGGGCGGGCGTCGCAGCGGAGGGATCGGTGGCGGTGGAAAGTGTGCGGCGGGAAGTCTGTGCGACTGCGGCCACGCGGCTGCTCTTCCTGAATGCAGAGGCCGGCCGTGAGGCCCTGGGAAGTGCTGACGGCGCCAGGAAATCGAGATAGAGCTGTGATGTGGCGGCGGCGGTCCGGCTGTATGCTCGCGCGGTGGTGGGTGTCATGTGAGTGGGCCTGGCGGTGCGCACTGCTACCTTCCTCGCTGCCCGCAGGCACGCCGTGCACATGGTCGACGGTGAAGCCATGGCTGTGGTGTTGATGACGCGCGCTCCGACGGCTGTGTTCGAGGTCCTGTTCGAGCTGTCGCCGGACGCTGCAGCCAATCGCAGCCGAGCGCCCGACCGAACAATCGAGACTCAGGAACCGTTAGCAGCCCCACCTTCGAGCCCCGCCTGCTCTGAGCAACCCATCCGCCAGCACCGAGAGCTATTTTCAGAGCCGCTTCCTTAAATACTACCTGCAGCTGCTCCTAGGCCTTCTTCGCCTCTCACCAGCACCTTCAGTCGCTGCATCACCGCACAGTCGCTTGTTTCGTACGCGCAATCGACATGCCAGGGTCCAAGAATCCTTATCTGTCGATAGCTGACGCCGAGCTGTGCTCGGAGGCGTTTGCAACGAAGGAGGACGAGAAGGATGAATTGAGCCAGCTCAGGAGAGAATTCGTCATCCCCAAGAAAGGCGACCTCAGCAACAAAAGTTTTGGCTTCCAGCGAAAGGCGGAAGAAGTTGGCAAGACCGCGACGCAGACCGACGACGGCGAAGAGTCGATCTACTTCTGTGGCAACTCGCTTGGTCTGCAGCCGCGGAGAACAAAAGAGTATGTCAACAGGTACCTGGATACCTGGGCCTCAAAAGGTGTTTTCGGCCACTTTACAGACTACGAGGGGGGCTTGCCACCATGGCTGCACCTGGACGATGCGACCAAGCAGCCGTCATCCAAGATTGTCGGCGCCCTCCCAAGCGAGGTTGTGGTCATGGAGACTTTGACCGCGAATCTGCATCTTCTGATGTCGAGCTTCTACCGACCCACAGCAGACCGGTGGAAGATCATCATCGAAGGAAAGGCCTTCCCTAGCGACCATGTAAGTCACTGCACCAGCACTTCTACCGCACCCAACTAACCTCCACAACAGTACGCCGCCCTTTCCCAGATCGCTCACCACAACCTCGACCCGTCCGCACTCGTCACCATCGAGCCGCCCTCGGCTTCCTCGCCCTACCTCTCGACCGAGCACATCCTCTCTGTCATCTCGCAACACGCTGCCACAACCGCCCTCGTCCTGCTGCCAGGCATACAATTCTACTCAGGCCAGTTTCTCGACATCGAGCTCATAACGCGCCACTGCCACTCCAACGGCATCCCCATCGGCTGGGACCTAGCCCATGCAGTCGGTAACGTGCCCCTGAAGCTGCACGACTGGAACGTCGACTTCGCAGCATGGTGCAACTACAAGTACATGAACGGCGGGCCTGGTGTGATTGGCGGTCTCTTCGTGCACGAGCAACACGGCAAGGTCGAACAACGCTCTGCCACTAAGTCTGACGCCACAGACACCACAGCTGGGAAGGCTAGTGGCAGTAATAGTGGGAGTAAAAAAGAGGCCAAGGAGACGCAATTGAGTTACAGACCCCGTCTCAGCGGCTGGTGGGGCAGCGACAAATCCAGTCGCTTCGCCATGGAAAACAATTTCGTACCCATCCCTGGCGCATCGGGCTTCCAGCTCTCCAACCCATCAGCGCTGGACATGACGTCCGTGCTTGCCTCGCTCGACGTCTTCAACCTGACTACCATGGACGCCCTGCGCGAGCGCAGCATACGTCTGACCGGATACCTGGAAGCGCGACTACTACGATATGAGGGCGGTGAACCCCCATACAAGATCATCACCCCCTCAAATCCCGCAGAGCGAGGCGCGCAGCTCAGTGTTCTGCTGAGCCCGGGCCTGCTGGACAGTGTGCAAGCGTACATCGAGGAGCACGGCGTAGTCGTTGATGAGCGGAAACCAGACGTCCTCCGTGTCGCTCCTGCGCCTTTGTACAACAATTTCCATGATATCCACCGCTTCATTACAGTCTTCCATGAGGCGTGTCGCAGGGCTGTGGCGGGGAAGAAGCAGACGCGCGGCCAGGAGGGCGTGCCAGAGGCCATTGCTGCGACGTAAGCACTGGATGTGGAAGGAGTGGGAAGAGGAGTGAAGAGGCGAAGCGGACCTTTTGATTCGTGGTTTGATAGCAATACTTTATACCCCACTAACACTATTTATCTCACTACGATACTCTGCATAATCGTAATATCAAAAGTTGCTCTTTCCACAAACTCTCCCATGCACCTGACTGTACGCACAGCAATGTTGTAGCCGTAAGATTCAATCATTCGAAGAGAGGCAAAGCGTACTATATACCAAACCCCTTCGCCATGACATGACATGATGAAAATATATTCAACACCCAACCAAACGCCCGCTATCCATGAGTACGGAAAAAAGTATCAGAGCACCAGCCTATTTGAGACTGAAGGAAAAAAGACTATCCATCTGCACCCACTGCCGGCCGTTCCTCTCCAACCACGCGCCCACAACACCCTTGAGTGTCTCGCACCTCCCGCGATTAAGCTCGGCGAGGACCTTCATCTTCTCCTTCGTCTCGACTGCTTCAGCGTGTCCTGCCTTGCCCACGCGGTCCACGTCGAACAAGGACTGCAGATACAAGAGCTGATTCCACACGTCCTTCTCGCCTATCGTCCAGCGCATCCTGCCGAGACAGTCTTTCGCTAGGCCTTTCGGCCCCAGACATCTACTGCCGTACACGGAGATGGAGCGCGTGTGCAGAGAGCACGCTGGGTCGTCGCATGCAACCTGGCCCTCGTAGTAGCTGGCGAGCAGTTGTCTGATCTGGCTCTCGATCTGGGCGACGATGGAGATGGTGGGCAGGATACTGTTGCACTGAGTGTTTGCACAGGTAATGCCCTCGTGTGAGAGGGAGCGGGTGCGCGGATCTGCGACGCCGTGGAACGGCGCAGTGGAAGCGCAGACGCGGCAGCGGAGGAACAGCGGAGCGCATTTTTCGAAGCGCACCGCGTCTGGGATCTGCGACTCCAGCGGCTGGATCCCGGCTTCCTGTCTTTCCCCGTCTGTCACTGTGCTGACCCGGTACTTGGACGTGTCGAGCCCGAGGCAAGCAGCTAGCAGGGTGATATTTGTCCCGCTGATGGGCGCGCATAATCTCTCTACGGGCGGAAGAATCTGCTTGTGTAGGTAGTAGTCGATATCTGGCTTCAGCTCGCTGCTGGGCTTGAGCACTTCGTCCACGGGGTATGCGTTCTTTGCGGCATTTTCGGCGGAGCCAGATGAGTCGCCTGTGATGATGAAGGACATCACATCTTTGGCTTTAACGTGTTTCCCCTTTGCTTGTAGGCGCAGGGCGACTTGAACGCTGGGCATAGAGGCGCCGTTGGGATATTGATCTGGGTTCTTTCCCAGCTGCGTGTAGATTGTGTATTTGCGTGTTGGGATTGAGTACTCGCGCATCTTTTTGCTTAGGTCGCGCAGGTGGCTGTGGATTTTCTCGACGACTGTTTCCGGATCTTCACCACTAAGGAGGAAGTTTAAGAGTTCGCTACAACATGTTAGTATATGTGCAGCTGTGAACTAGGAACAGGCACTCACGTAGAGGTTTCCTTAGAGAGAGCACAGTATTCTCTGCGCCTCATGTCGAGACCCTTGACCTCAAGTTTCTCGATGTATTTACCGTCAACTGGCACCATGTTAATAGCGGCGTACTTCTTCTTGGCGTGCAGAAGAATGCGGCGGAAGACATTGTCAATATCGATTTCCAGCAGTCTGTAGCTGTCGTTGACTTCTTTCTTGAACTCGTTACCAAGCTTGAGCGCGTCCTGGATGTTGTCGACGTTGGTGTTGATCATGACAGAGTCAGTGTCACCATAGATAACGCGAAGCATCTTCTCTTCCGCCATATCCTTGGTTCGTCGCAGAATCTCACGACCCTTGTATGTGGTGAGCATAGCCAGCGGTCGCGCGTAGAAACGTGACTTGGTGTACCCCAGACAACCATACATGGAATTAGCAGTCAGTTTCAAGGCGAGCTGCTTGATGTCCCATGTGGCTAGCTGGTCTGTGGTTGCAGACTTGTCCTTCATGAGCTTCTTGACCTCGCGACGGCGAGATACAAGCGTGGCAATAAGACGAGGTAGGATGCCTTGGTCTTGGTTTGTGGGTACCTCAGGCACCTTGTCCTCATCCTCGGCCAAGTCCGATCGCTCTACTGTTGTGAAACAGATGTTGAACTCCTGGATGATACTGGGGTACAGAGAGTTGAAGTCCATAACAAGGATGAACTTGTCATAGAGACCCTTTTCAGGTTCAAAGACAAGACCACCCTTGAACTTGTCCTTCTTCTTCGCATCAATACCCTCTTCACCTTCAGCGTTCTCCTCCTCAACCTTGATCTTGCCCTTACCCCATTGCTTGTCAGGGCAAATGTACTGATTCTTGTGAAACTCGTGGAGCAGAATGTACTCGTTTCGCTCAGCACGGGTACCGCTCAATGTACGAGCCCACGAGTTACCAGCAAGGTTTGTCAAGACCTTGGTAAGAGGGAGCATCTGCACCTTCATCGAGATGGCAGCGATGAAATAGGCATCAGCCTGACAGTGCTTGACATAATTCAGCAGCCCTTCTTTAGTAGTAGCCCAGCTCTTCAGTGCAGCTTCGTTGTCTAACTCTTCGCGCCGCTTATTGAGAACAAGCTGGCACATCTCCTCTAAGCTCCAGGACTGGCACTTGGTCATAAGAGACTTTCCAAGATCATTGGCCAAATCACAAAGTAAGCGGCCAGCAGCCAGCTGCTTCTCAGCGAAGAAGCTCCCGCCGCCCTTTCCAAAGTTCTTTGGCCAGTCACTCCTTTTAAGACGGCCCACTCGGTGCCATCCCGGAGTCTTGTTCTCGCGAAGACGGTTAAGGAGGACACTATAGTCGACATCATCCAGGCGATGGCCAATGAGCACATCTGGATCGTGGCGCTGGAACATAGCCATAAGCAAGCTGAGTAATTCCTTCTCAGTCTTCATGAGCGAAAAGTTGCCTTTGAGTTTAGCAACTTCAGGCTGGAATCCAACTGGGAAAGCGGCGCCGTTTGGTCGCATTATGGTGAAGCTCTTGCATGGCATCTCATCGATCGAGGTTGTGTCTGTAAGCGAGAAGTTGTCGTAGATCATTGCGCTTGCCATAAGAATCTCTTGTTTGTTGTCCTTTGCGTTAAACGCTGTGCGCAGCGACAGACTCATAAGAGTCATAGGAGGAGCATCAAGGTTGTCTGAGTTGCTGAGGACTGCGATATTGGTGGGCTTTGTGACTGATACCTCAAGCTTACACCACGACGCGTTGTGGATCGCACCGCAGTCTGCATCAGCAATCTTCAGCCAACAAGGGCCCATCACATTCTTTCCCAGAACAAACTGTTCAAAAAGAGAAGTGTTCGTACCGAAGACTCGGGAGAAGGTCTCTCCTGTCAACTCGGCAGAAAGAGGCATCTTGTCGTAGCCATACAGCAGCTGGAGATAGTCTGCCTCTTTGGGCACGTCTGGCAGCTCAAAGGCATATTTTCTCGTGCAAGGCTTAATCTTGTGCATCGTAACGCGATGCTTCGACATGATTGAGTCAACCTCTTCGTAGACGTCGCTCATCTCAACTTCCTGGTCCGTGGCTACACCTCTGATATGGCGGTACTCACGTGGCAGGAAGTAAAGCTCCCTAAAGACATTGTCGATCTTGACGAAACAACTTACGTATCCGCCTGTTGTCCTATCTTTGACTTTGCCGAAGAGGCACAAACTGCCATTGATCTCTGTGTAGTCGGTCCAGAACATGTGGAGACTGCCGTCCTCTTCTAACACTGATTCTGCCTTCATCTTACCCACACCTGTGGTTTGTGGAGCTGGGCTGCTCATAACATTGAGCTTGCTCGTGACGTCGTTCCAGGAGGACGCATCTATCGAGGCCGTGGAGGGTCCTACAGGAGATGAGCTGGCTGGTGTCGGGTAGTCCGCTTTCTTGATCTTGGCTACGGGACGTCTTCCAGCCATGTTCACACTAGCAACAGGCACACCGTTGTGTCCGGTAGGCAGAGCTACTTCCATCAAATCCTCCTCCTCTTCTTCGAATTTCACCACAGGCTTCGACCTTCGCTCGACAGCCTTAGTGACGGGCGATGAGGGCAAGACTGCGTCGCTCATGGGTACATCGTCATCGTTGAACGTGGGCAGATCATCGTCGTCTGCGTATGTGTGCGTCGCTGGCGGCGTGTTTGGCATGTAAGAATCAGAGTCGTTGCTCCGTCTTGTCTTTGCAGCAGGTCTGTTCTCTGGTACTGGCGGAGACAAGACTCGCGTCTTTCTTCGAGCTTCAGTCTTCACAGGACGTGTACGCGGTGCGGAACGGCTAGCGGTGTTCGTGTCGATTTCGCCAAGTAGGTCGTCCATGAAGTCGACATCGGCCGCACTGGCCACAGGCTAGACAAGTCAATCTCGGTTTGCTGAGCTACCGCAGGTAACTTTTTCAATTACCTTCGGTTTTGGCGCTTTTGCTGCAGTCTTGGCGCCAAAGTACTTGCTGATGCCATTGTTGATCTTTTCCTGTTTCTCTGCGTCTTCCTCTCGTTTTCTCTTAGCTGCTACGTGTTAGTCGCGCCTTAATCAATTTTCTGCAATTGCATACCAGCCTTGCCTTTGGGCCGCTCATCTTCTTCCTCGCTATCCGTGGCAGCGTATTTGTAGCGGCCCTGGCCATCATCCCACTCTTCTCTGCCATCGTCAACGTACCCCTCGCCATTGTCGTCTACAATGAAGTCGTCCTGGTCTAGCCTGTTTCGGACAATCTTCTTGTACCCCTCATCGTCGACTGTATCGTACAGGTCCTCTTCTTCGGCGACTTCGTATGTGGAAAGGCGCGTCTTGCCAGCAGCGCGCAATGCTCGCAGCTCTGCTAACTTTGCTGCGCGCGACATGATGTATTATGAGGTATATAGAATCGAGACAAGAAGAAAATAAACAAGGGGCTCGTGCAAGAGGGTTGAGGGATGTTGTGGGTGCGTCGAGGGCTGGAGGGACAGCGCGTGCCGTGAAGCGGTTTAGGATCGCGCTAGTCTGTGGACGCGACGCGTTTTCCACTTACGCCCAAAATACCCTAGCGTACTTTGCCATTCAGTTCTCCCATTTGTTCACGTCATGACCCTAGACGCTTGTATCACCACCGCAGGATATGCAATATGGCTTCAGTATCAAAAGTTCCTTTAGTATGGATAGATTGCGAGGTACGTATGAGAGTTTATATTGTATGAGATGTATTGACGCCTGCAGATGACTGGCCTGGACACCAGCAAAGATACCATTATGTCTCTTGCCGCATTCGTTACTGATGCAGACCTGAACATACTCGACGAAGAAGGCTATGAAGCTATCATCCACCACGATAAAGAGCAGCTTGACAAGATGGGCGAGTGGTGCACAAGACACCATGGCGATTCCGGACTGACGCAGGCTTGTCTTGATTCTACTACCCCCGCAGAGGCGGCTGCTGAAGGCTTGTTGCAGTACATCAAGCGGTTTGCGCCTGATCGTCGCACTGCACTTATTGCTGGCAACTCTATCCATGCCGACAGAGGGTTTCTTGTGCTACCACCATACAAGCCAATCATCGATCACCTCCATTACAGGATCTTCGACGTCAGCAGTATCAAGGAAGCTGCACGAAGATGGGCGCCGAAAGAGACCTTGAAGAAGATACCCAGGAAGCAGATGCTCCATGAAGCTCGAGCGGATATCTTAGAAAGTATCGAAGAAGCTAAGTTTTATCGCGAAGCCTTTTTCTTGAAGAAGGACTCGGATACGACAGAGCAGAAACGATAGGTTCATCGGATGATCCGACATGCTGCCTGGCTACAGTAGGCAGCACGGGCAGGGCGCTTAAAGCCTGATGATCGATCCAGCCTCGGTATCTCGCCCTCCCTTACCCACGGCCGCGTCTCATAAATTGAATTCGATCAATTAGCGAGAGCAAAAATAGCACCCCACGATGAATTACTGTGAAAAAAGTACGCCTGGTGACCCACAATTGACTCGCAAGGAAACAGCTAGTCTGCCCACCTTGGAGCTTTCTTCCTTCAGCCCTATTGCCAGCCACCAGCCGCTGCGTACTGTTCGCAACTTCGAATGGTCTGCTAGGCTTAGAACCTAAGTCGTTACGATTGGGTAATGAGGTTTGCCTAGTTCAAGACGCCAGGATGCTCCTACCGTACGTTCAACGGAGCATGGCGACTTCACGCTGCTGCGAGGGACATGTGTCTACAGATGTATGAATGGCGAGCTTATTAAGTATGCAGAGGGCAGATGGAGAAATTTGAAGCTACGATAGTAGGGATCTTGAAGACAATATCTAGAAAACAAATGTTTCACAAAGATATAGCGGACATTATAGGAGCATCGAGGAAACTAAATTTTACCTCAAGGTGTTCTTCGCAAAGAAAGAGCCGGAAACACTGGATGGATCAAACGCAGTATTTGAAAGCTACAGCTCTAATCATCTTCTGATTTCTGAAATCTTAGAGAAAACATTTTGATGAAATCCACGTATATCTAAAGAATAACGGTTGATAGGCACCTAGTTAGAAAATGCAGCCTATCCAGCAGAGCAGTTGCAAAATAGCTGCCACAAAGGCGACGAATCACGTTAATGTTTGGAAGCTTCATCCACATGCAGCCAATTCCAGACAGACTGGTAAGGCGATAGAGGTCTTATTACTTGTCAAACCACACTCGGTCTTGAACCCAGACATGAAGCTGGCAGGCCTGAAGTTCATGCTCAGGGTGCATGTCGCCAGGGTATCAAGCCGGGGAATGGCAACGATGTTGTGGTAGAGCTAGACGCAGAGACTTGCCAGACAAAATGGAGCCCACTACGTGCTCCTAGGAACTTCAAGGTAATAGCACTTGTGCTTTCGCCACGCAGCGGTCGAGTTGAGGAAACTAGGAACTATAAAGGACTCATTACAACTTGAAGTCCACTGCATCGCGCTAGCAGCAAGCGCACACAAGCTGTCATCATATGCTGGCCTGAAAGATGACTGTAAAGTATCAGATGACTGCACTGAATCAGGGAGTTGTCGTCCAGCTCACAGTGACCGTCCGTGTTCGATTGTGAACGGCGTCGTTCGTGTGCATATCTGCCGGAGCTAACCATTCCGGGAATAACACACCGTCGGGCTGCGTGACGTCGGGGTTTCTGCGGCGGGCCGCTTTACGCCCAAGCGTGTGATTCCCGGTATCTTAGTGCAGATAAGAGATTTGGTCATTTTCTGCAGCCTCTGGCTGTTTATTCTTCCTCTACACCAGAACGGAATGCTTGCCTGCTGACATTCATCGACGCTGGGGGCGTCGACTTCATTAGAAGTTTCTCTACGATTTCGATTGCACTAAATCAGCCGGGCCGGTTTACAACCAGCCCATAGAGATTTTCTGCCCGATGGCCGCCCCACAAACGGATTATGAAGAAGTCATCCCAGGCACGCGACGCCTCTATGATGAAAATGGCAACAATTTACCCGGAGATGCTTCGCTCCTGAAACATGGCGATATCGTCCTTGTGCCGCAGCCATCGGAGTCGCCGAATGATCCATTGCGATGGTCTAAACCAAGGAAGATACGGCACTCCATTCTGGTCCTGTACATAGTCGGTTTAACAGCTGCAACGTCCAATAATGCTGGATCCGGATCAGACGGTGTCAATGAGGAGTATGGAATCAGCTACGATGTTTTCAATACCGGTGCCGGCGTTTTGTTTATTGCCATCGGATACTGGACTCTACTGAGTTCGCCATTGGTCCACTTGTATGGACGCCGTCTTGGATATCTTATCTCTATGCTGTTCAACATCGGTGGTCTCATCTGGTATGGCCGCATCACCAATGTTGCAGGTGTAGTTTGGAGTCAGCTGTTCGTCGGCGCAGCCGAGTCGGTTGGCGAAGCTACCGTTCAACTCTCGCTGCTTGACATATGGTTCGAGCACCAGACTGGTAGTGTCTTGGGTATTTACACCTTCGCAACTGCCATTGGTACTTACTTAGGACCGCTGATTGGAGCGCACCTGGCCAGTGGACTTGGCTGGCGGTGGATCGGCTACGCGGGTGCCATCATCTGCGGCGTTAGCCTTCTCGTCCTTTTCTTCGGTCTTGAAGAGACGGAGTTCAACCGCGATCGCTATCTGACCGGAAATAGAGACCGATATATGGTAGATGCTGCCCATCCGGTACCGGAGAAGACCGCGGAACATGCACCACTTGGGATCTTACCGGATGTTAAAGACTCTACCTCTATAGACCGCAATGTGGAGACTGCCAATGGACCCGAGAAGGTTGTGCAGCCCGCAGAGAAGCACGACAGCAACGAGGACTCATTTAACAACGCTGAAGACGGGTACCCTTCTGAAACTACTCGCAACGGAATGTCTTCGTCGTACGCCCGTCGCAAGACCTACTGGGACCGTATCAAAATCATCACACCTGCCCCTAACCTCCAGGGCACCGGCGCCAAGCAATACCTCAATCGCCTATGGCACACCCTGCGCGTCTTCACCTTCCCAGCTGTCTGGTACGCTGGTTTGCAGTGGGGTCTGCAAAACATCTGCCTCACATTCTATCTAACCGTGCAAGAGGACTGGTGGTACAACGAGCCTTGGAACTACACCCAGACTGAAGTCGGCAACATGAATCTGCCCACCCTTATCGGTAGTTTGATTGGGTGTGCGTACGGCGGTTATGGCAGTGACAAGTTCATGCAGTGGATGATCAAGCGTAACAAAGGCGTCATGGAGGCCGAGTTTCGTCTGCATCTCATGGCACTTTGCACGCTTGTATTCCCGACTGGCATGTGGCTGTTTGGTATTGGTTCTGCGCGTGGATGGGACTGGCCTGTGCCGTATGTGGGCTTGGGGTTTATTGGCTTTGGATATGGCTGCGCTGGCGACCTGAGTCTGTCCTATCTTGCTGACTCTTTCCCGTACGTTTCTTTACTCTTTGTGATATGAATTTTGCTAACACTTTGGTAGTGACATGGTTCTCGAGGGCATGGTGGGTGTCGCTGTTATCAACAACACTATAGCCATGTTGTTCACCTTCGTTGCGAGTTACTGGATTGACTCTGGGATGGAGAACTGCTTCATTGTCCTCGGTGTGCTCAGCTTCGTTATCATGGCGTCGAGTTGGCCTATGATTGTTTATGGCAAGCGCACTCGTCGCTGGGCGAGAGACAGGTACCTGAAGTTCGTTGAGATCCGTGACGGATTTTCGAAGTAGGTTCTCTTGCAATGTCATAAAACGTCAGGACGAAAGCACGCAGCAACATTTACAACCATTGCTTGATGTCAAAGAAGATGGAAGGGGAGGTAGTGGATCCTGCGACCTTGAAGTGCTCTGCAAGAGAGTCGGATTTGGAGAAAGAAGGGGGGGGGGGGGGGGGCTGCAGTGGACGTGGCTATCGTACATAATGATGTGGAGTTGCATACAAGGAAGTGGAGTTGTATATACAATATACGCGGCTGCCACGCGTGTTGCTATTGATGCACGTAGCCCTGAAACTTTGTCAACTGAAGACCAAAACGCAGCCCAACAGGTCTTATATGAAATCTCGTCTCGGAGTTTAAGTGCCAAGATGTATATCTGCCGTCGTCTATGCTGAAGCCATGATGCACAACTTTGAGATTGCATCCGGCAAAGGGGAGTGTTCACTTCTGTTTTGAGGATACCAGACTAGTGGTTTTGGCTCGGCAGATCGACACATTCCCCACTTCTCGCACGGGCTCTGCCACGTTCAGGACCGCGACACTCGCCTCGCACTCCTTTTGCGATTCAGGCGCTCCTCCAAGCCGCACGTTCTTCCATATTGCCATGTCAGCCGCCAATAACCCCTGTGCTCGAACGCCTGGTAAGGTGCACGCCGGCTGGGCAGCACTGCTTCCGCGGATATACATATCCTCACAGGTAAGAAGAAACCTCCAGACTCTGCAGAGATGCGGTCGGAGTCGCAGGTCAAGTTCTACGAAGGTTGCACGGCATGACAATCAGGAATCTCGTATATTCGTTGTTCATTGGCTGTCCCATACAGCTTTTCTTGTCAACTCCACGGGGCTGCCGCTTCGCACGGGCGTTGAAGCTAACGCCGGCAGCTCCGAGTCTTACTTCGTATTGTCACAGCGTCAGCACTCCAGTGCCCACATGAAAAGACTAGCGATTTCGCGGCACGAAGCCCTCAAGGTGCCAAGCAAGTCACAGTTCTGCATACGACTGCGAGAGCGTTTCTGTAGCACTTGCAGTGCTTTGTTATGTTGTCCAACTAGAGGCTCGTATTGCAACTACTCCGCGTCGTATTCCGAGTGTCCTTCACCGTGCCAGCATCTGATCCAAAATCATTGGTGCCTGCCAATGCTAGCGAAGGATGACTGCAGTCCTTGTTCATTATGAAAAGCGGTGGAGTCTCACAGCCAAGACATGAAAAGGTTCAACTACGTGCAGTCCGCGTGGCTAGATTTCAGCTGAACACCCGCTACTAATGCTACTTCCGGTTAGTATTCAGCCCAATGCTGCTCGTCGGATGTGGAAATTGTGAAAGTTTGACTAGGCAACTTCGCACGATGGTCTAAACGAGAACACTCGCTCGGGTAATGCTCCGTTTTAACTTGTTGAGACTGGTAAGGCCGTTCGTCGATACAAGGTGTTAGGAGATGACGGTGCTGTTCAGTGAAAAGCCTTCGGCACCCCATCACATAGAGGGAAGCATACCTGCTGGCAATCAAATCTCTTGATCAGTCGTTCACTACTACAAGTCGCCGCTCGTTTCCAAATAATTCTACACTTTCGATCACTGATCTCGTCTGATCATTGATCAAGATTGACAACACCTTTGCTATAGTCAGCCTTCATTCGCTACTATCTCTACCAAGGTGCACATATTTTAAAGGTCAATCCAACTATATATCTACCATCTTGGCCTTTGACCGAAAGGTGCCAATCAAATCAAGATGGTCAAACTCGAAATGGGTATATGGGCTGGCATCGCAGCAGGCGGTGTCATGGTCATGCTTATCCTCTTACCGATCTTGGGCTGCATATTCTCGCGGAACAAGAAAGCAAAGGTCGCTGGATTGGAGGAGTCGGCAGCAGAGAAGGGAGAGGTCGTTTATTCAGCGCCAGTACAAGCACCAGCGCCAGCGAGACCAGCAAATGCGATGCTTCAGAAGCCCGGTGCGCAAATCAGCCAGCACGAGGTCGGAGTGCGCGCACAACCACCGAAACAGAGCATATCACCAAGCTATCAGAGCCAGGCATCGTCATTGTCGCCACAGTCACCACTTAGGAACTCGACACCAAGTCCGCCTCATATGTGATCGATGTGGGTGGAACCATCGCGTTGAGAGCGTTCAGGTAGAGCGAGGGACTTTTGAAAGACAGCCAGGTCGTGAATCAACTTGACTTGCCTATACTGGAGGAAGATGGAAAGAAGGGCACTCATGAGCTTCTACACGGCTTTGTGTGGTAATGAAGCTTCATTGTACCACTAGGACAGCCACTACTACTTACGACACCGGCGTTACCTTGCGAAAATCTGACTCTGCTACAACACTCAACAAGAACCTATCCAATCGGTAGGAACCATTTACAATGTTTCGCATAACATGTTCGTCCGTGTCTCTGTGCAGTCATTTTTCTCACTACTCGGCCTAACTATAAGTCTTATTATGCTTTGCACATCCCGAACACCTGAATCCTATACCAGCGGCACGCTCGCCTCGCAACAATTGCAGCAGTCATGATTGACTTCGTCATAAGTACTAACCTTGCCAATCGATCTAGGCCTTTATCATCACCCCACCACACAGACACCCACGCTGCGTGAGTATCTAGACATCGCCTGCCATAATCAGTGCGGTTCCCGACAACATGGTAGACGATAGGGTGCTTTGCTGCAAGTCAAGGCTACAATCTTACAATGACATAAGAATTGGGGCACAAGATGAAGGTATTAAAACTCAATAAGCACCGCGATACAATTTATCGATGGGCAGAAACGTGATTCCACACTAGAACCTTCAGCTCACGAACATTCTCAAACCTAACGAAGCTTGACCAACGCATCTTCACAATGGCAAACAGTAACAACCTTGTGTGTATCATCCCGCAGATTGAGTCAGTCAAGGGTGTTGAGAACGTTAATGAGATTGCGGCTGTGCCTGGTGTGCACGCGCTGATGTTTGGACCGGGTGATGACACAATTTATGCCGATTTAGACCTCTCGAGCGCGTTGAGTGGCGTGCCACATCCCGAGTTGGCGAAGTCGATGGGCAAATTTGGCGCGGCGGCGCATAGAAATGGACTGCCGATCTTTGGGTAAGTCAGCCTAGTTAATGATGCTGGCAGGTTGGCTAATCGTTGATAGTGGTGCGTTGAGCGTCGATATGGTCCCAATGTTGATACAGCAGGGCTTCCGAGCGATTGCTGTGCAGTGTGACGTCTGGGGATTGTCAAAGTTGATTTATGGCTATCTGACGCAGGCTAGGGCTGTTGCTAGGCAAGTTGCTGCTGAGGAAAACGGAAAAACAAATGGTGCTGAAGTGTAAAGTACGAGAAATTATTGCAGCAACTTCAACACAGTTCTTGAGACACCATTAGGACTTTCGTGTTGAAAGACTCATGTCAGAAAGTCTGGTCTTTTTTCTGATGATATTTGGCTCATGCGTCATCTCAGAAGAAATCGAATGCCTCTCTGGACCATGTCCATGTGCCCTGTACACCAGGCAACGAGTCCAACACGTATGACCGGATACTCTCCGACGTAGCATCATCCTCAATATTGAGAAACTTTGTAGAACCTGGCATATTCCAGGTCCATAGACCTAGGCGACGAAAGCACCTCTGTCTCCTCATATAGTAAAGCAGATCCCTCTGCTCACCTTCTGGCAGAGCTTGGTAATGTGCATTTTCGTCCTGCTGGGAGGCAGAATGGTCCACGTAGTGAGGCACGCGGACTGGTAACGTCAATGTGTGTTCCACAGTCAGAGGCTCCAGCAGCAGACAGTATATTCGGTAGCTTGTCAAACTAGAGTGAGAATAAGTCAAGATCGAGGTGGTGTTCTCCGTTCCCAGAAACAATGCGGTAACGTTGGTGAGATCCTGGTCGTTCCGACTGTCGAACTGGAAGCTACCATATTTGGCGTGGACGGAAGCGATTTGATTGAAAGGACCTTCCAAAATGTTTCCAGTAACGTGTAAGTTAGGTTCAAAATGAGTATAATCAAGTCGAGACCCTTCGTACAAGAATAGACCAATATCGAGAGGGTAGCTATCTTTGGGCAGTATCCGGACTTGAAGGTTAGATCGGCTCGAAATAAATCTTCGAGGTTTCATATATTCTCCAACCGCTTCGCTGCCTTCATACTGTGTCTTAACAGAAGCCCAAGACCACGATGGGAAAGCTAGAGGAAACGTCAGTGGCTCCGAAGGGTAGCCCCGATGCATGACCGTCCAGGTTAGAGCTTGAATGAATTCAGCCAGATGATTTTTGGGGTTGGAGAAGTGATTTCGAATGATAGGAATCCCATAGAAATGGACGAGAGTGGCCGATCCTTTGACCATGACAGAGGCGTTACATATGCCCGAAAATGCATGAATGATGTCTGCGTTTACTGACAAATGCCTTTGAAAGTATTCAGTTACGCGAGCTTGGCAGTCCATAATGGCACTTTCTTCAAAAACAGGGAAGACTCGAAACCGCGCGTACAAAGGCGAATGAGACGCAGTAGCAGCTGTGTTGAAACCTTCGAGGTACACAGCATCTCCACACTGAAAGTACATTTGGGAGTCAGTAAAAACTAGACGTCGACGTGAGAGTAGCATTTCCTGGTAGGTCCATCCACGACTGTTCCATGTTGACGTGTTGATCTGCTCACGGATGTTTTCTGTAGACACAAAAGTATGTGTCCCGAACGAGAGATACAGTTGATGACGTCTTGGTGTATTGTGAACCCCAGGGAGACCGTAATGAGGGTCGAGGCCAGCTGAAGCTACGATTGTAACTTCGGCGCCCTGATAGATCTGGCCCATATCGCGAATGATGATATGCTTCTCGTCCAGGTTACTTTGATCAATACAGTATCGATCAACCCAGAGATACTGTATCCCCATCTCAAGAGTTACTAGCATTGCATCCGTGATAGTTCGCGGTATGTTCTTAAGAGTTTCGGTCAAACCTTTCTGCTGACTTGTAGATTGCGTGCCCCAGACGTAGCTCAGACAGGCATACGGCTCCTGTTCGCCGATGACGCATAGTCGTTTCTCTCTGCAATCGATGACCCGCAGCGAATCACTCCTTGTATGTGGGTGCGAACAGCTATCATGAGAAGATTGACACGTATTCAGCCATTGCCTAACCAAGTCAAAGTCCGACGAAGCTGCCTTCAGTGTCCGGGTGAGAGTGACTGGAGGCTTGGCGGGTGATTCAGTTTGGATAAATGCTGTTGCTGGATAGAAGTCGAAATCGAAGTCAAGGACGCGATTGAATTCCATAAATCGCACACGGAAGTAAATACCACTCCATTCGCCAACCTGAATCTGGCGAAAGTCGAGGGTGAAGGAGTCATGATTAGATACTCGTGCACGAACAGTCTTGAGCGCGGTAAATATATAGCCATACTGTGTACACAGCTCACAACTCTTCTTTAGAGATGCCTTCTCGATGAAGGCAATTGTACCTCTTCCTTTTTTGGTCCGTCTCTTTACATAAGATGCCAGGTCCAGTTCGCGACACCGATCACAGAGTCCAACAAAGGGTTTGAGGATATTGTTTTGTACAACGGCTGGTTTCAATGGCTGTCGCTCTACGACTGGTATCGTATCTCCCATTCTTGGTGAAACTCGAGGCGTCGAGACGGATACGTCTCATGGGGATGTGTATGCTGCAGTGGGGTCAAGCCTAGAACTCCAGATTGCAGGTAGTCAGCTCGACCCCGCCATGTTAGGCAACAAGGCTGTTCTTCCTTTCTTCTGCTATCATATCCTGTGAGTCAATCTCCCATCCCAAGCCAGCAAGGAAAGAGTCCCTGTCGCCATGTTGGGGTTCTGTATTTGTGATCCTTGCGGGAAAAAAGGATGAGTATGCAGTAAAAATGGGCTAACGAGTACGGAAAAGACTGCGAAGCGTAGAATGCACCGAAGATGCCAGCAAATGCATGCATTACGTCGTTTGTGTAGGCCAGATGTCTTTGGTAGTACTTTTTCATGTGGCTTCCTAGGTCAAAGATACTGTTGTGAGCGCCTTGAGGAGTAAACACTTGAAATGACACAGAACCACCGATACTCACGGCTGGTGCCGTAACGCCTGGATGCAGATCCTCGAGGCAATGTGTGGTGTGGCACTGAGAATGCATCCAGCAGTCTGTAAAGAGCAGGCAGCGAAGTGACAGGATGCAAAGATGATGGGCATAGGGGGGTGGTTTGTGTGGGGTAGGACAACGTGCGTTGTGAGCGGAGAGGTTGGCTTCGCGACATTGACTGCAAAGACTAGATTGAGAAGAACGGGAATGACAAAACAAGAAGAGGATAGCTGTCACAACGCAAAGGAATGGCAAGCGTTACAAAGAAGTTGAAATTACAAGAGTAAAAGGCATTTGAACGACTCGCTAAAACTCATGACGAAACGCCAAAACTATGTCTAATAATTAGAGGAACGATATGTTTACAGTGCGTTCAACCTGAAGGCACCTGCAGCTTCCCCATGTCTACACTCTTATGATACCTCTTACATGGCAACTCCGCGTGCTCATCCTCCTCCTCATCCTGATCAATATCAAACATCCTCCTCAACTCTTTACACGCAACCATATACTGCTGTCTCGCACCTGGCGATTCCCTGAGCGGATTCGGCGCCTTGTCCCAACCGTGCGCGGCGGGCACGCAATGGTAGTGCACACGCTTGCCCAGATCGTTCTGCAGCTTGTCCCTGAACCGCTCGCCCTCAGCGAGCAGCATATCCCACTCACAACAGAACATAACGATATCATCGGGCAGGGCTTCGAGCATGCGCGTCGGTGCTTGCCCAGGGCTGAGCCAGGGGTGTGCGAGGTCGAGGGAGGGTGGTTGGAGGTACGAATCGTCGAAGAGTTCTGTGAAGACAGCGGGGAGATTCTGGTCTGCGCGTGTGCACGTCGCTCTTCGTTGGGCGCGAGTAACGGTATAGTCTGTAGGCGGATAGAAAGACACTATCCCTCTTATCTTGACCACTCTGTTGTTGGCTGTCGTCATGACTGACACCGCCGGCCCTTCTTTGTATGACGATACAAGAGACAGCGACGATGCCCCTGTTTGGCGCATCATGGCGATTCGGTCGAGGCGCGACTGCTGGCGCACAAGTGGTATGCGTGAGCTAGAGCCACCTGCTGTGGCGGTCGAGTTCGCAGTCGGCGGAGGCTGGATGACGGCATTCGGTACGCTACCGGCGCGTCCATCGAGGATTCGTGCGCCTGTTGGCGTTCGGTCGAACAGCTCGCCCTGAAGACACAAGGGTACCGTAAAGCTCATGTTGCCGCCAGAAGAGAAACCCGAGACTGCGAATCGCTCTGAGTCAAGCATAAGCTCTTCTGCGTGCTGTGCAAGCCACAGTATTGCGTCTGCACCATCTTCTACGGCAGTAGGGAATGGGTATTCTGGGGCAAGGCGATATGCGACAGAAACGACAACTGCGCCAACCTCTTCGACAACGACGTTTGCCCAGCGCGCATCATCGTGCGCTGTTCCCAGGACGAAACCTCCGCCGTGGAAGTTGATAACGCAAGGGTATTTCTTGTTTCCTCTGAGTTTCTTGTAGCGCTTGTAGTCCTTCGGTACGTAGAAATGGATCCGAAATTTGCCTTTGATGGGTGAGACAGTAACATCGATGTCCCTATGAAACGCAGGTCGAGAGGGCCGAGGTCGTGCCATTTTATGGAGTGACATGCCAATCCCCATGAGAAACCTCCAGAACACGGCCTGCACGTGCAGCATCCATCTTGGTCGACTTCCAGGCATGGCGCGGGAACGTGAAATGGTGTAAATCGTGAGCACGAAGAGAACAGGAAAGAACTCAGCCCATCGCACGAAATAATGTCAGTAAGTGCACAATGCACCAGCGGGCCCGGGAAAGTGACGATCGCGCCGCGCTTAGTGGTGATTGGGACACTTGGCTGTGGTTACTATGCGCAAAAAGGAACTGTTCTGGAAGAGCGTTGCGCAATGCGCACGAGGCTTGTTTGATTATGACGTATGCTTTGCTGAGCGATAACGCCGCTGCGCAGCACTGGGCAGAGCACACCACTTGCACCGCTGAACTCGGAACCGGGCGCACTACATCAGCATTGCAAACCGCTCGCATCAATCTCGACACGCAAATATCGCACTGGTTGGCGTTTCTCCCAGACTTGTTCTTCCAGATTTGGAGAAGCATGAATTCATGCAACCCAACATTCGCATTAGTCGTGACTAGTAAGATGTACCATGGTACTGAATGCTCGGTCCGAGTCCAAACCGACAAGTTGACAGGAGTGACCCCATAGCAAACCAGCCATAACCAGATAACAAAGCAGAAACCTCGAAGCCAGCCGACGTGGTATAGGGCTGCTCAAGTCCTCAGAAAGCGCCGTACGCTCACCTGTTGATGCCATAAACCGTACAATGCAAGTAAAACAGACCAAACCAATGAGCGGTATAAAGCTGGCAGCGGAGCCAGGAGATCGAAAGGAGAAACGCCAGTCAGGTGTATGCAAATTCGACGCTGAGTAGAAACAAGGGTAGAGAAAGAGACTAGGCGTTGCGAATCCCAAAAACGTTATGCGTCGACAAACTCGTACTCGGCGTCCTCGGGCGCAACGTGCCTCTTCTTTGGAGCTGGCGACAAGAGGTCGCCATCGGCGTCCAGCACCTCGTACTCATTCTTGATCAACTTGTCTGTCTCACGGGTTTCGTATCGCTCGATTGCCTTCTCGAGGGCAACGTTCAAGATCTGGCTGCCGTGGGTTGGTCCTCGCTCAGCATCGTAAGAGTAAGCGACTTCAGCGTCTGGAGCTGGAGCAGTAGATGGGTGGTCGACTTCCTCGTCCGCCGACGAATCATCGCTGGCAACAGCCATGTCTTTATTCAGAGCAGTTCGAGTCTTCATTGGACCAGGGTAGGACGACCTGTGTGTGTCAGCACCCCTCTAGGTGCCTGGGGAATCACGGCAACTCACTTGATGTGGGGGAAGATACGAGCAGGGCGAGGCTTGCCGTCTTCGACGCGTCGACCAGGGCCAAACGACGGTCCGTTTGACCACTTCACCCTGCTGTCCTTGTCACGGCGGAACTCCTTGGCCTCGCTGCGGAGGTCGCTTGTGTAGGTCTGTTCAGAAGCCATGATGACTGTCTCGAAGGCCGGCTTCACTGGTATAAGTGATATGTCGACTGAAGGGTAGACTAAGAGCGCGATGGGATGGAGTAGGTAGCTAGTTAGGAGAGCGTGGTTGCGGAGGAGTGGTTGAGTGACGGAGTCAACAAATAGCAGGTATGACAGTTATGGCAGGTGTAATAAGCTCGGTAATGGGTGAAGGCGTGACTGGTGACTGGAAGCAGCTGTCTTAGGTCTCGGGTATGACTGTCTTGTTTGACTCAGGTTTAGGCAGGTAAGTGGCGATGCAGGTACTCAGATAGGGGATGGAGCTTATGAAAGCGCGGGGAAACTGTTTGCTCTTGCAGGAGAACCGCCCTTTATGCAGTGAACGACGTCGTAGGCGTCTTTGTTATCCACAGCATGGTCCCTGATAAGGAGCTTGGAGCTTGAGGCGCGGGAGGCTATTAGCTACGTGATCACCTGGGCCACCTCCGATACGCCGAGGCCCGTCAGCCCACTTTAGATCCGGTTTGACGCGTTCCGATGGCATCATCAGGGAATCATGCGCCTTGCCTTTGCAAACGTGGGTGGTCTGAAGGCTGAGCGTTGGTCGGGGTGCAGGTGCGATGCACTTGCACAAGCCTCGATCGCTGCGACCCCACATAATCTCGGCATCCCCAAACAGTAGCTGTCACGGCATCCCAACGTACGGAGTACATCCCGTCATCTCAATAACAAACACGCGGCTATCGATAGGCTCTGCATAGCAACCACCGCAGCTCTTATTGCCATCACAGTAAGATACTGGCCTTTCAAGCCGCTCCGGCCATATCATTTTGTTAGAGAGACTGCTGCGCAACGATGTACCCTCAACGAAGTGTGGCTAATTATACGACTAACCCCTCAAACTCAGCCTGATAACGACCCGGAACTGGCCGGTCATCAGTCTGCGCCCTTTGCGGCTAGGACGGCCATCTCTACCCGCGGACCCTTCCCCAGCAAGTACTCCATGACCTGCATTTCCATGGGAATGCGACGCTCGGTCCCCTGGGCGAGACCGCTGACACGAACCTCACCTTCGATCCTATCATTCAGCGTGTATCAGTAGCGTGCTAGAACGGCGTTATCATACTACGTAGTAGACAGTCGCCGTTCCTGGATGCTGCACTAACGCGTTCAAGTATGGTATGCTGCTGCCTCTTCACCCTCCTCATCGCTGCTCTCTACCAAGCCTACTTCGCTTGGAAGCACGTCTGGGAACCAACCATAGTCCTTGAAGTCGACCGTGTACTGGCCCATGCTGTCCTCGCTGACCTCTACCCCCTCTCTTCTCAAGGCATCAGCCTGATGGCTTGCTGCACCTGGTCCTCTTGGATGTTGTCAGACAAAGATCTCAAAGCAGGTAACACAGTAGGAGCGGTTTAGACGGAGACTAGGTACTAACCTTGGGCTGATTCCACCTTTGGAGTTAATTACGCGCTGCCAGGGCACGTTACCGCTGTGAAAGGCTGGGCTCGTCTTGTTTGGATCTATCGACGGCGGAGGCAGGTGCTTGAGACAGACGCCAACTTGTCTTTGACGTCACGTATTAGCAGCATAATAGCTAATGCGTCTTCGTGATACTTTGTCTTACCTTGGACACTGGGCTACGACAAGTCAGCGATCCAGCACTGTGTCACAATCATGCACATGGGGCGCTCACGTTTCCCAACCAGCCTTGCAATGTGCGCATAGCTTGTAACCTTGCCATGAGGCACTTCCTGAATTGCCTCGCAGACTGTTGTATGCCACAGCCACGCTTCTTCTGAGCGCGCGCCTGGCGCCATGATCAAGAGGTGTTGGATGTAACTGGTGGATGTAGCTGAAGACCTTCGCGTGTCCAAAACAACCAGAGATCTTGGTGAAGGCCTTCCTGAATGCCACCACGCAATAAAATGCGCATGTAATGAGTCAGTAATAGTGGTAGATTGTTCGGCGCACGTAGCACCGGGTTCACGCGTTTACACGTGACAAGCATCATGCCAAGACCAAACAGCTCTTCGAGCATTGCACTTTCGCGACTGAGGACAAGCACTTTCCACAAACACACCCCACCACAACATGTCTCTCGCTGACTACTTGGCGAAGAATTACCTCACTGCAGACTCAGAGAAGAAGTCGAAAAAGCGCAAGAGAAAAGAAAGGAATGGTGGCCTCATAATTGACGATGATGACAATCTTGGGTGGAAAGACCAAGCGGACGAAGACGACGAAAATATGCCCATGATCAGTGAGATTCCTCCGCAGACATCTCACCTTACCCTGATGCTTACGTTGCTTTCAGTGGGGACTGCAGGCCTCAAAAAATATAAAAAGAAACCAAAGGGAACCAGCGCCGCAACATGGGCAACAGTGGGTGTCGCAGCACCTTCACACGCAGAACAACTCGCCGCCGACCAAGCCGCTGCCGATGCGATTATAGTATCGACCGCTGCCGACCGAAAACAAGCTGCAGACGCCGAAGACGAAGCACCTGAGATGGTGGATACAGAAGGAGTGCTGAGGTTAGAGTCTGGTGCAAGAGCAGGTCTACAGACAGCAGCTCAGGTAGCTGCAGATATGAAGGAGCGGCAGGATGCAGAACAGCGGAAGGCAGAGCAAGCTACAAAAGAGTTAGGAGCTGCAGCACAGGAGACCATCTACCGAGATGCAAGCGGTCGCATTATCAACGTTGCAATGAAGCGTGCAGAAGCGCGAAAGAAAGCCGAAGAAGAGGAGCGCAAAAAGCTGGAAAAGGAAAGGGAAGCCCGCGGAGATGTACAAAACGCGGCTGCGGCGAAACGAAAACAACTACTGGAAGATGCGAAGACGATGACCGTTGCACGTTACGCGGACGATGCGGAGCTGAACGACGAATTGAAGGAGCGAGGACATTGGAATGATCCTGCAGCAGGTTTTCTGCGCAAGAAGAAGACTGGACGCAGCATCACAGGCAAGCCACTGTACACAGGAGCTTTTCAACCGAATCGATATGGTATTCGCCCTGGCCATCGATGGGACGGCGTGGATAGGGGCAATGGGTTCGAGAGCGAATGGTTTAAATCGAGGAACCGCAAAGCCAATATCGAGAAGCTGGAATACCAGTGGCAACAGGATGAATGAAGACTATCAACGATTCAAGTATACCAGTACTGGACAACCTATCGCATTGTATTCGACAGCATAGCGCGGCGTTAGGGTTACCAATATTATTCGCCATTACATCCTATTAGAAGCGACCTCAACTGATGGTATTGGCTGCTGTCAGCTTACGCAGCCTTCAGGCGCACAGCCACGTGCAAACTAAAGGCCGAATGAAACCCCGCTTCGCACTGCAGGCAGAACAACAGCATGTCTTACACAATTACCAGCGATTCATTATGGATACCATGCAGACGAATTTCGAGTGTCATCCATACCAGCCGCTTCACGATGCCACAAAGGAGATCCGCTTGCTTCACCTCCACGGCAAGCAGAAGAATCATCCCGACGACGAAACGATCCGGTGCAGCCTTACTCACACATCACTGAAAAGTGTAGAGTCCTTTGAAGCCCTTTCGTACGTGTGGGGCGAAATAGCAAATCAAAGGACGATCTTATTAGATGGACGACCGTTTCAGGTTACCGATAATCTTTATATTGCTCTCACACATCTGCGCAGAAATGACGAAGACAGGCGTCTGTGGATCGACGCTCTATGTATCAACCAAAACGACGACCATGAACGCAGCCGTCAGGTGGCTGAGATGCAGCATATATACCGAGTGGCCAGATCCGTGATAGTGTTTTTAGGTGGAATCTGGTCTGGTTGCGATGCAGTCATGGACATGATGTTGGCAGGGGGACAGGACGAAGCTCTACACTGGGATCCGTTGATGGAACCGCACGTTGTGAGCCACGGAATGGATGTAACCTCAAAGACGTTGCAGTCCCACATCATCACGTTCTTCACTTTTCCTTGGTGGTTCCGAGTTTGGACAGTTCAGGAGTACTGTCTTGCCCAAGACACTGTATTCCAGTGTGGAGACCGTACTATCAATGGAGCTTTTGTCCAACGCTGGTATAGATACTTTTATGCCCACCGCATGACCTGTTGCCGAGGGGTTCACGGCTTCGGGGAACATCTCGACGTGGCACTTCCTGGAGAAACTGTTATCAGAAGCATCAGTCGGCTACTAGCTATTGGATTTTATCGGCGTTGCCGTGGAGAGACATCCTCTGTACGAGTCATGACAGACTTCAGAGTACAGCATTGCCTAAATCCACGAGACAAGGTCTACGGACTCTTGGGTCTTTTCAGACCAGAATTAAGAAGTCTCATACTCCCCGACTACACCCGACCGACGAAAGATGTCTACTCGGATTTGGTGTTCGCTTCTGTAATATCCACGAAGTCTTTGGATATACTCAGCTGTAAGTACGGCTCGACAATATCGGGCCTGAACCTTCCAAGCTTCGTACCAGACTGGACAGCCCACGTCGAGAACCAGTGGCAGAGAGTGTTGTACGATCGGTTGCGATATATTACCTACCCTGTTTACAATGCTTGCAAATCCAGCGCCGCTGATCTACAAAAGATAGGTCCATGTGAAGTTGGCACAACGGGTATACGCATCGACCAGATCATCTCGGTTGTACATTGGGAACCATGGGGAACAATGCTCCTCACCTTACAAGAGCTTGTAAATACCGATGAACAGATCTTAGTATATGCCGATAGAGCAACAGCATTCTGGCAGACATTATGTGGTGGTATTATTCACGATAATCGTGGGGAAAGTTTCAAGTTTCGACCTGCGGAGAAACGTGATCTCCAGTTCTTCCTGACGTGGGAGACGTGGATCAAATCTAACAAAAACTTGGATATAGATGACGAGGAAATTTGGCCATTCACTAGACCACTCTATGCCGCTGTAGCACAGAGACAATTTGTTGTCACGAAAAAAGGCTACATAGGCTGGGCGCCTTGCGAGGCTGAAGTGGGGGATAGCGTCGTGTTGCTCAGTGGAGGCAGAGTACCTTATGTCTTAAGACCAGTTGACTTAGACGAATCCGTTGCCTGCAAAACGAGCGACGGTACTACAGGAGACTGTTCACAGCGTCAGGCGTTTACGTTCATTGGGGACGCATACATTCACGGTATCATGCAGGGAGAGTGTTACGACAAGGAGAAGCTCGAAAGATTCCATCTAGTCTAGGCTAGGCTAGAGGCGTAGATAGTATCCATAAAGCACGAAGAGTATGGAACGATGGTGACCAAGGTCTTCAGCCGCTATGCCAAATTTAATTCCGTCGTGGAAAAGAGCTGGACGATGTGTAACCGAGTTGACGTAGCATTTGAAACACTTTGGTATTACTCGGCCTTTGCTCTTCTCAGTCACCGGAACCCCAGGTCAAGACCATTGATGTTCCCCAGACTTGGCCCTGCACCATGTTTCCAATTGAGAATCCGGGGCTACAAAGTCGAGATCTTCCTCCAACGGGGTGATTCTCCGACTACTACTATATATCTCCGATCTGCCAAGAACAACCACATCAAATTAAATGTCGAAACAGCTTACAGGAACAGTAAAGC
Organism: Sclerotiophoma versabilis; assembly: GCA_012274445.1. Lineage (NCBI taxonomy): Eukaryota > Fungi > Ascomycota > Dothideomycetes > Pleosporales > Didymellaceae > Sclerotiophoma > Sclerotiophoma versabilis. The sequence goes on from JAAROD010000033.1 coordinate 1,445,071, forward strand.
TGTCATCACACAAAAAATTGACAAGACGTCTTAATTAAATGTAGTGTGCATCAGACAGCGGTCAGTGTTACATTCCCACCTAAGGGAGTCCTGCAGCAATATGCCACCAGCTCAAACAAAGCTTGTCATGGAAGCACGCAAGATCTGGAGCCCGGATATACTGCGAGTCAAACGCCGATCAAGCATACATAATGGTCCTAGTTTCGTCAGATGAAATGGTCGATATCGATCTCCATTTTGCATTACGAATTGTTCACAATGAAGCTCTCCTCAACTATCTTTCTTCTCGCAGCTTCGCTGGTCTCAGCGGTACCAACTCCTACACTACAGGAAGGTGCTGCGAAGGTGCTGGCCAAGCGAGCAAGTATCACTGATGCGGCCAATATCGGCTATGCTACGCAGAACGGAGGGTGAGCATACAATGGTAGTGTCTGGGAGATAAGACGCTGATATTGTGGCTAGCACTAAGGGCGGCGCTGGTGGTACAACTACGACTGTGAGCACACTGCCTCAGCTGTCTGCTGCAGCCAGTGCCCCGGGAGCTCGCGTTATCGTTGTCCAAGGTGCCATCAGTGGTGCTGCGAAGGTCTCTGTCACATCAGACAAGACCATTGTTGGAAAGGCTGGAAGCTGTATGTTCACACACATTGATTAAGAAGTTATCTCATGATTGCTAAACTGATTTCTTCCAGCTCTCACCGGTATCGGCCTTACCATTCTCGGCCAGAAGAACGTAATTGTCAGAAACCTGAAGATCTCCAAGGTTCTTGCCGCATACGGAGACGCAGTCACCATTAACAAATCTACCAACGTCTGGGTCGACCACTGCGACCTCTCCGGAGATGAGACAGTCGGCAAAGACACCTATGACGGCTTGGTCGATCTGTCGCATGCAGCTGACTTCGTGACAATCTCACACACATACTTCCACAACCACGTAAGTCCCTTTCCTCTATATCGTCTTCTTACACTCGTCCGAGCACCACCGTGGCCATCTGCTGAGACATGGGCACAGTCCAAAGGTACATTAGTGGGCCACACGGACTCCAACGCCGCCGAAGATACTGGGCACCTGCGCGTGACCTATGCGAACAACCACTTCTACAAAGTCGCTTCACGCGGCCCGTTATTGCGTTTCGGTACCGCACACATCTTTAACAACTACTATAACGAGCAGGATACGGGCGTGAACACACGTATGGGCGCCCAAGCGTTGGTTCAGAGCACTGTGTTCGAGAATAGCGGAAAGAAGATGGTGTACACGGAGAGTAGCAAGGAGGATGGGTGAGTCTATCTTTTCTCCGTTGTGAAAACAACTTGTTCGAAAGAAACTGACTGGTCGATAGGTACGCGGTAGTTATTGATACCATCTTCGGGGGTCAGAGCGCGAATACGGCACCAAAGGGAACATTGAGCGCAAGCTCTTTCCCCTATGCATACTCACTTTTGGGAAGCGCGAACGTCAAAGCCTCGGTAGTTGCAAATGCGGGACAGAAGCTTGCGTTCTAGGTTCTGTATGTGATTGACTTCTTCAAAACACCAAGATTGAAAACAGACGGTGTTGGGAAGGCAGAAAGTACGCTCGGTGAAGGAAACAACAGCAACTGCAGGAGTAGCAACGGGAAAGGAGGCAAACGCAAGGCAAATAACCACGGGGAAATGTGCAAAACCTACCTCCTGAGCCGAGGCTCATCAACCAAATGTATCCTTACTTGTATTGCCACTCTGTTGCTTTGTGTCTACAGATATCACTGTAAAGCTAGGATGCAGGTACTTGTCTAGATTAAAACCCTTCCGCAAATCGTCCCTCCAATGCCCCAAGGTCCAAGGAACCCCCATCAATGCAAGTCCCAGAACGCCGGCACGATGAGTGATCACGCAATCGTTGGTAAACTATTTGTCCAACGTGCATGAGTTTCGCCCCACCCGATCAGGACTGCTGGCCGTACTCGTTCTCGGTCACCCTCTTGATCGCAGAGACCTTGTGTTGGAAGAGTTGGCATCACTACAACGCAGACCATCAAATGCCATTGTACCCCTTGGCCATCGAGCGCGAATGGTTGGCCAGCATAAGTAACTGTCATCGCGCCCCGTGAGAACGCGACCACAGCACAGGCATTGATAAGGTTACGAATGATTGGATGACTTACGTTGTCTATATCATTGTACCATGCGTATCTAAGTGTCAGCATTGATACCGTATAGAGAATTGCCACTCATACACAGCTTGCTCGGCGGTAGCCTACTGCAGGCCTAGTATAATCAGTATCGAGTTCGATCTTCGCGTGTCACAAGGTGGCAGATCATTGCAACTATTGAGTTGACTGTCGGCCGAGGAACTAACTCGTTCAGCCTGGCCAAAGATTGATGAACAGTGTCTGATTGTTGTCCGTTGGATTCATTCAGCATACTATTGCTATCTAGACTTTAAGCATCTTCAATCCATCGAGCTGAACCTCGAGTTCTGCGGTAGAGCAACAAAGGATGTGGTACTATGCAGCGACGGCAGTTCTATCTGTCATATACGTAAGAAGGATCTACAAGGTAACACTTGTTCGGTGTTGGCATGTGAAGATGACCTCAATTGCATCCTCCCGATTGGTTTTCCATCCTCCAAACATCAATGACCTCTAATGAATGAGTTGTGGTGCATCTAGAATTCTGGCGGAGGGATTTCGGGCTGGAGGAACAACATCAAGCCTTGACCCCGGAACTTCGTTTATGGCTTGTTCAAAGGCCATTTCGAGAGAACGTCATACTGTCGAGAAACTGTCGTCAAACAGAATGATCTTCTCATGCGCAACACTTCTCCAACTCGCACACCACCTGTTCATGGAAAGCATTTTGCGTAGAGAAGTCGTCGTCAGGCGCATTTGATAGCGATTGTTCGAAATCACCTGCCAAGCACCTCTGTGTTGCCTGCCAATAGACGGCCCCCATTCTCGAGCTCAACTTATCACACCATTCGGTCTTGATCTTATCGCGAAATTCGTCGTCATTGCTGCACCTTTTCCGGATCATATCCAGTGTTCTCCACAAGCCAATTTCCAGCAATACTAGGCCAAGACTGTAGATGTCGAATTTGGCTTGATATCGGACACGTGGTTGTGAATTACTATGCACATCTGGATGGCTGTAGAGCTTCATGTTCTCTCTGCGACCTTTGAAGTCGCCCGCGGTATGTGAAACGCTTTCGGTATATTCGTATGGACTGTCTGGCCTTGACATGTTCCATCCGATTAAATAAAACGGTGGCAACTGATGAGACACCGTGGATGGTTTAAGGGATATTCTCCCACTTGGATCATTGAGAGATCCGTTTTGCTGAGGTCTCAAGGGTACGTCTTTTCCTCGAGTGTCTTCAAAGAACACTATGTTGTCGCTACGGAACGACTTATGGAGCCAGTGTACGGAGTGCAGGTTGTATATTGCAAGGGCCACCTTTTTCGCCATGACGAATCGTGTTCCAAGAGACGGCATAGCCGAAGAGCTGGCGCTCGAGTCCCTGATTAGTGTTTGAAGATTACTGAACTTAGGCTCGATATGCACACCAGTCCTGGGATGACTTGTAATCGCGAATATGATGCCTATCCTTGAGTTTACGTCATCGCTGACAAGGCCTTTGCACGCTGGCGAGAGAAATTTCAGATACAGGTCCTTCTCTTGCAGCAAATTCACCAGATTGCTGAGCTGAGCCATGCGCTGCATCCGTATTGGCTTTTGTTGGCTATAAAATTTCCATTCCACCAATATCTGTTCAGCCTCCAATTGACAAATAGAGTGAGTCAAATCGATTTGATTCAAAACTCCATGGAACTCTTCGACACGATATACACGCAGCTGTGCTCGGGGTGTATCCTGAATATTGATAGGCGTATCTTTAGCCTGGCCGTCTTGAAAGGTCTTCATCCTGACCAACACTTTGATGCCGTTGTTCTCTGGGAGGGTCGAGAGATTGTTGAAGTGAGTGCGACTTAAGATAGCATTTTCTGCATTTCGATTGGCCCTATCTCTTTGGCTTCGTTCGAGCAACGCATGTAGATCTTCGTTGGTCCGCTCAATCTCTTTAAGGAGCTTTTGAAATGCTGACCTGTGCTGGCCGACCCATTGGGCAGATTTCGACGCAGCAGCAAGGTGTCCAAGTCGTGGAGCATCCGTTGGAACGAGGAGATTAGGACCAGAACTTGTAGCTTGTCTCATACCCTTATCCACAGAAAGTTTGTTGTACCATCTCCTCTTCGGTTTCGAACTTGTGGGCGGAACAACTGCGTTGCCTTCCGGCGTTGAAGGACTTTCGTGGTTCTGCAAGATATCTGAAGCTTCCTTGAGCTTTTCTGTCAATCTTTGCACAGAGCCGAGAATGAGCTGCGCAAGACCTGTATTGGCTAGTCTCAACTCGAGTTCAAACTTCTTTTGTAGATGAGTAAATTTCTGGTCGGTTCCTGATCGCTTCTCGGACATGAGCTTGAGCAGCTCCGGGATTTCCAGTGCATTGCACCACGCCTGGAACTTTTCGGCTTGCACAAACAGGCTGAGATGTAGGTCAGACTGTTCAGCCTTGTGCGCTTCGGCCTTGCGTACATCGTTGAAGAATTTCACGCTCTTTCGAATGACACTCACCACCTCAAGAGAGGCAGCCACGGCACCCAAAACCTCAAGGCCGGACATAGCAGAAAGAAACGGTATAGATTGCGTAACTTACTTTGGGAACAGAGAAAGCAACTTTTTATGTCAGCTCGAGGTTTGTGAGGCTGAGGCACGCTGGCGCTTATCTGCTGAGGGGACCCTTGCTGATGTGGCCCTTCCATGCAGTAAGACAGCCACAAGCCACCACAATCCACCTACGCCCACTACACTATTGGGTGAGCTACCTCGATTTGCAATTGCCAAGCCGGGCAGTGCTTTTGGGGGGACGAAGGAACGGGACGGAGACTGCAGGGGACAATTGACCGCTTTATATCCTGGCTATTCAGCTGCCATTCTAGAAATCAGGCTATCGAGACTGCGCAAAAATGTTGAATGGTGCTAATTCGAAGAGTAGTGACACCGTTGTCTATGGCGCTCAAGGCTCTATACATCTCAGGGACCTCCATCAATCCTACTCAAACGCGCGCAGTACCTATACAAGAGTGCGCACGCAGAACGCTCACCACACAGGCAACGACCGGACTGAGGTAGACTTCATCACGCTGATCTCACTGATTTGTAACTTCTATCGGGACTTAGACAACGACCTCATACCAGTCCAACAGTTCCATCCGGATGCCGAACGTTACGAAGATAGGGGCCATACGTGCATAGTCAGCCAACGGGCGATCTCGAAACCAGCCGCATCCAACTACCAGCGCGGTGCCACTAGGACTCTCGCCGAAGACATTGTTATCAAACGGACCCGCGAGAGTGTCCTTGAAACTCACTCCAAAGGACTGAAAAGCTTGATTAACGAGTTGTTGATCAGAACGCATCCGCCAATTCGTGCCCACCCAAATATTGTGAGGTTTGAAGGGATAGCTTGGGATTTTGAAGATGAGGAGGCGAATAAACCCCGGCCATTGCTGCTGGAAGAACTTGCGCCACAGCGATCGCTCGAGCGATTCTGGCTGGACTATAACTTCATGCGAATGACCTTCCAATCCAAGATGGAGATTTGTCTTGATATAGCAAACGGTCTCGCTATTTTACATTCTTGCCGTATAGCGCATGGCGATGTCAAACCAGCTAATATCCTGATGTTCCCGCGAGTCGGTCACCAAGATGCGTTCATGGCCAAGCTGACCGACTTCGGACACTCGGTCCCAGCCAACCAGGGCCTGAAATATGTTCCTGCATATACACAGGAATGGCGAGCTCCGGAGGTCGATACCGAGCTCGAATTTGATGGTATGGTCTCTACTGATGTGTACTCTTTTGGACTTGTCATCCTTTCGATAATGCTGGGACGTCCTTTCCACGATTTCGAAGCCCTCTCCGCCTATGACGAGCTCAAAAAGAATGGAGCGATGCTTCAAAGCGCTATGGAAGTAGTGGACGAAGTGGATCGTAAGAGCAACGATTCAGACCTCGAAATGGACTCGATACAACATCTTCTACGAGCAACAATCCGACTGCAGCCAAAAGCCAGAAGCTTGAGACGATGTACGCGTCTTATTCATCGGTTTGTACCTATTGCTTATGTCGTAGTATATGTCTGATAGCTCTACAGGTATCTGTCCGCGCGTGACACTAGTTCTAGACTCTACACGGCCCTCCAGACAGATGGTCACAATGCAGAGCTGAAAGGCCTCGTCGTTGAAGAGACTGTGAGTAGTTCGGCATGATATATTGTAATCCACTACTGACTTGGTCGGCCAGGTTTCTGTTGGCTATCAATCGTTGGCTTTGTGCAGCCACAAACTCAAAGAGCGCATCCTGAAAGAACTCCAGGTCATTGCAAAGAACGATGCTGATCCGAGACAGCACATTGCAGCTTGGGAACTATCAATATGTTACTTCTCAGGCTTCGGTACACCACAGAATTTTACACAGTGCTCTCACTGGTTGAGTGTTGCAGCGGCAAATGGTATACCTGCAGCTCGAATATTCCGCCCGCAGTTACTAGAAGCGATGAACATGGGCACCGAGCCTACCATAGTTGAAATCGTACAGACAGAACGACTTCACACGATGCCCGAAGAAACGGTTCCGATACAGCAAGTGGATGATCGAGCATGGCCAACAGACACACGTCGTGACACAGTGCCACCGCGAACGGAACTTGACAGCCCATCAAACAAAAGTGACGAGCCTTATGTGAGCGATCACTGTTTTGAGACGGAATCTGAGATCCAGTCTGATTGCGAAGAAAATTTAGCAGATGGACATGCATCAATTCTGTCTCCAGAAATGATTAGTGCAGCTCGAACAGGCGATGTGCAGAGGCTTTCCGCCCTCACTACAGCCACACCCGAATGTCTCAACTACAAAGACTCGCAAGGAAATATCCTTCTGATTATAGCTGCCCAGAATCAGAAGCTTGGAGCGCTCAGGTGGCTACTCAGTTTTGAGAGGGTCGATGCAAGCCTGCACAACAACCGACAGGAAACAGTCCTCCACTATATGCCAAAGTTTGACCAAAAGACGGTGGAAGAGCTGGTGCCTTTGCTTATCCAAAAAGGTGCCGATATGTATCGCGAGGCTCTGCCAATGGATTTTGGACATGAGCTGCTTCACAGTGCAAGTGTGCGTTGTTGTTCAGTCCTGCAGGCTATTCTCAACGACAGGCTGGACATACTTGCTAAACTTCTCAAAGGAGCTCACAATCCGGGCTCAAGAAATGCCTGCCGCATTTGCGAAGGAGGCTCCAGGCTTAAGCGCATCATTGCGATCGCACTATCCACATTTCGTGCAGATGCTCTCAAGATGGTAGTTGCGCATACCAAAGCTCATCAACCCGGTGAACCCTTAGATTTGAGCAAGGTAGAAGTTTGGGTTGATAAAAAGCTCTTGCCACTGTGGCGCGTACCGTTCCGCAGTGTCATTATTCAGACGATCGACATACCAGAGTCTTTCTATCGCGCCATCACCTATGGGCAAAATCAAAGTAACGCGCTCAACTCTACTATCTCCTTCCTATTGGAAAACGTGGCAAAGTCGCCAGACAGTTTATACTTATTCCTGCAGGAAGCGGTGAAGGTGAACAGCCTTGACGCAGTAATTTTCATCCTGCAAGAAGCTGGCAGGAGAAATCTACCGTCCTCGTGGTGGCTCGACTATTCAACATACCCTCGCTTCTCGCATAACCCTCTCATCTTGGCTATCAAGCACGGACTTCGTGAGGTATTCCAATGTCTCTGTAGATCAAATCAGACCATCTTCAGGAACCACCTAGAAGTGAACGAGATCGTAAGTCCATCGCCAATCGCCAAGTTATTTTCGAAGATACGCCTAGATACAAACACGGAAGTTGGGCCAGAAACGACTCCGAAAGCAGAAAATGGAGGCCAATATACCAAGCGCCATTACGCCAACCTGACACAAGTGTGTCTATCTGTTGCAGTCATGGCTGCTCACCAAGATCAGTACTTTGTGTAAGTAAGATATGGCAAAGACCTCCAAAGTTATATTAACAACATGCAGCAATTTCATATTAAACGAAGCTGATCCTAAATACATCAACATGCAGCCTGGCCATATGGACCACCAGATAATCGACGAGCCAGCTGGTGTTCTTGCCCAAGCCATCTTGACTTCCTCATTTGGTGCCGCTACCACGATTTCGAAGAAACACCCCGAAACCTGGAAGCATCGAGTGCGATTTCGTTATTTCTATATGCGCAGAAGCGACCACATAGCCAAAATCGGCATTGCGAGATGGTGTCCAGACGAGTACGTTGAGTTGAGGGGATCTATGAAGCACGTAATGTTAGACAATGTGATCCATAAACTGACCGGCGAGTTCTGGACGATTCGCACTCCGACGTTACCGGAGTATGTCCTCCTAGTTGGATCCTATAGTCATTGTCGCTTTGTGCTCCAGCACCTGCATCATGAACGCTCCCTCCGAAGGAGCTCTTCCAGTGGGGCGCACATAGCATCTTCTCAGGCTGAAGCTGGTATTCTGAACGGATGGGAACGGTGCAAGTTGACTAGCAAGGAGTTCTAGTGCTTGATGTTGGGAAATATCATCCGTGAGCGCCCTGACCGAGAAGCACTCTGGGGCGTGATCGGCTTTCAGGTCACAGAAGCTCCAGGTTTCAAGAAGATGCCCAAAAGCATGGCGTATCTTAACTTAGCTATACGACACGGCAGCAGGAGTGCTTTGGCGCATATGGTCGATTTAGGATGGCAGGTCAACGGCCCCTGGTGGGCATACTTCATGACGCCCTATCGTCTTGCGACAAGAATGGAGCGGCCTTCGCAAAGACTATATATCCATCGACTCCATGATATGAAGGTTCCACGGTGGGGTAACTTAGATTCCCACCAAGGCGTCTTCGAGGCGTACAAACTCGCACAAGAAAAACTCTACTCAAACTATAAGAAGGTCACAGGTGAGAACTCCATATTCCTCAGAGAAAAAGGTGGAAGAATGCCGCGATTTGTGTTCTGGTTCCGACAAGAAGGTGTCATTCTCTGGGCCATAGTTGCTTACGCCACACTCTATGGGGTCGTCCTTCCCTTATTCTTGGCCTTTGTGACTGGTCCGTACTGGAGGTGGCCTAAACCGACAGGCCAGAAGCTGGCGTGGACATACCTGTGGTCGATGTCAGCAGTACTGAATCTGCCTCTATTCACGATATGGAACAAACTCTCTTTCTTTCCGGGTAAACAGTTCATAACTGTCAGCCTGTTCGCAGCATTGTTGCTTCTACAGCACCTATTACCTCTAGTGCTGATTGCTGCTGTCGATTTCAGTCAACATAGTCCAGGGATCAATTTTGGGTGGGCTATACCCTTCGTACTCATCATGGTCGAGCTAGGTATTTGTATATTGGGGTGTGGTCTAGTTGCTCTGGCATTCGCCTTTGCAACCTGTGCCGATGCTTGTTGCGTGTTCATCTACTGCATTCTTGGAAAAGGTTTCAGGAGAGGGCCATTTGGATGTTTGTGACGTTACTTTGGAATCGTAGGCCAGTGTTTTTGACTGCCCTTTTTGGATAAGATGCCCTGCAGCACTGCTGGGAGCACCAGGTCGACTTGATAACAGCCTGAGGCTTACCGAGTGACCTTCAATGTTCTAGTCAAGATCAATTGAACACAGACAGCAGAAACAACACGAGCTGAATATAGTGCAGTCAACGACCATAGGAACAGGGGCGCGTAGTTGACAGCAGAAACGTTGAACTTGAAAGGCTATCAATTCATACAATTCGGTTACTGCTTCTGCTTACTACCCATGACTTTTGTCAAACTGCACCGAGTCTGAAGATGAATAATGCTTCATTTCTTGTTAGTATTGACCACTTGATCTTAAAGTTACATGAAATGATGATGAGTCTTAGCCTAAAACAGACTGTGGTGTCAATTTCGATAAGGCAATACATAGTTCCTCGACTGTATACCGTTGTAAAGGGGATCTATGCAATCCGCATCTGTTGGAGAAGCTAGATAGATTAGACAGACGGCCTCCTAGCTACAATCGCAAGAAGGCAGGTCTTTTGTGACCTGACTGAAGCTTTCGATAGTTGCAACATGATTGTTTGTACATTGCTCTTGGAACCGACATACTCCCTCAAGATCTGGATGTAAGCCTCATGCCGCTCTGTCTCCGAAAGCTTCTATGCTGAACTTGATTACATCTGAACTTTCCCGCCAAGCAGCCGTAGACGTTGCATTCTTGACCCTAAGCTCCCGCGCATGTAGAGGTCGCGGTTGTTAGGAACCTCATCAATGGTTATCTCAAGATCCAGCAAAAACGCAGCAAAACCTGTTTTACTCTAATATGGTGCATTTGAAAACACAAACCGCGCTTTAGTTTCTGCTCCGGCGTTACTTAGCGCACCAAGTACGGGGATCAAAGATATAGTCGCCTCTTGCTCAACAGCGAGCTATCTGTGCCTACGTTGCTCACTATTTTCATTACTCCACTGTGCTCTTGATCCTTTTACCTTCTCAATGGCACACACTCCTTTGCCTCGTTCTCTTGTTCTGCTAACTGCAGTCTTCGAGTGGTGCACCGGCAGTACAGTTGTTAGGGTAAGAGGTTCCATCTCATCTTTTCAGAAGCCTTCGCATCGTTTGGCAGAACGGCATGCGGTCGAGATCGTAAACCGTTCTTACAAACCAACCAACCAAGTCCTACAGATAGTCTGGCTACGTATATATGACGTCAATTGTCATTGAGAAGAAGTTTTACGAAGAAGCTCGTTTTTATTGGATTTTTACTTGTGTGGCAGCACTGATCTTCCCCTTTCTAGCGCACAGTGCAGGGAGACGTCGATGTTATTGGCTCGTGGGAATAGCGCTAAGCCTGCAATACACAATCTATATTCAGAATCCCACGTTGTATCCAAGTTTCGTCTGCTACGACCATGGTTCGGCATTTCTAGTATAGTGAAGCTTTCATTGATAAGGTAAAGTATATATGAATTGTAGGCATCTCCTTGCAGCTACCCTGAGCTTCTCTTAGGTATACTCTAGGCTACAGCTAGGTACTATAGGGGCTACATGTCTATATGTATTTTACCTGAACCTTAAGGCTTATGCCTTAAGAATTTGTCTTATCTTGATTCATTCTATATTGCCCTGGAAGGCAACCTAATTATTCCCCTTATAATTGCCAACCTGTAGTAACCTTACAGCTATTTAAAGGCTATTGCTAGGATTAAGAAGAGATTTAAAATTATAATAGACTAAGTGCTATTATAAGTATAAACTGCATTACTGATTGTGCCGTGCGTGGGCCTAGATATAAGCTGAGCCATAATACTAGACTAATGAGGAATAATACATACTCTTCTCAATTTCCCATATCTGCAACACCGCACCCGACTATGCGACAAATATCGAAGTTACGTACTCTAGATTCCGACCAACTTTTGTCCCGCTAGGTACTGTTGGTTCTTTTGTGTCCTATCAATCCGCCAACTCATTGCCCAGTACCATTGCACAACGAACAGAGGACACAGAGCAGTAGTCATAAGTCCTAGCCCTGCAAACGCTGGCCCAACACCAATAGCAGTGATCATCTTATCAATCAGTGCTACTCCTACCGCGCCCATTGAGCATCGAAACAGGTTGTTGACAGCAGTACCGCTCGCACCCTTCCCATGGCAGAGATCTAATACTAGCGTCTGGTTGACCGCGAACACGGCATTACTTGTTGCTGCGATGAGAAACTGTAAGATCAGCGGAACTGCAATCCAACCAGGCAGCTCGGTCAATGTCTTGCTTGCGAGTGAGAAGCCGTATGCTGTCGTGCTACCTACGAACAGCGCTGTGATCCAAGGTATATGTTTAAGCCTGGCTTTTTCTATTGGGAAATCTGCTGGAAGAGACCTTGCAGACAGCCCATGACGGTTTGAAATATCGTGCTGAGTACAATATTCAGCCTCGATTTGCTTGTAGGAGCGGTCCATTAGAGTGCCGATGACCGCACTTCCAACAATGGTCCCCAAACCTGTAACAGAGATCAGTAGGTCTCAGTGTGACTGTGTATGAGGAGGCCGTAGAGCTCTGAAAAAAGTACGCAAGCTCTTCGACCGCAGAAAGGTAGAATTAAACTTACCGTTAGGGAAAAATGCAAAGCCAAGCTTGAGCTCATCCAGGAGAAACAGCTGTTTAAACAAAGTTGGTGTCGAGCTCGTCACCATGCTCCATATCGCGTAAATAACACCCCCAAAAATCAAATTTAGCAAGATTTCCATTTGTTTCAACAGTAAAAGCGGTTCGATGAATGTTCTCAGCACAACAGTAGGCCGCACGTAGGACTCATCGCAATCTTCAAGATTATCTGGCTGCTTTTGAAATCTGCGAATAAGAGGTTGATGAATGCCAGTAAGGCGCAGTGATCCGTCTCCCGCGATGCTGCGCAATGTTTCAGGGAGGAAAAAGGTGATCACCAGAATTGTGATACTGGAGATCACAAGCAGGAAAATGAAAATAGATCGGAAACCAAGAAAGTTTGCAAGACTTCCGCCAAGAACGGGGCCGGCTGCTATACTGAAATTTCGGATAGCCTGATAGAAGCTCATGAAGCCTCCTCTTTCCGATGCTGACGTGATGTCTTGTATGACTCCATTCCCAATACTAACTGTTGAGGCGGAACCGGCAGCCTGAAGGCCTCGGAACAGTAGAAGAATTGTGAAGTTTGGAGAAAAGCTGAGTGCGACATTGGAGACAATATAGACCAAAAAGGAATATATGTAAACAGGTCGGCGGCCAATCTTGTCTGACAGTGAGCCCCAAAGTAGCGGGGATATGCCTTGAACAATGAGGTATGAGGTGATTGTCAGATTGACATCCTCGTTTCTAACATGTAAGTCCTGGCATCTATGAGCTCATAGTCGTCCGATGTCTTTGAGCCAATACTCCACTCACCTTTGCAATTGCATCTAGTGCTGGAAGGTATATGTTCGAGCTTAGGCCGGAGAACAATCCCGCTACGCCAATTAAGGCCACAACGGCCCACTTCTTTTTGTGAGAATAGACGTGATATGGCTTTTCCAACGCTACTGGTCCTTGGGCCCCAGTCATTATCTTGCTCTCATCAGATGCATCATCGCGTCGTAAAGATACATGCCGGCCACTGTCGCGCGTCTCCACCCTGCTTAAGGCTTCTAAGGGCGTTCTATCGTGATTATACTGGTCCAGATCGAATTGATGGGTGAAGTTCAAGGTCAAAGTCCTTTGCCCCAGCGCATAGACACCCTCTCTGACCTCGTACCATTCTTCAAGAGTCGTAAAACGGCGAGAGATGCGCCGTGATCCTTGAACTTGTTGGTTCATCATTTGACTGTGCGCAGTCTCGATGGGGTGTCGATCAAGCCTCGATATTTCGAGGAGAGAGTCGAAGTACAGAAAAAGTGTAAATAGTTGTTCTTTGAGGCTCCAACCACGATGGTTGAAAAGAGTTTTCGAGAACGTACAGAAAAAGTTCCATCAGCTGAAGTGAAAGTGGGAGTGAAAGGACAGCTAACATAGTGGGTGCTCTCACTCAATTGATGAGAGAACGTATAACTACTGTAGTCAAAAAAACTGTTTCGCTGTGGCCGCCTCTGCAGTGTGATTTGACCGCGACCGTTCAAAGGCGTCGTTTGTGCAGATCTAGCGTGATGAGCATGGCAAGCGTGAAACACCCGTCTCATGTCGCACGCAAAGCCGCAACTGCCATTGCTGCCTTCCAAACGTGTAACAGGAATGGAGGAATGCGACATGAGAACATTATCATTCAGCTAGTGTGACGATTGTTGAGACAAGAATGTAACCAGTGGCTCTCGGTGCTGTTCCCTTCTTTGTGTCATTCGCGCGAGAGATAGATCCCGTGTTCTCATGAAGAAGTACCAATCGACGGGTGTTAACTTTGCAATGTAGGTTGATCTCTTGTCACATCTACTACCCGATGCCGGCGTGTTCTCGAGAGGTCCATCAAGTTTTTCAACCGCAATGCCCTTAGCCATCTACAGCAGGCAGAGGCCAGCATCACTCCAATTAATCTCAACATATGGAATCCTCGACAGCCAGAGTGACGCACCTAACAAGCAGGTACGGAAAGCTTCTGAGGCTGTGGATCACCCTGTTGAGATGCTTTTCGAGACACCATCTTCAGTAAGAGCCACCGCAACCCTAGCTGGCTCACCAACGCGCTCAACCAGCCAAACGAATCATCTCACACCAACAACGAAGAGCAATACAAGAAGATCTAAGAGCCCTACAAGAACGACCTTTATCACCGTTGTAAGCATACAGAGCTCGTCTCAAGAAGTGAAAAGCGAGACGCCGTCCGCGACGAAGACTGCCTTCTTCTCTGCAACGCCACAGACTGTCTTTGTGACGATATCAGCGGTACTTTCAACCACGACAGCAACAGAAGGGAACTCGCAAGCGCAAGATAGTCCGGTGAGACCTGGAACCAGTCCAACGTTGACACAGACGGCGAAGATCTATCTAGTTGCTCTGGGGGCCATCTGTAAGTGAACTCTGTTTGTCCCTAGCAGGCCATGATACTCGGTGAACCGCTGACTTCTCGTAGCCGGAGTTTCAATGATAGTGGCGGTAGGACTTCTCGTGTGGAAGAGGAGGAAGAGTAATCGGAGCAAGAAGAGCATGGTACGTAAATTGGTGGGATGCAAGAGCCATGTTGAGTGGTGTCGCAAGTCTGTGTTACTGACTCGAGGCTCAAGAACATCACAGAAGTGCGAGAACCGGAAAATCCATTCCTAGACCCACCAAAAGACTAAGGCACTGACTACAAAACGAGAGATGAGGGATAGACTTTGTGACGGTGAGTACGTTGAAGATCCGTACGCCATCGTAGTGTTAGTAATTCAAGAGCCAATAGCTCTGATGCTAGACAACTGCATCATCACCAACATTTCCTGACAAAAGATCTGGCAGATACCAAGCAAAGGATGACTAGGCGAGAGTGGACGAGTGACCACGTGTATGGCACGATGCTGCGTGCGTCGTAAGCTGCCCCTAGGCGCGTCCGGAAATTCTGGCTCACTACCAACCAAGCTTCCCATGCGCTAAGCGTTAACTATTGAAGCACAGCCTCAAAAGGTTAATGTTGCTTGACAGCTAGATAGCGCCTTGGTATGGCGTTCGCCGACCAGACGGTGCGACCATGACGTCAACTAGTCGTGCAGCGGAGCTGAATACACCTCGCTGTGACATTGAGTTCCTCCCCTTACTCTCTCAACCTTTGGTTACAGTCGCGATAAGACATCATGAGGCTTTCAAAATGCACTCACCCCTCTGTGAGCCGTGTGGGTTTATCTTACCTGCTTGACTGGATCATCATAATCGTTTTCGTCGCCACTGCCGGCGCTCTCAGCTTCGTCCCGCCAAAGAGACGGGTCTTCTGGCTTACAGATGATTCCATTTCGTTTCCATTTCGTACCGACACGATCTCGGTAGCGTTTCTCTTCATCATCGCATCTGTTGTGCCAGCGATCATCATCGCAGCGATTTGCGCTGCCGTGGTTCGGTTGCCCAGGAATCTGGGTTTACCGCCTTCGCGCAATGCTGTCTCGAAGGCGAAACTGTGGGAGTTACATGCCAGTTGATTAGGCCTTGCCCTTTCCAGCACCCTTTCTCTACTCTTGACGCAGGCTATGAAGAACATGTTTGGCAAGCACCGCCCAGACTTTCTTTCTCGATGCGACCCCGACATCTCGAAATTAAGCACCTACGCTGTTGGAGGCTTCGCAAATGAGTCTTTGGAGGGCACATCGCAGCTAGTAACGTGGGAAACTTGTCAAAATAAGGATGGACTTGGAAAAGCCGAATTCCTTGATGGGTTCAGAAGCTTTCCGAGCGGGCAATCCACCAGTTCGTATCAAATGATTCTTGACTCAAGAATGTTACTCACTCCTCCATTTTAGTCGCTTTTGCAGGTCTCATTTACCTTAGCTTGTTCATCGCTGCCAGATTGTCTGTTACAATGCCGTTCCACGGGCCTTCTGTGGGCAAGTCTTTCGCGGCACGGAAGCACGCTGCGGCACCACCACTCTATCTTCTGGTGCTTGTTTTGATACCTGCCTTCGTAGCAACATACATTGCGTCGACTCGTTACACGGATGGAAAGCACGCAGGTTTCGATGTGTTGTTCGGCTCCCTGGAGGGCGTGATTTGCGCATGGTTCGCCTTTCGATGGTACCACCTTCCCATGCGCCGCGGTTCTGGCTGGGCATGGGCACCGAGGGATTCTCATGTAGCATTTGGATTTGGATACTGTGATCGGGAAAAGAGCCGAGAGCTTGACGTCGAGCATGATGTTTCTACGGTGTACCCCGCGGAGATTCAGCTGCACAATGTTGAACGTGTCACAACTTGAGAAAGGGAATTGAGAATGCAGGAGCCTTAGGGTCGAACGCTTTGTACTTATGAGGATCATTTTCTCTATTATCACCTACATTCCCGAAACCTCTGAAGTGCCCTATCCTGAGGGTATTTCGGAACACGCGATTCTGTTGGTGCGCGAACAGAATATCCAAGGGCCAAGAGGAGAGCAAGAATTTTGCTCTTAGAAGAATGTTAGTGAGGAAACAAAAATGGCGCATAGAGACATGCTCAAAAGTGTCCACATCCAACCCGTATCTTTGCGTAATGTAGCACTTATACTAGAGGCTGCCGGACTTGATGAGGGCTCCTGCACAACCTCCCCTTCAAGCTTTACTTCCCCTTTATCAGCTACTAGGACTGCGTATTCTCCGTCCAGCTGCCGCAAGTTCAGAACTTCCACCTGGTATTCAGGCCAGCGATTGACTTTCTGGCGGAGTTGACTTATAGGCTCAAAAGATGCTGAAAATGAGGTGTGGAGGTCGCGCCTAGCGATGATGATGTTGGCAGAAGTGCCGTTGTTGGAGGGTGAGAGGAGAGATATGTTTACTGTTGTGGAGAGTGAAATTGTTAGCGTACGAAGATTGAGGGTGACTGAGGAAACTAGGTGTGGTTTCAAGAAAGGGCAAAGTACCAGGGAAGCGCACAGAAGCGCGTTTGAGTTGCTGATCTGGCGCGCTGCTATTAATAGCCCAGGTGAATGAATCTAACGTACACGCTTGTCAGCTTCCAAAACTCTACTTCCTGGATGGTGGAAAGAGCCTACACAGCGATCTCATTCCCGTTGGAAGCACTCTAGGATCGATTCCATATTTCAAGTCGACGTTGATCCGCATCTTCTCCTCCAACTCTACGGCAAGTCGGAGTCCATCTACAAATTCTGACTGCTGAACTCCCTTCCCTCCAGTCAGGTTCACCGTACGCGTAGCACCAAAGCCGTACTGTACAAAAATATTCGCCGTGTCGACCGTCTGACGACCTAAGAGGATGTATTCGCCATCCAAGGACGTCATTTTGATAATGCGAGTTTTATTTTCTGATCTGTTCAAATGCTCTTGATCAGCACACGCCACAAAATTTCACTAGCATTCCAGAATGTGAAGGTCGACCATCTAAGGAGTCAGGGCTTACATATGGACGTTCCGCCTACTTTCGTCGACCACCCAACTCTTGCCATCCTCCGAAAGAATGCCAACATACATATTGGCTACATTGAAACTCTCACGCTGTATTTTCTCCGGGTCATACGGCAGTTCGACCTTTGCAATCAAATCGCGTGCAGTGTCGTTCACCTTGATGACCCAGGAATAACTAGACAGAGCCACGAAGGGCTCACCCGAGCTACCGCTGACGAAGTTTCCTGGTAGTGGAGATGTGTTTTGGTGGACGACGAGGGTACGATTGTGCGGAGAAAATAGGTCAAGAGCCAGGCCGTCCTTGAAGTCCTGGTCGGTGCGCTCCATCTGCAGTAGGGTTATCATACATGAGCATAACGGGAAGGACGACAATCGAGCTATGAAGTAAAACAGGAGTTTGTGGCAGCAGGACAGAAATTGCGTACTTGACCTAGGATAGGCACTATTTGACCGAAATCTGCAAGGCCATCATCTCCTCCTGACAGAAGCGTTGTGTTGGTATATTGAGCTGCAACAAAAACATTGAAGGAAGTCGTGACACCATACATGTTGAGGTTCCATTGTAGTGCTAAAACCAAGGGGAA
The DNA here is from genome assembly GCA_012274445.1 of Sclerotiophoma versabilis. Classification (NCBI taxonomy): domain Eukaryota; kingdom Fungi; phylum Ascomycota; class Dothideomycetes; order Pleosporales; family Didymellaceae; genus Sclerotiophoma; species Sclerotiophoma versabilis. The sequence goes on from JAAROD010000033.1 coordinate 1,463,270, forward strand.
GAAACGACGTATGTTGATGAAAGCCATGTTCGCGTTTCGTAGAGAACAGCAAATCTGTAGCTGTTCGCGGGACAATACCTACCACAGTCTTATAACAATCCCAATTCCTTGCGTAACATCGACCCTGTTGCAGATTTGTTTCAGTGGCTAAAAAGACGTCAGGACTAGCAGTAATGGGGGCGATCCCAACAACATCATTTCGCCCCGAACGTCCTGCGTAAACGGATCTGATGTTTTTGTGCGAGTTTCCATAGTGCAAGGGGGTGCAAGGGGTGTAAGCTCTGTATGTAACGCTAGCGCATTCGTTCTCTGGCATCCCAGACACCTTTCCAAATGAAAGTCCTCCATCCGTTCGGGCCAGCATCAGTTCGAGTGCGGCTGCTTGGTTGAAGCTCCAAGAAATGCAATACATTTTAATAGCTCTCGGCATCGCTACTGTATAACACAAGATCAACTGGCTCAGTATCTCCTCACGATGCACCCCTATCGCGAGGTAGAAGATCCTGTACCAAATTCGAATTGTGCGTCCTAACGGCGTTTGCCTCGTTTAACCACATATGCGCATTAACGTGTACATTTTCTTATGTTCACACATTTCCGTAGATCCCACTTATGGCCCGTCATGTGGCCACAAACCCCAATGTCCCTTTCGGACAGCCCTCAGATCGTCTACATTTAGCAGCCCTATCTCTTCTTGTACCAGAATCTCCCATATCACGTCTCTCAAGCTTCTCGGCCACCGAGGTGTGCCCCAGTACCTTGGGATCAGCTTTCTTTCCTTCGCGTGGCCGATCTGCATGCGCAATCTCTCAACTTGCTCACCAGAGAATCTTGACCATCTCAACGAACCAACAGCTTTGTGGAAATTAGTTAAGGCAAGATGTGAGTTTGTGGGATTGTATTTGAATGTTTGGACTTCATCCGCATGCGAATGGTCTAAGGTAGCGTTTGGGATTGACTGCAGATCGTGCTCATCTTCAAGCGCACCTAAAGGTGCGTCGAAAAACATGTCACGGTAAGTCTGATTGGCGACAACGAGGTCGAAATCTGCAGCACCAGACACGACGATTGTGATGGGTCGCTCGATGCGGTATCTACCATTCCAGTGAGTCAGCCAGCCCCCTTCTCGTAGCGATTGTAATTGATTGTTGAGCAAGGGCTATATGTCAGCGGCTGAGCTTTTGAAGTCAACGAGTAGCGTAAGGGTCTGTTTAGAATCATTGAAGTAGACACCATGCGGATCTTCAATATACTAGTGAGGTGTTTCTGATCCGTTCATCGCTTGTAGTATGCCGAGTAGCGGGACAAGGTACATGTTCCGCAGTGTCGTGTTCTCGCGTAAGCCCAGCTGTGTATGTCCGACGTGCAGATCTGCGTTTCGCCGCCAGATGTCGGCCTTGATGCTGACGCAGCCCGATCCAAGAGCGGCGAAGAGCGGTATTTGGCGCTAGTAGGTTTTGTCATGAACTTTCGACAGCGAGCTACACAGTAGACTTACACAGTCAACAGTACATCAGCAAGTACAAGCAAAAGTGCAAAGCTGAGCCGCAGAAGTCGCCTTGTTATGAGCGAAGAACAAAGCAAGGCCGACCTTTGAACGCTGAGAGATTAGCGCTGATATCTTTGAGAAGTTTCAATGGCTTCCGATCATACATGTTGCTCTCAGTGGCCCAAGATGTTCTCATCTCATCCCATCGACGGCGTCCGCGATGTTGATTTTCAAACAGTCCGTCTGTTTCTAAACGAGCCGTAGGCGTGGATCTATCGGAGCTGACTGACTAAAGTTTCATATGATTCACCATGAAGGCGGCTTCGCCTTTGTAGGTTTGATCTTCACCCTGCTACTGGAGACTCTGGAAGTGATAAAACAGAAGTTACGCATCCGAACGTCCGGCCTCGCAAGCATGCCGGATATTGTGTCTTTCAAAAGGATCGTAGATGCTTACTAGCGACGCAATCAAGGCCCGTGCGCTCGGGTTTGACTAGCCCCTCCCCCGTTTGCCCTAGTAAGACTAAGTGCCTGACCCGACACGCGGGGAAACACCGCAATAAAAACAGCTCTGTCTAAAACCAATCACGAACCCCGAGTGACACCCACATCATTGAGAAAGTACCTGGCTCTCAGTGCCAACTGCTGATCGGGTCGGATGGCGACTCTGATGCCCCACTATTACTCGTGCCAATCAGATAACCCCACTACTTTTTCCCAAGCATAATCATAGAAACTGTCTGTTCAAAGGAAAGAAGAAATAGTAGTGTCCACATACATTAGATTAGAGAAGAGTTTTTGAGATTAGTCTGCGCGATGATCTCATTATCAATGGTAGTACAGGAAGTGCCAGTGTAGTCGCTTTTCTTAGCATTTAACGCATTAATCTTCTGCTAAGGCGTACCACTCGCCACACCTGCTGCATAATAGGTAGATTGCACAGGGTTAGAGTAGCTGTTATAAGACATTAAGGATTTGTGTTGAATTAAGCTTAGTAGAATGCAGGAGAACGTAAATAAGAAGTATTAATAAATTATTATAAGCAAACTCTCCTAGTCTTATAAAAAGCCCTTTCAAGCCTTAGAGGCTTTTAGAGTGATTTTGCGGGCACTCTAGCCTAATCTATCAGGACCACGCAAAAGGAACTACTTCTTATGTTCAGTAGAGTTGAAGCAATACTAGGGGCATTAGGGGCCTTGGGGGAACGGCAGGGGAAACATGCAATTAGGTTCTTTGCAACCTGTAACTACGCACTAAATCGCGTGAATTACACATCTGGTATTCAATAGCTCATGTAGTGCGTTAATCAAAACATGCGCGCTCCTATGAGGCTGTAAGTCCTCCACTCCATCTTTCACCGCTCCTCATCTTCACCTGAGGCCTCAGCGATCGATACAAGAAATGGCCAACCAATATTCGGTATGTATCCCGAAAGAGGTTCTTTCCAATATCTCATCTTTTCGCTAGGAAGAACATCTGGAATCTTCGATCGCAGCCCATTGCTCGACCAGCTCGACAGCCGAACAAATACACGAAACTGGCCTCAAGCCCCTCGGTACTCCTCAACATATTATTGATGTCTTTTGTCAAGATGGAACCTACTACGCAAAGGTGACCATTCACCGAGAGTACAAGGCCACTGATTTTCCTCCGCGAACATTGCGTGAGTTTTTACCACACATTTTTAAGGTGAACAATTTCAAGCGGATATTCTCTGTGGCCGAGCATGGCACGGTAATAGAACAACTCAACAAGAAGATAGGAGAGCTCAATAGCCATAAAAAAGAAGATGATACAGAAGTCACTGTCGTGGCGCAATGCTTGGGAGGCTGGCTTCGTGGTTTTTTGGGGTGTTTATCAACCAACGCTGAACATTCGAACAACTACCCAGACGCATCTATCACCAGCGACAATGTTGAGAGTAACACGTACACGGGATGGTCCATCGCAAAACACAAGCCTGCTCTCGCGTCTAGTGAGGACACCACTGCCTACCATGGTAATGGAGCGTGCCTGCCAGGTCGAACCTATGGAAATTCCTTGTAGTGTAAGTACCCATTATTCATAGATGCCGGGTTCGAAGCTCACCTTACGGTCCACAGATAGCATATAAATCCAGTAGAGTAATGTGCCCTAAGATTGCTCGATCAGGACTTACAGAGGAATCACGCGCCATGGATGCACTTCGTCAACCTTGTGCGGTGGTAGCTCCTTGCTCAACCCTCCAGAAATTAGTAAAGGAAGAAGGGCTTCACCAAGTCTTGAGGAGATACTTTTGCGCCCCGTTGTCATGTTGGGTGCATCTTCTGAATTGTAATAACTCTATATACCTGTAGAGATGCTTCAAGAAGAGTCCTTCTGCTTGGTTATTCATGCGTAATACGAATCGTTGCTCGCACTGTACAGCATCTTGGTAACCTGCCACTTCCTGAAACTAAACTGTGACCATTTCTTTACTCAAGCCAATCCTCGCTCCAAATGCTTAAACCTTGCTTAGCCCGTGAAGTTCCCAACAAAGCACATGTATATTGTTGATGTGCTCAATTCCGAGAACCAGAAGGATCTAGCCAGTTAGATCAAGAACTGTCTTATCGGCGAAGCTTGGCGATACACAACTCCATGCATATGTACGAGTCCTTCGGCCAAGCTTGGCGTGGCTTACCGACATATGAGTTCTGCTAACGCTTAGCGCTCCTCAAACCATGAGTGACGGTATGGACTAATCAACTGGGTATACTGCAGCATACTGCATCTACTTGTCAGCTCTTCCAGAAAGCCTGCCCTTTACTGCTTTACGTTTTCTTAGCCTTGGCCTTCGGCATGATCAACTATTTGAATGGTCCAGTGACGGACTCTCTGTCGTGCGGCTACGGCGTGGTCATCTTCCCCCAGGACCCACAAAGTTGGCTTCTTGCACCTGAAGATCCACGAGATTGGTTGTGTAATGTAAACTTCACGCTTTGGTGCGTAGCTTTGGCTTTTCAATCACAAGCTTTCAGTCGAGATCGTAGCACTTCATCAACTTGTCCATACCCTCTCTACATCTCTAAATTAGACTTGCTTATCAAACAGTTCTATTTAGATTTTGTAAGCCACGATGGCAGACAATGTGGGAAACAGATATTCCATCAACAAAGCTGGAGACATCGGCAATCAGCCGTCATCATCCCACACTTCCACCTTGTCAGACGCTTCTCCGTCAACGCTTGTTCAACCCAACAGGTCTACAGAGATGAACTCCAATTTAGATCCGTAAAAATTGAGCCAGGCCAAACATGGAATAGGATTTCCGCTTATTGGGGCAAAATACCACTGCAATCCTTACAATTATATAGTAAGTCATATCAACAGCTTTCATGTTGCTCGCTGAACTTCTCTAGAATTCTCTCGTCAATGAACATCAGGCCTTCTTCTTACCAGGAGGTATATCAATAACCATCCCAATCATCAAAACAGTCCTTGTAAGTAATAAACAAAATGCTATGTACATACTCTAATCAATTGCAGGCCGCCGTGGTTCAGGGCTGCCTTGAAGGCAAATCTACAAGAGAATGTTTCCAATTCGTCAGACTGGTGACTCTACGCGACGATCCCCTAAACGTAAACGCGCTGAACATCACATTCACGTCCGCTTTCGCTACGTATCTTTATAAGAATCAATTGAACATCTTTGCTTAGATCTCGGAACCAGCAAAGACGTTTAAAAGCTCCTCACATAGATTCTCAAAAGCCGCACATCTAGACGTCCTGCATCACTAGCAATACAAGTCCCCATTAACGGTCTTGTAAACGTAGAATATTAGAGTCTCCAAAATTGCGCAAGTAAGATCATAAAACGATCAAAAGTGCGTTATAATCTAAATCGTAGCCATGCTAACGCTGCGAGAGATAGCAAGCAAGGCCTTACAACAAAGCAAGTATTCAGGGAAAACTACAGAGGGTTTCCCTGCTCCCGCAGTTCCAATCTATGCGGACAGCTATATAACCCGTCCATACCTTTCCGGCCTCGCAACGTTCACTAGGCCGCTTCAAGCATATAATACTGTTCTAGGGAGTACAACACATCTGAATGACCTGCAAAATCAGCTAGACAGTAATCCCTTTATCTACAGCCAGCTATTAGCTCAATACTCCAACAGAGCTTGATCAACACAGCCTCAAAAACATACGACCGATTGAAAAGAATACAGAATATAGCTTCACAATCCCGCTGCAAGATAGTCACGGCACATCTAATATATAAGTTTAGATAGCATTGCAAAATATCTTATAATTCCGCAACTCCGTCTAGGATAGCAGAGTCTGCATTAAACTATGCTTGGGAGAAGTAGTGATACGTTTACTTAAGCTGCGCATCATGCCATCTTTCTCTAATTCTTGCTTGTTCTCGGACAATAATTAAGTAATAGGTAATGCTTCTCTCTAGAGTTGAACGTTGACTTGGTCTTGCTATTAAGACGGTGAGAATAGTGAAGTAAGAGTTATAGCTGTCTAAGCCCGAGCTCATACATAAGCGCTTACTCTATATTCTAGCTGCGTCTTTAATTCACAGAGAATAATTAACAACGTGTAACAGATGTTATTTAAAATGTTTTAAGTGCAGCACACTTCTGTCTAGACTTATATTCTGCAATACTAATCTAGTTTATAAGTTAGTAATTATACATCTTATACTTTATATACGTCTTATAATTAAAAGTAAGGCCTTAAAATGTATATACTAACTAGCTCTGCTTCTTTCCTTTGCTTAGCATAATATTAATAAGTAGCAGGCAACTAGTCTAGAAGCTTAATCTTCTAAAATATCTAGATATAAACTACACAGGGTTGCTGCTAGAAGGTTTAGAGCTATCTAGCAGGATTTATATAGGTAGATTTAGGTTTTAAAGAAAAATAGGTTAAAGGTTTTAAAGCTAGGTAATTAGACTGTTAATTTCTTAGATTGTCTGCAAGCATAGAGTTCTAATCTTTTTCTCTAGATCTCTCTAGTAATAATACTTTATTTATATTTCTTACTTACTAGAAATTAAGTAAGAAAAGCTCTATTCTAGAACTTTAGATATATTTAGTATACTTATAGTAAGTATAATATACTTAAACTAATAATCTTTTAAGCTAAGAAAGCCTTTCTATATACTTTAGTAAAGAAGGTTATCTTTATACTAAAGATTACTATAGTAGTTAAAAGTAGTAAGTATAAAGTAAGGCTATACTTTATTTATTACTATTCTACTTAGTAAGTTAAGATTAGTACTAATTAATATATAATATTTATATCTTTTATATAGTAGCTTTATAATAAGCTTTTATTCTTAAAAATAGCTATCTATACCTAGTTATAAATATTAAACTTAAAGTTTAAAATATAAGGTAATATACCTTATAAGTAAGTAGTATATATAGATAGGTAGTATTAAGGTTATACTTTTAAGTAAAGCTTATAAGTACTATTTATATTAGTTCTTAGAGATAAGTATAGATATAGAAGAATCTATAAGAAGTTAGGTTATTACCTAGTAAAACACTATAATAATAGAAAGTAATAATAAGTAGTATAGAGTAGACTATCTAGCTTAAGAGTTAGAGTTAAGATTCTAAAGATAAACTTAATAAACTAAGTTAAATATAATACTATAAGAGTAGTATTTCTACTTACTATTAAAGTTATACTTTAGTTAAAGACTATAAGTACTAGTTCTATTAGTTCTTAGGTATTAACAGTGTGTAGAGAATTAGGTTAGGTTATTACCTAGTAAAACACTATAATAATAGAGAGTAATAATAAGTAGTATAGAATAGACTCTAACTATCTAGCTTAAAAGTTAGGTTAAGATTCTAAAGATAAACTTAATTAATAAGGTTAAATATAAACTATAAGAGTTATATTTCTACTAACTATATACTTAATAAGTATAGAAGTACTCTATATAATACTCTATTACTTTATATACTCTTTTAAGATTATAAGAGTATAGAGAGTAGTTATTATAATTCTATACAGATAAAGTAGTATAGTAATTAAGTAGCTAACTAGAGCTCTTATCTATAAGCTAGAGGCAGAGTTAGAGAAGATCTCTCTTTATACAGTTACGTAATATACTTGTTAACAAGTATAATACACATAACTTACTTATTAATAAGTATTGTATATTATTACTTATTAATAAGCAACACTATATATTTTATTAGACTAACTCTAGTTGCTTATTAATAAGTATTATCTCCTAGTAAGTATATAGTATATAGGAACACTGCCCTTATAGTATTGTGTTTAACCTTGTTAATTAAGTTTGTCTTTGGAATCTTAATCTAACTCTTAAGCTAGATAGTCTACTCTATACTACTTATTATTACTCTCTATTGTCACGGTGTTTCACTAGGTAATAACCCCACCTGATCTACTGCGCGCCGTTCATACCCAAGAACCAACAGAACCAGTGCTTACGGTCTTTAACTAAAGTACGACTTCAACACTAGCATGTTAGTTGCGTAGTGTAGTTTTAGAGACCTTATAGATAGCTGCAGCATATTACAGAAGGAGCTTTATGTCTCTTTTAAGAGCTTAGACTATAAGCTGTATCTAAGCTTCTTTTAACGCGTCTAGCTGGCGCTATTGTTAAGGCATTAGTAGGGGAGTAGTGTTTTGGTGTAGTCTTAGCAAAAGTGCGCGGCTCGCCCGTGAGGTACGTTAATAGAGGTGCAGAGGGTATTGCTCTATACACAGGGTATTGCTTAGCTCTTTATATTTCCTCTCCCTGTATGCAATGCAGATAGACCTTGCAGCACGTAATAGTTAGAGGTTGGGATTTATAACAACCTAATGCCGGGGCCGGGTCCAACAGGTTCCGCGCCACCAGCGCGTGCAATGCGTTGCAAATTTAGGTCCTTTGTGGTCGGTTTTCAGCAGCACCAACACTAGATACAGTAGATACAGTAGAATTAAGGACTTTTGTAGTGAGCGGCCAGGAGACAGCAAGGCTTCCTGTTCGTTCAGCCCTATTTAAGCAACGTACCGGCGGATTAGTAGTTAGGTGGGTGACCACTAGCGAATACCTGCTGTTGTATGTTCTTTCTTATTCTTTTTGTTTCTTGTTTTTTTTTGCTCTTATCTGTGTCTCAACTGTTTGTTCTGGGTGTTGTTCGATTCACTATAGGCCGTAGGTGGAGCATCAACTCATTCATGGCGATATGCATCAAGCTGCAAACGTTAGCAAAACCAGCGATCACACACTCACATAGTAATGTGGCAGGTCTTAATGGGGTCAAGAGGTACTGATATCATATAGGAATACTATCGTAATAAAGCCTAAAGAGTTGTGGCCCATATAAATCGAAGATGCAGTATCGCGCTCCTGCTCCCAAACTCCAGATTGCGCCGGTATATGGAGAAACAAAACCACATTCCTTAGTTTCTCAAAGCACGGAGTCGCTCGGTAAAGGCATCCTCCTCCTGCTCAGTAGGGCCGACCTTCGTCTTCGGCGCCTCCTGGAGATCAGATTGTAGCTCGACGCCGGCCTTGTCTGCAGCCTGCGCCATCATGCGGTCGACGTCTTCTTGTGGTGTGCCAACGGCGGTTGCTGATGAGGTGACGTCCTGGTAGAGCTCGGTTGCGGAGTCGACGTTCTCGAACTGTTTCTCAAAATCGACCATGACAGCGGCGATCTAGGCATTCGTCAGTAAACCCTCTAAGTGGACATTGTCGAGTGGACTGTGTGCCGTTCAAGTGTGGGATCGTACCCTCTCAGGACTCATCGACTTCATAGCTACGTCCAAGCTGCGGTTGACCTTCATCATGTTGCCTGTGATTTGTCGCATAGTGACGGCAGTCTGGACACGGCCAGCGACAGCATCGACTCGTGAGGCTAGCTGTAGGAGGTTGAGCTTCTCGTTCTGCTTGCGGACGGCATTCTGGGCGTAAATGCGGGCGATGTCATTGTGGCCTTGCTTCATAGCCTGTGAGGGGTAGCGGTGAGTCAAGGTCCTTCTGCGTATGCTCAGGTATTGCGCACCTTCTCCAGCTTTGCCTTTTCTTGCGCCTCCTCCTTTCCTGCCTTGAGTGACTGGCGGTTCAGCGACTTGGCTGTGAACTATGAAAGTCAGTACCCATGCGTGGCTGGGCCGAGGCAGATGCGCTGGCGAACCTTGAGGTTGAAAAGGGCATTTTCAAGGCCGGACATGACGACGTTATTTTCCGTGTGTGCAGTTGTGGTGTACGGTCAAATGCAGGGTAGGGCTGCGTGGTAGTGCAAGTGATAGGCAGAAGATGGGCTGCGGCTGATTGCCGATGTTCGTGGGGTTGGCGCGCAACCCGTGGACGTCACTGGTAGCCCCGCCCGCGCCAGCCTTGCACACCTCATTCAGTTGGCTGTGTCTATCTACTCGACATCAGTGAGCATGCATGGGGCGCATAGTAACTGCTCTGAAACCTAGCTGCAAAGCGCAACGCAGCTTCGAAAGGCTTTTGCCATGTAGTATTATGTTGGCTGTCTTGCAGCTCTTCGAGTAACTGCGGCCCACCGATGCCGACCTTTGAATGTGCCCGCTCTATGTGCCAAACGCCGTCCAGGGACCAGTGCGGTCAACGCCTTCAACGCCTTCCAGCCTGTATCGTATTATCTATTAGGGAGCCACGCACTACGAGGGCGCCGAGTTGAATTTGTCGGTGGCTGAGCGGAACAGCTCTTCTTGGGCGCGAATAAGTTCCTCCTCGGTCATGCCGCTCTGCTCAATCTTGGTCTGCTTCTTCTCCCGATTCTGCTACGTGTCAGTATAGAGGTAGATGCTAGGAGGCACATGGTGCGTACCTGCTGCTGCTTCTTGTAGTCTTGCGCAACCTCGAGAATCGCAGGAACGTAGTCGCCAAAGTCCAGCTCTTCCAGCGCTGCCTTGACGTGCTCGCAGGCTATTGTCTTCTTTGCATCCTTCTCCGCGATTTCATTGGCTTCGGAGGAGATGAGCGTAATAAACTCAACACAGCATTCTATGAGAAGGTCTCTCGAATCTTTCGCAAAGGTCATGCCGGGTTCTGTCGCCAGGATGTCTTGCACAATCTTCTGCACGGTCGCTGGACGCGTTAGTTGCCTTGATTGGCACAGTGGTTCAGCACAAAACACACCCTTTGGCAACGACAGATCATCGTTGCCGCCAAACTCGCGATCAGACATGGTGGGCGTTTGCGCGGGAATCGGTTGTCTCAAAGGCAGCGCGCCGCCGTCGAGGAGCTTGGACTTTTATGTATACAGAAGACGGGCGCGGCGCATGGCAGGAACAACGTTGCTCCTTGGCCGGGCAGCCACCAATCAGCGATCCGCCATGTATGTCCCCGTCCATGTCATCCGTGACACTATTGGGAACGGGCGGCGGACCTGGTGCTGGGAATGAACCTGGTCACTCGTTTAGGGAAACGCAGTCTTTCGTTTGGGGCACGAGGGACCCATTCTAGACGCCTTCCATTCCCTAACGTGCACATCAGCTGGCTCGAAGCAGTACATCACATGAAAGCGCTCGAGTCGAACGTACGCCTGGTGACCACCGTCCGCCCTGCGGCTGTTATCAGCTCAGGGTCCTCGCTGCCGCATCGCCCGCGGCGGCACATGCAGCTCGCCATCGGTGCATGAAGCGTGTGGATCATTGCGTCTTTTCCTGTAACGACAGTTCCCGCAAGACGCGCAGGGAGATTGGGCAATACCCGTGGATACCACTTCATTCCACTTGGTGCACTTCATCACTCGTGAGCTTGTCCGTTGCCCACTTGATTAAGGACTGATACGGCTGAGTGGAGCCGCAGCAGCGGGCAGTTTGCAAAGCGATTGGCACACTCCGAGATCCTAACCCAGGGTCGTCTCGCTCGCCGATCCACGACGCCGGTTCCTTTCCACTTTTTCGTCATCGTGCTGCGTCCCCTTGGCGCGAGGGATGGCATTCGAGCGTGCTTGTCGCCGAGCACAGACTGCGAGTGGTGTCGCCAGATGACAGTAGTGGCGGTGTAATAATGGCCAAACAGACCGTGCCCGGTCGGCTGCAGGAGGCCAGGGTCGTGGCCGGTTGCGCGCTGCAGTCGCTGATGCATGCCAGACGGTGAATGCAACTGTCCGGCTCGTGTTCTCGAGGTCATGATTTTGTGTTGAGGTGAATGAGCGGCACTGCACTTGCCTGTCTCGCTCACTCACCGGCCGTCTGGCTATCTCACTGATCATATCAGCATCAGCATCAACTCAACGCGCGAGCATGTCGCACAGCCCTCTCTGCCAGTCCTTGCCCAGTAGTCCAGTGAGCGCCGCCAATACTATACAATCCCACACGCGTCCGTTCGCCGTGGTGTGTAATTCCCAACGGCTCCCAAGATTCCGCCCTGCGCATCAAGTTAGCTGTTGGCACTGCTAGCTTTGTTAGGTCCCTCTGTCGCTGGCCCACCCCCCGAGTCCCAAGGTACCCAGTCGTCAAGTACCGCGCTGTTCACCGCCGCCGCGCTGCGCCCTGGAAGAACTCGGGTGTCTTTCTTCGCGCGACGCTCGTGCAGGCCCGATAGAAGCCTTAGCAGAGTTTTCTCATTTCGTTGCAGCGGCTAACGCTGTTTTAGCGCAGCGAGCCAGGTTCCAGTTGATTATCTATTACATATGACTTCACGCCCGCAACACATGGACCTGGTCACCTCGTCTCCCGCGACTTCAAGCGTACGTACTGCCAGCACAGCATCCACCGCCAGCACATCGCGAGCCAGTCTCCGGGCAACAACCACCACCACCATTTTATCCAGCGCTGCTGCCGTCGATGCTCGTCCAGCTCGACCCGGACTAGTATCCCGTGCTTCTGAGATCTCTCCCACCAAGGCCTCACGACCCCGCCGTCACCTCTCAACCAAGTCCTCGAGCGCAGTGCCCACCCTCTCCGCCCTCAACGCCAGCAACAACGAGAAGTCTGCACCCACCAAGCCCGCCGCCCGCCCGCCACCCAAGTTTGGCAAAATGACCTCGTCCAACGGTGGCGCACCATCAGCCGCAGCAGACCTGCTGCGGCAGGCAATGGGAAACCAGAGGTAAGCCACTCTTGCGTTCTTTTGCATTTTGCTCTATTTCACCGGGCAGTGGTGAGGGTGTGCAAAGCTCGCAAAAGGGCAAGAGCGGCCACCGCTTAGCTCAGCACCAAGTGGCAGCCAGTAGCGCAGCTGCTGAATGCCCATGTCAACGTTACACACGCCATGCCCTGGGTCAGCTTTTTGCCGCTGCACTTCTTTTTGAGCAGCACTATCTTCTCCCGCTCCCTCGACACTGTCGCTGCACACCAACACGAGTGCCCGCACCACCGCAATAATGCCGGCCCACAACGCCCTACTAACGCCGCACAGAGCAGCGACCCACGATGACGATGGCCACGATCAGATTGGCTCCACCAGCTCAACTCCACCTGGTGCCTCAACACCGCGTCCCGATCCTACTGATAAACGACTGCCGGGTATTCTGCACAGCTACTTTGGCCAGGTTCGTGATTCCTTCTTGCCCCAGAGCAAAAACTCGCTGTCAAAAACCTCCAACCCCGCACTTGCATCTTCAGACGCCGCTTCAATGGAACCCAAAGAGAAGGGGAACACAGAAAAGGCCACCCTTCGTCAGACTATGCTGCCGAGTCCCGCTCCCAGTGCATCTTCTCGAGCCCCCTCAGCTTCGCAGTTGAACGGTGAAACAGAGAAGCTAACAGAAGGCGACTTTTCGTCGCCGCAGAATCAGGCCACCCCTCCTCAAACTCCCCGCACACGCTCACAAGAAGGCAAGCCCCCAACATCAAGCTTGTCACGCACCTCGCTTGCGTCGAATAACTCGAGAGATTCGAAAGGATCGAACAAGTCGGACAAGGACGCCGCCGTTGTACGACCACCGAAGGGAAAACTTGCAGTCACGATCACAGAGGGACGGGACTTGAGGCCAAGCACCGACCCCTACTGCGTTATTCAGTTCCAATGGGCAGAGTACATCTCTGATGGACCAAAGCATGATGACACCAAGGGCCGCCGTGGCCCTATGCAGATGAGGAGGACCGAAAGCGAGATGCAGAAGCCAATGGCCATCCCTATGAAGAGCCGTCAGAGCAGCAACAGCGGCCACAGCTCGGATGCCCGGGAAGACACATTTGAGGAGACGACCAACCCTACTTGGGAGCACGACGCCGAATTGTACGTTCACTTGCGAATTTGGTATCAATACACATACTGACAGGAAACAGCGATGTTGTTGGTGATCACGCTGAGGTTGACATTTCTGTCTACGACCGGGCGAATGGTGAGGCCTTCCTTGGCCACGTTCGGTTTTGCCCAAACTTGATCGAGTATGACCAGCCTTATGATGGCTGGTTTGCTCTCGAGCCTCGTGAGGGCGAGAGTGCCAAGGTCACTGGCGAGATTCACCTCAAGCTTGATTTCCACAAGATCGAGAAGAAGTCGTATGGTCCTGAAGACTTCGAGATTCTGAAGCTTATTGGCAAGGGTACATTTGGTCAGGTCTTTCAGGTTCGCAAGCGCGACACCAAGCGAATCTACGCCATGAAGGTTCTGTCCAAGAAGGTCATTGTTCAGAAGAAGGAGGTAGCACACACTCTGGGCGAACGCAACATCCTCGTCAGGACTGCCATGGCAGATTCCTCCTTCATTGTCGGCTTAAAGTTCTCTTTCCAGACGCCGTCTGACCTCTACCTGGTTACTGACTACATGTCTGGAGGTGAACTTTTCTGGCATCTTCAGAGAGAGGGTCGCTTCCAGGAGGCCCGTGCAAAATTCTACATCGCTGAGCTGATCCTGGCGTTGCAGCATCTGCACGAGCACAACATTGTCTACCGCGATCTGAAGCCAGAGAACATCCTGCTGGATGCCAATGGCCACATCGCGCTTTGTGACTTTGGTCTTTCCAAAGCCAACCTTACCGAGAACGCAACCACAAACACATTCTGCGGTACTACCGAGTACCTGGCGCCTGAGGTACTGCTGGACGAGCATGGTTACACCAAGATGGTTGACTTCTGGTCTCTTGGTGTGCTAGTGTTCGAGATGTGCTGCGGCTGGAGTCCTTTCTACGCGGAAGACACTCAGCAAATGTACAAGAACATTGCTTTCGGAAAGGTTAGGTTCCCCAGAGATGCCCTTAGCACCGAAGGTCGAAACTTTGTCAAGGGTCTCCTGAACAGAAACCCGAAGCACAGGCTCGGCGCCACCCGGGACGCTCAAGAATTGAAGGAGCACCCTTTCTTTGCCGACATCGACTGGGATGCTCTTTCGAAGAAGAACGTCGTGCCACCCTTCAAGCCGAAGCTCAAGGGAGAGCTCGACGTCTCCAACTTCGACCCCGAATTCACGAACGCTCTTAACGGCAATGGCTCTCTGAACGCTCGCGCTGCTGCGTTGGCATCTGGTGTCAACCCCGCCTCGACACCGCTCTCACCCACGATGCAGGCCAACTTTGCGGGTTTCACGTTCACCGGCGAAAGCACTATGGAGCAGCAGTTCGGCAGCAGAACTCACAGTGATCACGACCGAATGGAAGAGGACGATAAGGAAGACAAGGACGACATCAACTGGGACAAGCCAGCAGGACGCGGAGATAGAATGTCCGGCGTCATTAACAGCAACAACGAGCACGATATCTTCAACCATGGTCAGATGGACGTCTAGATGAATGTCCTCATCCGTAGGCTGGTCCCGACAAAAGTATCTCAGCAGTGCTATTATGATTTTTACGAACTGTCTCTCGGTGGCCTGGATGCACCATTGACCTCTCGTTCGTAGTTGTTCTGGATACCCACGCCTATCTATCCAAGAAGGTCCTAAATTGCGCTCAAGACCTATCGCTTGTCTTTTCGTTTTGCACGTAGGCTTTTGCCGCACGTTTATCACCACATTTTCAGCGAGCGCATGAATGACATCGAGTGCCACATCGAAGCACTCGTTACGTGCGGTCAACGGGACCGACCTTGGGATCTACATATCACATACAGAACTTGGACGTTCGTACTACAAACTGGAGGACTACACGACCGAGTACGCCTCAGAGGTACGATCTTGCTTGGAATGCTGGACATGGATTTTCATTTCTTGGGGGTTGCCTTCATTGCATTGCGTGGGGTGCTTTCGCGGAGCATTGTGTTGTTTGAGTGGTCATTCACTTTTGCTGGCGTATGGTCTGTTTGTTGTGCATCACGCATGTTTTATCCCGCGCTTCGAGCATGTTTGAATTTGGGTCATCTGCATCGTCTTCAAATGTCAATGAGTGGGCTGGATAGCGTCAACTAAGGCTGGCACTCTGTACATATGGACTGCATAAACATGATTACCGAGAACTACCGGTAATGTAATGAAACAACATGTCAAGTACTTTGTTGCACTGAACACGGCACTATTCAACATCTTACACCTATTTCGAAAGGTAGTGCCGACTTCGGCTACATAGGTGGAAGCTGTTCGAGGGTACCTGGTGCATCTAGGCTACTCTAGGCATGGTCGGCTTCGAGGTGGTGAATCGACCTCGACCTCGGCAAACCTCTGGAGCTCCTGGAGCTGAGCCGTGATTGCTGCCCCGCTCGCACCTCAAACTCCTCAAGTGTTACGTATCCAAGCCCCGTATACTCCCAACCCACAGTTGCATAGAATTGAGTCTTTATCTTGTCACATACACAATGAGCGAAAAGGCAGGACCCGGTGTTGGCTTCGAGTTCCCAAGCTACGAGGTTTCATGGCTCAAGCGTGATCTGCTGCTTTTCGCAGCGAGCATCGGCGCTACTTACCCTGAAGAACTGCACTTTCTCTACGTAGGTCATACATGTCACACAACAAGCAATGAAACTGCAAAGCACTTTCGATGCTAACTCCTACTCCAGGAATTGCACCCTCAGTTCGCAGCGTTCCCCACGTATCCCATCATCTTGCCCTTCAAGCACACGGACCAGGAAGTAATTGATTTCTATGCTCGCTCGAATGCCGAGCCCATCGAGGGCGTACCTAAGTTCGACACCAAGCATGTCCTTGACGGCGAGCGCAAGCTTCAATTCCTCAAGCCAATCCCCGTGTCCAGCGAGGGTCGCAAGTTCGAGATTAGGAGCAAAGTGCTCGGCGTCTACGACAAGGGCAAGCCCGGCACAGTCGTCGAGACAGAGCAGAGGCTAGTAGATGCTGAGACCGGCGAGACATACAGCAGGGCTGTTGGCAGTGGCTTCTACGTTGGCCAGGGAGGATGGGGAGGTCCTAAGGGTAAGCCTTCCGCTCAGACGTACATTCACAAAGCAGCAAATTGACATCTCAATCAGGTCCCAAGGTCCCCAGCTACCCACCCCCCGATCGCGCGCCCGACGCAACCCGTACCGTCCAGACCACCATGGAGACTGCACACATCTATCGCCTGAACGGTGACTACAACCCCTTGCACGCTGATCCTGAGCCCGGCAAGAAGATGGGCTTTGGTGGTCCCATCATTCACGGCCTGTTCAGCTGGAACTCAGCTGCGCACGCCATTCTGCAGGCCTTTGGCGCAAGCAAGCCAGAGAACATGAAGGAATTCCAGGCCCGCTTTGCGGCGCCGGTTAAGCCCGCTGACAAGTTGATTATTGAGATGTGGAGAACCGGTGAGAAGCATGACAGTGGGTTCGAAGAAATTAGGTTCATCGTGCGTGTGGAGGGTGGGAAGACGGTGTTGACGAACGGAAGAGCGGTTGTCAAGGTTGAGGGGCAGGTCAAGGCAAAATTGTAAATGACTATGTGTGCGCGCGCATAGCGGAACAATAAATGTCTTAGTCTGAATCTTACCTGCAAAAACCATTTAGCTTGTTCGCGCTTGCAGCACCACGAGACGTCATCGTCAGGAAGTGGAGGCTCCTCACCAGACGAGTTAGATCCTCCGCTTCTTGACCGAGATCTGATCTGATAAGATGAAAGTGCAAGATCACGTGCGATATCCAATCTTTGGCCTCGTGTCTCGGAAACTGAAACGCTCGAGACGGAGACCAACACCAAGTTGTTCGGCAAGCTCGGCACTAGCAACGAACTGGTCCCCACCTAAGAAAGCATCGTCCCTCGCTTTCTTGGTCTCAATACAGTTTGTGTTAAACCAGGGGCCTCTACGTCTGTCGTTGTGGGTTGCGAGCTATTGAATTCCATCCAGCCCCTTTCAAGAACATGCGATAGCCACAACACGACCCGTACAGTAGACCATAACAATTGGCGCGTTCCACGTCTCTCAAGTGTGCTCACAAGATGCTCTTCTCACTTCCATCCTCGCTTGCGGCTCTGACATACCTCCTCCTTTCTTCGCCCACGACACACGCATACAAGCCGCTCTCAGACAGCTTCCTCAAAGCCATACCTTCGCCCGGCGACCTCTTCGACCACGAACACGGCGCCCTCCTTGCGCCAATCCTCATCCCCCGGGTCCCCGGCACACCCGGTCAATCCACCGCCCAACAACACTTTGTCTCGTACTTCCAGCGCGAGCTACCAAAATGGCAGATATCCTGGCAAAACAGCACCGCGACGACGCCGACTTCCCGGGGTAAGGAACTGCCCTTCCAGAACTTGATATTCAAGCGCGAGCCGCCTTGGGTAAAGCCAGGGCAATCCAATCTCTTAACGCTAGTCGCGCATTACGACAGCAAGATTAGTCCAAAGGGGTTTATTGGCGCAACGGACTCAGCGGCGCCATGCGCGATGTTGATGTGGGTTGCAAAGGTTGTGGATGGCTACGTACAGCGCATGTACGATGAGATGCAAGCCTTACAGGAAGGAGGGACGGTGGAGATGGACATGGGGATCCAAATATTATTATTGGATGGAGAGGAGGCGTTTCAGACGTGGACGGACACCGACAGCTTATACGGCGCAAGGTACGTAGCACATCAGATCCATCAGTATCCGGTGCGAGAACAGCTTGTAGGGCTATATACGCTAATCTCGCAACAGGAGTCTAGCAGGCGAATGGGCAGGCGTACGCAACCCGCCTTCCTCGAAGTTCTACCAGTACCGCACCCCGCTATCGCAAATAAGCCTGTTCATGCTCCTCGACCTCCTCGGCTCCGCTGACCCAACCGTTCCTTCTTACTTCCCCACCACGCACTGGGCATACAAACAGCTTTCGACCATCGAATCGCGGTTACGCGATCTCAAGCTTCTCGAGTCCAGCCCTAACACGCCCTTCTTGCCCGACACCAACATGACCATGGCGGGCTACGGAGGGATATCAGACGACCACTTGCCGTTTATACATCAGGGTGTTGAAGTGCTACATGTGATCCCGAGCCCGTTCCCAAAGGTGTGGCATACAATGCAGGATGATGGGGCGCATTTGGATCCGCAGACGGTGCGGGATTGGGCGAGGATTGTGGCGGGGTTCGTGTTGGAATGGTTGGATATGATGGAGGTTTGGGATGGAGATGAAGCGGGGGGTAAGGGTGGGAGTAAAGCGTTGAAAGGGTAGTTCACAAATAAATAAAAAGGAACCTTTTCGAATACGTCGCAATCTACAATTGCGTGAGAGCTCTTCCGGACGATGGATGAGAAGGAGTTTGTCAAGGGGTCAAGGCTGTACATTGCTGGAGAGTCTCCAGACAATGATTGCAATACACAACAAATGGCGAGTGTGTGCTTGTTAACGGTACTCCGCGGCAATCGTCTCAGCAGCCCTGTCCGCAATTCCATACACCGCGGTTTGGATATTCGCGCTGATCATGATCGGAATCACACTCGCATCCACAACCCTCAATTTACTCACTCTATAGCCAACGCCACCCACACCGTACTGAGCAACTCCGTCTTTGCGTTGGAAATTCTCGGCCTGGAGCATGGCAGGGAACATAGAATCCCAGTTCCATCCTTGATTACCTAGCTCCTCCCAAACATCATACTCCCGGCTACTGGCCCGGTTCCAGATCAGGAGATTGAGGGCAGAGGAACCACCAAGTACTTTGCCCCGGTTGTGGGTGATTGAGCGATTGTTTGCTGCTACTTGAGGCGTAGTTGCCAGACTCCAATCGTAGACCGATCCGAAGGTCGACCCCCTGAGACCGGGAATGTAAATTTTGCTTTCGTTGCGTCCATGTGGGCCAGCTTCGATTACCAGGACACAATGATTTGGCAATTCTTGGCTCAAGCGTGTAGCTACAGCGAGGCCTGCCGTACCACCACCTACAATAACCTGTCCAAGTTAGCAAAGGACGAGATATTCATGTACTTAAGTAACCATACGAAGTCGTAGCTGGTGGCATTCGAACGGCACTGTGCATACGTTGAAAGTATGAGACCCGACGCAGCAGTTGACGCTGAACTAAAAAGCAATCTACGCATTTCAATCCTCAAATGAGGTTTGTGGATAATTACAGAAAAGACCAAGTATCGTAGCTCTGATTAATGGAATAACACCAAAATCTGCTGCTATCGATTGGTATACTTGGGTTAGCAACGACACAGGAACGTCTGCATCACGCCTCCAGTTGTACGTGTCATAAAGGCCCCCGATTCAGGCAGAATAAGAACGGAATCAGTACCTGCCTTTGCGGACTTGCTCGAGGCGGCAGAACAGACTTTACATACGGCGTAATTGTCATATCGAGGCAAGGTTTAAGGTGCAATCAAGGCCTCCTGCAGGTGATGCCTGTCGCCGCGGAACCCTTCCTGCGCAGCGGAGCTCCATTGGTAGGAGAGGATATGCATATCTTGTGCGCGCATACAGCTTTCGTTGACGTGCAGGAAAGCGAAACGTGGGTAAGTTCAGGAGCTGTTCGATGTTGAGGAGGAAAAGTGGTAAAGCAATGTTTTGTATGAAGTGCAACGGCGGTCTTGCCCCTAGGCAAATGCGAAGAACTTATCAATACAACAACTGTATGAGAAACACCGACAACGGAGATGATCGCTATCGAAACAAGAGCCAAGCTTCTCCTGCACATGAATCGACCTCTCCGGCCCCCCGCGGGCCGTGAGACCGCGCCCTGTTCGTGACCACAAGCACAGCTGAGGTCCACACCCTATCATGCCAAATTCAACATGCAGAGAGTGGAGCAAATCTTCCGTGCCTACCTTATTCCCAAGGGTTTGGGATTTATTCCGAATGAGCAATGACCCGAGCAATGACTTGTCTTAGGCTCTGCCAGCAGTAACACCTCACCTTTGTGTCTTGCAGTGCGTTTGTTTTCGTTTCTATTCTCGCGCGAAGACTGCATACCGATATGTCTAAAATATAGTTCCCGCGCTGAGCTCGACTGAAGATAGAGAAAATCAGGGGATGACTCGTTTCTTGTTGCCTTTGCGCCTGCTTGCTGTGCTTTCGCCCTTGTCTCTGGGATGCCTTTCACTTAGCTTACGCGACCTGGACTCAAGTAGCAGTGGAAAAAAAGTCCAGATTCGATCGTCCGGATCAAGGCTGCGCAGTGAATACTCGAAGCATCAAATTCTGAACCTAGAGCCTGTGCAAGGAAGACGCAGCTCGTCAGTAGCAGGGAGGAGGATAGCGAGATACCATTGTGACCCGTGCTTGAGAAGACTGCGGAGATATACATCCATTGAAAGTTTGACTGGAACGACAAAACGAACAGTCTCATCTTTTAGCCGAAGAATAATCCTCCGTCCGAAACAGCTTCTACCTCTTTGTTCAAAGTTGGAGTCAATCTTGCTGGAGGCATATCGAAAGATCCGTTCACCAAATCTGATACACTTGATGTAATCTATGTAACGGCTTCTACAAAGCCCATAATATGACTATATCATCACTGATGTAGAAGCCTCAGTCGAACGGTACCGGCGCTCCAAGCCTGTAGATTTTCCTAAGTTTCTAAAGAAAAGCTCAGGCTCCACTCAAACAAGTGCAATAGTGAACACATTCCCTCTGTGCTTGTCTATGTAATCGTCTTGGACCATGTTGTAAGACGAACCCTGCAGGCCCCTCATGTCTCGTACATTGCCAAAGTATCCAATCCGAGAGTAATGTCCGCGAGTGCCAGATCTTCGCAGTAACAAACCCGCAGCATAAGGCTCTCTGGTGAGACAAAGTACATATACCTCATGCGTACCAATACTGTAAGGATAGTAGGCTGGCGACACTTCTAAACTAACCCCAAGGTCGCTTGATATCGCATCGTAACGGATGATTGCCATGTCGTTTTCTCGTCTGCTTTCAATGATCTGTAGCCAATCTCCAGATCGTGTGTAGTCGTCTCGCGTCAGTCTGCGCAGGATGGGGGCCCGAATTTTGAGTATTCCCGCAGTGTCATCGTGGCCTAGTAGCTCCACACGATCGTCGAATACAAGGTCCGGTGGGTAGCGACGATGTGAATATGTGACATGATAGTCAAGACAGGCCCAAGACCAACTTGGAGCTCTTGACTGGCTTGGCCTACATGTCTTCCTACTCTTGTTTTCTGCACGGTACCACAGAAGGTCATGCATGATGCTTTTGAGCCATAAACCTGAAATGAACTGATCGTCTAATAGAAACTGGAACTTTAAAGTGATGCCACCAATGGCCACAAGTTTATCGCTTGTTCGCGTCAACTGGGACTTGGAGTATGTCTCGACAATGCCGTACCACGTGTCCCGTATCCACATGGTTTCCTGGCGAGTTTGCAACTCCAAAGTGTTTTTCTTTTCCCAAGTATTTGCTGCTGCGGCTTTGCTATCCCGCGACGTCAGGTAATCTACAAGTGTCTGGTATGGACGAGACCCTGCAGTCCTCTCACTGCGGATTGGCGGGTGACATACAGAAGCAAAGGTCTCAGATGCTTGCAACTGTTGACACTCCCAGAGCAATTGATCTTTTCCAAAATGTAGGATTCGGGGCGAGAAAAATCGTTCCTGTAGAACCCAACCACGGCGATTCAATGGCGCTTGATCCACACGAATGGACCACGCATCCTCATGGAGCAGGTAATAAACGCCTTTCAAGACGTGTTGAGGATCTTTCGGGTGTTTGATAGTTGGTGGGGACAATATATCCACTTCAAGTCGAATCGTCCGTGGTTTCTTTGCTACTTTCGTAACGTATAGTCCGGTCTCACTGTCAACAAATGCTGTAGCTGCAATATTCATAGCTGCATTTTCGTAAACGTCAGCCATTTTCCGACACTCAGTGCGCCAATCATCCTCTGAGTCCTGAACAATACATAACGAGTCAATCCAGATGAACGAGAAGCCAAGCTGGAGTACGACTTCGAAAGCGTGTCCGAAGGTTCGCGGTAGGTTGGTGTCCATGATGTCCACTTTGAAGGTGGCGAGGTTATTGGCTTTGAGGACTTCCAGAGGTCCAGAGCCCCAGCAATGCGAGAGTGTTGCGTATGTGGACCCTATAGACACATCTTGAGCCTCGACTAGTCGTGCCCTGGTGCTATTACCTTGGGTGTAAAGATGAATCAGGCGAGACGGCATGATGTCAGTTTTGCGTACTCTTTTACTGCATGCTCTGTGCTCATGGTCGCAGCGGTCAAGCCAATATGTAGCTGCCGAAATATCACGAGTCGTGGGAATCTCATTGTCGTCACTCAGGGATAGAGACGCTACGGCTTCTTGGTCCCAGATAGAGTCGACACTTTTTCGAAGATGATGGATTCCGAATGGTGAGCTCGCTACTCTTGAACGAAGCTTGTCGTCGGGACTCAGAGTCATAAAGCTAACGTCCCATTCTATAGTGGTGAATTGGGCTATTGGTCGAGTCGTTTCGGTAACATCTGCTTCGATGCTCGTACCGAACCGCCATTTCTCTTGATCGTTCCCTAGCAAATCCTTCACGGTCATCTCTTCCAATACATTGTTACATAGCTCACAGCCGTCTCTTGCTGATTGGCGCAATGACTCGATGTCAGAATGCCATTCAAGGCGGATCCTATACTTGGAAGCCGCGCGATGATCGTCTGTCCATCTGGCTCTTGGTGAGTTGAATAATGAATGACATGAAGCGCACAAGACTGAATCAGGGACAGTCCGCGTTGGTGGCATTGGAACAGGATGTGTTACAGCATTTGCGGATGGTAAGATGAAGCTGATACGAGTATGCGCATTGCACAAGTTCTTCGATCCAGCGCAATTGATGACTTGACTGTACTGCAATGCCGACCGAGAGCGAAGTCGTTAAAAGTAAGCATAAGGAAGCAACTGTGTTGCGGGGCAATACTGTTTGCAGACTAGCTGTGGGGGCCAGAAAGCGGCAGGAGTGCGAACGCCTTCGTGTAAGCACTCTGCATGTCTACAATAACTGATCGTTCTATAATTCTCGCAAAGCGCCTGACATGTCTGCAAAAAATTTCGTCGTATAGAAAGATTCCCTGTCGCAAAACTTACACCATCGAATTTCTTGACACATGTTGTACGCTGCACACCTAGGTAAGTCGAACGTGAATACATGTTCTCATTGCTCCATCTCGTGCGAACAGGCGAAGTTGAATGATATTACGAGATTGAGTAGAGAATAGAATAAAAAGTAGGGGTTCTTGAGAAGGGGAGTATGTCGTGCCTGCGGTGTCGAGGGCTTTATCTTAACGGAATGTACAGGAATCTGGAGTGGGATTCTTCAGGATACTCCCAGCCAGCTCACGGGCGAGTACGAAACATTTGATGAGGGCGAGGTCAAAATTCAGATTCCGTATGGGCCTACGATAGCATGTGTGATAGATAGTAAATCATTTCACTGGCTGATGGTTTCCAGGTTCGCGCGCGGGGGCGTAGCGCGACGCGAGCGCGCTGTTGCTCCAGCAACGACCTCGCGCCACATGTTTGCCAACGGCAGCAGGCACGAGCTGCATATTATCCAAATCTGAACTCGGTGCCATCGGTGCCACAATGTCGACGACGCCTCCCAACTCTCCACCGAGATCACTCATGATGGCAATGGAACCCCCGCCACGGCCATCGAGCGCCCTATTCGACGTTTACCTGCGACTGCGCCCGTCCAACTCGGCCACTCCGCAATTTCTCACAGTCGAAGAACGAGACGACAGCCATCCCACACATATCACCGTTAGGCCGCTAGTCAGTGACAATCGCAAACGTGCTGTCGAGCGGTTCGCTTTCACGCAAGTCTTCGAGGAAGATGCGCGCCAGATGGATATCTTCAAGGGAACGGGCATTGTGCCCATGATTGAGGGAGTGCTAGGCGCGCCGGGGCGTCGTGGACGAGATGGGTTACTGGCTACTTTGGGTGTTACAGGGTCCGGAAAGGTACAGAGAACCAGCACCAAGATATGTGCACGGCAGGCTAATACCGTGGTAGAGCCATACTATCCTCGGAACTAAATCACAGCGCGGCCTTGTCCAGATGACACTTGACACCCTCTTTCAAAGCTGCGAAGAGCAGCTCGTGCAGTCATTCTACGGCGCTCCAGCATTTTCGTCTCTGGCAGCAGCAGACGTGTCTGAAGCAAACATGTTCACCGCCTCTGCTTACCTTGATTCCATGTACGGGGACACCCAATCTGAACGTTTCCCATCGAGAGCAAACACACCTGCACCTGTAAGTTCGTTCTTTCGGTATTTCCTTGCTTTCATCCGCTCCTCTAACCTTTGTCGTCTTCACCTTCTCGTCTGGTAACATCTGAAACACTGTATCCTGCTCTACGAGCCACGTTCTCAAATCGCCCAAGTGCAAATGTTCATTCTATTCGTCCTATCAACGCTGCTGTTTCCAACTTTTCTCGACCGACTGCGAACTTCAACTCACGTACAGCAAAGGACTGTAGCTTCGTCTCGCAAGGCGCCTCTCGATCAAACAAGATCCCTCGACCTTCGACCCTACCGCAAGCCCCGTCCGTCGCCGATATCCAAATTCCCGCAGACCCTTCTGCCGAATACGCCATCGTCATATCGATGTACGAGGTCTACAACGACCGAATCTTTGACCTTCTGACTGGCAATGCCATGAAGAGCAAGCACCCCAACGTTAAGCGCCGAGCTCTGTTGTTCAAAAGCACAGAGCTGAGCCCTGAGCGCAAAGTCGTTGCTGGCCTCACCAAAATCATCTGTGGTAGCTTCGAGGAGGCTATGATGGTTCTTGAGACTGGTCTAATGGAACGCAAGGTTGCTGGCACTGGAAGCAATGCTGTTAGCTCTCGCAGCCACGGATTCTTCTGCGTCGAAGTCAAGAAGCGTGATGCGCAATACAAGGGCCCGTGGTCGAGCAGCACATTGAGCATCGTTGACCTTGCTGGATCTGAGCGTGCGCGCAACGCGAAGACAGCTGGTTCCACATTGGCTGAGGCTGGCAAAATTAATGAGTCGCTGATGTATCTTGGACAATGCATGCGAATGCAGGCTGACCACCAAGAAGGCTCAAAGGTATGCTTTGCTCCTCCACCGTTTTTTTTCACATTGCTAACGTATCTGTAGAATGTTGTCCCGTTCCGTCAGTGCAAGCTCACTGAGCTTCTTTTCTCGAACTCCTTCCCATCCACTACACGATCCACACAACATATCCCTCCCCAGAAGTCTATCATGATCGTTACAGCCGATGCGCAAGGTGACTACAACGCGACCTCTCAAATCCTACGCTACTCTGCACTCGCTCGTGAAGTGACCGTTCCACGGACACCTTCATACACGTCTACCCTCCCCACCGGCCCACGCCCAGGAACCGCCTGCTCTGGGCGCAGCACACCGTCCGCCCTGTTCGACGAGCTCGAGTCCTCCACCGCAGAAATTGCCCGTCTCCAGCAGGAACTCTCCATTTTCGCCTTGCGCCTCTCGGAAGAGACCGCCCGCCGGAAAGCCGTGGAGCAATCCTGGGCCGCTGCGGAAGACCACATGGCCATACTCGAGCAAGAGATCCGAGACGAATGCTACCTCGAGATGGAGAATGCAGTCGACCAAGAGCGCCGGAGATGGCAAGCCACCCTTGACAACGAGCAGGACAATCAGCAAGCGCACCTCGACTCCAAGATCGACGTTGTAATCAAGGCCACCAAGGCGCAGATGCGGCTCGAGGATCCGGTCAAGGTGTACGAGGATCCGGATCCTGAGGCCAGGGAAAGAAACGAGGAGCTGGAGAGGGAGAACGAAGTCTTGAAGGCGAAGATTGAACAGCTTGAGCGGGAGGCCATGGGGAGGAGTGCGAGTCCGATCAAAAAGATGCGCATCTTGAAGACTAAGAAGTGGGAGGATCCGGAGAGCAGGCTCTTCGGCCTCGACGATTGAGCCCTCTGTCCTTTGGCATTGACAGATTCATTACGACTTCACGATCGGCGTTTGGGAGGTTTTTTTTGCACATGTCACCTCATCTCTCAATCTTATTCCTTTCAGTCACGTCTCTGGGTCTGAGTAACTAGCGGTTTTGTCTTGTCGGTATTCCCTGACTAGCACCATGTGCTTAATGCATCAACTTCGGCTTCCCAATCGCTCTTACAAAAACGCTTTGTTACTTGTTGGTTGGAGAGGAAGCCTATCATCGGTACCTGCCATAATCATGAGAAAAAAGAGTGCCCACCTTGCGTCTAGCTGTTGTCAGCACAGCGCAAGACGGATATAGCGTCTGAAAACTCACGCTGTAACCCGCCACACTAGAATGCAAATAGACCCTAAGCTTCAAGTAGGAGTTTCCAAGCTGTGCAAAATATTCGTAGATGCATACATACTATACTATACGGTTTTCCGCTCCAACGCCACGCTATGCTGCTACCAAAGATCTTCTCCAGCCCTCCACTTTTCGCGTGATTATGCCTCGACGGGCTCAGCCTTCCTCCTGTACGACTCTCTCTTCTCACTCTCGTTGCCCGGCTCTTTGCCTGCGGCTTCAATGACATCGACCCTCTGCTGCTCCTCGACCATCTCGACATGCCCCGGTCTCCTCGGCCTAATGCTCGTCTTCTGGATGATCGGGTAGAAGTATGCTGCCTTCTGCAGCTTCGTGCTGCGCAGACTCTCCGCCTTGTGTTTCTCTGGGTCGTGGAGGGCCATGGCAACGACGTCACCGTATACGTCTTCGCAGGCCACTTGTTGCGAGGTCTCGTATGTGCGGATGTTGTCGTACTTGAAGAATTTGCGGGGGCGGCCTTCGTCGTCTTCGCCTTCGCCGTCGAAGGTGATGTCTTCGGCGTTGGGGTTGTTGGTTGTGAAGTTGCGCTGGATGTCGTGGACCCTCTCTTTGCTGCCGGGGAGGAAGAACTCGAAGTGAAATCGTGATGTAGGTGCTGGCGCTGTAGGGTCCTCCCTCTGTGCCTCCTTTTCTTGCATGTACAGTTCTTGGTCCTTGATCGACTGGCCAGCAGGGCGGAAGAGCGCGACGTCGAGTCGAGGGTCGTACGAGGGGTCGAGTGGGTTGTTGATCGGAGCAGCCATGTACTTGAACATCATGTACGCGCCTGTGTCGGTCGTAGCATCCCAATCTGGCAGCAGGGGGTAGGAATCCAGCAGCTTCAGGTTGGGATTTTTTGGATGCTTGGGCTTGTTCCAGGCTTGCCTCTCCTCAGCCGAGATCTCAGCTGCTCGTAGGTTCTCTGAGCTGTCTTGCCCGTTATAAGCGTCGGCCGGGTACGCCAGGTTGAAGCCCTTCAGAATGTGTCTGGATATGTTGACAGGGTCATCTACTGAGGTGTCTTGAAGCTTTCGCTTTCGTCGTACGCGCATCGTGTTGGACGAATTACTCGACTCGAACTTGGAACCGCCTGTGGTGCTTGAGGTGATGTATTCGGTGCGTCGCAAGAAGGATGTGCCCGTAGCATTGTTGTGTGATTTACCAAGCGCATTGGGCGGTCGCATCAACGCCCGATCAGCAGCGCATAGCGGTGGTGGGTGAGCCATAGCATGTATAGCTGTAGAACGCGTTAATTCTTGTCGCCAGCTTGCGCGCTGAGAGTTCTCTTACCTGATTCATCCCCATCGAACACCTTGGGGATACCCACCAAATCGATGGGCATGCCCAGCTCCGCATCAGCTTCAATGTTCAGCGGCTGTTCGCGCGCAAGTCTCGATGCGAAACTAGCCGATGTGTACTGTCCGCTCGACAGGCCGGTGTTGGGGATATCGAGCAGCTTGGGAGGACATGGCGGAGGGGGAAGCGCATTGGAATATCTGATTCGTGCAAGAAAATCCTGCGGAACGACGCTTGATCGTTGCGAGCTCATAGTAGCGTTCGGTGGGTGGAGAGCCTGGATGTGAGGTAGACGCGCTGTCGAGGTCAAAGAAAGTCGGCGTGCAGCTCCCAACGCCGACGCGCTTCACACGCCCACGTGACTTTGCCAAGCTGACAGGCTGCAACCAAGGTTTCCCGCACCACTCACTATTTCTACACAAGCAGCACATATCAGTAGGCCGCCAACACCACTGTTGGGCTATTCGGCTCGCCACCGTCCTCTTCACTTGAGCTTCTAAGAGTATGATGCAAAAACAAGGCTGGTTCTCAAAAAACAGCTCATCAAATTGTAACCATCGTAAGATTATTAAAGAGATAGATGGGTCTATAGGACCCTGATCTCCCTACGTATTTACAGCTGCCATTACTGAGGGTCCATAATTTCTAGTGTTGCCACCCAGCGGCACATGCATCGCTGCCTTCTTACCCAAACGCCATGTCCGATGTCAACAGCAAATCGTCGCTTAAGAAGGTAGCACCTGCCAAAATGATGGCTAAAACCATCGTGAAATCGTCCTCATCATACAAAACACAGCTTCATTTACGAAGGCCTGTCATTTACTGGGCCTTCCTTGCCTTGGCCTTAGCCAGCTTCTTCTCCCTCCTGGCCTTGGAAGCCTCAGCACCAGCCTCGGTGTCGAGACAGAAGTCCCACCACCTGAAACTGCTGGCATAGTTGCCGATGAACTTCTCGTGGTGGACATCGTGGTGCTCGGCGCCGGCCCAGAAGGGAAGGAAGTGGTGCAGGCTCCAGGGGAACTCGTAGCCGCTGTGTGCATCAATGGCCTGAAACACGCGGAGGGCGATCCAGCAGTACATGGTAAGAATGTGGAGATCCTTGGTGATAGCGCACCAGACGATAGGGCATCCGACCGAACCGAAACCGAGGATCATGACTTCAATAGGAGAGGCGTACTCAGCAGCCAGACCGAACGGGGCCGAGTATTGGTGGTGGATCTTGTGGATGTTCTTGTAGAGGAAGGAGCTGGCATGCATCGCGCGGTGGGCCCAGTAGTGCCATGCGTCTTCCATGACGAAGAAGATGGCGATCTGGTAGGCCATCTTGTACAGAGGAGGAAAGGGAACGTTCGTCTCGAGACCGAAGTACTGACACATAGGGTGGAATAGCCAAATCTGGGGAAGCTCGACGGTGAAGTGGGACAGGAGAACGAGAAGCGCGCATTGTGTCTGCTCCCAGGCGGAGGGGGTCTTGTCCTGTCAAATGTCAGTATTGTGGATATCGCAAAGATGTGGGCATTGCAACGTACCGCCTGAATCTTGTACTTCTTGAACATTGGAAGCATATCGATGATGATCCATGGCAGCGCTCGCCCGAAGTAGAGGACCTCGTGTATCACGAAAGACATGATACCGGTAGCCAAAACATCGTTGCCCATCCACGTGTACCAAGCCAGCCACATCTTCTCGAAGTAGTTGAGTGAGACATTATACTTGGAGATCTCCTCGAATGAGCCCCAGTAGGTGTCCTGCGCCATAGGCGTCAGAACGGCGGTTGAGTTCCTGTCGCGTCTGTCAGATTGCTATGATTCGCCGCCGGAGTGTCTCGGAGACATACATTGTGCCTGCTTGCAACAACAAAGCACAGAATTCGAAAAGAAAGATGACCGTAGGAGTAGGTAAGTGGTAGTGCTGTGGTAGCTGCAGTGGAGAGGAAAGGCAGAAGAAGTCGCGAAGGAGGCGGATTAAATTGCGGATTGTTGGAGCCCGGATCTGCGCTGGTGGACACTGGCACCACTTTTGTCTCTCAGGAGAGCGCTGGTTCCGAGAGGCGCAGGTGTGCCGCATGTCCCTGCCAAGCGTCACGCCTTACCGGATCGAGTTACGGGCAGTCCAGTTGGCGGCAAATCTACTGGCTTCATCTCGTTTCACTGCCCTGTGCTGGTATGGGGAGATTTTTGCGGCAGCGGCATCCCTCTTGCCGATTCCTGCGCACTATGATGAGCGAACAGACAGTCGTGAGCATCATCCCACCGTGGGCTCACTCCAGCCCGTCGATGCCGAAGGTCACTGCTCGTGCCACTCGCAGTGAAATCGCACCACCACCTACAAATGCTGCCTTGTGAAGGCGGTGTCCATGACGCGTCGAGGTCCAGCTTATCTCTTTACAAATACACCGCGTGCATCATGTGTTCCAGAAGCTTTCGTACAGATCTCGTTGTCATTGGTACTTAGAAGCGTAGAGACAGGTCGTTTGACCAATCAGCGGCCGCTCGTCCTAGTCTTCGCCTAGTGCGACGCCGCCTTCGCTTCCGCTCGCTCCGGCTTCACCATCGTTACTACATACAAAAGTTCCGTAGCAACACTCTGCCTTCTGCCTCTTGCGCGTTTGTTTGTCTGGAATGTGGTATATATTGCACTATCACCTAGCTTGAGCTTGAGTATGATAGATTGCTACGCTGTTTTTAAGAAGCCAAAAGGTACTAGCACAGAAAGGGCGTTGATACACTAACCCTAGTTCACTTGACTGTACGTGTACAAGCACAAACACTCGCTATAATTTCTACTGAATTGCGCACCTTCACCAAAGTCTGACTGCAACAACTGCACCCTCTTTATGTTCTTCCCTGTCATGTCATCTCCACCCTCTCCTTCAGTATCATGCCCATCCCTTAACCCCCGTTTTCTTTCACGCATTTTCTGCCTCAGGACGTTGAAGTGTTCGTCAAAATCCGCCAGCATACACTTGAACGGTTGGTTCTCCTGCGCTAGCACATAAATTCTCCCAGCCTGCAAGGCTATGTCGCGCTCCAGCTCCTGTATTCAAGCCTTCATTGTAATCACTACAAGGGAAGTATCAGCAATGTCTCAAACGGCATGCCTGACTGACCTTGGACTTCTGCTGACGAAGGTGTCTCTGCTGATCGAGGACGTGTCTATTGATAATAACTTGCTAGAGCTCGAGTTCACATCGCTATGGCTGGTATCTGGTGCCGCAGATAGCAATGAGATTGCTCATGTCAGCTGTCTGCAGCGAACACTCCAAATTCGATTCGTGCCCAGCACACCAGGTTCTTGTACAGGTTCAGGTCTTTCACCGTATCTAGTGAAAGATCGGAAGCGTCAGATAGTGGCGAGCCTGGATCTATTGGCCCATAGGAGACATATTGGACCATCGCAAACTCAGTGGCTGATACAAACTTGCAACCAGTGAGCATTCCGTTCAAACCGTAATGCAGGCCTAGCCTCACGGCCAACTCCAACAAGGCTGTCTGCGCCGTTAGGGCACTATTGATAGATTCAGGCGCAAAACTTGGCGCGGCGCCAGCCATCCATCGGCGCTTCGTCGATCTGGCCGACCTGATGCAAGGTCGGCTTCCAGTTGTTGATATCCCGTCTGACCTTTGTCGACCCAATGAACAGCTGGCAGATGTGCACTACTGGTGAATCAGACTCGTTAACCGCAGCGTTGATACGCCGTTGCGGTGGTGTTAAGAGGAACAAGGGGAGATTACAATAAGTAGAACTCAGCCGTACGGAGGATCTGGACATTCCTCCATTGCCATGAGACACCTACCTTCAACCTCCTTCTGACTTCCTTCTTCTTGACAAACTTCAAGACTGCATAAGCGAGATAAGCCCACTCAAAGAAGAGGACCTGCTGTTCCTTCTGCAGCATCGATTCGCAGATTCTAGTGATGCGACCGTATATGCAAAAATGGGCGCTCAGAAGACATCCAAGTGTACGACTCCACTATCAAAGAACCGCTCGTATGCCAGCTCGTACGTTGACGATGCAAAATTCTGACATAGAGAGCCCTCAGTTATCACTGATTCCTGCGATTCTGTGTCACCATACCAGTATCATTCACGCAGATCTAAGTATGGATTACTCAGAACCCCAGGGAGAGCGTATCTCAGACGACATAGCCCATACTCGTCTGCCCCAGACAGCTTCGGAAAAACACACGATTTGTGCAGGGACGGTCAACCTTCCCGCAGTCATGCCTATTGAAACCACAGATGGTTTGGATTTGCCTCTAGCTGATCCACCCGAATACTCAAGCGGCGTGGATTAGACAGAAGTATAGCCCGAACACGGCTGGGCTCAACTGCCATCCAATTCCAGCCTCCGAGTTTCGGCATACATCGATGTCACCACAGCGGAGTGGAGCGCGGTGCTGAGGATGAAGCCTTTGAGCTACCGCTAGGGTTTCCAGAAATAGCGAAACATATGGAAGAGGCTTGCGAAGATGTATTCAGGACCCGAATGTACTTGCTGAGCAAGAAGCTGATTACCATAGGTTGACCACGCCACATTTTGAATTCAGGACCAGTCGAAGCAATCGCTACCGCAAGAGGAGGGAGGCACTCAGAGTTTCGAGTGCGATTTGTTCGCCACCGTCCCTTACTTATACGCCACAGTGCAGCGAGAGGGGTGCTCCCTATTGTACAGGTGTTTCAGTGACAGAGAGGTCAGATCTCCACCCAGTGTAACTGGATTGAGGCTAAGTATCGCCTAGGACTGGATCTCATCCTATCACGGTCAGGAGGAGTGTTCTGGCTGTTGAAAAGGGTCAACCGCACGATGATGAGCTAGTTCGGTAGATTAAGCCACTCTGTAATCTTGATGAATTTCATTCCCAATTTGTTGATGTTGAGCTGGTAACATAACACAGCGCTGCAATGTGAGGGTCTCTATGGACCGTCTTCGTATGTTGCAGATTTAGCCATCGAGATGTATTATTTACTGCAATATGTTACCCGTAGCTCGGAGCGAGGTCTGTTACCAGGAAAACGTACCCACATTTCGTGGTCACAAAGCCAGATACCACGCCTAGTTACTAACTTAGCCGCTTTCCATACATAAAGCGACAGGCTGCTTCTTTAACCGTTGAATAGTGTAGATAACATTGATTAAAATGTGTGAGAGGGACTAGAGACCAGCTTCACTACTATGGGCTCATGGCACTTTCAACAGTATCACGCTAACATTAAATGAACCCATGGGCGGCAGTCTCTACTCTTTGAAATATAGCCTTCTTACTGCCACCTTTTCTAATACTGTGCGAGCCTGGATGCAAAGTATCTCGCTTCTTACTAACACTGCACCAAATCGAGTAATTCGATCATGTTCCTAGGTAAGGAGCAATACGACACTTCGTGGAGTTTGGAGGCTGACGTGATGAGACACGTGATATATCAACCGTGTAATGTTAATTTGATCTGACAATGCTAGTAGGAGCGGGAGGCTGCAACATCACAAAATACAACATCAATGCGATGGATGACGCTACATTGGATGAGCGTCAACTGTCAAATAAACAATTAGCACTCTGTAAGGTGCTTTCAAAGTAGAAATGACGTTGCAGTAAGACCTCGGATCGCCGGCCTAGACTAAGTCCACATCGAAACTCAACATTTGCGATGTGGATTCTTCAGCTCCTCAATGACGCCCGCAGCCCTGTACAAGCAATATCGTTGTTTTATCTCGTCATGCACTAAACCCTATGCACTGTCCAGCATGCCCGAATGAGTCACTGCGCCCGAAGCGGGCTGAAAGTGAAGCCGCACGTAACGTGACACCGCGATAATTACGCGTTACATCGCGTGTGTCGCGTTGAGGTGCCTTGCAGCTACGCAGGGGCGTGAATCCTACCGGTCGCTCTCTGAAGAAGACTATGGATCGATCAGAGGGGTCGACAGAAATCTGCCGGACGAGGCTGATGGCTACAATCGTGCGTTGCTGCTGCGTTGTCCGTTGGGTATCTTCTTAGCGCAAGCCCCGCCAAAAAGCGATCAACAAAACAAGCAAGGTCTTCCATGCAGTTCCAAAGTTGTCGCTCAGACTGCAATAGGGGTCGTTGGTAGCGTTGCCTTGCTGCCTGATGTTTATGCACGACAGGTATTGGACAGGCGCATTCAGCTTGACGAATAAAGAGTGCTGCATTGCCCGGTTGGCTGGGGCTACGTCGACAGGCGGCAGGGGATATAACTTGGCAAGGCTATGTATAAATACCAGCCTCCCCCACACTTTAGACTCGTTACGCCCTCTCGACAAGCCACAAACCTGACAATCCGTGTGTGGTATCTTCACGTCTCGTGCTAGATACGCACCAAGTGCCTTGGACGTAGTGTCTTTTTCTCGAAAAGCGCGAAATCTGAGTACTTCCGGAGGTCCCTCATTCTCACCACCCGCGTCAACTAACCTGTCCACTCTTTACAAGTCTCTCTGTCGCTCGTTACGATCCCTCTCTTCGGTCAAGATGTTCGGAAAACGATCGTTTGCTAGTTCAAAGGACCGTTCGGGCAAGATACAGAAACAGCCGAAGAGATCGTTTCGCGATGCTTCTGAACTGAAGCAGAAGCAGAAGCAGAAGAAGATGGCCGAGCAGCTGGATGTGCGTAAGGATAATCCCATGATGGAGGCGACTTCACCGAGTCTGACCTCTGCCATCGTGACAATCGTCGTGGGCTCCGACCAGCGATTGTTCGCCGCGCACGAAGACGTCCTGTCACATGCCCCGTTCTTCGCACAAGCGTTGCAGGGCCAGTTCTTCGAGTCCACTAATCGACGCATCGACCTGCCTACAGAGGAACCAGAGGTCTTCTCCTGCATCCTCGAGTATCTATACAAGGGCGACTACTTCCCCCGCCTGCTCCATGACAGGCGCCGTCAGACCTGGGTGCTCGAGGGCGCAATGACCTCGCCCGACCCAAACAAAACTAGCGACCGCGCCGCCGCTGTCGAGCCAACCTTTTTCCATACCGGTGTGGGTGACGTTATCCTCCGCGACACAGCCGTGTACTGTGCTGCCGATCGCTACGGCCTCGAGGAGCTCAAGAAGCTCTCCCTGCGCAAGCAGGGCCTGCAGAGCGGGATCGAGGTTGGAGTGATCTTGCGCAGTGCCCGGTATGCCTACGAGAACACACCGGACAATGACTCGCGGCTGCGCGCTCATTACCTCGCTCTGATTATCCGCAGCCGGAAAACATTCAAGCGTAGTGGAACCATGCAGATGGAGATGGAGATGGGGGGAAAACTGTTCTTTGACCTGTTCGTGGCGATGTGCAACCATGTCGATGATCTCGTGGACGCGAGGTGAGCCTTTGCGCATCTCCTGTGTGATCTTCCTTCTTGCTTTATAGACGATGTGAGTTAACTAATGCTAACACACCCCAGCCCTTCTGCTCGCGGCACTCCCAGGACCATCTAAGGTTGCCTCGACCGCAGCTCGTCCAGCACAACTGCAAACACATACCACACACCACACCACTTTGGAGTACCATTAATTTGATTTACTCTCAACTCCCGACAAACCTAAATTGCCAACAAGCGACAACGCTCACGCAACTCGCTCATCGTCACTCAATGTAAAACCCAAAAACCAAGAAAAAGACGGAGTAGGCACGATTCCTCCCCTGATTTCCTCGGCTTACTTCGACGGCCCGGCTGGTTGCAATTATCCTAACCCTCCCCTCATCCTTCTACGCGCTTCTTTCTCCTCTCCCCTTTAGTGTGTTTGCTTACCCCCACCGCGTCTCTAATGTTCTTTTCAACTGACGTTGCAACGATTCTCCATTCGCACCACCCCTCTCTGCTTGCGGAGAGAGTACATGTCTACTACGAGACTGAGTTTCCTTTGTTCACGTGTGCGCGTTGGTGGATGGAGTGGGAACTGTTGTTGTTATAGTAAGGGATGTACGGACATTCATTTTCGGAAGTTTGGTTCTGCGTTGGTCAACATGACCGCGCTGGAGGGCCCTTCCCTTGGTGGAAGGGCCTGGAGCGGAAAGATTGACTGAGACCGCTTGGGTGCTCAGAAAGGCTGTGGAGGATCTTAGTGGCGCGCAATGAGAGATTTAGGCCGCTGCTACATTACTGTGCCTCTGTACGTGTTGTTCGCTGTGCAATTTGTCTATTCTCGGAGTCCACGGTATAGATTGGCATGATCTCGAGCACTTCGAGACCTGCCAGCCGTCTATATGCCGACCTCGAACTTGCCATGCACGAGGCCCCAGAACTCTTCGACAATCTCTTTCTGCCCTTCTCCACCACGCACAGCCATGTATCTCCGCTCATCCACTCTGGGCTCCCAATTACCAGGGTTCGCATCCACAATGATGCCCCCAGCTTCCTCAAGGATGATCCACCCCGCACAGACATCCCACGCCCAGCACCCAGCTTCCCAGTAGATGTCCAGACCTCCACTTGCAACTCCACACAGGTTCAGCGCCGCAGACCCGAACGACCTCAGTCCATGCACCATCCCTCCGCCGTTCTCCTTCGTCGCTGCCAGACTCTTAAAGGTTTCGCTCTTGACTGTAAAGTCATTCCCACTGCGATCACTTCCCCATTCCACCGCAACCAGGCATGTATTCAATGTCTCAAGCGGCGTTGGCGGTGTCAGCGGCAGCTTTGTCGTTTGATTCAGATACGCGCCCTGCCCTTTGATCGCCGAGTACAGCGTCTGCGTAAACGGATTGTAGACCACACCAATCACCGGCTTCAAATCGATTGCCAGCCCCAGCGAAATCGACACGTACGGGTAGCGGTGCACAAAGTTCGTTGTGCCGTCGATTGGGTCGCAGATGAATGTCGGTGCTGACGTGAGCTTGTCGCCGGGCTTGTACGTCTCCTCGCCCATGAAGGAGAAGTCAGGGTACTTTTCGCGGAGCGAGGTAGAGATCAGCTTCTCGACGGCTTGATCCGTTTCGGTGACGAGGTCGACGGAGTTCTTCTTCGAGCCCGAGGACGAGGTGGTGGGCTTCGCAGAGGTGATACGATTGGCGGCGCTTTTGGCGACCGCAACCATGAAATCGTGGATTTCTTGCAAATTAAGGTCTGCCATATTGACGGTTGGACGATTGAATCTGGTAACTTCGAGGTGTGAGTGTTTGGGCGGAAGTATTGATAGAAGCTGCTGGAGCTACCGGCCCCTCAGTGGGGCAGACAGCTCAGGCAGCTCCTGTGGATAGGCAGGGTCCACAAAAAACAGGCCACACCAAGCCCCGCACAGACCCTAGTCTTTAACCTCAGTTAACACAACTACTTTACGCTGTCATGACGCAGCCTAGCTGTGTAGGCGCGTGCAGTAATGGTAACTTGCAATTACTGTGTCTAAATTGCGTTACTTTAGACAGAGGCTTATTTTCTTCTTAGCTTTACAAGAGAATAGCGCAAGATAGAAAGAAAAGTAAAGCAGAAACTAATCAATATAGACGTGTACGCATAACATATATGTGACAAGTCTCTGGAACTATCTTCCGTTATTCCAAGGTACACCGGCTACCCGCTCGAGAAGTCAATCTTGACAATGCTGAACTTCCTCTGCCTATCCGCGTATCAATCGTCTTGACGACCTAATATTATAGCACCGAGCCAAGACTAGAGTCGTAAAAAACGCTCTGTCCACCGGGTCCATAGACCCAGCCTTGCGACTTGAGAACAGTAATACCTCCATTCTGTGTGCACAACTTGCCAATCTTGTCAACAGAACCGCCCAATACCAAGTCTGCCCGAGTGCTTAGTGCTCTGAAGTGATCTCTAGAATGCTCCGTGTGATGTAAAATATGGTGCGCTACATGCTTAGTTTGTACTATACGCACTTGACTCCTATACAAGCTCGCAGATTGCAAGATGTTCAAAGTGGTACCTTAGTTCATAGCTGAGCATGGCTCTATTTCAATTCTTCTGCACTCTGGGCTGCGAGGTGCTGCTACAAGCTGGAGGCCATATCATGTACAAGGCCAATGCGAAACTTAACGCTGCTGATGTCTCTCGGCTTATGAAATCATGCTTTAGGGATTTAGACATCAGGATTTCTCGCTGACTAGCTTCTCGTCCTCATTCACGAGCTCCACTGACGCTGCTCTAAATCTCTCTCTGTGCGAACCTAAGACTTGCCGCGACCTGGGCCTAGCAGCTGCGTAATCCTTACAAATAACTACACCGGAAACTCTCTTGGAAAGCCTTCTATGTACTGAACATGATGATATGCGTGTGGAGATCACCTTGTCACAAGGACGGGTCTCCCAGAAGCTCTCCAATGGAGGGGTCCGCGCGACCTGAATAGAAACTAGGCTCGCCGACCAAGTAATTCCACACCATTCTCGGTCTCTCAGGAGAGGTTCCAAAGCTGGAGAATACACATGTACCACAAGATCGATAGGATACCGATCACTGGGACTATGCATTTGCTCAACGCACGGGTCTGTGAAGACGAAACAGAGAGCGACAGATATGAGGGTATGGATACCACGACACAACAGCATATGCTGAAGATGGTAAGAAAAAGCTCCTGGTAGCCGAATGATTAAGCTTCAGCTAGCTACATACTGTGACAGTACCTTCGGGACACCACAATTTGAATCTCCAGTGAGATTTCCATTATTTGAACAAGTATTGTCAACAATGTCGGCTTCCCTAGATTTTGAATCTTTGACCTTACACTGCCTCATACCATCTCATACCTATCTCTGACTCAGATAGTGCCTGTCTGAGGGAATTATTCTGTTTCCCAAGCTCCTTGCTGACGTGCTCACGTACAGACAGCTTTATATTCTATGATTTTCGTTAGAATTCAATCTTCAAACGTCACGCTCACACTTTCACTGCTAAAAAACTTGTTAAGAGTGTCCTGTTCCCATTGTGGGCTACTTGTCGAATGTTTTGCGGCATTTCCAGCTGGTTTGTAGTCGTGAAAAAGCCCTGGTGTTACAGAGATGCAGTTCAGAACAGTTTGACAACACAACGCCAAGGCATTGTCATACTGCGCAACAGTGGAGTTCAACCCTATCTGGTAGCTTTTAAAACCATGAGATAGATACACAAATCTTGTGATGGACATAGTAGTTACAGCATTCTTCTTGCTCCGTGGTAGCTGACTGCATAAGCAAATGTTCCTAATGGGAAGTTGCTTTGATGAACTCCTCGAATTCGTGGGGGGAATGTGCTGTGCTTTTAGAATAAAAATCTGCGAGGGAGTTGGGAAGTGTAGGGTCGTGAAAGAATCAAGCTTGGGTCGGCAGGGTCGAATGTTTCGCCGAAGTGGCTGAGCCATAAGACACTCGTAGGAGTCAGCTACGTCGCCTTTGAATGCACTCTTTAAACGCATACTCCCATTTTTTCCGTCCATTCCTGACCAAGGTTGCTCCATAGACTTGATTTTTGCTCTCGTAAACGCACATCCCAGTCCAGGTCATCTTCCAGAATCAGTGTGATTGAAAGTCGATTTACAACTACGCTTCCAACAGTCAGCCTCTTCAATTATTTCGAAACTCTCACTCACCCTCTGATGACATTTAAATGGCTTCTCCAGCTCCCACGTTAGCCAAGATTAGGTTCGTTTGTCGAACGTCCCTTGATATTTTGAGCAAGGCACATATCAGCTGTAAAGCGAAGATGAGCTTACAAGTACCAAGGCTACTTCCTCGACTTCTTCTCCTTTCACGGCCTTTGAGAATTCAAGCTTTATGTCCGTAGTCGCTGCCATTAGCTCGAATGAACCTCTGCGATCGGTCCTGGATGGAAGATTGATAACAGAAAAAATTCAAGTCCAAGTGTTCGGTTTACATCAAGATTTCCCCCCATGCTATGGCGAGATGACGAGCACTGGGATTCGTAGAATTTTGAAAAAAGTGTGTAGGCCCACAGGGCACAAAGAAGCATGGGGAAAAATCCAGATTTGACGCGCATTTTGGATATTTGATTTCCCGAGAGGAATCCTAGACCATTGGGGGAGAACAGTACTATCTGGA
The DNA here is from genome assembly GCA_012274445.1 of Sclerotiophoma versabilis. Taxonomy (NCBI): domain Eukaryota; kingdom Fungi; phylum Ascomycota; class Dothideomycetes; order Pleosporales; family Didymellaceae; genus Sclerotiophoma; species Sclerotiophoma versabilis. The sequence goes on from JAAROD010000033.1 coordinate 1,503,540, forward strand.
GAAAAGAAAACCCCCATTCAGGTCTTGGCGAATTTACAGATGATAAAGTAGCAGGGCCGTCCGCCTTGTACTGGCAAGTCCGGAGCCGGAAAAGTCATGATCTCTTGGGCAAAGCGTGATAAAGAGCTGCAGATCAAGAAACACCTCACAAACACAAACACATCAGGTAAGGCAAACGAGGTAGCACAAGTATTAGAGGATAACGTGAACTGCGGGATTGACTATGGTATCTGGCATAAGTAATTTAGGTAAAGTTTTAGGGCAGGGATGTTTAGCTGCTTATTCAAGGTAATCAGGGCCTAGCCTTATTAGTATTTCATCTACATTAATTAATTAATTAATTAATAGTAGTTAACGTTACAAGGGTTAGAGAATAAGCCTTAGACTAAGAACCCCCTAGGGTGTATTTCAGATGTGTTACGCTATAAGCTTACTGTTAGGCCATATACCTGATAATAAGGTATAGGGCTAGAGGTCCCGACTACAGCCGGAAACCAGCCGTAGAGCGGCCGAAGTGACTGTATATAAACCCACAGGTACTTAATCGCTAGCGAGCTAGCGATTAGTCTATTCGTTACCCCTTCGAATACAAGCTATACCCTCTTATCCTACTTTCCCTCGTAGTTGTGCAGCCTAATTCTAACACTTACTAGGGCACAGCCTAGGTATAACTATAAGGAGAAGGTTTAGATTCTAGGTACTTCTACTTGTAGTAGAGTCTATTTTAAAGTATATAGGTTGTAATAGCTAAGAGACTCTAGTTTCTCAACTCTAGTATAGCTATTAAGAGTAACTAATAGTCTCTCTACAGTTATATTAGCTATCTTCTCTTAGAAAGTACTAAAGTAGCTTTATAGTATTAGAATAAGTAGAGTTCTAAATAGAGTAAACTTTAGAGTTCTATAAAGAATACTATTAAAGTTATACTTTAAGTAAAGCTAATAAGCACTATTCTATTAGTTCTTAGAGATAAGTATAGGTATAGAAAGGTCTATAAGAGGTAGAGTTATTACCTAGTAAAACACTATAATAATAGAAAGTAATAATAAGTAGTATAGAGTAGACTATCTAGCTTAAAGGTTAGGTAAAGATTCTAAAGACAAACTATTACGGTATAGTTTAATAGATTATGCTTAAGATAGTTAGAATAGTCTATATAAGCTTATATTTAACGTTAGAAGTACGTAACTAGTAGCTAAAAAGTACTCTTAGAGTAGAATATACCTTACTTTAAAGCTCTAGTATATTATATAGTTTTACTTAATCTTAAATAAGATTAGTAGTCTATATATTAATTACCTAGATATATACTCTTAAGCTTCTTTAATTCTTTACGTAAACTTAATTAATAAGGTTAAATATAATACTATAAGCGTAGTGTTTATACTTACTAGATACTTTAATAAATATACTAGCTTACTAGGCTTAATATAAGCTGCGTAAGCTAGGTGTACTAAGCTAATATAAGCTGCGTAAGCTAATTATATATAATCTACTAGGCTTACTTGCTAAGAAGTAAGCTTATTACGTAACCTATAATAACTATACTGTAACTGTGCAGCATAGGTAGGTACTCCTGTAATTACAGCAGCTGTTCTGTTCTAGATGCTAACTGTAAGCATCTAGTTAGCTAAATAGAACAGGATTGTAACAGGTAGCTAAAATTAAGAGTTAGTGTTTTAGTAGTATTTTATCTATAGGAAATGTAATAAAGACGTATAAAGGCAGGTAAGCATTGTATTACATACATAACAGGTCTAAAATTAGTGTATTTCAGATAGAAGGGTTATTCTGCATTATCTGAAAAGTACTACTGTTATGCATTCTCTATTGCGAATGTGCCACACATAGGGACTTGCATGCTGTCACGGAGCACTTGGTCTCACGTAATCGCTTAAATAGGAATCAAGTTGTGGATCAGCTTACTTGTTCCTAAGTGTGCTCGAACCGTTCTACTATGTGCCCTTACTAACTTATGAGGCGCATACCGAGTGTTTCAAATACTATTTGACCTAGAAAAAGCGCGTAAAGTTCTAACATCTATTACTTCTACAATCTCAGTTTCATTGCTGCTCAAACTAAATAATCGCAAATCGTGGGTATCCCAAACCGCCGACCTTTCCACGAACATGCGCATTCGTGCCCCTAGGCCAGCAGAAATTTTGCAGGCGAAATTTTTGAACTGCGACGAGGCTCAAATTTCACAATACAAGATTTTGTCTGCTGATGAACGGAATAAGGATCTCTTTACTTTGACAGGAAGGGAAAAGAAACTACTTCGATTCTTACCATTGGCAACAGTGTTGCCAATAATCCTGAGCCTCTATGGTTGGTGGATGCAATACCGCATTCTTTCGGCTTCAGATGGCGCTTCTTTGAGCACGGTTTTGATAGCTCAACGTTGCTATGTCATCCTCGACATGATCACCAATGGTACCCAGAATATTTGCTTTCCCGCAAAACCGCGAATGTACGAGGCTAACTTATCTAGTGCCCGACTATTTGAAGAAGTTACTGGACGCTTCAGTAATTGCAAAGGGTGTCTGGAGACCTCGTTTACGGTTGGTTGGCAAAGATGTCCCATCAGTCGATATTGCAATAGTATGCTACAACGAAGACCTGGCCGTGATCCTTGATACGGTTCGAGCCGCTTTGAACACAGACTGGCCTAGTGATAGGATGCGAATCATCGTCTCAGATGACGGAGCTCAGAAGAGTATCGAAATGGGGGTGCAATTTCTACAAGAGCAGTATCCCAACAGCCACCTCTTCTATACGGCGCGCCAGAAGACTCGTGCGAACAGTCATAAGGCAGGAAACCTGAACCACATACTTGATTACACTACACGACTCCCAGGAGGCCAGGCGCCGTTCATCGCAGGATTAGATGCCGACATGATTCCCCACAAGGAATGGCTGAGAGCACAGCTGCCACATCTGCTCATGGATCCTAAGATGGCATTCACCTGTCCGCCGCCTTGTTTCTACAACGTTCCCATCGATGATCCTCTTTCACAGTCCCTCTTTGCCTTCAATAGGTTCGAGGAGATCTTGAAGGATGCGGCGGGCATCGCTTGGTGTACTGGATCTGGTTGGGTCATGCGACGGACAGCGCTGGCAGAAATAGGCGGCTTTCCTTCACAATCACTGACTGAGGATCTTCTTTGTGGTAATCTCCTACTTGGCAAAGGTACGCAAAGATACTTGTCCTGAATCACATGAAAATCATCTCACTCATTTGTAGGTTGGCGGTCTGCATATGTGCAAGAAGAGCTACAGTGGGGTCTAGTTCCAGACACATATAGTGCACACGTTAGCCAACGTACGCGCTGGGTATGTAAATCGCTGTGTAACACCTAATTCCGATTTGCTAACTTTGAGTGTTTTTTATAGAGCACCGGCGGCATGCAGGCAGGCTTGATCATGAAGCTATGCGTCTATGGAGGTCTTTCGGAAAGTCTCACCGGCTGGCAGCGAGCTTATAGCTTTTGGTACCTTTTTCAAAACGCCTCAGCCACACTGAAAACGCTGGATGTCTTGAAAACTATGGCCATGCTCCTTGTCGGTTGGCCTGTCGTCATATATACACGAGAAGATCAACTGATTGCCTTGGTGCGAATTGCTTCTGCAGCTCAAGCTTTATTCTTTTTGCGCCAATGCTTGATGGCATTTGTAAATGGTTACGGAGCCAGCTGCCGGGAGGTGATGTGTTTGTATTTTTTGAACTCATGTAAGCTGATTTTAAAGAGAAAATGATAACCAGGCTAATACTCGCATAGACTTTGCCGTACGCCATTGGAAGACGTTCGTGGTCCCTACATGGATGGGAGGGTTTCCCAATGCTTTCTCCGCAAAGTTTCAATCAACGGGAAGCTTGCCCGACGAACTTCATGAGAGGAGCTCTTCACGCAGGGCCCCTCTTGGAAAGCGCTTAAAGTCAATCATGATTAAAGATGGTGGAATTTTTCACTTCTGCATCGCTCTGACATTTGTTGCAGGGCTTTTAAAGACTATGAAAGCAGCCTCGAATCTTTATGGTTCCGATCTGAGGAATTGCTTTCTCTATCTTCTTCCACGGATACTGTGGGTGTCGTCCGTCTGGCCTGTTTATACCGCGTCGTTTTTCCGGCCGTTTTATTATGCTGTTTGCCCTCCAACAATGCCAGAACGGGAGGTTTTACTCAAGCGTAACGCTGCAGGCGTTGCTTATCCCAAGGACATGGCAAAACTTCCAAAGTCCCCGGTTAGAGGACTAGGAATTGAAGTAGCCAACACCGTCTCCGGAATTTGGGCAATACTGATATTCCTCTGGTCATGGTAAACTCGCGAACAATACCATAGTGGACAGTGTAATACCAAAGGCATAGCGCAGGATTTATACACATGTATCTAGAATTTTAAAGAGCATAGCTTTCTAAGTTTATGTTCAGCTAGTCAAAGGTCTTAACGTGTATACCGACTATTACCGTCTCCGTGCACCCAACGATTAGAGTCAACCAAGGATTGTTCCGACACCTTTATAAGCATCACGAAATAAGGCTGTAGAGCTACATATAATAGTTATTATAATAAGATTTTTTTAGTAGGATATTCTATAGACCTATGCGTTAAATATAGCCTATATAAATCTGTATAGACAAGTTAAAGTGCAGCTACAGCAGGTAGTTATTAATAGTAGCTCCTAGAGCAGCGTTACAGGCTGAGAGTAACTACAAGCACCTAAAGCACTACGTTTAAACTTTTTTTTAGCTGCAGAAGCCTATAAAGCTGTGTAGTTACCTCTTTAAGATATTTTTATAGCTTTTTAAGCATTATAAGCTTACTTCTAATACTCTTTTTTAGCTTTACATTTAGCTACTTCTTCTACCTTCTTAGCTTTAACCTAGTTTTACTCTTCCTTCTCTCTTACCTATACTATATACTTATCTTCTATAATCTTCTATTTATAAAGCTTATTTATAGCTACTAACTTCTTTATTTCTACTTTTTTTTTTTTTTAGCTCTTTTACTTTCTTCTCTTATTCTATAATAGCTATATAAGCGTATATCTTATAAGAAAATATAAAGAACTATAATATTATACTACTATAATACTTCTAGTGCTATTATAAGTCTAGTTACTTTATAGGTTAATTCTAATACTTTTCTTTTTAGTATAGCTTCTAATATAAGCTTATAGGTTTACTATAATAAAGCTTTATTTAGCTTAAGTAGTAGTAAATAGTTTACTCTAGCTTCTATATACCTATAGTAGATAGATTCTTTACCTCTATATATATAGTACTATAAGCTTAAAGCTAGTTCTCTGTGCTATAAGCTAAAGAATTTAAAAAGACTAAGTTTAAGTTTCTTAGAGTTATAACGTAACTAGTAATTAAGTTAGCTAGGTAATTAAGTTAGACACTAAATATATTTCTCTACCTTAATATATTTATAACTTAACACTATAATAAGATATAATAGTATATAATAGCTTAAATTAATTATCTACCTCTATTATATCTTTTTTATATATATACTTATTATACTCTACCTTACTATACTTCTTATAGTATTAAATACTCTTACTACCTATACCTATCTATACTTTCCTCTTATACCTTTTATTCTTAACTACTACCTCTATCTCTATTTAAGCTATTAAAACCTCTACCTCTGCCTAAGATAGAGTCCCTCTCTTCTAAATCTACTTCTTTTTATACTTTTTACGCTTAAAAGCAGTAGTATTAGCTGCCTTAAGTTTAGCTACTTTAGCTTTAAGTAATATATAAGAGTATACCTTTAATATAAACCTCTTTTTAACCTATAATACTATCTTAAGAATTAAATTAGGTAATAAACTCTTATAGTCTCTTATTCTCTTTATAATTAGTATTATTTAAGCCTTTATCTTCTAGGTATTACTTAGTATTTAAGGTTACTAAGAGGTAGGTTCTAATACTAGTAGTATTAGTATATAAGGCTTTACTTTAAGCTTTAATAGCACTACCTCTAGGTTATCTAGAACTAAGCTAGTTACTTTAAAGCTTAATCTAATATTATTAGATAAAAATATATACTTATAGACCTACTAGAAGGTAGTAAGAAAGGCTTTCTTATTAATATAGTTAATAGAGTAGTCTACTAAGGCTCTAATTTCCTTCTTATATGCCTACTCTAAAAGAGTAAAATAACCTATATTAAGTAGCTATAGAAGGTATAAAGTATAAGAAGGTATATAGAGAGTAATAATCTTATTCTTCTTATATAGATTCTAAAAAGTAAGTAACTTATAGCTTTTATAGCTATTAAGAATAAGTAGCTAGTAACTACCTACTATCTAGCTATCTATATAGTAGATAAAGTACTATAACTAGTTAAGACTAAGCTTATTTATTATCTAGCTATTATTACTAATACTAATTCTCTAGTTCTTAGAGTTGTAGTACTAGGCTTAGTTATAGTTCTTTACTTTAAAGATAAAGAAGAGTAGGACTATCTACTCTATAGCATTAATACTAGTAATTAATATTACCTACTTATAGTTACTATGCTAGACTCTAATTAGCTTTAGATATTTCTTAGAGGCTGTTACTACCTTTACAGGCTCTTTAATACCTATCTAGAAGCTAGTGTTATTAAAGTTATAGGTATCTTTATCTAGAATACTATACTTAGCTTTAATATTACGTATAAGGTTAAACTAGAGGCTAATAATAGCTAGATTGCTGTATAGAACTCTCTAGTAATTATGCTACCTAGTTACCTAAGACTTAATCTTAGGCTTTTCTTTAATAAGGTTTCTAGCCTATTTCTCTCTAACCTTTCTACCTCTATATATAGTAAGTAGTTAGTTAGCTATAGAGTGTATATACGTAAGTAAAGAGGTAAAGCCTTACTTATTAAGCTTTCTTGTACGTTGTATAATTACCTTCTTCTTAAGCCTGCTAAGTTTTAACTAGCTATAGTAGGTATTATACTGTGTAGTTGTTTTAGTGCGTTAGTTACTAAGTGTGCTTTAGGGCACATTATAGATTACAGCAGCGCGTTACTAGCTTAGAGACACGTTAGATTTTATAGCTTAAAGGGTAATAGTAATTCTATCTTTATAAGAAAGAGATTTAAGATTAGATTATTAAGATATTGTAATAGGTAGTAGAAAGAGGTGTAGTCTTAGTAAAGTGTCTAACTTAATTGCCTAGCTAACTTAATTACTAGTTACGTTATCTAGCTTAAAGGTTAAGTTAAGATTTAAAGATAAACTTAATTAATAAAGTTAAAAATACTACTATAAGAGTAGTATTCCTACTTACTATTAAGGGTTAGAGTGGCCTTCTAACGAGTATGCATTTGTCCTAACTACAGAAGCAGAAAGATAGAGGAAAGAGGTTTCTCTCCTTCGTACAAGATATATCTCCTAACGCTAAGCTTGCTTGGCAAGGCACGTGTACAGGTCTTGTACGTAGTCTTATACTCCTAGGGCTTAGCCTATAACACTTACTATATACTTTAATAAAATTAATAGCTTACTAAGCTTTATATAAACTATATAAGCTAGGCTTACTAGGCTTAATATAAGCTGCGTAAGCTTATTATATATAATCTAAAGAAGGTGCTGCCCTAGAGAATTGGAGAGTAGCTATAGCCCGTGCGTTTCAGGCGAACAGACTTTTGGCTAAGTACTGTAGTTTACCAAAAGAAATATACAGGTCCACTTTATTAGGTTCATATCTTCTAAAGGGCCGATATGAAATCCACGGCTATAAAATGCCTGCATGCCTTGTTAAGGTGACGTGGCGGACACTGTGTGCCTGGCACTATCGAGCGAAGCTCCAAGTAACAGCTACCCAGAACCTATCAACAAAGCCAGAACTAAAATAAAGGAAGCAGGAAATTGAGTTTTTCGCTTTAATCGTGGAGACTTTCTATCTAAGCTTTCTAGAATATGAAGCTACTCATGAAATGTTCTCTTTTCTGTCTGGCCCTGTACATTGTTTGGTATTTTCAACATGCTCCTACCCACCACGGGTACTATCAATTGGAGGATGATTATTCACCTTCTTTATTTTTCGACAAGTTCAATTTCTTCGAGGTAAGTTTGACTCGATCTCATTGCGGCTTGCGGTTCCAATAGAATGTACGAGTAGACTTATTCCAATCTTAGGAGAATGACCCTACTGGAGGTTATGTTGACTATGTATCCCAAGCCGATGCACTAGCAAGCGGATTGATCAAGGTACAGGGATCGAGTGTATACCTTGGAGTAGATCATTCAACCGAAGCGCAAGGGCGCGGCAGACGCAGCCTTCGGGTGGAATCCAAGAAATCATATAATCACGGCTTGTTTATATTGGATTTGTTCCATATGCCAGCTTCTATATGTGGTGTATGGCCTGCTTTGTAAGACACTCCTTTGTGCTTTCTACCGAACTGCATCAAAATGTTGAAGTCTTTGACTGACAAACCTAGTTGGACTATAGGACTCAATCAACCATGGCCTGAGCTCGGGGAGCTAGATATAATTGAAGGAATCAACTCTGAAAGTCATAACAACATTGCACTCCATACTCAAAAAGGATGCTCAATCAAAGATGGCGGTGACTTTACCGGTCGGGTTGATACCTACGATTGTTATGTGGAGGCCCCTAACCAATACAAAAACATCGGCTGTAAAATCATCGCCAACCAAACAAATTCATACGGTAACGCTTTCAATACAGATGGAGGGGGGATTTATGCAATCGAATGGACAAGCAACGCAATCCAAGTTTGGTTTTTCCCGCGTGGGGATATTCCTACCAACGTAGTGTCAGACCGCCCAACGCCGATGGGTTGGGGGTTACCACTAGCAAAGTTTTCGGGATCTTGCGAGTTGGATTCTTTTCTAAGAAATCAAAACCTTGTTTTCAACATAACGTTCTGCGGAGCATGGGCTGGTCAGGTATGGGACGCTGATCCAATCTGCAGCAAGAAGGCAAAGACGTGCAAAGACTTTGTAAAGATGTATCCGGAGGAGTTTGTGGATGCGTTTTGGGGCATCAACAGCCTCAAGACGTTTCAATTGAGTCATTCTAATTAGTAGAGATGTATCTGGATATTCACAGCATTATTTTGTTTGAAAGCAAAGAGTCAAAGTGCTGAATAGACAGGTTTAGTTACCAGCGAAGACAATGCCTAAGGGTTAGCATACGAGAATTTTGTGAGGAATCGCCTCGTAATCTATTTGAGCATGTTTCGATGGTTATCTTGCATCGCACTGTAATACAGTAATCATAAGGCTGTGAAGATTGCTATACTTGCAGTTTACTTGCTCTTTTCCAGTATTTCACTAGTCACGTACGCACTTTACGCGTCAACACTTATATTGAGCTATTAGTCCCTCTCTAAAGCCCCTAAACGCCTAACAGAGAGTGCTAACATAGCTTAAAGAAGTTTATAATCTGCTAAATGATAGCACATACTTGCTAAGAAAGCGTGTTAGTTTCTGCGTCCATGCGCGTATCAGTCAGAGTTGGGCGATAGTTGTTTTAACCAGTAATAATAACGAAATATTAGAACTTCAACATAAGATACTTCTACTAATGTTATAGATATTAGAAATTACCTAGTACTACAGTAGAATATATAAGTACTTTCTATAAGAACATAGACAAATATGTGCGAAGATTCATTGTATGAACAATTCTGCTAGAATCCTGGAATTTGCAAGGTCTTTGAACCTTCTACGAGAACGGCTTAGTATAGAAAATAGTATACTTAAGGTAACTTTCATAATTCACATGTCTTGATTCGAACCTTTTATAAGCTGTATTGATGCGGGAAATCGCCGGGCCCCGGATTTTGTGAACAATATCGAATGAACAGTAGTATGCAGCGAATCTGAATAAGATGGGCACCAAACATACCCTGAAGAAATCAAATATATATATATATATATATATATATATTAAGACATGTAAAAGTAGATGAGGGTGGTCTTGAGCGTCCATTCCTTCGACCGGGATACTTCGCTGCCTCGTCCTTGCATGCGTGATCAGAGCTTGCTCTTCTCCTTGCCCTCCCTCTCTGTCTGCTTCCCAAAATTAGACTCGCTCGTCTCCGCCTTCAAGCTTGTTGGATCGCCCAATTGGGTCTTGTTGACTTGCTTTCCATCCGAGTTCGCGAGTGTGCCTCTGACCTTCTTGGAGTGAGGAAGGTCGTCATCATTCGTGTCTGACGATGAGTTTGAGACCAGTGACGAAGTGGCTTTCTGATTCTCTGGCGTTGGTGGATCATCATTCTCTGGCTTCAGCGAGACATGGTCTCCCAGCCGTGGTGGGTTGCTACCCGATTTGATGGCGGCCTGTGTCTTGGGGTTATCGAATGTTCCGCGGACAGTCTTGGAGTGTGGCTTCGACATGATGATATGGTTGTGGAACAGTATCTATTAGGTTTGGACTTGGTTGGCTGCAAAGGCATAAGAAGGCAGTTCTCTCTACAGATTACAGCAGATTCTCAATGTCTTATGACAAGACTTGAGCGAGAGCCTCGGTAACGCATCATCGACCCTGAACCTGGGGTAAGTGCGCGTTGACGGTTTGCGTCTTTGACAGTTGATTAGCGCGTATTGATGACGTCTGCATTCTGTTGACTTGTGGAACGTGCATGTGAGAGACGCCCCTAGTAGTAATCCTGCCCGCTGTCGAAAAAGGATGTTAGAAGACGGAATTAGTGTACGTTTCCTTGTAGCAAGGACATTGCTTGTGCCTGCTCAGCTGGCATCTTTGGCATAAAGTCGAGCTTGCTCACGACTCTCATGATGCGCCTCGGTGTCGAAAGCAACTACAAGACACAAATGAACTCGAGAAGAAGACGAGCAACAATTGCTGCAGAGGGTATGATCTTGTAAGACCCTCAAAGGTAATCCTCGTATGTCACTGAGCAAGTAGAGGAAGTTTATTCTGTGAGAAGGTTGTGGTCTAGGAGCGGGTGCGCTAGCGTATCTACTCGCGCCGTACAGCCTTGCAGCCTCACCACAACCTCGGCACTTTCCCATGGCAATGTCAGCAGGTCCGCTGCAGCGACAACACACCGGCCACAAACCACCACCATGATGGAGGCCGACATTATCAGATTATCATCGATTCCATGGGCTGCCGAGCTCGTCAACGACAAGCGCTGGACGCCCACAAAGAGCTCCAATCGATTTCCGAAGCCTACGGGCGAGGATTCGTTCTTCGCAGAGACGCTTGACACCGGCCGCACGATTCGAACGATGTTGACATTGAGACCAACAAAAGTAGAAGAGGGCGATCTGGCGTACAACGAACTCTTGGTTATCCTAGATCTGGGCGACGGTCTCAATGGCTACCCTCAAGTCCTGCATGGAGGCTTCGCCGCTACACTTTTAGACGAAACTTGCGGAGGCCTGATTCAGCTGAATGTGTCCGAGAAAGTGAAGAGGCTGGGCCCTCAGCATGCTACGAATTACCTCACAGCCTGTAAGTGAATCTGCTAGTTAGAGCTGTTGGCGTCAAGGCTAATCAGGATGCGACAGATCTGAACACAGCCTACAAGAAGCCGATCCCAGTTCCTGGTCCCGTGTTATGTACCGCAAAGATAGAGCGAAAAGATGGCAGGAAGCTATACATAAGTGCGACGATCGAGGACGGTGCAGGCACCGTGTACACTACTGGGGAGTGTATGTTCGTCGAAGTCAAACCGAAGCTATGAAGCATGTTCTGTGCCCGAGTTGCTTGATACTTCTCCAACAGCAGGTCATGGCGTATTTGGCCGTACGGCCTCGGACGTTATCTCCAGATGTCAAGGCATCTGACATCCAGTGGTACTAGACGTCACATGTATTTAGAAGGCACAAGTCTGAACGGATCCTGCCCAGAAAGAGAAAGACGGCCTAGCATATCAAACCGTGGCAAGACCTTGCTGCCTCGGTACTCATGAGACACGGCAAGCCGTAGCATGACCGACTGTAGCGACATCTTCCCCGAGACTTCTGCTGTGGCGCCATGGTGCAGTCTTAGAAGATGATCTACAAGGAACTTGCAAGCTCTGTCCTATCCCATTAAAGAGATACTCACAATGATTGGTTCGGGTTGCGCTAAAGGCAAATCGTCTCGAGCACATGACTGGTCGAAAGCCAAGCTCCTTAATATCCGTTAGGGCCATCTGATTTACCTCGTGCAACTCTTCGGCTCTAGGTCTCCCATTCGAGCTGCAGAAGTCTGGGGTACGTCCGTGTTATATGCGATCCGCAACAGGCATCAACTCCGATCACTACTCCTAGCAAGGATGTGTGTTTTCCCTATACCCTTTATCTCGACTACCGTCAATCAACGCATAGAATTCGACTAGAGATCTACGCGCCGCGTTTCAGGTTTACTTTTGCCCTTGCATGCATGCAACGATCTTGAGGCCTTCACGACATCTCATTTGGAACAGTCTTGCAACTGCTGCAGTACAGTCAATTTTGGGTTCTGCAGCGTTAGATTGAGGTCATCTTTCCACACCCACGACATCGTGTCTTAGATGGCGCATGCGACTAGTCAAATCTAACAGCCTCATGTGCAAAGAACCTTGAAAGGCTTCGGTGGTGTGTCTGTGGCTTGGCGCTCCAATGCATGCACGCGCGCATTGCGGAAGAGGTCATGTCGCAACTTCCGTAGACGTGGAAGGTAGATGCAGTGTAACACAGTCACCAAGTCAGCCCGTGGCCTCATCCCCACAAACCACTATGGCCACGAGGCAGGAGAACAGACGGCGGGTGTTTACACCAAACGCTAAAACTACAGTAGCAGCGGCGATGACTTCCAGAACGGTTATGAACATCTGGCGGGGAAATTTGGGGTTTTCATCATCACATGCCTCCATCTTGTGTCGCATTGTGGTTGGACGTGGTTGGATATGGTTCGACGGGGATTAAACGGTGTCGAGCCGACCCGGTGACGTGTTGCTATTCCAGGTTAGCCCCTCGACCTTTTCGACGATTCCGTACTCTGCTTCGACACTTTGTCCTTGCTTTCATGGGACCCTCATTTTACTCAATGCACGTATGCGCTCCGTACTAGACCGCGTCAGCTCAACCAAGAGAGGGATTGATGGCAAACATTATGGAATGTCATAATGCGAAACGGGACCTTGTTTGCAAGAACACCAACCGAAGTTCATCCTGGCATATGACCGTTCATTCAAGGACCAGGCAGTGGAGTAGGTCTGCTGTTGCGACCAGTCATAAGGGCTTCCTATGCTCCCTGGAATGCTCGGCTGCCCCCAGGCATCCCTATGGATGACCAGGTGTCTCTTGGAGGGGCAGGGGTTCACTGACTCCTTCCCACAACTCCTCTCCATTAGTGGGGCAAAAAGAAAATGGGCTTTCACTCTGAGATAAATAGACACGTTGCTCCTGCCGCAAAAGTGGATTCTCACAGGCTTTCTTCTCCGCTTACTTGAGTACGCGTGCCTTGAGTGCGATCTTTCCTTGTTCAAAAGCCTGCATAACGCCTCTGGCGTACAACGCCCACACAATCATGCAGGTCCTCTCAATCGTGCTCTGCCTTTGTGCAGCTGTCACTCAGAGTGCGGTCGTAGGTAAGCTCTTCAAGGATGTAGTTATTAAGGTTATGCACCTCACTTACCTCTTTTGACAGCTCCACTTCCTCGAGCTGCAGATGCTGCATCCACAAGCTTTGATGCAGTCGCTTTGGACAAGAAACTACAGTCGCGAGCACTTGTTGATGGCTACTGGATGAACGACTTGTCCGGCAAGGGCATCGCTGCATTCAACCCAAACCCAGCTGCCTACAAGGTTTTTCGAAATGTAAAGGAATATGGCGCAAAGGGTAAGTTATCCACCGCGTATATTGAAGCCTGGCTTACTTTCATAAGGCGACGGTGTCACTGACGACTCGGATGCAATCAACCGTGCAATCAGCGACGGAAACCGCTGCGGGCCCTCGGTATGCGACTCGTCAACTGACACCCCCGCGGTCGTGTATATTCCCTCTGGCACATACCTCATTAGCAAACCGATTATCTTCTACTACATGACTCAGCTCATCGGCAACCCTCGAAGCCTACCGATTCTCAAAGCTTCGGCGAACCTCGAAGCTTTGGCTTTGATCGATGGAAGTCCTTATAACAACAACGATGGTTCACCTGGTTGGATTTCTACCAACTTGTTCATGCGTCAAATCCGAAATTTGATCATCGATGGCACTGCGAGGCCCCCAACTAAGGGCTTCCAAGCGATTCACTGGCCGGCTTCCCAGGCAACCACGATTCAGAATGTCAAGATTCGCATGACCCAATCAGCAGACTCTGTCCATGCTGGTATCTTCGTGGAGAACGGCAAGTCCACTAGTAATATTTACATGATTTGTACTGACTCTAGTTAGGATCCGGTGGTCACATGGCTGACCTCGACATCGAGGGAGGGCTGTACGGAATGAACATTGGCAACCAGCAGTTCACCATGCGCAATGTCAAGATTTCCAAGGCTGTCGTTGGTATCTCACAAATCTGGAACTGGGGTTGGCTGTACTCCGGCCTGACAATCAGCGACTGCGGTACCGCCTTCTCTATGACCAACGGAGCACAAAGCAACAAGCTTGAGGTTGGTTCAGTTGTCATCATCGACAGCGAGATTACCAATTGCCCTACTTTTGTTGATCAGGCCTGGACAAAGAGCACAACCCCCATCGGCGCCGGACAGCTTGTCATCCAGAATGTTAAGCTCAACAACGTACCGATTGCAGTCAAAGGGCCCAGTGGTGCCACAGTTCTCGCAGGTGGTTCCATAACTATCGGCACTTGGGGCCAGGGCAACAGGTATACGCCTAACGGGCCGGAGAAATTCCAAGGCCCTATGACAACAGCAGCCCGCCCTGCAGGGCTTCTGGAAAATGGCAAGTTTTACTCAAAGTCAAAGCCTCAGTATGAGAACTTGGCTACAAGTGATTTTGTAAGTGCCCGTAGCTCTGGCGCAACAGGTAACGGCAACACCGACGATACCGCTGCTATACAGAAAGCCATAAGTCAGGCTATATCGCAGAACAAGGTTCTATTCTTTGAGCATGGTGTCTACCGAGTTTACAACACACTCGATTTCCCACCTGGTCTCCGTGCGGTCGGTGAGACTTTTTCAGTGATCATGGGCTCTGGCAGTAACTTTGCAGACCAAAACAACCCAAGACCTGTTGTTCGCGTTGGTAAAAATGGGGAGAGTGGAAGCATCGAATGGTCAGACATGATTGTGCAGACTCAAGGAGGCACTCCTGGTGCGAAGCTCATTGAGTACAACCTGAGAACCGCCCGTGGTTCAGGTATCTGGGACGTTCACACACGCGTTGGAGGAGCCAAAGGTACTGGGCATCAGGTTGCGCAGTGTCCTACCGGATCGATCAAGCCCCAGTGCTATGCCGCCCACACTAATGTCCATATCACCAGCTCCGCTTCAGGAGCTTACTTCGAGGTAAGCAGAGACCCAAACGATACTGATCTGTACTAACATTTCCAACAGAATAACTGGTTCTGGACAGCAGACCATGACCTTGACGATTGGAACTCAACACGTGTTTCTATCTTCACTGGTCGTGGTCTTCTAGTCGAGGGCAGAGGCACATGGCTGTGGGCAAACGGCGTCGAACATCACGCCTTATACCAGTACCAGTTCAGCAAAGCATCAGACGTCTTTGCCGGTTTCATCCAGACCGAAACGCCATACTACATGCCTACGCCTGATGCACTCAGTCAGCCATACGTACGACAGACAGCCTACAACGATCCCGTCTACACCGCTGGTCAGCGCGCCTGGGGACTTCGTGTCGTCGACTCAAGCAACGTTCTCATCTATGGCGGTGGCCTCTACTCCTTCTTCACCAACTACGATGTGTCTTGCAGCGACCCTAATGCGCCAAACGGCAAAAGAATCTGTCAGAATCAGATTCTGAGTCTCGAGGGAGCAACGAGCTTCCAGGCATTTGCATTGAGCGAGGTTGGAGTCGAACAAATGCTGACCATCAATGGTGAAAACAAGGCACTGTGGTCTGACAACCTGAGCGTGTATCCGAACACCATTGGCTACATCAAGTACAATATCTAGGTGCATCCAAGATTATTGTTGCAGCCATCCTTGGTGTATATAGGTTGCATTAGCGGCGTAGTTCATTTCTTTGTGGATAGTGTGTGGATGCTTACAGCGAATATCATATCATATCATAGTCATTCTTGGAAAGCTCTTCAACATCTCGTCATCGCTTCATTTGGGGGGTATCTCTCGTGTCTATTGTCTATATGCTATGCTCGTGATTCTGTGGATTCGCACTGCGTTGAGCTGTCCAACCGGCTTCTTTCGAGCTCACTGGGCCTCAGTCCGCTGAGGTGCCCAACCTTTCAACCAAGCCCTTGCCTTGTCCAGATCGCCATTCTCGGCTTCAAGTGCAGCAACGCACCATTCCAGACCATATCCACCCTTCCCTTCAATCCCTTTCTCGGCCGTCAGCATCTCAGCCAGCGTGCGACGCTTCTGATTCGCCTCGTCAACGCAGAAGTGCAGCGGCGTACTATATCCTCTTCCATCCATGCCCTCCAGAAAAGGCTTGACCATCGGAATCGCCTCCCGGGTGGGCACCGACTGATCACCCTGACCCAAATTCTTCCTACCAGCTCGACAAAACTCGTTCCTGCACCATGGCTTGCCGCAGCCAGTGAGTAGCTGGCTCAAATACCGCCTCTCGATACGGCGCCGCAGCGCCTTACCCTCAGGGTCATGCAGGGACACATACAACGGCCCAAAGCATACACTGCACAGTCCGATTTCGTTTCCTGGGCCTTGACCTTTCCGTGTCCCTGCGCGCGTATCGCCCATCTTGTTTGCGCCATCCTGCGTCCGTCCACAATTCAAATTGCGACACAGCCGTGGTGTAGGGCGGGATAAGCGTTCGAGGTCGTGGTGACGGAGATGCGTCTCCATGTCTCTAAAACGCACGATCTTTCCGCATAAGTGGCATTCTGTAGTGCGTCCGCCGTCGGCCAGTTCGTGTGGGGTGAGACCCGAGAGCAAGAGTTCTGGATTTGGCGGCTCGGTGGGGTCGCCTTCCTGTGGGACCTGTAAGTGGCAGAAGCGGCAGAGGATGAGCTTGCCAGGGCAGGTGGTGGTTTTGTGATGGGCGAGAGTGGGGAGCGAAGGGAAGTCGAGACCGCAGGAGCTGCAAGTTTGCGGGGTATGGAAGATGGCATTGTGTTTTTGAAGGCCGAGTGGGGTATTGCCCGTGAAGGTGTCATGGGGACAATGCCAGTGGTTTTGGAATGCAGGAGAGCGCTTTTGGAAAACCTGTCCGCATCCTTTCGGGCAGAGGATATTGTTGCGCAGACAGAAATTTTCATGTAGAAAAAGTGAGCCTTTAGGCACCCACTGATTGCAATTCTTGCATTGTACTTCATCGGCACCGTGTGTAGCACCTTCGGTCGCTTTCTCGTCATTCGCCGTATTTGCCTTGGGATCGAATATCGATACCTTTAGGTGGAACGGCTTTGGTGTGTTTGACGGAAACTCTGAAGGGTATGCACGGACCGATACCCAAACAGCTTTTGCTCCATCGAGCTCTGCGTTTGTAGGCTGTATTCGTATGCGTTTTGGGTAGTGACTCGAAGTCTCGGCGAATACATGCTCATCGGCTCGTGGGCGAACACGCTGTTGTGCCGAATATGGACTGACGTAGAGGTCGATTTCCTCTTCATCATCTACTCCGCTGACGGCGATCTCGAGACCTTGTGACCTGTCCCATGATTCCAGCTCGAAGTCGACGTACTCGCCTTCAAGGACCTGAGCGTCTCTACCCTTGAAGATATCGATTGCACCGCCAACAGAGCTCCCTTGGGTCGTCCCGGGCGCTTTCTGTCTCTTTGCGACGATGCTCTTCAGCGTCTCCCGGGCCTGATCTTCGTTTAAAGCCTCGATGTCAACCTCGAGATCGGTGTCGACCACGCATATACCGTCGCCTTCTGGTTTGAAGCCATCAACAAGAAAGCGGAATTCCTCACGCTTGCCGCCCAACCCTCGACCACCGTAAACTACAAGAACCTCGCCGTTGGTCAGAGTGGTGAAGTTGGAGCGCAAATGCTCTTCGAGGAGCGACTTCCAATCTTCAGGATCATAGCCTGCTTCGAGCGGTCGCAGCTTGACAAAAGTGCCTTTGGGGAGTTGCTTGGCATGCACCGTAATCTTGGTCGATGGAATCGCATTCACTGCTTCTCCATTGCTCATGGCTGCATCGCTGACATTGTGGCCGTTAGGACTTGTGCCTCGCGAAGACTCGACGGAACTGGCCTCAATACCCAGGGCGTCTCTCAAGAAGCTACTGAGGACGATCTGTCCCTCGTCCGCTGAGAACTCGCGTATTCCTGCGTGCACAACCCTGCCATTGTCCGGGTTGACGAGTCGGAAGGTGAGCGGGTGCGGCAGTTGCTGGTGGCGCTCCTGAAACTGGGAGCGGGCCTGCCGCTCCGCAGCATGGGTGTATGGGTTGAAAGGGTCGAAGGAAGTGATGTGGGGGCGGTCCGAATCGAAGGCGACAATGGGGGCTGCGGCGAGCAGCTGCTCTAACGCGGAGGGCGGCAGGAGCATCTTATCGCCGGGCAGCTGCGTGCTTCGAGTGTGGTGGGCCAGCGCGTACTGCGCAGACCACTTGAGCTCTGCTGGCCCAGCGTCGGTGGCCATTGTGGAGCTCGTTATTGGGGATGCATGCAGCAGGTGTCGAGAAGGAACACCGGCCTCATATCCAGGATGTGCTATCGTGAGCGGAGGCAAATTATCGCTGACACATGCAACACAACTCTCTCTGGAAGATTCGAAGCCTCGTCTGGGAGACATCGTCATACGCTAAGAGCGCTGCTTATCGATAGCAAGCCAAAACACGCGGCGCGTCGAGGCAAAGGCGCCCGAAGGCGCTCAGCGACACGATGCTGTGCTACATGTCACCTTGGACAACAAACAAAGTGCAGATGCTTGATCTGGCAGGTGCGATGCACGGCGGCCTTGCGGCCTCGCGGCCTCGCTCTCTGCGCCGTGCTGAGTGCTGACCGACTCTATCACGCAATGTCGCCGTGGCCGTCGCTCGTTTAGATACCATCTGATAATTGCGGCCCCACCCCGCCGATAGCTCCGCTGCCCCCAGAATGTATCCCACTGTATCCCCTGCGGCCCGGTCGCGTCGGCTTGCCTGCTAGATGCCTTGACGGCCGTTGTTTTGGCCTGTTTCTACGGTATGCACCCAAGACTTTCATAGTACTTGGCTGCCGTGTTGTGTTCCCACTTGTGCCTCACCTTGGGCCCTGATCTCCCAGAAAGCTTTCTACTTCCAGCCGCTGGGGATGCTTGGCTGTGGCTTTGTTGGCTTCCCTGAAGTCGATCATCCACAAACATAGCGCCGACATGGACACCGAATCCCACCCCGTAAGTTGAGCCGCGCCAGTCCTTACTACACGCGGTGTATCAAACGCCGCCCTCAACACCACGTCCTGCAGGGTCATACTCGTGGCACGTGTCGTCTGGGCTCTGTTCTCCCTTTGAATAAAAAGTTGGTGAGTACCCTCTTAACCTCCAGCTCTGTCTGGAAGGATCCTCCATCCCAAGCACCCTTCTGGTCGCGTCATCCAAGTTGCGACTCCTCATTACCATGGGACCCTCCACATTCTCCAATAGCCTGCCTACCTCCCTGGTGGATCTTCTTTCCAACTCTCTGATCTTGCACCAAACCGCGCCGTATCTCCCCGTCTCCTCGCTTTGCGCTCTCTCAGCGACTTCCAAAGCCCTGTACGACGTCATCCGCCAGTTTCCCGAAGCTTTTCGATACCTTGACCTGTCGCCCGTCAAGTCCGCCATTGTACCGTTTGATGGCCCACTCGATGGCGGCGGTATCAGTTGGCGTGCTGAGCGCATGGATGAGTCCCTGTCTGAAGATGACTTCTACTCTGGACCCTTGCGCGGCATCGTTTACAGGCTCGAGAAGCAGCGTGTCCTCCACAACGTACACACTCTTGTGCTGGATGGTCTGAGCGTGACAGCTGAGTTTGTCAAAGAGCTCATCACCGAAGACCGATACAATGTCAGGCTGCTGTCAATTCGGGAGGTCAAGCACTTGAACGAACGCAAGCTCCAGCAGTACCTCAGATATGCGGTACGCCCCTCGAGGGCTGAAGGCACCCCTAGAGTCAAAGGAATCTACCTGTTCGGACCCCGCGATCGACAGTACGAGCCCGAGTCGACACGCGCATCCTCTCCTTCTGCCTCTCGTGGCGTCATGTCTTCACAAGGAGCTCAAATCGGCGCAGAATGGAACCAGAAGTCGTCTCAAGCTCTCAATACTGCATTGGCACGAACTGAGGATAGATGGTATCAGTCTTCTGGCAAGATGGTCACAACGCGACTGTCTCCAGAATGGGCTGAGGTTGTACAGGCGTGTGAGGGTCTTATCTCTTTTGATGCCGTTCTCTGCAGAGGACCGCGCCACGACCCGAGCAAGGCCTACGTTAGGGAAGGTGCAGCAAGCAGCATACCGCACCCAGGTGCATTCCTCAGGCCTACTATTGCGACTGTGGCGCTGGGACCAGCCGGCTGCGAAACGTGTCACTCTTCGTCTGAAGGCCCAGCAATCTTTGGCGATTCGCCCGCATCCCAGTTTCCTCTTTTGAGCCCTGTACCACTCCACGGAAGCACACTACGCGCGGCTAAGGTTCCACATACAACCGAAGGATCAGGCCCTCCACCGCTGTATATGCGCTGTGAAGAATGTCTCAAAGGCCGCTGGTGCGAAAGATGCCACAAGTGGTGGGATGAGGACTGCTACGCTGGATCAACTGTTGCACAACGGACCGAGCTTCAACAGACTGAGCTTGCGGAGACCTTGACATCTGACGGCACGACCTCCATGATTCCGAAGCAAACCATCAAGGTACATATGGGCCTCTGCGTAGATCACTGTCTGGTTGGCGAAATGATGGCCGGCGCAGGGAGCAATGGGATGTGGGGATGAACGATTTACCTTGGCGCGCAAGGCGATGGCCCTGCCGGAATGCATTCACCATGTAGTTGGATCCGGACTCAGTCTTTACGGCTGGACTTGGAACCTGCTTCTGGATAATGGCACCTCGGACCTGGCTTTGTCGCGCCAAGGTATGTGCTTGACAGATGATGAGGAAACAGGCTGACGTGGCACTACACAGATTATCGGTGTTCGACGCGACTGCTTTGGCTGTGGCCATACAGTAAGTGCTGCCATTCGACGAGTCGAGACTCGCGCTGACGTTCCGTAGTGTATAAGCTGTAAGGAGCTTTTCATTCGACAGTGTAAGAAATGTCAGAACGAATACTGCCTCGAAGACAACGACGCTTCATCTGATACTTTGGTAAGCGATCAGATCTTTCGTTTTGGTGAAGATATGCGTAGCTTGCAGATGCTAATACCACGGCAGTGCGATTGGTGCAACTTCACTTCACGACGGACAGTCGAGATGTACTAGTCTGTCCACACAGACACTATGCCAGTGTTCTGTGCTTGAAGCAAAGCCCCAACGACTTGGAAATGAAATAGGTTGGTGTAAACTGGATGTGATTATGACCTTGCGATTGGCGTTAATATTGATACCCCCCTCATTCTTAGTTCAAAGCGTACTTGCTCTTGCCTTCGGTTTGCACTTGATTTGATGTGACTCAAGCTTTCAAGTGATGAATTATACCGCATCGACTTTAATCCCAGGAACAAGCTTAAACAACCCTGGAATTGCTCAAAGAATCGGCGGGCTGCTCTGCCACCAACCTGCACGTGACAGCTGCGGAGTGCGGCCGGCGAATCAACTCCAATAAGCTCCGAGCCAACAATGACATGTGGCTGCCACTCTTGAGCTTCAACAAACGAGACACCGCAATTGCTTCTTCTTCTTTCCATTCAACTGTTCTCTGCTGATCTGGCTGTCGACTCGCTTTCTTCGCATCACCTGTCGTTCTCTTACTCACCTCCGGTGACGTCGCTCGGTTTCTCCACGTAACAAGTTCAGCGAAGACGGAGACAGCGATTCCAGGCTTCCACATCAGCACCCTCTAGTCCACGTCCACCTCAGGCGACCTCTACTACACCTCTTGGTCTCCAAGCTTTCCGTACGCGACAGTCACAATGGCATCGTATGGTTATGGACAGAACCCCCAGTACGGCGGCGGGGGTGCGCAAAACCTCCAATTCTACTCCTCCTCCTTCACGAACCAGCCAGTATCCGGGCACTCGACACCGTTCCAGGCCAACTACGGTGCGCCGGCAGCCCAGACTTTCCCTACACAATATGGTCAGGGGTTCTCTGCGCCAGGCGTCAGTGGACAGATGGGCATGGGAGAATCAGGGCTGCGGACAGGATGGCTCGCGGCCTTTGGTGCAGAGGGTTATGAAGGGGAGCCACCGCTACTGGAAGAGCTTGGAGTGAACTTTGGACACATCCAATCGAAGACACTTGCGGTGCTGAATCCTTTCCGGCGGATTGAACCGCACATTCTGGACGACAGCGACGTTGCTGGTCCCATCCTCTTCTTCTTTGTCTTCGGCACATCGCTTTTGGTGAGTGGAAGCATCTTTTAAAAGACGTCGGAAAGCCTAACGCACTGCAGCTCTCGGGAAAGCTTCACTTTGGATACATCTATGGTACGTCCGCTCTTACCAGAACAATAGACGCTGGCTGACGTTTCGACAGGACTGGGACTTGTAGGCACAATTCTGCTCCACCAGATCATCTCGCTCATGTCGCCTCCTATAAGCGCAGATGATGCCGCCGCCGCAGGACAAGACCACGGACAGCCGCGCGGCTCTCACCTCGGTTCGTCGTTGACATACCCTCGATCAGCTTCAATCGTGGGCTACTGCTTGCTTCCTCTCGTTCTGGTTTCGACTTTGGGCATTGTCATACCTTTGGACGGGGTCTTTGGCTACATTGTCACGATTCTATCCATCATGTGGTGCTCGTATTCATCTAGTTCCATGTTCACCGTTGCCGGTAAGTCGTCGCGATATGACGGTATAATACCACATACTGACTGCTGCAGGCCGCATGACTTCGATGAGAGGACTTGTTGCATACCCTATGGTACTGTTCTACGGCAGTTTTGGCATCATGGCGATATTTAGCTCTCGAGGCACTGGACAGTTGGGCAAGGTGGCGGCTGGACAGGCATGAAGGACTAGAGAGGCCCCAAAAGGCGTATTTGGTGGATTATCAGCATAAAGCGAACGGCGCACGATACCATGAGGTAGAATACAATTTCCCAATGGCAGCTTTGACATTCACACGTCGAGCATCATTGGGCCAATCGGCGTGCGGCAATTGCTTAGTGCATCGCAGACGGATGACGACGAGGACCCTGCCCTACTCTTTCCGAGCGGCCAAAACTTTCTCCCCCGAGCTCTCCGCCACGCGCAGACCATCAACATATACCCTTAGTTGCCTCTTCTCTTCAGCCTAATTCTTCTGTACAATACTTGATCATGGGTTGGTTTTGGGCAGACACTACGCCTTCTGCGCCCGCTGCGCCTGTTGCGCCGCATCCCATGCCCGCCGGCGATGTGAACCCTCCTGTATGTCAGTCTTGCGCACGCAGCAGGCGTTTCTAACAAACTGCAGCCGCAATGTCCTATGCACAAGCCCGCGACGACGCCCGTGCAAGCAGAGAAGGCACAAGTTCCCAAGGGCGCCTGCCCTTACGTTCCTCCTGGAAACGCATCATCGACTCCCGAACCCAAGACTGGCCTCCTCGCAAAGCTGAACCCGCTCAACAACATGTTCTCCGAACTCGACAACAAGAAAGCGGACATCCAGTCCCGCGACCTCCCTCTCTCCCGCGAAGCCTCTACGATCCCCAAAGGCGACGGCTCGCTGTGGGAGTATCCCTCGCCTCAACAAATGTACAACGCCATGTTGCGCAAAGGCTACACCGACACGGACGTCACCGCTGTCGAGTCCATGGTCTCGGTACATAACTTCCTGAACGAGGGCGCCTGGGCCGAGATCATGGGCTGGGAGCGCCGATTCGCACGCGGCTTGAAGGAGGGTTATGAGATCTGCAAGAACGGCGAGCAGATCGCTGACTTGAAGCTGGGCGTAGGCACGACCGAGGACGGCATCTTTGATACGACGACGTGGGATGTGAGAGACGTACCGCCCCCGAAACTGTTGCGCTTCACGGGTCGGCCGACGGAAAGAACACCAAAGGCGACGGTCATGCAGTGGCTTGGATGGATCAATCCCGAGAAATACGGTACTGCACCACCATTCGATCGTCACGACTGGTTTGTTGAGAGGTGCAACGAGCGGGGTTGCAAGGAGGTTCGATACGTGATCGATTACTACGAGGGCCAGGCGGTTTCGGAGGATGAGCCTGTCTTCCACCTGGACATCAGGCCTGCGATCGACGGACCGACCAGCGCAGCGGAGAGGCTGATTCGCTCTGGCACGGAGCTTTGGTGGCAAGCCAGTGGCGGGAGTGCCAGGATGCTGAGGAAGCTGCAGGAAGAGAGGAGGAGGAGGGAAGAGGAGGCAGCTGCTAACGGTAGGCAGTACAGCTAGGCTCTTGATCCGTTGGGGATTCGAAAGAGGTGAAAGTGTTACGGAAACTATGTGTATGAGGCATTGCGCGGCGTCTGGTCTTTTGATTTGTATGATTGGGGTGTATAACACAAGGCTCTTACCAAGGTTTGAAGCACGATCGCTAGAGTCTCTACTTGGTTTCGGTGTACTCCATACTTGATGCAGTTAGAATCCCTGCTATAGCTTTGACAGTTTTCAATGACGACACATTTTTTCTACAAATGTCGCAACCTTGCCCTATTGACTTTTTTTTTTTTTTTTTTTTTTTTTTTTGAGCACACAGGGTATATGTGTACGCAAAGTGCAACGCAGCCAGCATGATCCAACGCAAAGCTTATTAAGCCATCATGCTACACTACACTACACCATACTACACCACACCACACTACACTACACTACACTACACTACACTACACTACATTACGTTACATTACATTACATTTCATTACAACAAGTAACCAACAAGCCATCCGTCAGCGTCCGAATCGGAGCAGCAGCAAGGTAGTGTACGGACCGAAAAGCTGCAACCACTTACAATTGCTCTTTGTCATTCATTAGGCAAGGACAGGACGACCAATAAGGTAATTCAATTCAATTCGAGGAGGAGGAGGAGGAGGAGGAGGAGGAGTGCAGACAATAGTAAAAGTCTTGGGGGTGTAACATCCGAGGGGATGGTATAGCAGTGCGGCTTTTCAAGTGCTGACTGAGATGATGAGCTGTAGGTGGTGTGACTCCAAGATTTTCTTTGTTGCTTGGACTTGCTTGATGTTGTTACGTATGTATATTTGCTTTGCTTTGTTTTGCTTGCTTGCTTGCTTGCTTGCTTGTTGGTCGCGGCTCTTTTCGGTCACGGATGTTGCCGCTCACGGCTCTTTCTGTACTTGTATCTTTCTGGCCACAGATCTTTCATACGGCTCTTTCATACGGCTCTTTCAATGAATGTACAAGGATGTTTCAGTGCAAGGATGTTCCAGTACAACCACGCTCCAGTACAAGCATGTTTCAGATTACGACTCTTTCAGGCCTATCTCCGCTGCAATTCTGTTGCAAAATTCGGCCATCTCGACGTCCTTGATGCTCAGTCCTTCCGGTCTATGCGTCGTCCACTCCACCGTCACCTTGTTGTACAGGTTCGACCATTCGGGGTGGTGTCTCTGGACTTTGCATTCCTGGGCCACTGTGTCCATGAATTTCCACGCGTTGTTGAATGTCTTGAAGAGGAAGTGGCGTTTTAGGCCTTTCCTAGACGGGGTGAGTTCCCATGTGTCAAGCAGTGGTGTTACGCGAGTGGGCAAATCCGCGGGCTGGTTTGCGGAGAAGTTGATTTGATGCCGTGGTTCACTGGTTGCCATGGCTGCGCGGGATGTTGCGAATGGCCTGACTTTGATCGAAGATCTGGTGTACGGGACTGGAGTGAACTGGGCCCGTGTTGGAGGGGTTGGGCGGGATGTTGGAGTCAGCTGTGCTCTGTACAATCTGGGCATGTCAGGCACACGGGGAAATGACTAAGCGGTGGTGTGTGTGTGTGTGTGCTTTGGTGAGTACTTACGGAAGTGCTCTGATGAAGCACCTGGGGTTTGTGGGCATGGCAAGGCTGATGCTACTGTGCAACCAAAGGCAAAGGGCGTTACTCTCTTGATATCGGTGGATTGCTATCACTTGCACTTGCTAATCACAGAACAGCAGTATTGGATTTCAGGTGAATCAAGATGCATCCACGGTGGTTGGGTGGTGGCTCGGCCCATGCCGCAGATCAGCTTGGACCACTTTCATTGCTTCGTCATACGGCATCCTGCATTCGTCCGCCTACTGAAGGAGTCTCCGCAACAGCATCAGCATTTTGGTCATGCTTGCGGGCAGTCAAAGCCAGCATGTAAGAAGACCCGCAAGAAGGGAATTGCAAGGTTTTGATCGTGAACGGAGGGTTGATCACGTTCTCAACCCCCCTGGCCATCATACACGGCAGTAGCATTGGTAAGACGGTCAAGTCGGCAGATCATGTATTTGCGCAACACAAGCTAGGCAGTAGAGAGGTTTGCAACAGCACTCGTCGGCAGCTTCGGATCGGGAGCTTGTGCATCTCGTAATCCTGATGCTCTTGGCGGAAATCAAGACGGCATTGGTAAGCCCAGCAGGCAAGCATCGAATGGCAGGCCGTATTGCAACAGGACTTGCCCAAGTCAGCAAGTGTGCAACGTGAGCCCTGGGTAGTGGCTTTATATCAGCATGGCACGGTGCTGTGCCGTTGAACGAGTGCCCGCGCAGCAATGTGGTGATGAGTACTTGACCCGAGGCCGAGCTAAGGCCTGGTGAATACTTAAGGATAACGGATGCCGCCCCATGACTAAACCTTCAGTCAGCACCCACCCTCAGTCAGCACCCCCTCGCCAGTAAGTTGCTCGCACCAGTCCACCCAGTCTCGCAATGCGCGCAACGACAGCAATGTTGTCGCAAACGCCGGCGCACTGTGCTCGGCGCGACAGCGGCCCTGCTAACGCTTCCCGTGCAGACGCGCTCTCTGTCATTTGCACCGTCGCGACTTCGCACCGCTGCGCCGCACGTCACCGGTACGCGCGCAATAGAAGGCCGCCGTGGTGAAGTCGTCCGCGACCACAACGCCAGCTCGTGTCGGGCCGCGCCGAGAATAGCTACAGCTCTGCTGTCTAATCAGCGCCACTGCATTCATCCGCAGCTGGGACCGTCTTGCAGTGCATTGAATGAGCCGAACCATATACCCCTCGATCCGCAGCGACATTGGCTATAACATGCAGCAACCAGCCGTCCAGGTAAGCTGTGGTGATGGCGCGCCGCTCCTCCGCCTTGCTGACCCTCGGGCTTAGGACCACAGCAAGCCGACCATTGAGATGAGTTAGTGCTCGCCGTCTCCGCTTACCTCCTATTGATTACTAACGCGCGCTGCATGAAGGCTTAAGAGAACATCTCCTTGCTGCCGGCGCGGGACAGCCCAGCGTGCCCGCGCCCATTCCGCAGCAGCAACCTCATACGGCCGGTCCCCAGCAGCACATCGATCCCGCCATCGCCGGCTCGCAGCACTACATGAGCCAAGCCGACCCCAGCGACGACGGGGAAGGGCGCAAGGGCCGGAGGGAGCTGTCGACTAGCAAGCGCGCAGCACAGAACCGGGCCGCTCAAGTACGTGTGTTGCTACGTACCAACTGGGCGCGGCTAACTTCAGTCAGCGCGCATTCCGCCAGCGCAAAGAAGAGTACATCAAGCAGCTCAAGGACCAAGTCAAGGAGTTCGAGCACTTGTGCGAGCTGTACAAGAACCTGCAGACCGAGAACTACCAGCTGCGCGACTACATCATCAACCTCCAATCGCGCCTGCTCGAGACACAAGGCGAAGTGCCCCCCGCACCCGCAGGCGTTGACCTGTCCAACCGGCCGCATGCCGAGATACCCACCCTGAACCCAAACCTTCAACAGCGCCAGCACCAGCACCAGTCCGAGCAGCAGCAAGCACAGCAACAAAGCCCCAGCTCCAGCAACAACGGCGGGCTTTCAGAGCGACAAATAGGCGAACTGCAAATGGCAGCTCAAGCCGCTGCTGCTGCTCAGAACGGACCCAACGTCGGCAAGCACGCAGCTCAGTTCGACGCAGGCGACTACTCGGCTGAGAAGCGCCAGAAGGTGGAGGGCGATGCGTCGCAAGGTCAGCAGCCCGAGCAGTCCCCTCTCTACCCCGACCCAAACGCTTATTGAAGGGCAGACGAGGAGTGACATGTTGACCGACGGCTTACACTGTCTGTACTAGGCCCAGACTACGATACATTCGTTGGCGAATTGCAGCAGTTCAGCAAGTCGGCAGAATAGGATTTATACCCAGCGTTATCTTTGCTTCGTAGACCCGGGATGGTGACTCTCAAGGGTCCGTTTTTTTTTTTTTGTTCTTTTCGTCACGGTTTCATGCTCGAGTTTTGAGGATCTTGGTCATGCCTCGGGCCCGCTCTTGTTGTACCCGGCGTTTCCGGTGTTGCTGTGGGTGTCATATGTAATCGACTCTTGCAATCGAGTCTGCCTGCCATCTGGCAAGGCGTTTCAACACATTCAGAGCTCCGGCTTAATAAATGTCATCATTATTACCACTGTCGAAATCACCTGTGCCAGGAGTCTTGCATCTTCTATTTCTCAAATTTCTATTAATACTGCAGCAATCGTGGGCTGCGCCTAGGCTAAATCTTCCGAGGAGATACTCATCTCACCTGCAGCGTGACCGGACTTTGTACGCCTTCCTGAAAGCATTACGCACTCTTTGTCAACAGCCTTCTTCCTTGTTTTTGCCTCACAGTACTGGGAAAGGTTCCAGACCTTTGTAAACGCCATGGGGAGGAATAATAGTATTGTATGAACCCACAGGCTTGGTTCTTGGAGGGCCCCATCTAGAGTCTTTGCATGATTTAGGAAGATCCATGTCGTCCTTAGCAAACATTGCGCACACTCTCTTCCCACCAACGTCTTCTTCAATGCCCTTCCCTACATTCTCCCTGTCCACGACGTACTCTCCACCACACTCTTCTTGCACAACCTGTGCCTCCAAACCACCGCATTCTCTTTTCTCTGGAAAACTTTTTGCTTGTTTTACCAAGCAAACATGCACTTGTTGTTCAACAACCTGCTTCCCAGGATATCGTACTCGTACTTGCTGATCCAGCTATCGTTTCCATGGCTTGACAACCTACCAAAAACGCTCCCGCCCTTCCACGCAATGACCTGAGGATCCAAATCGCGTGGCGGCGGAGGCAGCAAGATCTCCATACCCGGGCGCAGCTCGCGCAGTCGCTGCTCGAGAAATTCGCGGAACCCGGGTGTCTTTGCGACGCCGCCGACGAGCACGATACCGCCGAAGAAGTCGCGCATCTTCTTGTCGTCGCCACGTCCACCTTGGGCGAGAGACTCAAGGATCGCATGGTCCAGGGGCATGATGGGGAGGATTTTGTCGCGCTCTTCTGCGATTTTGACTTTCTCGAGCACCGGATCGCGGAAGACGAGGCCGGCTGCCGGTGCATCTGTGTCACCCATGGGCGTGTCGCGGTCGGGGTTGGGTGTGCCAGTTCCTTCTAGACCAGGGGAGCCTGCAACGGATGAGCGAGGTGTGCCCTCGTTGTCGTTAAGGCGGCCAAGCAGGTTGAAGGGTGGCGGCTTCTGGGGGGTTGCGGCGATGGCAGGTTCCTGAATGCCGTTGATAGGGCCTTGGGCGGATCTGCCGGCTGCGAGTTCGAGAACGACAAGTTGGGCTGCAGAGATGGGGTCGTTAGGAGAGCTGTCGTAAAGGTCAACAGAGCGGGGAACCACCGTTCTGCGGCCTTCCAGCTTCCGCGAGTTGTCGAATATTGATGGCTTGAGAAGGCCCTATTCGAGTTAGCATGTCAGTGAAGAATTTGGCTGACACTACTTACCATGACAGAGAGCAAAGTCTCGTCATAGGTCTTGAACGTGTACTTCCGTGTTTCCTGGCCCGAAGCTCGAAGATGGAAGTCCCACGTCTGGACCATGACAGAAGCCTCGTCCATGGAACAGAACTTCTGCTTCAGCTCCTCCGCAAGCAGGAAGTCATACCGCCTTTTCAAGTTGATATCCGAGTAAGGAAAATGACCGTACAGCATCATCTTGATGAACGTTTCTGTAATGTCCGCGCCACCCATCTTCAAGTTTACGCGGGACTCCTCGACACAGAGGCCTTCGTCGACACAGCAAATGGACGTCTTTTGGGCGCCAATGTCGACCACGCACAACTTGTCCGACCCGGCTCCAAACGTAATGGACAAGCTCTCCTGTTGCAAGCAGACCTTCCCAATGCCAAGATCTCGTATCAGGATGTCGAGCATCATTGTAACGTAGTTGCGTTCGTACAAGTCCGGTATGATAAGTACGCATTTGTAGTTGGCAAGATCCTTCATCCTGGTGATGCCGAGCTGGTTCCTGAAGGCTTCTTCAAAGATCTTGGATATGTCGTGGTAGATCTGGTTGCGATCTTTGTACTCGCTTTCGTTGAAGGTGCCGTGGCGTAGGGGCCAGAACAGCTTGTAGCGAGGGTTCGATCGCTCGGGTATGCGAAGGGCTTCGTGGGCTGTAAAGTAGTGCGGGGCCTTGTTTGGGTTCGAGGGAATCTCTGTGAAGTCGATACGATTAATGTCATTGTGTTCTGAGATGATGTCGGGCGGTGTGCGGCGGTTGTAATTTGTGACGAGGTCCTTGGAGTTGGGCAGCACCCTGCGCTTGTTGGAGCGCATTCTTGTCCTCAGCTCCGAAGACATGGCCATGTACTGGTCGGCGAAGTCTTCCCCAAACCACTTCTCGGGGAGGGCGTCCGCCGGCACTGCTCCTTCGACCTTGATGCGCTTGGGACTGGGCTCTCCGCCGTTCTCCTCGCACTCACTCTCCTTCCATCTGCGCGCAATCACCATGGGTATTGTCTTGGGCAGCGCATCTGAGCCTAGCCCTATCCTCAGGTTCTGGCTGCCCGGGTGTATGACAATGAGCTTGGAGATGTCCGTCCTCGACGAATCCAACGAAACATCGACCTCGTCGGCCGCCTCGTCAGCCTGCGGGGTTGCGCCTTCTGCGGCCTGAGGGACGCCCAGGGCGCGGGCGCGGTCCTTGTCTCGAGCTTCCTGTACGATGCGCGCGCGCTCTTCGTCTTTGGGGTACCGGACGGCGAGGAATTGCTCGTCGCGCTTGAGGAATTCGGTGTAGTAGTTCTTCTGGTTGATCATGCCCACCTGGGGCCACGACGAGAGGTCCATGTTGTTGTCAGTCCGCTCGAGGCCTGCGCAATCGTGTCAGCAGCTGCATGGCGACACAGCAGCGTGAGATGGTCCTACCTTCCTGCCTCAGCTGGGCCCTGCCTGATTTCTTGCCCCCCATTGTGCCTGTGGAGCTGCGGCGTGCGGATCTTGGACAATCGCCCGACTGAGCCGTAGGCAGGTCCAAGTACTGGGTGCGCCTTCCAAATCGCTGCTTCTTGTTGCCGCGACTCGAGCTTCACGTGTACAGTGTCGAGCGCGGATCGTGTCGGCAGGTAGAATGGGCGGTCGAGGTGGTCGAATCGGGCTTCGCTTTGCAGAGGATGGCGAACAAGAAAGGGAGCTTTGTGCTTAATGGGGTCGCGCCGTGCTTCTACTGGATATGTTGCGGGCGCGACTGGTCCGCGATTGGTTCCTGATCATCGGTTGCACCTGCCGCCAGCCTTGTCGTTCTCGAGGCCTGCTCCTTCCACCAAACACCAATACTAAACATCGCCTTTGCCCATACGGAAGCCGGAGAATCTTCCTCAAATCGTGTCTTCATTACTATGCTGCTATGTATACTAATGCCCGCCGGCCTACTCCACAGCGCCAAACATGCATGTGCAACAGAAGCATAAACGCCCTGTTCGCCGTGCATCCTAGAAGAAAGCGCACCATCCAATGTACATCGCTGCCAGGTTGACTGGATCTCTTGCCATCGCAATCAATGCATCCACATAGCCTTCCACACTCAGCGGCACCGACTCTCCCTTGAGGTAACCGTTGACCTTGGTTCGTACGCTGTCCAGCACCTCCTGCGGTGTGTCTGGCACACCTGCAATCTTCTTCCTCCTCTTCCCGCCCAGGAAGTCGGCCGTTGGATCGTGCACGAAAGTCTCAAGAATCGTGATCAGGGTATCTTCGTGCTGCCGCAGAAGGCTGTATACCAGTTCAGCCGCTTTCCGGAAGGGACCTTCGACACCTTGCGGGCCCATAGCGTCGACCATGTTGTGCGTGAGGCGGAAGGGTACAAGTTCTGGCTTCTCAAACGTGAGACCTTTGTCGAACAGGCAGTTGAAATCGACGTGGAAGGTACCGCCATCACCTTGCTCCAACAGCACATTCTCGCCGTGTCGATCACCCAAACCCAGTACATGGCCAACAATACTCATTACCGCGCAAGAGCGTGTGTAACGCAGGCGCGCCGACAACCAAGCTTCTGGCTCCGGGAATGTCTCAACAAACCATTCGTGAAGCACTGGCTGAAACTTGCCCAGTATCTTTTCTGTGAAGATGGGCACCTTCGATGGCGAGGACGAGGCTTCGTTAAGCAGCACGCGAATCTCTGAGTAGTCTATGTGCACATTGTGCTGACGATAGAAGCGGATGATGATATCACGCATCGGCTTAAGCCCTTCGACCCATTCGATGGCTCCACACTCTTCGTTCAAGGGTGTCACCGCATACGTCTTGATGTACAAGCGGCGCTTGCTAGATTCAATGTCTTTCTGCAACGCGCGATTGATCATGGCGTTGAACTCCATGAGACGTTGATCTTTGCGCAAATCATCCTTGGGCTTGCAGAGAAGGCCGTAAGACCGACCGTCTGAGCCTCGTACGTTGATCTTCCGAGGACGCTGCAGAGAGGAGAGCACCAGAACATCGTCCATGAACGCATTGATGGTCACAGCGTCTTGCGGAAATGGGTTGTGGAGCCGTATTGTCTTGCTGTCGTTTCCAGCAGGAAGGTTTGGCAACATGTTGGCCTCGATCGGCACGACCAACTGGCTAGGTGCTAGCTTGTGACTGAAACCAAGATCCTTTGAAAGACTGACATGAGTGACTCGTTGCTCAACCGGAGCGTCGCAGGCAACCAGCAATGCATCCGTCAGGCGCTGCCCTTGCACAATGACGTTCTTCAGATCCATGGATCCGTTTTTGCGCTTCGATGTGTCACGCAACTTCTGCAATACAGCAGTGCCGCGCGCTCGACGATCATCCTGAGTCGAATGGAGTACTGCAAGTAAGCTCCACAGCGTCTGCTGCGGGTATGCTGCTGCGACTCGGATGATGATAGCCTGTAATGCATCCCAGACGTTCTTGTTCGGATGGCTGATACGCGTGATAATTTGTGGAAATGCAGTATACCACGTGTAAGCAGGCATGCGTTCGCCAGCATACCGCTTGAGATATTTGTTGATGTGATCCAGATAGGTGAGTCTATGATCATGGAACTCTTTATCTCGTGCTGACCGTGGTGCCACGTTCATGACTTCTGTCCCCAGGTCTAGCCAAAGGGTGAGAATCTTCGGCAAAGTCTGGTAATAGTACTTCGTGCCGTATACGGTCGACCGTACGAAGTTCTCTATCACAAGCTTGATCAGGCTTCCTGCAAGGTACTCTTGACTTTGCTTTGTGGCCGGCAATTTCTTCTCCGACTCCAACAACTTCAGATAATATCGCCCCAAATAGTAATGGCCTTTGTCCCACTTTGGATATGACATGACGCCTGTTGCGTACGCGTCCTTCAAAGATCCGGATTTGGTTTGCCCTGCGCGGTCGAGCCACTTCGCCAGGAGGAGCTGAGCATGGCATTTCACTTTACTCATATGGTCTCCTCCACGGCCATCTGTGGTTATTGATATATTGGTCGGCAGGCTATCACTGTTTTGGAAGGCGTTACTGTCGATAGCGCCCCGCAGGTTCGCAATTGCCTTTCGGTGGTGGCCTTCTTTCCACAGCAATTTCGAATACTCGATTCTCGATGCACCATCTCCCAGCTGTTCGGCGTGAAGAACAGAGTTGAACGCAGTAGTCATGAATCCGCCTTTTCGAGCAAGTCGCCCTGTAGTAAGCCATGCGGAAGCAATGTCTAGGTCGCTGAAGTCAATTCTAATTTAGTCAGTATCGGTCATGTGATATTTTGCACGGATTGCTTACTTCGAAACCAGCATAGTCGCACGGCGGATGCCGAGAAGATACTGCTTGTCAGATGTGTAGGCACCGATGACATCTAGTCGGCGATCCAAGTTCTCAAGGATGACTTCGCGTTCTGGTGTAGTTGGAGCCATGACGCCGCTGATGGCCTCGATCTCGTACAGAGCGTGTAATTTGACCAATGTATCATGACAAGCTTGTAGGGAGTTGGTGTTTGATGGGGTTAGACCCTTAGATAGAGTCCCACGAAGAGCGTTGGTGATGATTTTGAACTCTGCTTCATCTGTTCGGTATAGCGCAAGCAAAGCCTTACCAATGCCAACATTGAAGTCCATGGTTATACCAATGACTTTGTCAGATGAAGAACCGAGGATTCTCTCAAGCTGTGTCCATTTCCCAGCCGACCAGGCTGCTTCGGCAGCGAATGGGAGCGTGCTGATTGACAGTGAGTTCGAGGCATGGAACCCATCGACATAGTTCAGAATGGCATCTGGAAAGTGTCAGTTTTGATATGCAGTTTTCCTGAATCGACATACCATATTGACCAGACTCCTTCAAGCACGTCAGAAGGTTGATTTGAGTGTCCACATCGTCCGGCTTCTCAGCCAATGCAATCTCGTACCAGCTCTGAGCTGCGGTCCATCGACCGGCCTTGCGATCTTCCATGATCTGTTGCTCTGGATTGAGCACTTTTAGGTGAGCAGTGATACCCTCTATGCTGTCGGGCTCATCAATCTGGGCATAGATGGATTGTAGGTGTTGCAACAACTCGTCCTTTTCAAAAGCCTGATTTGTCTCGATCTTGAGTTGCTGTTGTTGACGGTAGTATTGCTCCCAATGGAAGAGAGCGCGAGCGTACGATCCACACTCGACCGCACGTTGAGATATCACTTCAGCTGGAATGAGTTGGAGAATACCCTCTACGCGGCTGATCTGCTTGATTGCGTTCATCTCTTCTTCTTCTGAAACGCCCCGACCGGTCTTGCCAGCCATGATTCTGGCGTCGGTGACAGATTTCTTTTTCTCTTGTAACCACAGCGAAAGGTAGTCCAGGACTTGAAATACGTTCTGCATAATTCGGATCAGTGAAGCAATTTTGAACGATATTTTGAACTTACCTCGCTGCATTGTTTGACCAGCACAGCATCAGTCTGGTCAGTAGACTGAATTTCATATCGCAGTACCGTTATTAGCTCTGTCCCTACATTTGTCATGTTTTGGTCATCATCAGACACGATGACGTTCAAAGCGGCGAAAGGAAGTATGAAAGTCGCGATCGAAAGGTCGAAGCCTCTGATAACTCTGGCCAATACTGGAAACACCATCTCCACATTGACACCCTGCCCCTTCTGCAGCAGGTCGTACACGAAGGTCTGAAGCCAGGTACCGTGGCTGATCTTTCCGTCGAAGATCGGGTATGCAGGAGATTTGTAGTACAAGGCGGGGTTACGATTGACGGAGTATCTTGAGTTGAGGAAGGGGGTCAAGACGTTTCTCGTAGGCTCAGGAATATCGTACCATCGCTGTGCTTCCGTGCTAGCTTGTGAAGAACGAGGCTTCGCAACTGCTAAGGCGCTGAAGCCACAGTGTTTGAGCATCTCCTGCATGACATAGGCTATCCAACCTTGCGAAGTAGCATTTGTAGTCGACAGAAAAACCTTCACAAGGACTTGCTCCAACAAGAGAGCTACAAAGTCAATGTCCTCGTCTCTTCGTGAGAAGTTTGACAGCATCAGCACACGCTTTTTCTCACGGACAGTCTCTACTCGATATGGATCGAGGCCTCCGACAATACCAAGGCATTGCGCACACAACATAGTGATGTCTGGGTGGTTTTCTGAGAACCGTATGCTCGCATCGAGAAGTGACCGAGTAAGTGCTGCCAGTACAGGCAGTGGCTTCTGACCCACAATTGCTTGGTGCAGGTGCTTTTGATTGGCATCAAGATATGGTCCAAGTTCCCTGAGAGCCTGACGTACAACCACAGCATTCTGGTCTTTGCACCTGTTACTGAAGGCTTGGAAGATTCTGACGGTTTCCAGGTGTGACTTGAAGCGAGCCAACTCTCCTTCGGTCTTGGATAGCATAGGGATAGTCGCCAACGACGGAAGGTATTCAATTCTTGCCCGCAGTTGTGCGTCGTACTCCTGCGTCAGAGCTACGATCGTTTTGTTTGCCGAAAGTTGAGTTTCCTCTGAAAATATACTCCAGTGCTCTACGATCAGCGCGAATGTCTGATCGATCACAAGCATTATATCATCCGCGTCGAGAGCGTCGAGGAAGGCTGCCCATACCAGAAAGGCATCGTCGCAGAGGTCTGGATCCGCCATTGCGGATTGTAAGCACGCACGTATCTATAAGCTATCAGCAGTGTTTTGCACAAGGTCATACCAGCTTACCTGTGGCAGTGCGCCATTCACACTGTAACGCGCAAGGGTGATGAAATCTCCGATGGCTGCTATGCATCTTTTGCGCTCAGGCAGAGGGTGCGGCACGGTCTTGCCTTGAGTGAGTGGGCTCTCTACAATGTCCGAAAAGTATGCGATAATACCGAGAATATGGGTCTCGCAGAACTCGTCTAGGCTCTTTGTCTTAGACGATGATCTGCGTTGTCCGTTCTTGGTGTCGGCAAGGCGAGCAAGCGTGCTGAATGCGCGATGATACTATACATGTCAGTCAATGCGTTTTTCATGGTGCCAGAAGCGGTGTATCTGCATACTGGAGCTTTTCTTGATTCGTCTCGTTCTGCAGACAGCAAGAGGATCTCGATTGCAACGCCTGTAATGTCCAATGCAATCAGGGTGTCGAGCCTATCGTTACTGCCCTCCCTCATAGCTGGCTCAACTTCGGCCAGTGTCTCCATTGCAAAGGATTCGACGTCTGGTACCGATTGAGAAAGCAACAACGCCAGGATCTTTGCGAGATTGTTTCTTGGCTGAGTCAACACTTCTGCTACGGAAACTTTGCGAGCCTGGGCGATCTTCTCGATAATATCCCTCCTCTTTGTCAACACTAGGTGCGGTAGGGTATATGACTGGGTCAATACGAGTAGCTGACGAACGGTTTGCTCTGTAAGATCAGCAAGCTGCTGCGCCTTCTGAGGCTTGTTGACGATATCTTTGATTACAGAGAAGGCAAGTATCCTCCAGTACGGCTTGAACAGAGCCTCGGGTTCGTGAGGCTCAGCCAGAGCATCAAGCTCCCTGTACGCCATGCCGCATATAAGAGCGTTTGAATGGCCAAGGTACTCGACTAACCGGTGTAAGATAATCGGAAGTTCCAGCTCACCGCACACGCGAGCTACCTGACCATATGCTAAAATCAGGCTTTCTTGATCAGCAGGAACTCCGCGTTGCACGAGTGCATCGAAAAACTCAACGACCGAGGTTCTGTTCTTTTGACGGACGCGGCTAGCAATGTCGCTTCGCAGAAATACCATGAGCGCATGTGTGGCCGCAATCTTCAGCTCTCTCAAGGACCTACTCATACATGCGAGCAGCCACTGTCCAAGTTCGCAGACTTCTAGATTGAGATAGTCGGCATCGGAAATGTGGTTGAAAAGGCGACCTATGGCAACTGCCGTAAGCACCCGAGGTCTTGTCGAGTTCTGGAATTTAGGCTCTTTTGTAATTGCAAGGAGTGCGGCCATAACTTCTTTCCAGTCCTCACCTCGATCGTCCGTATCCCAGTAAATTTCCAGATTTCTGTCTTTAGCGGCTGGCTCATCGCAAAGCTTGCACCTAAGCTTCTGCCAATGTTCTGAGCCGTTTCGGTTGGCCTGCAGACACCGCGATCCTGCGCAGGCGATCTTACCCAAGGCGATAAGCAGTTGCTGCTGTGTGGCTTCGTTCTGCTTTGGGTGGTCCGGTAAAGAGGAGTACTTCGCTCTGATCATGTAAGCTAGGGTGCTGTAGAGAAGAAAGAAGAACGTACTGGATAATGTTCTGGAGGTTTGAAAGATTGAGTATCGGAGAGTCTTGCGTGCTGCCATTGAGCAATATGGTGAGCTCGTGATAAGCTGACGTGCTCGCGTCTTCAGACGACTCATGCAGTGTCTTGCGTCGTTTTGCTGGTCTGGCTTCATCCAGATGCATCCTCTGAAATACTTGAACACACTTGTTCGCATCTTCAGCTATGTGAGTAGAGGAAAAACTCGCTGCCCCGTTTGAGCACAGCTCTTCACGCAGGCTTTCAGTATAATCAGGCCATGTTCCTTTTGTAGTCCAGAGGCACAAGGCGAGCTAGTATACGTTAGTAACATATGTCAAGCAGTGTCTCATGCCGCATACCTGCAAGTCCTTTTGTAATCCAGATAATACTTCTTTCTTCTCGCAAACCCTCCTTGCACTCTGCATTAAGATTTCTGTATCGAAGACTTTTGGAGACTGACACCGCCGATCAAGCACACTTCTCTGAGGTGCCGCAATCTGTGCGAGATGATATAAGCGTGTCACCATCAACGCGAGCTGTGTCTGGTTGCTGTCTGACATTGGCGAACTTTCGAGACACTCGACTAAGCGAGCGACGCTGCTGATCGACATCAATGCAGCCTTTCTCAAACCCGAAGAATGATCTCTCGGCCCAGATTCAAAGGCAGCAAGAGTATTCACCAGCTGCATATACAATGCGGTTGTTTCATCATGTAAAGGGCGCTTGTTGGAACTAGTAGTCCATCGTCGGAAGTATTGCCAAAGCTCCTCACACATATCCAATATCCATGGATATTGTTGCTCGAACAGAGCATTGCGTGGTCTCTGGCATACTGAGGCGCATAGCGCCATGAGAAGGTTGAAGCCGTTATAGATGGCCGAAGTTGGCGAAGAGATTGTTCTTTGCAGATCGTGGGGCACAGCGATCAACTGCTTGCTTTCTGGCCAGAACTCGTTAAGGCTGCTTATGGAGGGTATTGCAACATGGAACGGTGCAGCGTGTGCTTTCACAGGTTCATTTGTTGCTTTCAGTTCATCTCCGATGTCTACAAGTCAATCAGTAGATGGGGACTCAGTAAGACCGAGAAGCTTACATGCGACGCTTGATTTGTACAACTGCATCACAGCAGCAGCCTGGCGAAAATGATTCGTTGTTCTAGTAAAAATACCGAGGCAGAAGTTGAGCATATCCTGAACATGCGAGTGGATCGGACGTAGTGTCGCGCGTGCCAATAACCCAAGGAGCTTGGGGAACAGCCACATGATCACTGGTGGCCGTGGGAGTCCATCATCTTGACCATCCTTCGGACTGAAGAGCAGATGCGGCTTTTGATTAAGCAAGTACATTATTGCGGCAATACTGCGTATACCCTGCTCTCTTTGCTCATCTTGTGCAAAAGGATCTTCTTTGAATAAACCCTCAAGGCCTGCCTCAGCAACAACGCAGATGAACGCAACGAGTTGAACGTCCGGCTCGTCTGTGCTTGGGTGTTGGAGGAACTCTTTGAGCAGCTCACCAAATGTAACTTTTGCGGCGGCATCTTGCCTCGAGTTAACGTTTGCTGCATTATGCACAATCTGAGCGGCAATGGTTGACGGTGGAGGATTTCCATTCGGGTTGCCGTTCGTCACAACATTTGCTGGAGGCGGCGGTGGCGCCTTGCGTTGGGTCGAGCCCCCGCCTTTGCGGGCCATTTCGATGTTCACCTATGGGTCATGTTCGACGTCGAGAGAAGCAAGTCGTGTAAGGAGCGTCCAAGGATGAAGTGGGGCAATTGATGGAGTGGAACGTAGTCGAGGCGTAAGAGGTGTTCGTGATTCTCAGATTCTGGCACAAGCAAAGCAGTTCACATAGGATCCTGTGCTGGGGACCAATTATGAGATATCTGGCGCGGAAGACGCAGAGAAACCGAATACTGGCGACTGTGGTGATCGACGTCAGACGCGTCGGACAACTTTTGGAGGGAGCGCGTTGTCCCGTGACGTCCTTGCCAAGCACTAATTGCTCTTCCCGGTCTCGATGTCCGACCTTCGCGAAATCAGACCACCGATTGCAGATTGAAGTTACAGATCGCCTCTCAGGCACGCAGCGCACACGAAACCCCACACAAGTCGCCCAGTCCCAGCCCAAAGGGCGCTTCTACGATGCAATTCTCCTCGAAATCCTTCCGCTCGACGCTCCCCAACTCCCTCGCCGCCAAATACCGCAAAGCGCTCCAAAAGCACCCTTTTGCGCTCTTCGGTCTTCCCTTCCTCGCAACCATAGTTGCCGGCTCTTTCATGCTCACACCGGCCACTGCTCTGCGTTACGAGAGATATGATCGGAAGAACCAGCAGATAAGTCAAGAGGAGGCAATGGGCTTGGGGCAGAACCGAAGGAAGGTCAACATGAAGGACGAATACTACGTAAGTGGCCTGCTGCCTCTTTCGAGGACAAGGGAAGCTGTGAAAGCTTGCAAGGAGCTGGGATTTATGGAAGGGTACTGACAAGCTTGCAGCGACTACAAGCGAAGGATCTTGAGGACTGGGAGCAGAGGCGCGTCAAACGCCTACCCGGCGAGCCGGATGGCACGCTTGTCTGAGTTGATTGTACAATACGGTAGGGCGTTGTTGGATATCTTTGAGTATAACGGCCAGTACTTATGAGCCTCTCGGCGTTCGGTGAATTGACCATGGAGACATCATAACTTTCACAGGTTACGCATCTGCAGAGGAAGATTTGAAATCAAACAGCTGTCTATTGACCCAACAGGCAGATTGATTGCAAACGTGAATGAGACTGTAATGAGCACAGGATTGTTTGACATGAGTACTTTCGTATTCATCTATCTACAACAAAACTTCGCGAGAAGTGTATATTAAAAGGGCTAAGCTTTTTCGAACTGTCATAAAGATGTCGACGACCGAGTATGTCGTTACCTGTCTGTTCATGTATCCGGTCCATCATAACGATCGTAAAGCAATCTCAAACTCATGCGGTTTTGACGTGCCTATACGGTCTACAACAAATCCCAGAGGTTCTTCTGGACGCCTGATAAAGTGATGCAACCCTGACCAGAGTCTATGCCGATTCACGCAAATGACTCCTGCAAATGCTCAGAATGCAGCAAAGAAATAAGTAAAGGCGAGAGATCGCGGGGTATCTACTGCTTGATCTCGTAGGTGCGGCGGAACATGTCGTCAACGTTGGTGAGGTAGTAAGTGCCAGGCAGGATACCGTCAGTCTCACCCTTGGGCGTGTAGTTCTTCTGGAGGTGGGCCTGCTTGCGAAGGTCGCACATCTAAATTGGCGTTAGTCATATGCGTTCGATCATACTAAAGGGTTTAAAAGGGAAGCTTACAGCATCGTACGCCTCGGGGGCAACAACGCGCCTTGCGTCCAGGCGGTTCTGGATGTCGAGCGATTTGGCAATCTTCTCGTAGCTCCCCTTGACAGTGAAGGAGAACAAAGAAGAGGCGAGACCACTTCCGTAACTGAAGAGAGCAATGCGCTTGCCCTGGGCGGTCTGGCTGTCAACGTTCGCGAGCAAACTGCACAAGCTGGCGTAGACACTGCCGCAGTACATGTTTCCGCACATGGTAGGGACCTGGATACTGGGCTGGACACGGGCAGCGAAGCGCTTCTTGGCGAGAGCCATGAAGGTCTTCTCGATGGTCTTGTCGGAGATGGATGCCTCGTAGGAGATGTCCTTGACCTCGGCGGGAACTTCAGCAAAGATGGGGTTGGAGGGGTTCTTCAGATAATCGTTGTAGAGAAGACGCGCGTACGACTTGGAGACAAGCTTGCAGGTGGGTGCGTGGAAAGCCATGTAGTCGAAACGGTCAAGAGGAGACTCCTGCTCCTGGGAATGGCCGTTGACACCATTGCCATTCTGCTGAGACTTGAGTGTTGCCTCACGCTCGTTGTAGGCCTTGTAGCAGGCATCCACAGCCTCGATGTAGCACTTGATGGAGAAGTGACCGTCAACAATGGGGTACTCGCTCGTCAAATCGGGCTTGTAGAAGTCGTATACGTGCCTGACGTACGAGCCGCGCTTGCCGGGCTCCATAACGATGGGAGCATCGGGACCAATGAGCATGGCAACGCAGCCAGCACCACCAGTGGGACGGGCGTTGCCCTTGGCGTACAGCGCGATGTCGCCAGCGACAACGACGGCGTCACGGCCATCCCAAGCAGAAGATTCGATCCAGTTGACAGAGTTGAACAGAGCGTTGGTGCCACCGTAGCAGGCATTCACTGTGTCAACACCCTCAACGTTGAAGTTGCCGCTCTCTTCGAACAATTGCATGAGAACGGACTTGACGGACTTGGACTTGTCAAGGAGAGTCTCAGTGCCGACTTCGAGGCGACCGATGGACTTGGGGTCAATGTTGTACTTCTTGAAAAGCGAGGAGACGGTGGTCAGGGCGAACGAGTAGATGTCTGCGCAGCAAATCGTTAGCTTTTGCCCTGTCTCGCAGCCAGATGCTGAAGGCGTCTCCTAGGAGGCACTCACCCTCACGGTCGTCGCAGAAGGACATCTTGGTCTGGCCCAGACCAATAGTGTACTTGCCCGCAGCGATGCCATCGAACTTTTCGAGTTCGGCCTGGTCGACGCACTGCACAACAAAAGGTCAGTAGTGTTGGCATGAGGGGTGCAGCAGGCGCAAGACTGCGCATGCCTTTGCTGGCCGGATAAACTTGCCTGGCTGGGGAAGTACAGCTCAATGGCCTTGATACCGATGTTCTGGGGACGAGCAGCCATAGTTCGTGTTGTTGTGAGGGTGTGTTGGTTGGAGGGGGCAAGTTGCTAAGGGACTGGAGGGGCGGTCTTCACCGCTTAAGTATTTTGGCTAGAAAGGAGTAAAGGCGAGCGACAATGGCAAAGGCGGTCAGATGGCGGGCCAATGCAGGCAGGTAACCTGGGTCTCAACAACGCCAATTTCCCATTCGATGGTGAACTATCAGGTCCACTGCGTTTCGCGACTATCACAATCGTAACCAGGGTCTCAGAGCGCGGCGCAACTGCAACTTTGAGACAGCGCAACTGCAACTTCGAGACGGCGCGCCCCTCACCTATCCCCCAGCTTTGTCTGCACGACACACTTTCCATCGTCACATAGTTTGGCCACCGCGAATCGGAGGAGCGTGGCGCCGCACTTTTGAAATGTGATTCGGGTGTGCCAGGAACCGAACCACTTTCGTCTTGGCATGCAGGGTCGCGTTCTAGCGTACGAAGTAGTGAAGGGCCTCATCCTCAACTCGCTCTATCTTGGAGAACTACCTTGCGGCCGCCTAACACAGCCTCCAAACATGCGCGGCACCACGTAATGGCAAGCTGAAGCTCTGTGGAACCTTTCGAAACAATGAGCAAAGGAGACACCCCTACCTGCAAAAGATGCACTGAACAATAAGAGCTGCTTGCATAAAAACAAGCATTCATACCATAACTCAATCTTCTTGCTTCGCTATCTTCGTGTGCTTACAAAACCTCAGTTTTGTGCACGTTGCCGTATGATGTGCACCCTCTATCCCGCACCCCTTACCAGAAGCACAGCCCACTTCCGTTGAGCATTGACTACTAACTCAAAGCAGACGTCCATTGTGTCTCGAGGCACGCGCAGCCTCTACAGGAGCGGAAAACTCGGCTCTAACGCTCTGGTGACCAGTCCTAAT
Source organism: Sclerotiophoma versabilis (assembly GCA_012274445.1). Taxonomy (NCBI): domain Eukaryota; kingdom Fungi; phylum Ascomycota; class Dothideomycetes; order Pleosporales; family Didymellaceae; genus Sclerotiophoma; species Sclerotiophoma versabilis. The sequence continues at coordinate 1,547,401 of JAAROD010000033.1, forward strand.
GACTACGCTTGGAAGTCTTCAAGGCAGACGAACGCTTGATGCGGGATCACCGGAAAGCGTTGTATTCTTGCAAAATATTCAAGGTTCCCAAAGAGCTTCCCTATTTGCCGACTTGCCCCCCCTATCTTGACGAACTTGGGCTCGCAGTCGGCTTTTTCTGCCACTGAGAGATATTCCATCCATGCTCGTTATGGATTGTGTGGTATCACTAGATGATGGGAACGGCAGGTCGTGCTGCGTAAGCTGCAAGCTTGTTGTCATATTGGGGGATGAAGTTGAGGCTTGAGTATCTGCAGGCTATAGCTGTCAGTCGAAGAGCGGAGAGCGGCACGACCAACGCTGCATGATTTTAACAAGACGCATGCATGAAGGCCCGATGTATCGGAGCAGTTGCTCTTTCTGTGAAATTTGTAGTCATGATCCATTGAAATTACAAGGTCTACAAAACGCATGTGTTTCTATCTCTTCTACGGAGTACTCAGTGTGTACTGGTTACTGGCGTCTAGCAACGTGTGGTGCGCACTCACAACCAGATGCTCTCTCGACGCATCATAGTTTGCAGAGCGAGACTACACCTCCAAGACACGGCAGGGCCTTCAGATCTCGACGCAGAGAAAACTGGGTGGTGTGGATGTGGGCATGGATGCAGTAGTCGTTGGTGGTGACCAAGCTGGTTCGGCCAGAAGCCGGAGTCTCCACCGTTCGTCTGATCAAATCTTATCAGATGGATGGGGCTCGATAAAAAAATCATCGCGGCAGATGGAGAACGATGTCATAGCCTCAGGCCGTCGCCGGAGCAGGGCCAAGGCAGCAAACGCATGGGAGAGAAAGCCCGAGCGAAGCAGAGTGGGCCGAGATTGTGAGGTCTGTGCTCGGTCGCGGTTGTGCATCGCTCGACCCGTGCGACCGAGCGATGAGAGCACAGCAGCCAGGCGACGCGCTGAAGGCAGGACTGGTGGCAGCAGAAGCGCTGCCTGACGGTGCGCTGCAGCGGAGCGGTTCGCTGTGAAGGCGGCGGAAAGCGAGTGGTTGGGTGACTGCGCTGAAACGGAAGAACGACGCTAGCGCTGTTAGCGGCTGCTTTGGAACTTGCCGTCTCGAGCAGAACAGGCTGTTCAGCGCAGCGGTCCACACTACCCAACATCACGACTCCCTACACGACCACCGACATCGCCGCCCACTCGCCCGCACCCGCCCCCGAGCGCGCACCCAGCCGACGGCCATCACGTGGAGAATCCTGCGACGCCGCATCGAGGCTTGGAAGGGGGAGACAGGGCCTCTGGGGGCCTCAGGGACCGCACCGCGCCATGGAACGACGCAACAGCCACGGAAGCACGCTCTCGCGCCGGGAGAGCGTCCACGATGTCTTCGACGACGAGTACGAGATCGACGTCGACGAGGACGACTTCATGGTCTCGGACGGCCTCGGCTTCCGCCAGACCCACGCCAACACAGAGGAGCCGCGAAACGGCCACGCGCAGGACAGCGACCGCAGCGAGACGCCGCAGCGGCAGCACTCGACCTCGAAGCCGCCAGCGAACGACCTGCGACGCACCGCCACGAGGAACAGCACCGCCAAGGTGCGCAGTTCCGTGCTGCACGATGCCCGCCCCCCGGGCCTGAGCCATCGGCCGCCCGTCACGCAGTCGCCGCTGCACCACCGCGATTCCGTCAGCTCCACCGCCTCCTTTGCGACCACCAGCATGTCGGAGAACCCCTTTGAGACAGGCCCCAGCCACCCGTACGGCATGTACCCCCAGCACACCATGGACCGCTCGAGCAGCATTGCGTCCGCCTCCACTGGCCGGCAAGACCGGCCCATGTCACTTCAGCGCCCAGCGCACCCATATGCCATGTACTCGCAGAGTGGTCTGGACGATGAGACGTCAACCCAGCCTATGCAGCCGATCCAGCCCACCGTACCTCCAATCCAGACCGCTATGCCTGTGGGCTTCCCAGGCTTGAACAATGGCTACCACCGGGTGCTGGGGCCCGACGGCGAAGAGCAGGACATCATTGGGCCAGATGGCCACACCGAGCAGCTTCCACCCTACTCCAGGTATCCAGACGAAGGCCCTACGAAGGCCTCCATGGCTGCCGAGGCGAGCGCGTCGTCGCGTGTCCTCCCCGCACCTTTGAACCCTGCTGTGGACACGGAAGATCCCTTCAACGCCCCCGCATCTCCAGTATCGCCACTCAGTGAAGCGTCCTTCTCAATGCATGCCTTGCCTGCCGCTGCCGCTGCCGAACCCTTGTTGCCTGCCATCACCCCTGCTCGTCTCCCACCCCAAAGACCGGAGACACAGACTGGCAGTCTGGCTCCCATCTCCTCAGCCAACACCGTACCAGCTGCGCCGTCTGATTCATCCTCTGCCTCGTTACTAACGGCAGAGCCGGGAGAGTTGAACGAGAAGTACAACGAGGTGGAGGACCCGGAGTCAGCGAAAACAAGTTGGCGAAAAAAGCGATTGTTTGGAAAGGTCCCCATGGGAGTTGTCGTCTTGGTACTTCTGCTGTTGCTCGTCCTTGCTGCTGCTCTTGGAGCGGCAATTGGCACCTTTGCCGCAAAGAAGCACAACGGAGACGACGACGAGAAGGGGCACAAGCCGCCGGAAGAAGAACCGTAAGTCTACCCTACCATTCGCGACGAAGCAAAACTGACATCGACAGACAACCACAAGTCACAGGACCAAGTGGCTCTCTCTTTGGTGCCACACCTATCCCAACACCTATTGGATTCTCATCACTCCCAACCGGCGCATTCTCACTTCCGCTTGGATTTCCACAGGAGGCCAACCCAGGCTGCCTGGTCCAGGCCAACGAGTACTCTGCGTGGTCTTGCAAGATGACTTTTGCGCCAATCATCCTCACTATCAACAACACAGGCATGGACTCCGACGGGAACACGCAGCAGAGGGCTTCAACTCGAGCAGGCGCCTCGCTTGACGGCATTATACAATATGGGGTACAAACTCCTCAGCTCGACCTCGAGGCCATGCAACTCGTGCTAGATCTCGATTACAAAAGTTACGGTCCGGCCTATCACTTCTCCACCAGTTACGACAAGGTTGTTGTGCTGAGACCCGAAGAGCTTACCGCTGGCTCGTCTTTGAGGAAGCGACAGAGCACGGACGACATGTCCTCGCGTCAACGCTTCACCGTTCAGCCCGGAGACTACCCATGGTACTGCTATTGGAACAGCACCTATATCGAAGGCTACATCTACGCTGAAAACAACTCCACGGCAGCAACCTTTACCGCCTTGCCCACCATGTGGCCTACAAATTCGCCCAGCTCGACAAGTTCAGACACCGCAACCTTTGCGGCGGCGACTCCACCACCAACAAGCTCAACGACAGCATTCCCAACCGCAGCCGCCGAAGTCGTTCCAACATCACCATCCGTCGCACGTCGCGACGCCGCCGCAGACGCAGCAGCCTCGCCACGCATTCCTCCCTACCCTCGCATTGTCAAGATCGAGGAGCGCCGTCTGCCCGACTCACCACAGCCATACTGCCAACGCATGGTCCTGCTCGACAACGGCAAGATAGCGCCGGCACCGAATGGTAACGACCCGGCCGTTGCGCTATGGCTGCAGGAGCAAGATCCGAGCTACGCGGAGTACTTCTCGGTTACGACGGCCACCGCGCAGAGCAAGCGTGACGTCGAGCGTCGTAGTGATCCCGCCGACTCGTGCCACTGCCAGTGGATGTTCAAGTAATGGAGCGGAGCGGAGAGTAGCTGAAGTTTGTCTTGCGTTCGAGCGTTGTTATGCATCTACACTGGGTCTGGTCATCTGTCTACATCATCATCATCATCATCATCATCCTCCTCTTCTCTCTGCATCATCTCTTTTTTTTTTCTTGTTGCATATATCATCGGCGCCAGGGATACTTACGGCGTTCCCATGTCTGGTCACGAGACTTTTTTTTCCATTTCCTTTCAGTCACATGTACCACATGTACTACACATGTACTTGGTTTTTCATGTTGTATTTGCAGAGCATGACAGCTGATGTTCGCTTCGAACGAGTAACTTGTATATAGTGGGTGGTAGCCGCTGACGTCCATGTGGTATCGTCAGGCAGGCTTGTGAGGGCTCGCGTAGAGTGCTCTCGGATTAGTATAGGTAGAAAAAACACCCTGCCATTGCAAATTCAACTGACCTGTGTTTATCGTGCGAATGCTGGAGTGTCTCTCAATGTAAGAGCTGTCATCACGGTCACTTCTTGGAAACATGGCCGGGCGGATATTGGAGTATTTTATTGATCAAGGCTAAGTCGACGTTTAACCGGGAGAGGAGGAATGCAACTCCATACGGCAACCATGCAAACTCCACCGACTACTTCTTCAGCTCATACATAATCCATCCAGTCGACGGCTGCAACGAGTCCAGACCCGGATCCTCCGTTCCCTCAGCCGGCTTATAGTCTTTGTTCCAAGGGCTGGCATGGTCTGTGCCAGGATCCATCTTCTGACCACTGCTCGTAGCCTGAATGCCGAATGAGCCGGCGATCATCTTCGTATTGTACACAGTACCATTATCATCGACCTTGACTGGAACTGAGGCGAAGCCACTCGGAATCTTCTTTATATCGACTTGGTGATACGTGGTCCCTTCAAACTCAAGGCTGTAATCTGAAGAGTATGTGCGGCGCAAAAGCTTCCCATCTTCGTCCCACATGCAGAAAGCCGTGATCCAGCCTGAAAGGTAGCTGGGGCCGCTTCCGCCTGAGCGTCTGTCGGCAATCCTGCTCCAGAAGTCAAGTACGTCGGCGCTTGGCTTGGGCTGTGCGTCGAAAGTCGCGACGAAGTTGCGGAGAATGGGACGAAGCAGTTCTGCAAAAGTGGTGGGCTCGTCGCCAAATTCGGACAGCTTGTTTAGTTTGTTGAGTATACTTTGCCAGTCCTTGCGTTCTCCGAGTAGTGTGACTGATGGTATGCCACATGCTATGCTCATACCGAACGAAAAGTATTTTTGCATGGCGCCCATCATCAGCACTGCCGCTACGGCGCGGTCGCTGTCGGTAGTGGTGCTGAAGTCGGGCATGATCCAAGCCTGAAGATCTGGGTCTTTGACGTTGTTCTGGATTTCCTTGGTCATATGCCTTGCGAGTGTGCCGAAGTTGACAGTATGGATGTTGCCAACCGCGTAGACCTCGAGCTCTTTCTGACCTTCATGTGCGACAAAATACTCGCGCAGTTCTTCGGCATGCGCATTGATGTAGAAGTTCAGCTGAGTAAGAATGGAGAACCAGACGTCTTCCGGCCGAATCGTCAAGTGGTGATGCGTGCTGTAGGCGTGGTACGCTGCATACACAAAACCGTTGCGGGATGGCGATATGTGGGTTTCTCGCAGCTGCTCTTTGGAGAAGGAGCTTTGGATGATCTGTTGGCTTTGTTCAAAGTCGCTGTAGCAGGCATTCTTGAAGAGTCCTGCGGCAGTCCTAGCCTTTTGTTCAGTCCATGCACGAGGCGCATGACTGGCAGTAGTTATGGTAACAGGCATTTTGGGCGAAGTTGGTTTAAATCGATATTTTGGGAAGAATTGTAAAAGGACGTAAGCTTAATGATGTTGATAGGAGGGCTGGGAAGTAAATTTATGTTTGCTGTGGCTCCAGCCCTTGTCGTTGTTGCCTGATGGATCGCTTATTGTGACACAGTGGCTGCCTCCTGCCTCATCGCGCGGAATAATCCCTTCCATTTAGTTCGCGGATTGAAGAAACGCGAACGACAATTGCAGACTGGGAACGGTGTTTTCTACAAGAAATCCATAGAATCTCGTACTTCAAATGCCTCCGTCAGGCGCAAGGTACTTTTACATAAGCTCAACCGTCGTTTGAAAAGAAGACGAAATGGACAATCGCCGATCTAAATCTTGATTGCTTGCGGGAAATCGATGTTGAAAATCCATCCCTCCAACCCTGAATTGAATGTTCAAGATGTCCAGCTTCCTGGCATTCGGCTCCGTGTGCGTTTCTGACCTGATCGTGCAAGCTCCTTCCTAGTTTTCTTAATCATCCGCCGGTCACGACGTGCCTCCCATTTCGAGCCCTCCTTGAATCGATCCTCCGCAGGAAGATTCCAATAAATGTGAAAAAATGGCCACTGCCGATAGTCCCCCCAGTCCGTGTCAGCGGTCATGGCGGTAAACTCTGACATTAACTCCGAGGAGGACATTTCATCAAAAGCGTACTCCCACTCCAACACCCACCTTTGTCCGTCTTGATGATGGAACAGTGTTCTCTTGTTTGCAGTATATGGAGGATACCCCTCCACAATACTCTTGCCAATTGTGCTCATCTCTTTACGGACGGCTTCTACATCGTCCACTCCGAGACGCTGTAAAAAAGTCATGAAAGCGTCTCCCATGGATGCGCTGTCCTCAATCTTATCGGATCCTCCTATTGTTTCCTCCAGAAGCCCGAGTTGACCTTCAGCAATATGATCAAGGAGATGAGGGTCCAGCAGTCCAGCAACTAATTCCAGGACTAGGAGAGCATCCTCTCGAAGCGTCTCCGATGAGATCATGAACGAAAGGTCGAAGAGGAGAGACTTTTGAAACTGGAGCTTCTCTGCGCCTACCAGCTCTATCACTGAGTACCTCCAGAGCCATTCTCTCACTTCTCTTGTGTGACCAGTAGATGCTGGCGTGAGCCACTCTTGGTCGAAGTCATCGATTCGATTCAAGTCCAGCAGGAAGTATCGAACAGCGTCTACGGATATTACGTTTTTAGTCAATATGTCGATGTTCAAAAGATACCAGAGGAAGGGGGACCATCCGCTACCATGTGCAAAATCTGGCTGTACGCCTAAGGCCGACAGTGTGCGACAGACATCTAGCCTGCCATATTGAGCAGCTTTCTGGTTCATCAATCAGTCTCATGTCAAGATACAACAGTAAGGGATTGGCTCACATGCAACAGCGAGAAACCGTATCTGTCGCGTGTGAAGGGATGTAGCGCGCCCGAAGATATAAGATGTCGAAAATCATGCAAGCTTCCTCCACTCAATAGATCGTCTATTGATTTATCGAACTCATGAACGACAGGATATACTGTAAGCGATGTCATGAGGTTTCCGTATAAGCCGTCTTGCCTCCAACGGAACACGCGACGTAGCATCGGGAGGCGCCATACATATTCGTATGCCTCAGAAAGCTGTTCCTCGGTTTCTCTCACATTGCTGCCGTCCTTGCGAAGAATATATTTAGAATGTTGCTTAGAAATACCAAGCCATCTGTAAGCCACCGGCACTTGCACCGTTCTTCGAGTCATTCTTACGGCAGGTGAGTGCGAGCGGAAGTCGGCAGGATCACCTTGAGTTGCGATTGACATCTGCTGCTTCAACACTTCTACAGTGCTGGATTTTTTGCGCCCATAAGGTAGTGCGATAACTCTGGGGACAATTAGATCCAGCCGCGAGAACGCTATCATACGTCAACTTACTGCAGAGTGGCATGTGATACCATCACAGCACTCATGAGATTCGACACCTCGCACTGAATGCGTTTTTCGATGCCAGCGATATCCCTTGCCTTGATGCTCAGCTTTATATCGCTTTTGAGTCGAGCCGCGGTAGACCGACTGCGCGCCTGCAAAGCCGTGAATTCGTCGACGATAGCCTGGAGGGGAACAAGGCTTTCTTCGCAACTCATCAGACAGGATGAGATCGTCGCCGAAGGTGCTTGAATATGTTTAGGCAGCGCAGCCTGCTGTTGTACAAGGTGATGTATGTCCTTCAGTAGCGCACCCAGTTGCTCCAAGCGTCCTGCCAGGGATTTGAGCTCTTTCGAAGCATCTTTGACTCTTTGAATACAGCTGGAGATAGTGTCAACGGACTGGATGAGTTGCAAGGCTAGCGACACAATGGCGATGCCGCTGGCAGCTGTAGAGAGAGGGTCCATGACGAGGCAATTGGGATGGATTTCTGTGGAAGCGTAAAGGCGTAGCAAGTGTTAGGGGGGCTGAGCGCTCTTTACGTTGGGTTCACAGCCCGGTTTTGAGCATGCCTGGCAGCAAGGCTGAGCTCTGTGTTGCGGATTGGTTCGTGATCATGCAAGCCACGAGGCACTGCAGTGGTGCTTTAGTGGCGATTTGAGATCGTCACTTGGGTGAGATAACAATGTATAGCATCCTGCAAGGGCTCGATGCACTTACATGTGTGGACAGAACGAAGATGAAGTATTAGCACGGCAAGCTTCAGGTGTCACATCGGCGCATGGTGACGAATAGCATAACCTGTCCATTACTGGGCCTAATGCTGTGGTATCTTATTTCTACTCTCGCTCGTCCCCTGAACTCAGTCCATGTGGTATAATGTTCTACTCTCGCTGTACGACCGACCCCTGAAAAGACAGAAAGAACGCCGATGCTATGTACAAGAAGACCGTAATAGTATTATCGAACCAAAAAAAATGCGCGAAATGGCTTAGAGCTTCGACTTGTTGCTCTTGCGAGTGACTGTGCATTGGATCAAGCCGTTAGGGTCGGACTGGGGAGCGAGAACAGTCGCGTCCTTGCCAGTGTTCTTTATGTCCTTGTGCCACGAGAGATCTGCAGTGTGTTAGTATTGACCCTCATATCGCTGACTTGACTTGCATACCAATCTCAAAATAATGCTTGTTAGGCAGAGCATAGTCGACTGCCTCGATCTGGGGAACAGCAGCAAGAATAGTGTCGGCCATCTTGTACATGGTGGCTTGAACACTGGCGCTGTTGTCCTCGGCGAAGATCTTCATTGTGATGTCCCTTGCCGCCTTCCAAGCACCGTTGAAGTCGACAGCTTTGACCTCCTCCAGTGTCTTGAAGAGCTTCCATTGCCAGCCAGCCTCAATATCTGTGCTGAGAATGCGGTCCCAGGTCTCAGGCAAACGTGTGTATTCGTCGCGGTGGAAGCCGTGGAAAGCAGAACCGGTGCTCTTGAGCACAAGAAGCTTCTCAATCTTGGAGCGAATAGAAGAGCCCTGTCCCTCCCTTGTAACTGCCTCGACGACGCGGATCTCTTCACCGTCGCGGTAGAACGAGTGTGGATGAGGCTTGCCATCAATCTCCATGCGAGTCCATCGGTGCTGGATGATCTTAACGTGTGCAGCATGAATGTGCGAGTAGGTGTTGACGAAGTGGTTGCCAATGATGGCGGCGAACTGCTCGGGAGGGTCGATTGGGTTCTGCTTGGCGAGGATGTAGGTGGTCTGCTTCTGGGTGTCTGTGGCAACAACAACCGAGTTGTCTGCCTTGGTATAGCTATTTTCAATGAGCGCTTGGGGTTGGTAGAGCTACTGCAACAACTTACGAGGTCTCAATGTCTCCCTCGAGCAGAATGCGCACAGTCTGCTCTACAACGGTGTGAATACCGGTCTTGGGATCCTTATCGACCTTGTACAGGCGGACGTTGTCCTTGCCATAGCGGGCATAGCTCAGTTGAGACATGGTGATTGAGTGTGTATGCGAGACGGTCGCAACTGGTAAGGAAGCAGAAGCTACTAGAGTCAATTGACAGCTGAGGGCGGGTGATTAGAGCTGTGAGAGCTGGGTGGTGACGATAGATATAGATTCAAGACACAAGCTTATCGGACCACTTTCAAGCGGAGGTGGCCGAGCTGCGAGCACACTGGTTTTCACAGAGACGGATCACCAACAAGGTTCGGATGAGCGACAGAGGGCGGCATGAGTTTGTTCGCATTGGTTGAGAAGCTCATCGGCGAGCTCCGATAACATGTAGGTGGAAGCCACCAGGATAACGACGGCACGTGACTGCATTCACGCGCAGCTCCGCCAGTGGGGCTTGATGAAGGGAAAGAGTTCATGGAGATGAGGACTAGGCGATGGCCCATCTCCGTGCGGCATCACGCCAGCACGGTGATGTAGTGAATGGACGTGCTGCAGATGCCGGCCTTGAGATGCCCGCGGCATGTGTGATGTGTGGAGACGACTGCACGGGCCATCAACCTGGTGCTTCGAACGCTGGTCGTGAAGTGCTGGGGTCTCAATGGACACGCGAACATTCGGTATCGGTTGGCTGCATTCACTCTCTGTGCGATTGTTCTCTACGCTCCCTTGTTTGCCCCACCGCACCTTCTCCAGGTGCCGCGCCGCTCTTTCCCACACCCCCAGGTCACAGCCACAACCCCGCTCCGAGTAGTCGGTCTGGTCCCTACCGCAGGGCACACCGATTGATATCCACCCACCGCAGCTCATGAGGCAAGAGGAGGGCGGCGCCGTAACACCGACATGCGATGCGGTTGACGAGCCTGTGGACACGGCCTTCTGAATGACGCCACCCGTCCGCTCCGTGAACCCGCAGGCCGACGTGCCCTCGACCGACCAAGGCTCCCTACTCGCGCCCACAAGAACCCGAGATGGCCGGTCCATGTCTGCCGCCGCCGTCAGCGTTATGGCGGGCTCGCGCGGGGGCCAGTCATCGTACGCGACCGCGCACTCTGGACCTGGGAGCTTCAGCACGCAGTTGAAGCCTACGACATCGCAGGATAGCAGGTTGCGCCCTGACATCGATATGCATGCCATCACCGTGGGGGACAACGACAACACCACGAGCGAGCAGCGACAGGCCGATCTACAAGACCAGATCGACAAAGAGACCAAGATCAAGATTGGGTCTGAGAACCTGTTGGAAGCTCTGAATGCAAAGAGTGCAAAGAACGTCAAGGATCAGAGGGCGCAGGTCGAGGAGCAGTTGAACATATCGAACAAGAAGCTTGCACAGCTCAAGGCAGGGTTGGCGTTGGAGATTCAGCGTGCGAAGGAAGTGAAGTCACCCCCAGCAGATCCACAAAGCCGACTGTCATTCCTATTCCGCCGAAACCTTTCACGTTCGCCGTCACGCCATATTGCCAAGCAGGAGGAAGATGGTGACGAAGAAACTGAATCGCCAACCTTTGTGCTGGCAGAGATATTGCAGGCCTTGGAAGTGCAGGGCATGCAGCCTGAATACTATGTCGAACGAGCCAATTCCCTTGTCCTTTTACTCAAACGGCACACTACGCTCAAGTACGATCTGGCTTGGTCTATTTTCGGCTTGAGAATGCAGACGATGCTCCTCAGCGACAGTCGAGAAGTCGTTGCAGCTGCGTACCGAGTTATGCGGTATGCGTTTACCGACCGAAAGTCACTGCAGATCATCCGAGGGCTACAGACGGACTACCTGGTCATTCTCTCCCTCGTCAAGGAAAGCAAAGCGAGCGTCGAGCGCGAGCAGGCATTGAAATTCGTGCGGGCCTTTTTGGACGTCAAGGACGGTGTTGAAGAGATTGGGCGTGCTGTGGTGCGTATTATAGTAGCTGTGGCTGAACACACCGAAGATCGACTTCGAAACATCGCAACTCTGACTCTCGCGGAAATCTTGGTTAGAAAACCTTCGCTTCTGGTCGGCGCAGGCGGACTGGGAGTACTCACAGATGCGCTGGGCGAAGGTAGCTATCATGCTGCTGAAAGTGTAGGATCCTCTTTGCTCTACTTGCTAGATACACCACGACGAAGGCAATTCCTGCGATCAGGCCGGGAGTTGGAGACACCATTCGCCATGTTCACCGATGGAGGCACGCTATACGGCCATTTGCACGAGGAAAAGCTCAAAGCCAACGCCAAGGTTATCGCATCTTTGCTCAGGAGCTGGTCGGGCTTGCTATCCTTATGTATGAACGACTTCCTTCCTCTTCGGTCTTTGCTTCTGTCGTTACAGATACCGACTGTCCATATACGCAACGTTATTCTGGAGCTCCTATTCGACCTTTTCAGAATCAAGTCACCATCCTGGTCTTCCGCTTTCCTCGCCGGTCGACGTTTGACAACCTATGGGCGAGTTACAAATATGCGGAACGAGCCAGTAAAAGATGGCTCGAACGCAAAAACTGGGACTTATACGAATAAATGGAGCCTGTTAGACCATTACGTCTCCGTCGTTTTGGCTGCCTTCCTCCATGCCGGGCTGGTTCCGGCTCTGCTACGTGCTGAGGAGGACCCATTGACTCTACAGCTGAAACGCAAGACCACGTTACTTCTCGGAGAAGTTCTTAAATTAGCGAACGATCTCTTGCCGCCGTCATGGAGTGCACAACTCCAGGTCCTTCCTCAGTTGTTAAAATCAGCTGCTGAATTCGAATCAGAAGACCGTTTCGTTGCGATTGGCACTATCTATCAGGTCGACAGCGTCAACCGTACTTTGTATCGGTCAGGCGCAACATCCCTCCATCCTAATAAAGGCACTGCTACGATTGACAGTACCGCGTCTGATCGTCCGACAGATCAATCCAAAGTTCAGGCAGCGATGCAAATGGACGAGGGCCAGTTTCGCACCCTGATACTCGAAAGTCAAGTCTTGAACACGAGCAATTTCCAGAAATGGAACTGGAATTTGATCCAGACCGCCATCGATGGCCCTTTGCTGAATCCCAAACGCCTTGATGAGGCCTTGAAGGTCACCAAATTTGTACATCGGCTATTCAACTTTTACCGTCCGTTCAAGTTCCGATTCGCGGATGTGAAGAATACGAAGCCCAACCAGCGATATGTCCGTGCAGGATGCGCACTCATGACCAGCCTCTTACAGAACCCAGAGGGCGTCAAGTACCTCAGTGAGAGCAAACTCATTCGGCAGCTGGCTGAGAGCCTCTCTCATTTCGACAGGATGAGCGGCCTTACATCTGACTCGCCCCTCTTTCAGGCTGACCGCATGAGCGAAACTCTTACTGGGAGTTACTTCGCCCTGTTAGGTGCACTGAGCAAGGATTCTCGAGGCATCCAGATCCTTGAAAGATGGCGGGTCATCAACATGTTCTACCATATCATTGAGCTCAACGGTCGTGACGACCTGATCCGCGCTTTACTCAACAATTTGGATTACACTCTTGATGGGCATCTGCGCATCATTATATCGAAAGCTATGACGTCATGTTCCAAAGAGATTCGTATCTTTGCGACTGGGTTGTTGCACAAATATGCGACAAAGCCGATGCAATTGTCGGGACCACAAGGTGTTGCAGAATGGGCTATTAAGCTGCTCGTTACGCAGTTGTACGATCCGGATGTCGAGGTTTGCGAGGTTGCAATAAGAATTCTAGAAACGGCATGCAACGAAACCGAATCGTTGGAATTCGTTGTCAAATGTCGACCTGCGTTGGATCATTTGGGTGAAATTGGTGCACCTTTGTTACTTCGCTTTTTATCGACGTCAGTGGGTTACCACTACCTAAACGGATTGGATTACATCACGAGAGAGATGGACGACTGGTTTCTGGGGAGGAACGATGCCTATGTGGTACAAATCGAGGCTACCATGGCACGCGCGCTGGCCGACATTCCTGACAAGCCATCTTCACTACTGTCGTACGATGAATCTTCGGAACAGCCCGAATATGGCTTGGTGCCAGCACACTTCTATCGAGAACTCACCAGGACGAAAGAAGGGTGCAAGCTGCTTAAGCAGAAAGGTCATTTTGAAGAGTTTGCTGCAACCATTCGCGACTTCGCAACCGAAGATAATGATCCAGAAATAATCCTCAAGCTCAAGGGATGTCTGTGGGCAGTAGGAAATGTGGGTTCTATGGAACTTGGTGCTCCGTTCCTAGAGAACTCGGATGTGGTCAAATGGATTGTGCAGATCGCAGAAACTTCTGAGGTTATGTCACTTAGAGGTACAGCGTTCTATGTTCTGGGCTTGATATCGAGGAGTCTGCACGGCCAGGAGATCCTGCTCGAATATGGCTGGGATGGAGTAGTCAGTGACTCTGGTCAAGCACTAGGGTTCTGCCTGCCACTGAACTTCAGAAAGCTCTTTGAGGTATGTATCCAAACTGAAGGGTCGGAACTACTACTGATCAGATACAGATCAAACCATGGGCCGCGAAGCCTGAAGACATCAGTTGGAAACGGAAGACCGAAGTCAAAGTGGCTATCACTGACAGCGACCCTATCAATGCGCGTATACTCAAGCTTGCAACTGACCTTGGCAACACAGTACTCGCCAAGCGAGCTGCAAACGATCTTCAAGCGTCAGTATTAAGGATATCAAAAAATCATGACAAGAGCTGACGATTGCGACAGTATCAAAGCCAAGAAAGCGCCTGGGTTCAGCAAGCCATCAATCTTTCGAAAGGTCATGCAGATACTCGAGGCACATCACTTCCGTCTACCAGCATGCCGCTTTGTATTGGACCTCTTCGATAAACGTGTGTTGGAGCAGATTGTGCTCGAGGAAGAAGATGAAGAGAGCGAAGAAAGTAGTGACTCTGATCCTGAGTCAGACGAAGAGCCATTTGGTACAGTTGGTGCCACAAAGACCTCATGACCTTATTACAGGGTTCAAGGTCGATTTTGATATCTTGGCGTTAGGGACAACAACACGCATTCATTGTACGCATTTCCAACACCGGACTAAGCGTACGAAGACTAGGTTCAATGGATAGACTTGCATCGGGAATTTTACGGTACCTGTTTGGGACTAAGGAACGGACTTCAGGCACCGACTCTATGCTTTCATTTGGGGAATATTACGCGAAAGGCAAAGCTCATGGCACGAGTCGTGTCGAGTACTATTCTTTGTTGTAGTCATTAGATGGGACAGGGACGCCTGGCACGTCAAGCCACGGATAATGACTGGCTGTTTGTAAATGCGGTAAATATACACGAGCAAGCATTAGCAGATGCAGCCCCACCAAAAATGCAGTCGTCAACGACAGGGTATTCTGCGAGCCAAGCGCGTGCCATAATCCCGGTGCGAATGTGGCACCAGGATAGCGGATGACAGGTCGAGAGCTACACCTTGATTGGTCGGTGCACTGGTCAAGTCGACTCGTCATCGATGCTCGAAAGCGTGCATGCTCAGTGCTTGACAGCCTTTCAACAGCAAGACAAGGGCGACAGGTCGCCGCATTTTTCGCCGCATGTGCTGCAATCAGCCCCTAGACTGAGGGGTCAACGCGCAGCGTGCATAGAGGTGTACATGATGAATGGACTTGGCTTGGCGCCGTTTCAATATGCTGGTCATGAAAATGTAATACGCACACGACTCTGAGTAAAGCTCTGGACAGTTCGTGACCAAGTCTGTGGCGGATCAAGTCTCGCACGGCTGTCGCCGCTCTTGGGAACCGCGGCGAAGCTGGAGACTGCGGGCGAAGACGCAGAAATGGCAAATCCTCCAGACATTTCGAAGATGCGCACTGACCTTTTTGATATTGGCTTGCTTGCGAATTGCGCACAGGCCACAAGCAAGTGGTCAGGGTCTGGTGGGGTGTTGATGACGGGCGGTTTTATCGATCCCGCTGAAGCACATTATTCCCTTCTGATCGGGAGAGACTGAACCTGGCAAAACACCATCGCCGATCTCTGACCTAGGGTCTATCCATGCACCCATCCATCATGTTAGGTCATGACTTCTGTTCTCGCTCTGACGCGGGTTTGTATTTGATCTGGCATTTTCTTTCACACCTACCACTACAGCAGACCAGCAGACCGCCGTTCAGCCTCGTTTCGCCAATCGGGACTTTTTATAGCATTTGATAACGTCAGTGTCCCGCGCTTCCGATCATTTTCTGGTCTATCCCGCCATTCCTGTTCTCCGGTCAGCACGGTCGTCCCCAGTCCGGCCGCCAGCTTTAGAAGTTCTGGAGACCACCACTCGCCTCACTGGAGTGTTTCACTTAATTACACGTTAAAGTCACGGCAAACCTACCGTGTATCGGCAACACTCACCTCCTTCCGACATCCCCAGATCAGTCTTGCTGTTGCTGCCACCGAACCTCCGCCTCGACCGTTTCCATCACGCGACCGACCACTTCCACCTTCAGTCCCATCTGTCTGGGCCTGAACCAGTACATGGCTGTCCCTGCCATCGCATAACAGACTGGATTCATATGAATTGTCCAAGGGAGAAAGGGTGCTCTCTCGTCAACGACGTCGAGCAATCCTTCGAACCGCGCGTGCCGCCGCAGGTCTTTATGGTCAACGATGGCCTCGAAGCAGAGGCAATGGCGGTAGATGCCCTGGCCGCCCACCGCGATGCTCGACAACTGGTCCGCCTTGTACAATGTCCCCGATGCTCCTACCCACTCAAGACTCCTGTGACGCTGCCATGCTCACATACAGTCTGCCGTAGATGTCTACCTGAGCCTCGACCACGGACAAACATCTCATACCCAAATACCCCGGATCGTCTGATGGGAATTGCGTGCCCACTGATCGGATGCGGGGCAGAGCATGCCGCCGCGGAGTGCTCGGTGGATGTGACGTTGACTAAGCTAATGGAGCTGGTCGCACAAGAGATAGCGCTGCACAGGCCAACCTCGGGGGACTCACCAACCTTGCTCGAAGAGATCTTACGACATGATGAGATGGAAGATGACGACGACGAGAAAGAGAAGGAGCAGATGAATGAAAAGGGCCGCCGGCAAGTGCTGCAGGGTGGCCGTCTCGTATCGACATACGACATGGCTGAGATGGGCCAGCTTCGGTATAGCTCTGATGTGGAATACTCAACTATGTCAGCGGATGGAGACACGTACGAACGATTGGACGTGAAAGTCCTTGAACGTCTAAGAGAAGTAACCTACCAGGAGCTGGACTGCCTTGTCTGTTACAACATGATGTTAGAACCAACAACAACCACTTGCGGTCATACCTTCTGCCGCCGTTGTTTGGCCCGTGTTATGGATCACAGCAACATATGTCCTTTCTGCCGGAGAGACTTACATGTTTCTGCTTCTTTACAGACCAACCAATGCAGCAACATGATCCTGGACTCTCTGTTGAATGGATTGTGTCCAGATCTTGTCGCCGCCCGTGCCGACGCGGTGAAGACTGAAGAGCAAGCTGGCGACGAGGTGTTGAATACACCTTTGTTTATCTGCACATTGGCAATGCCTGCCATGCCGACCTTTCTTCACGTCTTCGAACCTCGATATCGTCTGATGATGAGGCGTGTTCTAGAGGGCAATAGACAATTCGGTATGGTCATGTACAACCGTACATCCTCAGCGCAAGGTGACCTAGGGGCAGTACCATTCCTTGAATATGGTACTCTGCTGGAGATTGTCAACTACGAACTCCTTCGTGACGGCCGCAGCTTCGTGGAAACTCGAGGCATAGGCCGCTTCAAGGTTCGGGCCCATGGTATGCTTGACGGCTACAATGTCGCCAGTGTTGAGCGTGTTGAGGATGTGCCTCTGGCTGAAGAGGGTGCAGTGGAGCAGCGCGAAACGACTATGGCGCGAGATTATGCAGAATCATACTTCCGAGAGAACCCACAGACTCAGCTCCCTACAGATATAGCCATCGAGACGCTATCGACACAACAACTCCTTGATATTTGCACAGCATTTGTTCGAGAAATGAGAGAAGCTAGTGCGCCATGGCTCCGTGAGCGCATCATCCAAGTTTATGGAGAACCACCAGAGGATCCTGCTCTGTTTCCCTATTGGTTTGCATCCGTCGTTCCGGTACTGGAAGAAGAGAAATATGTGCTCCTACGGACGACACGAGTCCGTGAGCGCCTAAAGATTGTGTATTCGTGGATTGGAAGGATACGTGGGCAGCGATGGTAAGTCCTTGGTCTTTCTTTTACATTGTTTCAACTCGCCATCAAAACAGGTGTACATTTGAACCAAGAGACACAAGATGGTTTGCCAACCGGAGACTTGCCCGCGGGAGGTTTTGACGGCGATCTACGGCGTTGGGCTGTTCGCGGCTGTTCGCAATGCGCTTGCCAAGATGACGGAAGACCCTTGCATAACGACCCTGTCTCTCAGTTTGCTTTCGGAACGAATCGCTGCTGTTCAAAATCGTCTTGATATCAGTAAGCTAACTCATTCATAGGGCCTCTGGCAGCGCCTGCAACATCCTTTGACTCTCAGTCGTGCTCATCAGTCTCAGCGTCAGCATCCTGACAGCTGCACGGCCAACGTCCCAACCCACTCTTTAACAGCGTGGCATACCTTCCCTGCCGGCTTCGGCTCTTGGCTCAAATTCTAAGAATACTCGTACCCTTCCCTCGACTTTGACTGTCATATTGTAGCATTTTTGTTTCTTTTCGCTTCTTTAGAGATTACCCCCTTTCAGGAGGACCGGCCCCAGGAGCTTGTCTGGTGTATCCGTGTCCATGTTCATACTTTTTGATTCGGGTGCTAGCCCGGCTGGTGTATTTGCAACGAGACTGTCAGGTCCCGGAAAGTGGCATGAATAAGGGATTGCATTGCTGGTGTTCGATTGTCTTTGGAGGCTAGCAGCGCATTATGAGATTGTTGCTCTAGTAAGGAGATATGTTCGAACTTGTAGATATAAAGCAAATCTACACACGATCATATTGACCCATTCAAAGTTCCTAATATTATCCTCTGGCCTCATACCTGCGCTGGTCAGCAGTATCTAGTCACGACCAATGGAGACAATGCATATCGATAAACAACTCATACGAGTTTCACAGGCTCTAGAAACTACACCCTGGACGACTGAGAGAGAAGCATGTATGCGCTTCTGCTGGTAGAACGCATGCCCAGGTGCGATGAGATTCGCTGACGTAACCTTGGAAGGCGTCGGCGCTGAGCTCCCCGATCGACCCTTCCCAAAACTTTCGCGACGTCAACATCACCAGCACATCTACAACCACCAAACCACCAAGTATGTCGCCGCTATGAACGCTGAATTACCGAGCGATGCTAATAGAAAGTCAGAACATCCTAATTCCACATCATCACAATGCCTCCCAAGCAGCTCAACGGAAAGGGTGGTCGCACCGTCGCCGAGCCCAGCTTTGCGCGCAGCACCATCCAAGGTCTCACAAGCGCGGAGAACAGAAGCGTCGTCACAGCGATCGGCCTATTCGCTGTAAGCCTACCTCCCATCCTGGATGAAGATGATGAGATGAATATGCGGGATGCGGAGCCGGTGGAGCGCAAATGCGCCGCCCTCACACAACCCGCAAGGACCAACGCGCAATGGTGGAGATCAGAGTATATGCTGACATTTGATTTAGATTGGTGTCACCTTCCTGCACAGCAGCTGGGCCGAGATCCTCCTTCCCGCGTAAACGCCGCAATCGATGCTGTAGACGAATGAACGACGAAGAGAGCGAAAAGCCAACACCAGAAGCACAGGCCTCAGGATGACGCAGTAGTATCGAATTTGTATCAAGGGAGAGAACATACGGACAGGGCATGGGACTGGCGTTCAGGCAGAGAAAGACTCCATTCGAAGATGTGATGGGGCTGTACAACAAGTGTATACAAGATCAAACCCACATTGCGCCACGCCACCGCTGCTTCGTGTTTACGACCAACGTCTAACGCGGCCGTCTGTATACGTTCGTGCTTATATTTGCTTCTAGCGCTACGGTTCGGCAACAGGCCTGACTCCATTCTCCAAGTTTAAAATGGACGAGCATAGAACAGGTGCCACGCCTTTGGGACTACACATGTTGCATTGCCGAAATACATCAAGGATATTCTCACCGACCCAACTGAGACTTCAAGGATCACTCTCAAGTCTTCTCTCCACCAGGCTGGAATTCCAAGCCACCACAAGCCAACGCGCCAGACCTACGTGATGTGACTAGATTGCGACACAGACTCGTCATTCCCGGTTTTTTTTTGTTGGTGAGACTTATTTAGGTAAAACGCGGCTACACACTCTCTTGACTCCGTCCCAAGCCTCACTTCCAATAGCATGACTGTGTTCGCTGCGATTACAATGGAAATTGAATGAAATTGAATGAAACGAAATGAAAATGAAATGAATTAAAACGACATAAATTGAAATAAAGATTCAAGTGCGATTACGTCAGGGCGCTTATAGATATGTTGAGTTCTAGCCGAATTTCGACATCGCTATACTTGGACTTTGCGTGAGTTGGTGAGTTATTAGTGGATTCAAGAGAGTGCTGTGCGTGTGTTACTATAAAGATGCTTTGCTTGATGTGTGAGTGTGGGATTCAGGGAGGGAGAGAAGAATAATAGAGGAGATTGTAAAAGATGTTTATAAAAAAAAAATAAAAAAAAATAAAAGACGCTACACAACCCTATAAAACGAGATGATGGATACATATCCGCAGATTCGCATGTCTACTTGATGGGATCGTGTGCGAAATGTGTGCGAAATGACTTGGAAATGTCTTCGAAATGTCTTCGCCCTATCTTCGCCCCAACGCCATATAATGCATCCCAAACCTACATGACTCTAACCACAAACGACAAATCACCCCTGAGCCAGCATGTCGCCTGCAAGATTCAGATAATCGGCCGTCTTCTTGATGGCGTCTTTTGCGCGCGCCCAGTCCTTCTTCTCCAGGGCATCGCGGGCAAAGGGGAAGACGCTGCTTTCCATACCGTTTGATAGCGAGGGGGCGAAGAGGACGTGTTTGAATTGTTCGCGGTTGGGTAGCTGGTGTGTTTGTCAGTGTTGTACTACGCATACTCGTATTCATTCATTCACGCATCTGTTCAAGCGAGGAATAGGACGGGACTTACACCGCGCGGACTCGTGTCCTTGGGATTTGTAGGCAGGTCCAGAAGCATGGTTTCGAAGCGGCCCATTTTGTTGTTGTGGTTGATGCGCTGCATGGTCACGCCGCCCGTTTCGAATCCACCGGTGGCGTAGACTTGGTTGTACCAGAACGTCTCCCACTTGTGGAACTCTTCTGCCTTGCCCTTCAGCCCCGACAGACTCTGTACCAGCGGCTCGAAGATTTCAATGTCGTAGTCTCCACCCGCTTTCTCCGTCTCGTCGAGCAGCTTCTGGCCCTCCATTTGCAGGTGCGAAGCGTAGTTTGTGATGCGCAGCGGGACAATGGGTTCTTGGGAGAGCTCGAGGATGAGGAGGACGAGCAGTTCGGCATGCAGAGTGTGGTATAAGAAGCCCGGGTCGATGTGCTGGGCCATCCAGTCGAATGTTTCATAGCAGGAACCAGCCATGGTGTTGGGGTGGGCGGTTTTCGGGTCGGCGAAACCGAAGTCGAGGGACGAAGTGCCGGAGATGAATTGGAAGGGAGCGGAGTCGCGGTTGGCGGCGAGGTTGCCGACGGACGAGCCTTGCATTTCCCAGACCTCTTTCAGCGTCTTATTGTCGTTGTGTGGGTCGTTGAGGCGATCGAGCACGCGGTGCCAGGCGTGTGTGAAGAGCGGCGAGCCGTTGGCCCAGAGCTTGTCGCCGGTGACGGCGGCGTCGATGTTGAGGTAGGCGAGGGCGTTTTCGCGGAGGCCGTCGACGTTGGCTTCGACGTGCTCGGTTGAGCCGATGCGGTTGTACTCGCCGGCGTCCCAGGAGGCGAACTCGATGGTGCGGAGCGGACGCCAGCCCTGGGCACGAAGGTCGCCGAGTACGCGCACGACTTCGAGCATGATTGCGGTGCCAGAGCCAGGGTCTGCGGCGCCAAAGCAGAAAGAATCGCGGTGATTGCCGATGACAATCTTGTGAGCGGTGTCTTCAAGGCCGCGGATCGAGCCAAAGACGTTGGTGATGCGCTGCTTCTCGACCTCGTCTTGCTCATTGACCAGATTGAGCCTAGGCGACTTGTCAGGGTGGCCAGAGAACCACTTGTCGCCCACGTCCGGAATGCCGCCTGTCCAATCCTCGGGCAGTTCTTCGCCAATGCCGTGCAAAGACTTGATCAGCTTCTGCGCATCCTTCCAGGACAAGGGCAGGCTCGGAATCTTGACCAGTCCCGGGTTCTTGTCCTTGGGCATGCGGTCCTGCTTCTTCGAGCTCGGCTTGCCTGGTGTGAGCGGGTCACCGAGAATCATGTTCGACAATGCAGCTGAGCCGCGTTGTACGCTGTCGGCAGGTCGCCATTTGCCATCCGGCCAAGGCGTGCCCTTCTTGAAACCGTCCTCGATTGGATCCGAGTAGGTGAGTACACCGACTACGCCTGCGTCCTGTGCGGACTTGATCTTCATGGCCAGATCAGGCTGTGTGCCGTAGTACCTGCACAGGACCACAGCGCCCTGCACGTCGACGCCGCTGTCCCACAGTCTCTTGAAGTCCTTCTTGTCGCAGTAATTCACGTAGATCAGCGGGCCCTGGACGTTCCCCGAGGCAGCAAAGGCGTGGAACGCAGGGGTCTGAGCCTTGGGCGGGTTGTACACGGACGGCTCCTCCAGCTTCGCCTTCCAGCCCTTGCCCTCTGGCTCGAGGATCTCGACACGGCGGCCGCCCTTCTTCGCGTAGTTCATGTAGACCCAGTACTCGTCGTGGGTGAAGGTGTCCATGTGGGCGTCCTTGAACTTGGCCTCGATCCACTGGCCCAGGACGTAGCTGCCCTCGGTGCCGGCCAGGTGGTCGTAGCTGGTGATGTACTCGAGGTTCTTCTCGATGCGCCAGCCCTCGATGTTCTTCTGGACCTGCTGGCGCACCCACTCGGCGTTGAACTGGGCGCCGAAGCCGCCGCCCATGGGCACGACCTCGCTCACGACCAGCATGTAGACGAGCGAGACGATGACGACCAGGCCGCACAGGCGCGCGAGGACGCTCCAGCCGGGGCGGTACTCGTCGGGCACGGTGGGCAGGTGGTCGGTGACGAAGGCGAAGCTGGGGCGGAGGCGGCGCGGCCAGGCGAGGCGCGGCAGGTGGAGCGACGACAGGCTGCTGGTGATGCGGTAGAAGCGCTTGGAGAAGCGGCCGCGGCTGCGGTTGCGGCGTGCGCGCCCGTCGTCGGCGCTCTCCGGGTCGAGGATGTCCATCTCCTCGAGGATCTGGCGCTGCTCCTCGTCCTGGCTCGCGCGCACGGGGCTGCCCAGCTCCGAGTCGCCATCGTCGACCGACTGCACGCTGGGCGGGTGGTAGTAGCCATTGCGCCGCGCCGGGCCGCTGCTCTGCGCGTGCACGTCGGGCGAGAGCAGGCCCTGCCGCTCGGCGTCGTCGCTGGCCTCGTGGGGCCCCCGGCGGGCGGTCGATGTGTGGCGCGAGCTGGTCGCTTCTTCGTACGACGGGATGGGGGCGTCCTGGGGGTCGTAGAGGTGCAGGCGCTGCTTCTCGTCGTCGGGCATGGCGGCGGCGGTCGAGGAGATGCGGGGTGGGGTGCTATTGGGTCGACATGGTGGATCAGGAATACGGCAGCAGCGCCAGGCAGAGTGGATAGCAGACGGCGCAAGGAGGGACAGCTAGCATCTGGCGTTGGCCGGTCGAGGGATGCGGAGTGGATCGCTCGGCAGTGCGAGGACCCTTGGTAAAGCTTAGCACGTGGTGAAACCCGACTAGCATTCGACGAGCATTCGACGAGCATTCGACACGCTGCGGACACGACGTCGACCGCGACTGTTTCAGCACACGACGTCGACCGCGACTGTTTCAGCACACCACGTCGACGCACTCGTTCCAGCACACACTGGGACTGCCATTGTTTCCACACCACGACGACCGCGATTGTCTCAGCACGACGGCCTTCGACTAACTACCTACAACCCAAAACACCCTCGCATCACTACATCCCCCGCCCGCCCGTCACCTTGATCGTCTCGCCGTTCACGTAGCTGAACAGCGGGCTCGCAACCGCCAACACGGCGCTCGCCGCCTCTGTCGCCGTCCCGGGCCTCCTCAGCGGTATGTCAGCGTGCTCCTGTCCGCCCGCCGCCGCCTTCTGCTTCTGCGGAATCCCCAGCGCCACCTTCTCGCCGTCGGGCAGCTGCACAAACGCGCCCGCCTCCTTTGCCGCCGTCAGCCGCGTGGCAATGTGCCCAAACGCGACCGTGTTGGCGCGCACGCCGAAGCTGGGGCCCCATCTACAATGCCGTCAGTATGGGAGGAAGTGAGGTGAAAGCAGAGTCCAGGCCAGACTCACTCCTTTGCAATCGTCTTCGTCACCCCCGTCACGCCCGCCTTTGCGAGCGCGTAGTTGATCTGCCCTGCATTCCCGTGCAACCCGCTAGTGCTCGAGATGTTGATGATGTTCCGGGGCTCGCCGTCCTTGACGCGGAAGTAGGGCGCCGCAGCGCGCACAATCTTGAACGGCGCCGTCGCGTGCAGGTCGACAATGGTGTGCCACTGCTTGTCCGTCATCTTGTGGATCACCCCGTCCCATGTGTAGCCCGCGTTGTTGACGATGATGTGGATCTTGCCGTTGCCAAAGTCGGCCGCTTGCTGGATCAGCGTCTTGATGTACCCGTCGTCGAGCACGTCGCCCGTTACCGCGATGGCCTGGCCGCCGTTGGACTTGATAGCGTTGACCACCGCTTTGGCTTTTTCTGCCCCGTATTAGCGATTGAACGTGACTCAATGACTGAATCTCGATCAACCAACTCTCAATCAAGTGAGTGATGAGTGAGTGATGAGTGAGTAATGAGTGAGTGATGAGTGAGTAATGAGTGAGTGATGAGTGAGTAATGAGTGAGTGATGAGTGAGTAATGAGTGAGTGATAAGTGAGTAATGAGTGAGTGATGAGTGATTCAATCAATCAACCAAACCCTTCCAAACAGAGAGACACATACCAGCATCAACATCAGCAACCACGACCTTGGCGCCCTCATTCGCAAACAACCTCGCACACTCGGCACCAATCCCCTGACCCGAGCCCGTAATAATCGCCACCTGACCCGCCAACATCCCCTTGGGGTAGTTGAGGTGGCCTGCAATCTGCTCCACACGCTTGGCCGCAGACATGTTTGAAAAGCGATGGAAGATGGTGTCGATGAGACAATGAACAATGTAAACCAAGAGTGAAGCCGAAGAATCCACAGAGTTAATTTATTCTCAACCCGTCAAAAAAGTACGAACAAGCACGACGAATGCTGTGAGTGAGTAGTAAGTGAGTAGTAGTAAGTAGTAACCAAGTGAGAAAGCGGAGTACCCGAGCCCTGTGCCTAACCTGAGGTCATCGCCGAGGTTCATCGATTCCCGCTAGACCGCTTTGGGCGTGCTTTTTAAGATGGCAGTGTGTATTCGCTGACTCGGTATTATCTATCTCTATGCTCGGTATTATTTATACTCGATACTATCTATGCTCGGTACTATCTATGCTCGGTATCCTCTATACTCGGTACCATACACTTCCGACTATGCATCTCACGCATCGTACGTATGCTAGTGAAGCAGATCGTTCACTGCGCTTTGTTCACGTCTAGAGTGAATGCCAATCAATGGATAGAGAGATGGACTTCTAGAGTAATGCCAATCAATGGATAGCTCGAATATCAAGTCAATACTCTACACCCGTGCATTCCCTCTCCCCTTCCTCCCCTCGTAATCTAATACCTTCCTCCGCCGGTGGTTCTGCGCCATCTTCCACCTCACATACAGCATCACTGCGTCTTTGATGCCTACGAACAAACACCCGCCTACCAGGCTTCTGCCCCAGCGTGTCTGCAAGAACCCCGTGGGCCTGTCCTTGCCGCCCTGCATCGCTCCTGCCCCTAACCACCCGCCGAGCCAGGATGTGGTTATCGCGCCCTTGGGTGGTGTGACCCACGATGTCGGCAGCGATATGCGGAGCAGCTCGCCCACAGTGGCGGCGATGGAAGGGAAGATGAGCGCGCCGAGGATGGTGTCTACCAGCGACGTGGTGGAGAATGCTATGTTGCGCTCGCGGCGGACGCGCTGGCGGCGTGGCTGTGCGGGGACATCGGGTGCTGGCGCTGCTTCTTGCTCGGCTACATGAGGCGCTTGCTCTTCATTGTCCACTGGCGGGGCATGCAGAGGATGTGCGGGTTCGGCTGCCTGTGCTGGCTCGATAACGTCGTCGTCGTGGGCCGCGCCGCCGTTGTTCCAGTCTCCGAAGATGTCAAAGTCTACCTCCACTTCGAGAACCTCGTCAACATCGTGATCGTGGTCGTGATCGTGGTCGTGGTCGTGGTCGTGATCATGGTCGTCGTCGTGTTCGTGCACTTCGCCGAGCTGAAACTGCAGGCCTCCTTCGTCCGCAGCATCGTCGGTGCCTGCGCGGGGCTGGATCTCCTTGAGCCATCGCTGCTCCCGTGGGGCCCAGACGCGGTCGTAGTATGCGTTGTAGAAGCCGCGCAGGTACGGCAGGGCGGCGAAGGAGAAGGCGGCGCTCGGTGGCCACTGCAATTGCAGCATCTCGTCGCCCGGCTGTCCAGAGCTGACGAAGAAGATGAGAGGCAGAAACGGGAGGAACGAGTCGGCGAGGGTAGTCCGGCTGGCAACGAGGATGGCAGGTATCAGCGGCAGGCCAATGTCCAGCCTCCAGTGGTGGCGCAGATGGTCGACCAGCCGTATGGCCAGCGACGACGGCATGCCTGGAGTGGGGGCCTCATAGAGCGGCCCCAGTATCTGGGCTGCGTCCGCGGTCCCGAAGATGGCGTAGATGGTACTCGTCCCCGCCAAGGTCAGGGTAGAGAAGAGCGCGGTGCCGGTGACAAAGGCAACGCCCGGCAGCAGCAGCGTGCCGGCCAGCTTCTCGGCCACGCGCACCGAGTCGACAATGACACTGCGCGGGCGCTCGACCCGGATCTCCGACTTGCACTGCGGACACAGGATCTTGCCCGTCTTGCGGCCTGCCCGCCGGCCTGCCGTGGGTGCCTCCATGTCCGCGATCCAGTCCAGCAGGCACTTCTCGTGCGCCACCAGCGAGCACGTGCACGGCGACCGCCACTCGGAGCTGGTCGCATCGTCTTCGGTCTCGTCGTTGAAGCAAATCCAGCACCTGCGCGGCTCGTCGTCGTCGTGCTGCTGTGGCGCCGTGCTCGGTTGCGGTGCGTCGCTCTGCTTGCCGTCGGCGGCGGGCGCTTGCGGCGAGTTCAGCAGGAGCGTCTGCGAGTCTACCGAGGCGGCCGAGAAGCTGCTGCTGCGCGTTGCTTCTCCCGCGTGCGAGGGCGATGCTCTGCGCTGCGACGCGGGGCGCTGCGGAGGGAGGGACGCCATCGTGCGTGGGCTGAGGCTTGTATACGAGGACGTCGGCTGGTGCGGGGGTACGGAGCACTATGCACGCATCGCAGGGAGATGTCGGGGTGGTGAATGCAGCTGGTCGACGCAGCCGCCGTTGAGCCGCGGCTTGCACGGGCGTTTGTTGATGCTGCCGACAAAGACGTCACCGTTTCCAGGCCCACAATACCCAAGTGCGACCGGGCTGTCGCGTTGTGTCAACCTCACTCTACACGTGATACAGGCACATCGTACCAAAGATTGCACGCCTATTCGCCTACATCTGTGTCACCAATCTGCAAGACGATCTACATGTTGCCTGTTCAATCTCCACCACCCCTACATGCTCCTCCGCTCCACACCCAGTGTCCGCATCCTCGCCCACAAAATGTAGGCTCGACCATACATCAGCTCTCACGTCTTCCGGCACATCAACCTCCTTGTCATGCCCTCTGCGCTTTCTCCTGCTCACCACAAATTCCTTAAGCGCCATACTCCTGGCTGGCAACCCGTCTTGGAACAGGGGCTTGGCTCTTCGTGCACGCTCGCCCACGTCTCTCTGAGCTGCCTCCATCCTCCGATACGCGTCACCAACGTCACCAGCCATGAATCGCGGCATCAGACGAGGCCGTAGTTCATCTGCTGGCAACCATGGTGGAGACGTAGCAGGACGCTGCGGTACTATTGCTGGCATGGTTGACTTGTCTGCATCCTGTTGCACAGGCGATGCCGTGACCTGCACGTATTGCTTGTCAGGACGCGCGGCTGTCACACCGTGCTGGATAGAAGTTAGAAAGGATGTGCCTCCGTGCCATTGCGGCATGGAGAGGACTGGCGCAGGTCCCAGATACGCCATTTGTGGCATCGGATACCGTAGGTAAGTCCCCATTGCGTATGCTGCTGCTGCGAGCTCAGGTACTGCAAATGGCAGCATCTGTTGTTGATACTGCGCCATGTAGTTGGGGAGTCCTTGAAGCTGGTCTTGGATGAAGTCACGGTGCATACGCGCCATGAGTTCGTCATGCAATGTCTCAGTGTCCGTAGCTTGGCCACGCTCCTCCGGCCTAGTCCACTCTTCATCGTCCGCGTCGCTCAGACTCTTGTAGTCGTAGTCGTAGTTGCAGTCGTCCTCGTTCTCCGAGTCTTCTGCTTCTACATAGTCTGCCCCGGCTTTGACGACGCTGACGGGTAGAGAGTAGCCCAGAGGCCTGACCTCCTTGACTTCGAAGTCGTTTGTGGGTGAGTAGTACTCCACAGGTATTTCATAAGAGTCGAGCTTCTCACCATCATTGTTGGCGCACGTGTTGCACGCGAGCGCGCCTCGCTCCGTCTGGAGGTTGAGTTGCAAGCCTGGTGACCAAGGGATTGGGAAATTATCCTCGATGTGGTGGAAATGCTGTTCGTCGAGATCGCAGGGCGTCGTGGAGCAGTGATGGCTGCCTAGGTATTCGTGGTGATGGCACGTCGAATGTCTAACAAAATATTTGAGACACATGACGAGAAGCGTGAGCGATGTTTGAGCAAGAGTGCATGGCGAAACTCGGGGTTTGTTGTTCGTTTTGTGCGTCCGTTTGACATTGCTGCAGCCTCCCGTCTGTATGCCGCCTCCCGCTCCAAGTGAAAGTGACAAGGATTTTCCTCTCTCAGTCTCTTGCTCCGATACGCGTTGTTGATCCAGGAATGAGACTCAAGATGAGACAACTAGCACGCTCCTATAGCATTGATATTGCTGTGGTTGCAGTCCAAAGAAGCTGCTTTTGCCGCCGATCCTAGGTGAAGGGGTCCTTCATAGCCGTTTGCCCCTGCTTAATCTGTATGCTGCCACTTTCCACTTCCATCCTTCACATAAAATTAAGACCTGGAGATTCTGGATTTCTCAGTCCAAGGTAATACTTTCATCATGACACAACACTATCTTGCGAGGCTACTTGCGCTGTCCAAATATGCATGCCGGAATCCGTGACCGGAGCTTTTCGAAGCCATCAGTGCGGACGCCGTGATCGACGGCATCAAAGTTTGTCTGGAAGGGGGCGTGTCTGAAAGGTCCTCCTACAAGTTATGTCGCTTGTACTCGATGCTCGATTTGCGGGATTCTCAGAAACAAGGCTGACAGGGGATATTGATGAGAATGACTGTGACATTACATCCAAGCAACTCTAAGGGTTCATCAACTTGAGACTGGCGTTGTATTTAACAGTACAGCTCTGAGGGGAAGAGGAAAGCTACTTCCGAAGACGGCAGCAGAACTAATATCTCTCTAAGAAAAGTGGAGCGAAGGAAGAACACAGTAGACGTTCCGAAAGACGTATGACTCCAGAACGCTATGGAAAAAACCATACTGGTCCAACTTCACAGCAAGTTTATAAACATATTCGGAAAGGCATCAGCGCAAAGACACACTCGATCTGCCTTCTAGGGAGAGTAAACAGCCTTCAAGATCGATTCGATAGCAAGAGTCACGCGATAAAAGTGTACTAACTGCATGTCGATCGCTTGACCGAGCAAACAGCCCTGTCCTCGAGATAGGAAGGATGGTGTGTATTTCATCAGAGTCTAGTCCTACTGGCCTTCGAGCATGGAGTAGACGTTCGAGACTTGGGGCTTGGCTTGTTGTCGCTGATCTTGTTTCTTCTTCTTCCTTTCTGCTTCTCTCGACTGTTTCTTTTTCTTCTTGCTAGAGACTTGCTCTGTGGGTATTTCAACCCCAGACGCTATGTAGATCTCTTCAACCATGTTCTTCAGTCGCTCGTGCTCAGCTAGTAGCTTTCTAGGCTGCCCGGGCACCGTAAATGTATCGGCTATCGATGGCACACTCGCGAGATGCCTGGCCAGTTGCGATGTAACATCCCTAGAGCCGGCAGTGTTGGGTCCATGTATGGCTTGGTGAACAGTAACTACTTGCTGAAGCATACGAAGCGAGTAGAGGACCGCTTGCAACCGAGCTGTAAGGTGAATAAACTCCCAGGAGTTGTCAAAGTCACTGTTGAGCACATGTAGAACGACAGGCACTGATGGCGTCATCTTTGAATCCAAGAGCACGATACTCAGCGCGAAGAGCGGCCACATCATCCCTGGCGCTAGGTTCCTGTCAGCTGCCCACTTCGAAACACCGGTGATATGCGCCATCATGTCTGCAGTTGAGAAGTCAAAGGTATGTAATACCAGCTCTTGTACTGAGATTCCTTGGGCTTTCCTTCGATATTCGTGAATACTTGCAGTCTTCAGTGCGAGAATCGAGTATGCTAGCTTGCGATAGTCCTGGCCTGAGCTCCATGCAGAGGATTGATTCGGGTCTTCAACTAGCAAGGGCAGATAGACCAGTGGTGCTGGCGAGTTGTTGAGGGCTTGATGGACGAACTCCGATATTCTGACATCTAGGTTCTGCAGCGGTAATGGTAAGCCGGTATCTTTGGTGAAGTGACTTGGGACAGTTGTTCGCCCAGCGTAGCGTCCGCTGAATTCAAGATATGTGTCAGACGATAGGTCAAGACATCGGGCATCGCGAAGCAGGTCATCAGATGTGTGTGATGGTTCTCGTGTCATTGCATACGCAAACTGAGCCAGACTGCGTAATTGCAGTCGCTTGCGCATCTGCTCCGGGCAGTAGGACTTAAATCCTGCTGTAACGTCGGCATCCTGGAAAAAGACGATAAGTGTTTCTGCAGGATAGCTGTAAAGAAGAAGATCTGTGTCGCTCGTGAAGATGATGGAGCGAGCATGGTCCTTGGCATGCAGGGCGCACCAGTCATCTGCCTCCCCGGGTTCGATGCGGGTTCGTGCTGCAAATGGAGTTTCGAGCAGAGCTTCCCTTAGTGATGGAGCCAAGAATGCATGTAATATCGATCCAAGATAAGTCGGCACTGGACAGGACGATGTGGGATACTGGACCCGATAATTCCGGACCCTGGAATTATTCTGCTCCAACCGATGTACTCGCTCTCTTTGTTTTGAAGATGGTAAGGCCCCATCAAATACAATCTTTGATCTGATATGTGATTGTTAGCAAATACTCATAAATGATAAATATCGGATGCGAAGCATGTGTTAGAGGGACGGTGTTCATGAGGTGAAGGTCGTACTCATCACTACAAAATGATCGCAGTTCTAGTAGGGCTGACGGTGGACAAGGCGTGACAGTGACATAACACGCACCTTACCAGCGGAGTACGTCCCATGCGCTTGGCGCCCATTTGCACACCGAAACAGTATGCCTGGAAAACAGTCGTGGTCACTCACACCTTGATGTTGGCAGTCTCAAGTGAATTTAGCCAGCGAATGGCTTCAGTGCTGATGTCTGCATATGATGGAACTCTCGGTGAGCCAGCGAGGGCTAGCTTGTGAGCATGATAGGCGAGCGAAGGACCATCGACAATTGCGTGGTATCCTTCCAGTTGCTGCGCAGAACGACATTCTGCATACGGCTCAGAGCGTCTGGCAAGTCCAGGAATGCCCATGGCGGAGGAGGTAGTCACAGCAACAGTTGATGTCCTAGGAACAGCCTCAACGCATTGGCACTAATCTTGCACAGGGATGTGCGAGTGTTGAATGGGTCTTAAAATTTTGGCGAATTGATCTCCCATGTGTTGGGATGGAAAAAGACGTCTGGGCTGTGCGGCAAATGGTGGGGGAGTCCGTGCACGTAGCCCAGGCCGAGCCGAATGCTGGAGAACGGCTAGCAGCCTCAAGCCTTGCCGTGAGATTGTCTTTGTTAACGAGCGTTGAGCAGACGAAGACGAAAACGTTGAGAAAAGTTGACAGCTGAAGGCACTGGAAGGCGCGGATCCTTTCCCGCGGAACTTCTAGTGGTTGTCAATCGACGCTTGGACGGCGTCATCCCGTAGTGGGGGTAGGCGCGAGCTGGTGCCCCTCTTGAGCTCAAAACACGCCTGCGGTCGCTCAACCAACGCTTCATTTCAACCAATTCACGTTGGGACAATACAGAAAACACACTCAGACATCATGAGCGTCCGAACTGTCGAGCTTCAACCTTTCCAGGACCAGAAGCCTGGAACGTAAGTACTCAAGCTCGTTATCATTGTTGCCATGGCATGATCCAGCTGGCACCAGAGCTTTGCCATGACAGTTGGCAAGGCCTGCAATCAGCCTCAAATTTTCGTGCCTCCATCTCAGAGCAAAGCTAACAATTGTCAGCTCTGGTCTCCGCAAGAAGGTCAAGGTCTTCCAGAAGGAGCACTACTCCGAGTCGTTCATCACCAGCATTCTCAAGTCGATCCCTGAGGGTGCCGAGGGTGCTTTCCTCGTCATTGGTGGTGATGGTCGCTACTGGAACCCCGAGGTCACACAGAAGATCGCCAAGATCAGCGCAGCATACGGCGTCAAGAAACTATTGATCGGTCAGAACGGCATCCTCAGTACTCCAGCTGCGAGCCATGTCATCAGGATCAGGAAGGCTACTGGTGGTATCCTGCTCACCGCCAGTCACAACCCCGGAGGTAAGTACTCCCGAAAACAGTGAGAATCAAATGAAGAAAGTACTGATCACGTCTTAGGCCCTGATGAGGACTTCGGCATGAAGTACAACCTGGCCAACGGGGCCCCCGCCCCCGAAAGCGTTACCAACAAGATCTTCGAGACTTCCAAGACTCTTACCTCCTACAAGATCGCCGACATCCCCGACGTCGACCTCGCCAAGATCGGTACACAGAAGTACGGTGACCTTGAGGTTGAGATCATCCACTCGACCAAGGATTACCTCGAGATGCTCAAGGACATCTTCGACTTCGATCTCATCAAGTCGTTCCTCAAGCAGCACTCAGACTTCAAGGTCCTCTTTGATGGGTTGAGCGGTGTCACCGGCTCGTACGGTGTCGACATCTTTGAGAAGGAGCTCGGAATCCCCAACAGCACACAGAACTGCATTCCCCTGCCAGACTTCGGTGGACACCACCCCGACCCCAACCTGGTCTACGCCAAATCGCTTGTCGATGCTGTCGACAAGAACGGTATCCATTTCGGTGCTGCCAGTGATGGTGATGGTGACCGTAACATGATCTACGGCGCGAACTCGTTCGTCTCGCCTGGTGACAGCTTGGCCATCATTGCCCACCACGCCGAGCTCATCCCATACTTTAAGAAGCAGGGCATCTACGGCCTGGCACGTAGCATGCCTACATCAGGCGCAATTGACCTGGTCGCAAAGAAGAAGGGTGTCGAGTGCTACGAGGTGCCTACCGGATGGAAGTTCTTCTGTGGTCTTTTCGACTCTGACAAGATGAACATCTGCGGTGAGGAGAGTTTCGGAACTGGCTCCAACCACATCCGTGAGAAGGATGGTTTGTGGGCTGTTGTTGCATGGCTCAACATTATCGCTGGTGTTGGACAGCAGACTGGCAGCACACCCAGCATCGCGTCGATTCAGAAGGACTTCTGGAAGACCTATGGACGAACTTTCTTCACACGTTACGACTATGAGGGTTGCGAGACCGAGAGTGCTAATAAGGTTACTGCTCACATGAAGGAGCTGATTACCACCAAGAAGGACGAGTTTGTTGGCTCAACCATCGCCGGCCGCAAGGTCCTCGAGGCTGACGACTTCTCGTACACCGACCTTGATGGCAGTGTCAGCAAGAACCAGGGTATCTTCGTCAAGTTTGACGACGGTAGCCGCATTGTCGTTCGTCTGTCTGGTACCGGCAGCAGCGGCGCCACGATCCGTCTCTACATTGAGAAGCACACCAGTGACGAGTCTACATACGACCAGGATGCTCAAGACTACCTCAAGGACAACGTCAAGCTGGCCACTGATCTTCTCAAGCTGCAGGAGTACATCAGCCGCACCGAGCCCGATGTCAAGACCTAAGCAGAGCGCCCCTGATTGCAGTTGCCCATAATGCCTTATGCGTGTATGAGCCATGATACTTCTCAAAATTAGCATAGCGAAAGACAATACCATTCAGTTCCAGTAGTCCGCTTGTGACTGCTTGCTTAGCAACCCTTCTTGTGATGTGCGCATAAGTACTGATTACTGGTGTTCGTCATGGACCTGCGTTGTGGCTGAGGCGCGACGTCACCGAATGGGTTGAAGCCTTGACCCGCAATTTCTCCCCCGCCGGTCGTCACAACAACACGCTCAACACGCCCTTGTGCCCAGTCGACCGCACCTTCAATCCTTTGGCCTTCACTTTTATACATACTACTAAACATGGCTGAGAAAGAGGGATCTGCTGTGCCTCCGCAGGCAAAGGGTTCCTGGGGTAGCTTCCTCAAGGTAAGGTGGAGATGCGCATTGTATTCTACTCGCCGAAAGGGCTCATGCTGACCCGGTGCAGTCGATCGCATCCTTCAATGGCGATCTCTCGTCAATGACTGCGCCCGCCTTCATCCTCTCCACCACATCTCTCACCGAGTTCTCTTCGTACTGGACTGAACACCCCTCCATATTCGTTGCGCCCGCCGCCGAGAAGGACCCTGCCAGGCGCGCCGCGCTTGTACTCAAGTGGTTCCTGAGTACACTGAAACAGCAATATGCTAGTCGAAGCGAAAAACTAGGCAGCGAGAAGAAGCCGCTCAACCCCTTCTTGGGTGAGCTATTCTTGGGCAAGTGGGAAGACCAGGCAGGCACGACACAGCTCGTCAGCGAGCAAGTCAGGTACGCGCTCTATGATAAATTGCCTGGTCTCTGCTAACGCACATGACCTAGCCATCATCCTCCAGTTACAGCATACTCGATCTGGAACAGCCAACATGGTGTTCGCTTGCAAGGATACAACGCGCAAAAGGCTTCTTTCTCGAGCACCATCAATGTCAAGGTCAGTGTTCACGTAGCTTTGGAAAATAGGAGTCAACGCTGACGCTTGAGTAGCAAATCGGTCATGCCACCCTCCACATCGACGCTTACGATGAGGACTACCTCATCACCCTCCCCTCCCTGCACATCGAAGGCCTCATCTCGGGTTCTCCCTATGTCGAATTGAACGGCTCTTCCTACATCACATCCTCGTCTGGATATACCGCCAAAATTGACTACAGTGGCAAGGGATGGGTTTCTGGAAAGAAGAACCGCTTTTCGGCTTCCCTCTACCCCACAGGAAAGGAGAAGGATGTCATTTACTCCGCCGAAGGCCAGTGGATCGACAAATGGGCCATCAAGGATGCTAAGAACAAGTCCACTTTCGCGTCACACGATCCCAGTACCAACAAGACCACGCCTCTTACAGTGGCACCGGTAGCTGAGCAGGACGACTTCGAGTCCCGTCGCGCGTGGAAGAAGGTCGCAGACGCCATCAACAAGGGTGACATGGATACAACCAGCGCCGAGAAATCCATCATTGAGAACCGTCAGCGCGAGATGCGTAAGCAAGAACAAGCAGATGGGCGCGAGTGGGAGCGCAAGTTCTTTGTTCGCGCAGACAAGTCGCCAGTCTTCGAGCAACTTGCTGCTAAGGTTGGCGAGAAAACCAACGAGTCCTTGACAAACGGTATCTGGTTGTTCGATCAGGATAAGGCAAGCATTGCGAAATCGCCATACCACCCTGACGTCGACCCGCCAATCTATGTGCAAAAATGAGACTGAGGAGCAACATAGAACTTGACAAGCTCACAGACGAATGCAATAATTCGGACGAATAGGACAAATCTTTGGGCTGTTCAAAGAAACGCCCTAAGGTTGCTAGAATCTATATGGAATGAGATCGCACATGCAACCTGTGCGTCGAGTCTCGATATGACGCAGTCACCCATAGCCAGTACCATTGAGAAGTCAACTCATTTTTTGAGCATCCTAGCGTACACAGTATTATACACGCCATAATGAAACATGGACTTTACAAATGCGCAACCTCTCGTGCTCCTGATATTAGATGTGCTTGATGATTTCTTACTAGACGATTGCACGGAAGTCAGACGTCCTTCGAAGCTGTACGCCTGTCGTTCCCGTGCTTTTGCCAGCATTGTCGGAAGATCTCCATCTAAACTCATTTGTCAGTCGATGTACTACAGAAACCACGGAAACAATCGTCGTCTGCGATGGCTCGGCAGCATCTCGGCGTCCGAGGTTCAAGCATCTGAGCACACGTCGACTCACCTCCGCTTTGCACGCTCGCCAATCTTTCTTCTCGTAGTAGCAATCTGTCAATCTCGCGTTTTCGTCTACAAAAATCAGTCGGGTTTACGATTGTCGCCACATGACGCACCTGCACAGCCTGTGCTGAAGATTCTCTTGTCCCTGTACGCTCATTAGCCACTGCATTCTGACAACAGACATCAATTGGGCGCACCACTCATCTGGCTCATCATCGATCACCATCTGCGCCGCAGCGGCCTGTGCCTTGGTATCCTTCGACATTTTGAGAGAGTCCAGGACGAGGAAGGTGTTCGTCGTAGCTCTCGCAGCGTGAGCAAGTTACGCGCAGACCTTCACGGCACAGAGTCGGACCATCTCGGCTCCGAAGCACAACGTCACCACCATGGCGACCAGGAAATTGAACGTCTTGGTATATTCCGGTATGCTCACGACTGTTCCTAGAAACGAACTACCCGTTGATAACCCGTAGGGCATGGTAGCACTACCGAATCCGTCCGCCACTGCCTCTACACTCTTCGCCGCCTGCTGTCCCCAGCATATGCTGTGATTCCTGTCACAGGCGACGTCCTTATCAAAGAGCCCTGGTTTAGCACTTGCGCACTTCTGGTCTTTCCCGGCGGCGCAGATTTGGGGTATTGCCGTACTTTAAATGGTGAGGGGAACCGCCGCATCAACCGTTACGTCAATGCTGGTGGATCGTACCTGGGATTCTGTGCTGGCGGCTACTACGGCAGCGCAAGATGCGAATTCGAAGTTGACGACCCGAAAATGGCGGTTGTTGGAGATCGTGAATTGGCTTTCTTTCCAGGCGTCTGCAGAGGGTTGGCATTTGAGGGGTTCAAGTATGCCAGTGAGGCTGGGGCTCGAGCAGCAGACATTAAGATTGAGAAGACTGCATTTGAAGATGTGAAAGAAGGGACTGCTGACTCCTTCAAGAGTTATTACAATGGTGGTGGTGTATTCGTTGATGCGAAGAAGCTTCAGTCGAGAGGCGTCCAAATCCTGGCTAGTTACACCGAAGATCTGCATGTCGACCCTGGCGAGAGTCAAGCTGCGGTCGTGTATCGCAAAGTTGGCGAAGGTCATGCCATCTTGACCGGACCGCATCCAGAGTAAGCTCTGGAATAATTCTAGAAGACCTGAACTGACAATGTTACTAGATTTGCACCTCAAAACTTGAGCCAGATCCCCAGTCTTCCGTCATACGCATCGTTGATTGATGCTATCACCGCTACAGACGTGGATCGAGTTGCATTCGTTGGAATGATGCTACGCAAACTGGGCTTGAATGTCAATGAACAGGAACAAGCGGTACCATCCCTGTCCCGCCTGCACCTCACATCTCACAAATCGACAGCCGTCGCGGACCTTGTCACGTCTTGGGCCGAAGTCGTCACTGTAGTCGATGGCGAGGACTACATACTGGGCGGCAACGACATATTTCACATTGAGAAAGAGGGCAGCGCATGGGGCGTCAAGGAGTTGAAGCGGGCTGTGAGTGCAGTCTCAGAAAAGCTGCCAACATTGGCATCAGTACAGGACAAGACAAGCGGCCAAGATGCAGAGGCGGGAGGTAAGGCCAGTGAGGACAAAAAGAAGCCGACAACCAAGGAAGAGGAGATCCAGGAATGCATTGAGTATACAGCCAACTCAGCTTTTGACCAGATCCTCTCTTACGACAAAATCGTCAAGACCATCGTTCCCCACAAGGACGGCGTCCCAACAAGTCGCGAAACCCCGTTCCATCACGAGGCTTTCTATGCCAATTTACACCATTACCACACCAAGCTTCGCAACCCTTCTGCATCCTTTGGCGGAACCCTCATATACGGCGAAGTGGTAACAAGTACAAACACGCTGCTCGACAAAAACCCCGCTCTCCTCCGCAGCCTACCCACCGGCTTCACCGTAACAGCAACAACGCAAATTGCCGGCCGCGGCCGCGGTTCCAATGTTTGGGTAGCACCGCCCGGCGCAATGATGTTCAGCACAGTCCTACATCACAGCTTCGCGCTATCGCAATCCG
The DNA here is from genome assembly GCA_012274445.1 of Sclerotiophoma versabilis. Taxonomy (NCBI): domain Eukaryota; kingdom Fungi; phylum Ascomycota; class Dothideomycetes; order Pleosporales; family Didymellaceae; genus Sclerotiophoma; species Sclerotiophoma versabilis. The sequence goes on from JAAROD010000033.1 coordinate 1,585,280, forward strand.
CCCCGGTGATTTTCATCCAATACCTCGCCGCCCTCGCCATTGTGCAGGGCATCCAAGATTACGCGCCCGGCTACGAGAAGATCCCCGTTAAGCTGAAGTGGCCAAACGATATTTACGCACAGCTTCCCGGGAGTAGCAACAATCCTGTTGTGAAGATTGGTGGGATCCTGGTGAACAGCTCGTACTCAGGCACTTCTTATGATGTTGTTTGTGGCATCGGTCTTAACCTTTCCAATTCACTCCCTACAACGTCCCTCAATCAACTCGCAGCTGGCCAGAACCCGCCGCTCAAGCCTTTCACGCAGGAGAAATTGCTAGCTTCCATTCTCGCAGCGTTTGAGTCTTTGTACACCACTTTTTGCACTACCGGGTTCAACCGCGATATGGAGGAGCAGTACTACCGCGCATGGCTGCACACAGACCAGATCGTGGAGTTGGAGAGTGAAGGTGGAATCAAAGCTCGCATCAAGGGAATCACAAGGGATTGGGGACTACTTTTAGCGGAGGAGTTGGGCTGGCAAGATCGTCCGACTGGGAAAGTGGTTAGTCTGCAGAGCGATAGTAACAGCTTCGATTTCTTTAGGGGGTTGGTGAGAAGGAAGGTGTAGGGGATTAACCTATAAGTTTGTCAAAATCGGCTGAGGTCCTGAGATTAGATCAGCGGTACGGGCGCGGAGCCAATGGCGGCGCGGTCAGGCATCCATGTAATACTCTAGCCTTACACAGCCCCTCACTGTCCGCACACGCGCTTCACTATTCTACAACAATACATTGACCTGCCTTGCATAGTTTGGCACACGTAACTTGTCCACTTCTTCAAGGCCGCATTCATCACGATGGCCGACTCAAGAAGGCAGAAGTTCAAATATGATTCCTTGAATCATACCATACAGTCCATACGTCTTATCCGGATCAGGCCGCAACTAACCCACGACGGCTATATCGATTGTGAGATCCGCCACGCTACGGTGAACGATAGTTACATATGTCTTTCATACGAGTGGGGCTCTGAGAACCCCATGCACTGCATCGTCGTTGATAGCGCGCTCACATGGGTCCGACAAAACCTTGTGAGCTTTCTCAACATAGCTAGAAAACGACACCACTCAAAATGGCTATGGATCGACGCGTTATGTATAAACCAGTCAGACGTTACCGAAAGAAATCATCAAGTTCAGCAGATGGGTCAAATCTACTGGCGCGCTCAAGAGGTATTATGCTGGCTTGGTATGGATGTGTCGATCGCAGAATTTGTTGGTGGACAGGCCCGCACACGTCAGGGCACAGCCAGAGGTCTCGATTACGCAAGTGTTGCATTCAGGAAATCAACATACTGGAATCGGGCGTGGATCACGCAGGAAGTGGTTCTTGCTCGTCGGGCAACAATCATGGCATGCGAGATGGAGATGGACATGCAGTCCATTCGATTGGATGTTCGCTTCCAGGAGCAGACGCGGTGGTTCAATCAAGTAAACGAAGTTGGTTTTCATGGCCGGAGGAGAGTACACGAAGCAGGAGCGCTTACCTTTGATCCGGGGTTATGGTCCGAGTACAAGGGTAGAAGCCTCATATATCTGCTAAGGGAATGCAGATACAAGCAGTGCTATGCTTTCCAAGATACTGTCTACTCGCTATTGGCGCTATGTGGCGATGGGTCGGAGCTTCGAGTCGACTACAACCTCACACGCGAGCAGCTAGCCGTGCAGGTCCTTGCAAGCTGTCACAGATCGCTTTGTCTCTGTGCGATAAGAATCGTTGCAGACGCTTTGGCAGTAGCGACCGAATCAAGGACGGACGGCGCAGAGAATTGTCCCCCAACATCCATCCAGCATTTCTTCGCCCAGATAACTCTTCCAACTTCAAGATTGATAGGGCAACCCACAACTATTGACATGCGCCTTAGAGATTACTGCAGTGGTTGCGAGGGAGTAGTGGAGATTCACCTACCAGAAGATGATACTGGAGTCCCTTCTGCGACTTATATACCCAATCGCCAACCACAACCGGACATGTACTTCGGTGAAAATACTGGTCTTCCTGCGATAATAAGACGTGACTATATACTGAAGAGTGGATTCACAGCAACCTTGTCGGAAGACGGCTCGCTGTGCACCTTGCGCTTCACACTCATGGCGCTGCTGGGGCTAGTGCGTCTTATGCACGATTTCGGCGGATGTTGTGACCGAGTGAAAACCCTGGCCACCGTGTCAGAAAGTTCTCATGATGAGTCTTTACTACAGCTTTGTGCGTCGTCTGTTGAGGCATGGATTTCTAAGAAGCCTTTCATCATGGGTCGGTCAGAGTGGAGGGAAAAGCCTCAAAGCGCACATAACAGGACAGAACAGCTTGTTTCATGGGATCTTGACCTTGATTATTTGGGTTCTTGGAATTGGGATCCGAACTTTTAGCAAATAGCAAGAGTTTGGACGTTTGGGAATTAGTTCTGGAAAAGGTTGGGGAAACGATGCGGAATGAGTTTCAGATGCTACGTATCGAACTATGGATGTCTAACAGCTGAGGAAAGGCATAATGCAGAAGACTCAACCCATTGCATGCTCATAGTAATTGTTCGTTTCAAGCTTGAGCATAACTTCAGGAATGCCCCGATGTTGGTCGTCTGCATGGCAGAGAACAAAGATTCAAGGCAACAACCATCGTACTGCAAACAAAGCATTTGTCAGCTTAAAACTACAAGTGTGTAGGATCCGGGACTTACTACGCACCATCGCTTGTATGATGATGATGGAGTCGCTTCGAGGTAGGTCGTATTCATACTTGGAAAGTTCAGTGCTGTTCTGGATGCTGTTCTCGAGGTCTGACGGGATGTCAGAATTGAAGCGTGTGGTGTAGACAGTGCTTGCTACCTACCAGTGGTTACGAGCTGACGGCTTCCGCGTTTGTAGAAACGTCATAATAAATCTCCAAGCGGCACACACGTTACGAAGAGCGTGTCCTGGTAAGCATCGGGTTCTAACAAACCTAGGGGCGTGTCACATGAGTCTCAGTGTTGTGGTACATGCACTGAGGTGCACATGATGCTCCTAGGGCTGAAGCGTCACGCATTTGTTTGCGGGACTTTCAGATCATACTCCACGAGTGGCCGGTAAGAGTGTCTTGATGCGAATGACAGGCCTTTTGGTGCCATCGATGTCGGAAGCTACCAAATAGTACAGCTTCTGGTTGAGATAGGAGCAGATGTCAGCCGAAAATTGGACATGGGTCTTTTAAGGACTCCATTACGGACAGCTACGGAAACCATTGATTTCCAAATGGTGCAATACTTCATGTCAAGAAGAGCCATCATTGACACTGATCCAGTGTATGGCGGTGGTACAGCATTGCAGTTAGCCGCTATGAGCGGACACGTCGGCATCGCAAAAGTCCTGATTGAGTATGGTGCGGATGTGAACTATCTCCCAGCAAGATGGCCTGGCCGCACGGCATACGAAGCAGCAGCCAAGTGGTGTCGACCAGACATGATGTATCTTCTTGTACAGCACGGGGTTCAGCTGGGCCTTGAGATGACTAGAGAGGCCGAGGTGAATGACTTTGGGAGTGATACAGAAGATTCGTACGATCCAGATGTGGATGTTGAATTGTGATTGCGCACTGTAAGAATTGTTCCCACTCAATACGAACGTGCAATAGAGTTTGCTAAAGATCAAGGAGAGCATACGTCGGTGAAGATTGTCCAGAAATTATATGAATAAGTCAGGGGTGAGTTTTAGGCACAGTGCCAGGATTTACAAGCTTGACATGTAATGTCGCTTTTTGTAGTCTGGCTACTTCAAAACTACAATTTCAACCCAGACTCTGGAGCACAAACAAAAAACCCTTTTCGAGAAAGTCCTTTCATCTGATGAAGCTCAGGGGTCCGACTTCTAGGGGGCTACTGGATATTCTGCTGTCTTTCGAAATCTAGAGTACGAACACGGTACACTAGATATGGTGACGGGGGCCTCTGGCACTGCTGAACATATGGATGGTGACTGGATAACTACCACGACATGCTGCATATAGGCTACTAGATATGACGCGCGACAGTATCGCTGCATGTACAAGCCTTGTGATTGACTCAAAGTTAAGCTGAGGTGATGTCGGTGCAATGCTCCTAAAAGGTCTTTTTGTCTCGGAGAGGTTTACAAGTTTAATTTGGAACATTGCCGATCTGACGAAAGGAGCGGGCTGTGGAGCAGAAGTCCATAGACCTTCGCCCACAGGATCTTGCCAATTCGCTGCTACGATGTGTGCTAGATCCTTTTGCGCACTCAGAGCCTTTCGAAGTGAGAAACACTGCGATCTGCCGGCAGGGGTGCGTCGTAAAAGGCCTACTGTCAGGTACGCGCGTCATTCCGCGGAAGATCTGCCGCGCCAGCGCGCCACCGGACCCTCTTCGCATGATTCTGGGAGATCTGGATCTTCAACCATGCATCACGGACCACACAAACATGCCACCCAAAAACCTGGGCGCTGGAATCTCCGATTGCTTCGCTTACCCCAGCTGATCAGCTGCAGACATTTTGAATATCCAGGGACAAGGGGCCGGCACGGCAATGCAAAGCTACACTTGCCACACCGATGATGCGCGATTACAATGACACATGAGTCGCCTCTGCGTCTCGACATGATTGCTTGTGGACCTTGTGTTCACGACTAGAATGATCGTAAAAGGCGGTTTAGACGACTACAACCATAATCATGCGGCAAAGAGAGGAGAACGATGTAAAGTACCGGCAATGCACAAGCTTCCTAAAGTTGCAAACGGCTGCTATCGATCATGTTGCTTGATGATACAGACAGGAAATTCAGATGTGAAGCTATTAAGCTCGATACTACCCAGTATAAGACGGAAAACCGGGGTCCACAGATGGTTCGCGAATGAATTAAGTATTAGGGCGACATTGTAGATACAACAAAACTGATTTGACTGCTGTAGAAGTGGTCGGATGCATACCCTGGGGTTTATATAAGCTAAGCAAGTCATGGTCGTGAGACGGCACGTAGCGCAACAGCGCAAGGTCACTGCCAATTCGTCGGGCGTGGTGTCGGAGGCAACAAAGAAGGGACGCGCTTAATGTCGAAACACTCTCTTCTCCAGAAGAAAGCTGTTCTTTCTCTTCGACTCCCGGTACATGGCATTCACAAATTGCACCTACAGGCTGGCGTTTGATCAGAAACACTGAGTGTTGGTATAGCCAGTCACTTCTCGAAGTGTACGGGCGCGTAGTTGCGCAACTGCTAGCGATATGCAGATTATAGCGTCAATTGTGAGTCTTTGTTTTGTTGAAACGATCTTCTTCATACTAAGATGGGTTCAGGTCATACAACTTGCGCTGGTGGTGCTCGCATTTGCCATCACTCTTTTGCGATGCTACATCCGCATATCTCTCGAACGTCGCACGCTGACTTTCCCAGACTGGCTCGTCTGGGGGGGATGGTTCAGCACCCTCGGTTTTTGCATAGGGTCGATCATGGCGCTCCGTATCCAGATAAATCACCCGCTGGTTGAGCCTGATCTTGTGACAGACTCGGTCGCCTATTTGAAGGTACGCACGATCATACCTAACTGCAGAGGATATTGCTGACAGTTTTTCTTTACCAGACGGTCTTCATAATGTGCTACTTTTTCAACTTCGGATTGTATTTTCCAAAGATGTCACTGGTCGCCTTCTATTGGTGGCTGATTCCGCTTGGATTTCGACGTCTGCGAATCGCTGTCTACGTGGCAGCAGCGTATGTAGGATGCTGCTTTGTCGCGACTTTGTTATCAGACACATTCGTTGCTCCCAACATCTCAGAAAACTGGTAGGTCGGCTGCAACGTGACTGATGTTGTAAAACTGACGAGTACCATTCAGGTCGATAGAAAACCAGTTGAATTCCACATGGAACTCATATACCGCACTTGCTGTCGATTGGACCCTGAACTGGTCTACTGATCTTCTTTGTACGTTTTCGTCACGTTCGTGTGCCAATCTGTAGCTGATCAGGATACAGTGTTTATCCTTCCATTTTTCATTATCAACTGCCTCAAGTTGCGTACACGTCAGAAGATCGCCCTCTGTGGGGTGTTCTCGCTTGGTCTTATTACAATGGCTATCAGTTTAACACGTTTCCTCGTGTACACTGTGACGGATTTCAGCGTCAATGATGCATCGGGCAGTGAGTAGTCCTCCACTCCTGCCGCAACCTCGAATTCTTTACTGAGCCTTAACAGACCTTTGGTGTACAGCCGAGATGTGCACAGGTATCGTCGTCGTCTCTTTGCCTTCCCTGAAGGTTCTCATTGCCCGCTCTTCACCCCACAATTCCTCCTACCCTCGCAGCACCGAAGGCTACACGCACCACGCTGGCTCTGCAAAACCGCTTAGCAATCACGGAACGTCCAGATCTCATGTACGAGCGGGCAGAATCAGTGATGATGAATTGGAGCTGGTATTTCAGGGATCACGGAATCCTTCACGAGCAACTAGTTCCACGGGACCGCAAGACGCGAAAGATAATGTGATGGTAACGACGGAGTGGAACGTGACAACACATTCTGCATAAATACTGTATGGAGACCTATCACGGCATACGTCAACAGAACCACTGATGGATTCAATGCAAAGAACACGTGAGAGGTGGGTTTATAGAGATGTACACTCTTATTAAGGATCAGTGACACACGAACAGAATCATTATGTGTAGCCAAGAAGGAGAGTTGAGATACTTCGGCAAAAATGCGATTGTTATCCAGTGTTCCCATCAAAGAATCGGCAGACGGCAGGCAGAAAGCTTAACTTTAAGGCACTACCAAATCTGAATGTGTTCAACGCGACATCGATAAACTGCCAACTTCACCTGCAATCCAGAAGAAATGTACTTGTAGCCTTGAGGTCTCGAAACTTCTGACTCTAGAACTTTAGCCTTGCTTGCTGGGATGGAAACCTCGTGTTATGGGTTGAAGTGTTTCCTGGCCAGCTCGAATATCGTATCAACATGACAGAAAATCCGGGTATCTCAGAGCAAGAGAAAGAGGCCGTCATCGATTTGACTTTCTAGCATCCAAGGTCTGCGGAAAATGTTTTTATATTCGATTTTCTTGAGCAGCGGCAATGTTATTCTCCGGAAGCGTGACAGTCCGAATTGATGGACGACGCTCAGGGGTAAAATCGATACTGATTTAAAGCTGCTCCTCGTCTGCCAAGTTAAGCTGTATTTCTCTTTCCAACTATAGAGTCCAGTCAGATGGCTAGACTCAACGACTTCTTGACAAGCGATCAGTCCGGACCGGCCTGACAGGGCTGTATATCAGGAAATGGTGACAGAGGCTGCTCAGAAAACTCCGCATCTTTGCAGTCGGACTGCAATACCATTCTCTGTTAGTACTACTAGTAGAGACATTTAGGCAAATCCGAGCCATTGTCCATGAAGATCTGCGAGTCCACTGTTAAACCTGGTCAAAACGAGGAAACGGGATAACAGAACATGACAAGGGAATGCAAAATAGAGATTATAGCAAGGGTGTTGACCGACATCGGGTAAAACTAAAATAGACGTCTCAAATTTCTTGTCGAACCTATCGTTGTGATAGCATGCACTTGCTGTTTCTTAGTCGTTGTCTTGGCTCATGTTGTCAGGCGAAAGGATTGCCTAACCTAGGTTTCTAGGCAGTAGTCACGAGGCTCGTACATATGATAGTGATTCCAACGTATCAGTGTATTCATACTTCTCTTGCGACGACGTGCAGTGTATGCGTCGGTTGCTCGCCAACCCAGTGTGCCTAATGCCAAATCCGTCGGACGTTTTTCGATGAGTCAGTGGGTGAAGCTCGTAAATTCTTCGATTCTTATCTAGCGGCACCTCCATTTGTTTATGACAGATTCTTCTACCTGGAGAAGGTCGAAGGTAAGCTAGCGCTTCGCCATGGTTGTTGAGTGTCGATCTCGAATTGTGTGGAGATTCCTGCACTCGCGATCGTCATTGTAAGTGCTGCAATCTTGAACCTCATAGGACTGTCAGGGAAGAAGTGACCGAATGAAGTTTTGGCACTGTAAGTTGCTGAACGAGGGCTCTTGTATCGATTCTGATGGCCTTTGTGCATTCAAAGACAGGTGTTAGAGAAGGAATGCAAAGAAGTGTAAAGAAGTGTAAAGAAGTGTAAAGAAGTGTAAAGAAGTGTAAAGAAGTGAGCGAGCCGAGATGTGTGCAAAGTAGGTATTTAGCAGGATGACACAAGCTCGCTCGCTCGATTCCTTGAATTTGAGTAAAGCCACAAGTGTTAGCGAGAGTACAGTGCAAAGAGGCTCAACCCAGCTTTTGCATAAAGGCAAGTACGACGGCAAGCCCACCAACAACCGCCGCTGCACCTATAATCTGAGCACTACTGCCAACCTTGCCTTCCTGGTCCTGAAGAGTCTCTCCCCGCTTAAAAGGAGGGGTCGAGAATGTAGTGAGGGGATTGCTCTTCGTTAGGTCGTAAGGCGGGTATCGGAAGCCCATAAATCTGTCGAGCCAATCCGGCATTTGGACAACCGTGCGTCGATGCGTGAATGTATCGAATCCGTATTTGCCATGATAGGCTCCCATACCAGAGTCGCCTACCCCGCCAAACGGCACTTCGGGAACTCCTGCGTGTAGCAAGACATCGTTGATGGTTACTCCCCCCGACAAGGTGTTGTCGAGCACTATTGCAGTGAGCAGAATATCTAAGAATTGTCATTACAATTTACAAACCGTAGTCGATTTCGGACTGATCGTGTGAGAAAACATAGAGACCCAAGGGATGTGGCCAGTTGTTGATCGTCTCTACTGCGTGCTTGTAATCGGCTTCCACGATTGGAAGCAACGGTCCAAATAGTTCCTCCGAGAGCAAAGAGTCGTCTAGGCTCACGTTATCGACAACTGTGGTCTTCAGCTTCAGCAGGTTGCGATCGTGCCCTGAGCCACCGTACACAACGTTGCCTCTGGTGTTGTCCAAGAGGCCTTCCAGACGACCGAAGTTGCGATCATTGATGATTGTACACATGGCATCGTTCTCTCCGTCAGCCGTGAATTTCTGGTTCCAGTGTTTGAGGCGCTCAATGAATTTATCGTGAACTTTTGGGTCAATGAAGACGTGATTGACTGAGAGACATATCTGCCCAGCGTTCATAAATTTAGCCGCAGCGATGCGCTTGGCTGCTATATCGACATTGGCAGTCTTCGTTACAATTGCCGGACACTGTCCACCAAGCTCGAGTACAGCTGGAGTGAGATGCTTGGCAGCAGCAGCAGCGACGTGTTTGGCAACTGGTGTGGATCCAGTAAAGAAGATATGATCAAATTTGTGTGACAGCATATACTGAGTTTCCGATGCAGCACCGGTAACAATTGCGTAGGACCCGGAATCAAGATACTTCGGGGCTAACTGTACGAACAATTCGGTAAAGTTGGCAGCTAGTTCGGATGGCTTGATGAGGGCGGTGCATCCAGCAGAGATGGCAGCAGCAAGAGGGGTGATGATTAGAGTATCGGGAAAGTTCCATGGCCCAATTATGAAGACTAGCCCGCGTGGTTCAGCCCTCAGGTGTGTCCGGCCAACACTCGTGAACAGGAACCCGCTCTTGGGTGTCTCACCACGAGCCCATTTTTCGAAATGCTTGATGTGGTAAATGATATCGTCTTGCATTCCCTTGATATTGAGTCGCGTTTCGAATTCAGGACGGCCAAGGTCTTTGCGGAGTGCTTCGATAATGGCCATGTGGTTATCAGCCACCAGCCAATACAGCTGTTTAAGCTGCCATTTTCGGTACCTCGAATCTTTGGTGCGACCTGATCGGAATGTGGCTCTTAGAGTTTTGATTGTATTGTCAATATCGTCTCTGGAAGAGTATGATTCGATAGCCATTGTCGCAAGATCTTCTGGTGTAGGTCGAGGAACAATGATTGACAAAAGAGGTGTAGATGTTCAGATGTACTGATCAGCGTGGGGTGCGGGGCTGCAACACGGTAAATACGGCGCTCTGACCAGTGTTGTTCATCTGCATGCAAGGCTTCCAGGCTGTGGAACAGACCGCATGCAACCACGTGACAAAATATGCCGGTCTGATAACTTGAGTAGCTCAACCCACCATACACCATGGAAGCACCAAGATGCATTTAATTGTTCAATTCCGCTGGGGAAGTGCTCGAGCTCTGCTTGAGTCGAGTTTACAACGACAACGACAACGACAACGACAATAACATCATATCATCATCATCATCACATCCATTGAGCCATGATCTGGAGTTATCCGAATGAGAAAGAATCATTTTGTACCAGCTTTGCCCTAAGTCGGTGATGGTAAGTAAATTGTTACTTAACCCGCTATTGGAGGCCCAATAAAGCCTCACAAATTCACAATACTCAAAATCAATACTCGGAGCTCAAACTTACCTAAATTGAGATACTGCTCAGTTTTTTCTCAACACAGACCTGTGAAATGCTATCAGCTCTCCAATTCCTTCCTCTTTTTGCAGTGACCCTCTCTGTCGTTACCGCATATTGGCGGATATGAACTATATGTATAACGTGCTCCTATACTTTGACCGATTACTCAGGCCTCAGGCTGGCTTCTATAAGTTGAGGGAGGCTCATGATTGTTACCGGAAGAGATAGCTCGGATCGCACCCTGAGACTACCGCAAGCAAGATACAGTCAGGCCAATCCCAACATGAGCTTCGAGTGACTCAAAACGAATCGCTCATAGGCCCATTATCCGCATTGTGCCGAATGAAGTTGCGATCGCTGACCCGGAGGCTGTGAAGACGGTTTTCTCCGCATTTTGGAGTTTGCCAAGGTCTGTACGTATGTACCCTTGACCTGAACTGACATCATCCAGACCCATCTTGCCGACAATTATAGGGGCATATGTCGCTACTAAATATGTACAGCATAGGTGCTTCGCTAACAAGTAAGAACAGGTGCAGATGTGAAAGGCTTCGCGTGCCCTCAAGCACACAAAGGATACATTGCGTGCGTCGCCGAACGATGGCAGTTGCACAATCAAGTGAACACGAGCAAGCGCAAGCCTTTGTACATGCTGGAAACAGTTTTCAACAATGTTTATGAGAAGGGTAAAGTCAGTTCCGACCGGGCCGAGATCAAGGCAGAACCATATGTGAGATTTGACCTTTGGACACATATCAGCTCAGCTCATTAAAACATCGTCGCAGACTTTGACGCCGCAGTTACCGCTATCACCGCGGTCATGTATCATATGTTGCGAACACCCTCAACCTACGTGAGATATGCGACCAAAGTTGACGAAGCGGCAAAAGCTGGATTGTTCGACCCGTTTATTCAACCTCACCAAGCTCTAGGACTCGACTCGAGTACCCGGGCGCGTGCTATAAGGAAAAGATGGGTCTGCATCCAAGTGTGAGCAGTGGTATGAACGCAGCTGCCACGCAACGAAGCAGATCAATATTCGAAAAAAGCACAGCCAATCTCGTACCTGAGAAATAGTCCAGGCCCAACGCAGCAAAACTAAAAAAACATTGTTCCAGGTACTTATGATACTTCTGCGTTCAAGGTCGAGTCATAGATAATGTAAGCTGATAGTTTGGCGGTGGCGCGAGAATATGCACTGGTAAGAATGTGAATGATTCTACGGAGTCTCTGCAATTCGCATTTTGATGTTGCACAGATATCGCTCTGCGAGATGGATAGGATCATCCTGCCCGTGCTCCGTCGCTTCCACTGGGAGCTTGTCGTACCCAAGCAGGGGTGGGAAACGCACGATTATTGGTTCAACAAGCCGACCAAGGTCCACGTCAAAGTGTAACTGAGAGGTCCAGAGCACATTATCCAGGACTGTGGCCACTGAGGCTGTCGTCCTCTAACTATTTGCGCCACGCTCTTGCTTGTTTCGTGCGTGGTCCGCTTGAACCTACATACAGTAATTCAGTGTCGCTGTATCTCAGTTGCTCTTAGCTGATTCGCCAGAGCATTATACAACCCTGTTCAGATTGTTATGCGACAGCATTGTTGACTACGAACGTGTTCCTTCTAGACCACAGTTTTCGGCTGGTGTTGGTGTTCGAGCCGGGGTCTCCGGCCGCGCAATCAGGTCCAAGTATTGCGACATCGTCAAAGTCTGCCTCCAGATTGCACATCAGATAACGCACGAGCGTGCACGATCTTAGTTCCCACCCAGAACACTCACATCTGGCTTTTGGGCCTCTCCTTAGCGCGCGATGACGACCAGTTTGCTTTGGGTTAACAAGCCTCGCTTGGCGGCTGACAAGCAATCGCGCCAACACCGATGAAGCATTGTGCGACTGCTTGAACCAATGACATATCCTGGAGGCTTAATACACTACGATAACATGGTGTTGACCCCAATTCCAGGCGTTCGGCGCGGCCGGATCTTTAAGCACGCCATTCCATTCAGCTTGTGGAAAACCCACACGGAACTGCAGATGAACGCAAGGTTGTTAGGAACAGTGCTTCCTAAGTAACACACATAAAGGCTATGCGGCCACAGAAAGTGGGTCAGCGTTTGCACTTCCATTCGTGAACCTTTTATACTTCACATTGAATTAACCTGCGATGGCCGACTACAATGATGAAGGAGTCGTCAAGATCCAGTCCAAGGTCTACGATAACGAAGCCCAGCTTTCAGACAGCGACAGCACAACTTATGTAATCAACGCTCTGGTTAATGAAGATCGTGAACATGAGATCAAGCTTCGTACGATGACATGGCAGCGAGCTGCCTGGTTGCTTGCTGGCGATCAGGTATGCCTTGCTATTATGGCGCAGTCCTGGTCGCTTTCGTAGGTATTCAGCTTCTTCCCACTTATCTTATGCTGACAATTTAAGGGTTCTCGGATGGGTACCCGGCATTATTACTATGGTCGTTGCGGGTATACTTTTCTACATCACCTCTTTGACGATGCACAAGTTCATCATGAAGCACCCACAGATCAAGGACATCTGCGACTTTGGGTACTACGCTTTTGGCAAGAGCAAAATCGCTTATGAGTTCACAGCAGTCATGTTGCTTCTCAACAATATCATGCTGATTGGTTTTGTATGTGCTGCGAAGCGTAGACTCTCAATATTGATTGAAGACTAACCACACGATAGCATATCCTCACCGGCGCCAAAGTCTTGAACACGCTATCAGATCACTCGATGTGTACTGTGATCTTCTCAGTCATCGTCACGATCATGGGCATTGTTATGTCTCTACCAAGAACACTCAATCACGTTTCCTTCATGTCTATGTTCTCTGCAGCTTGTATGGGAATCGCTATCCTCCTCTTCCTGGTCTTCTCTGGCATCGAAGACCATCCGCTGTATGGATACAATGGCGTCTATCCAAAGGCAGGCCCTGTTCACACATACGCATTCCCACCTCAGGGTACGACTTGGGTCGCCGCGATGAACGCTGTTCTCAACATCACTTTCCTTTGGGTCCCTCAGATCCTCTTTCCTACTTTCATCGCTGAGATGGAGAAGCCGCAGGACTTCCCTAAGGCTCTCGCTGTTCTTGCCGGTATTTCGGCCTTCCTCTTCATCGTCCCTCCCGCGATTGGCTTTCACTACTTGGGGCAATATGCGACCGCACCAGCTTTTGGCAGTCTAGGCACTATAGTGTACAAGAAGGCCTCGTTCGCTTTTGTCATCGTACCCACACTGGTTATCGGAGTCATATACGCCAATGTCAGCGCCAAATTTGTTTATGGCCGCATTATGGGAAGGAGTCGTCACGCGCACAGCAACACCGTGATCGGATGGGGTGCATGGATTGCTGTGATGACGGCAATCTGGTTCATTGGATTCGTCTTTGCTGAAGTCATCCCTTCCATGGGCGATTTTCTCAGTCTGCTAGGTACGTACAATCCATAGTACTACTCGGAAGGATACATACTGACTGTCTCTCAGGTGCTGCTTTCGATTCATTCTTTGGGTTCATCTTCTTCGCAGTCGCATACTGGCAACTACACCGGGGCAACTTGTTCAATGGCTTGACACGAAGCGTGAAGACGGTCACGCATGTATTCATCATGGTTTGTGGCCTGTTCCTCCTTGGTCCAGGGCTTTATGCCGCCGTCGAGGCGATTATTGATGACTACAGTGGAGCTGTCAAGCCGGCTTTCTCCTGTGCTAATGTCTCTATTTAATAAAGTCAATAGAATAGGTATCCTAGCAATTTGAAATTGCTTGACACACGGAGCGACATAATTTCGTATCACTGACCATCGTACTTATGAGTCGAGCACAAGACCAGAACTGGGCGCCTTTCCGGTGATCAGATATTTCCAAATCACTCCTGAGGTTTTGCCATCCAGTGGCAAGCTTGTGTGGACATCCCCTTTCATCAATACCAAGACCTTATTCTTGATCTCTTGCAGAATACCTAGTGCCCATGGAAGCCCTGTGCTCTGATCTGCCGTAATTTGTGTTTACAGGACAGCTGTGTTTTCTTGACATTTAATTCCTTCGGTGGGTTCTCAGTTCAAGTTCGATGCAGCTCCAGGTTGCTTAACCAGTCCAATGTCGAAGTGTTCGGCGTGTGGTTCGTTCTAGTCTATAGGGACAGAAAGGGAAGTACATTGCAAGCTGGACGCCCCCGGTAGCTCAGGTGGACAGTTACTCCATGTGATCGATGATACCGCACTGTTTGTAGGAGTAACGTGATCGTTTTGTGATAGGCTAGGTGCGGGAAGGGCAAAACTCGACGTAAGTAACGTCGTAGTCGTCAGTATTCTGCATTAAGGTATGACTTCCAGACATTTAGTGTGGGTGTGTGGGTGTGCTGCGACAGGTTGGGTTCAGAAACCTACTTACCAATGGCGAGTCAGTCTGCATCGCACTTACGTAGGTAGGTATTGAGCAAGTCTGAAACAGGATTCGAAAAGATTGGTTCTACGAAGCGAAAAATTTGCAGAAGAGGGCTTAGATATGACTGTAATTAAAGTTGCAGTATAGTCGCACAAGGCTACTGATTGACGCTTTGCATATTGATGTGCTGACGCGCGTTTGTGAAGAAACTATGGGGCGAACCGGAGTAAGCACTACTTTGCGCCTGTGCCATATAATGATTCTGTTGAGTTTATCGAAAGCCAATAGAACAAAAAAGGGCCCGATGTACGCTACTCATCTTTTCAAAGGCTTTGAGTAGCTTGGAGGGAGCGTTCAGAGAACTACCTGCGACTTCGAGGTAATCGCAAAGAGCTTGGAGAGTGAGTTGGCAGGAGCCGCGCAGAAGATCAAGTGACAATAAGAGGTACAGATGCGGCTCCGCTGGTCTTGGCGTCTTTGATGGCGTCACCGCGTTCCTTCTATTCAACAGTTCCCTCCAGCTTGCTAGAAGAGTTGACTATCGAACAGAACCTCGGGAACATACAAGTTCAACAATACAGCTTATTCGCAATCCTCAATTTGTTGAACACCGACTTCAATACTAGAGGATAGAGGCTCTTTACTTTGGTACGAGTCGCTTATGTCAAGCCGATCGCCTGTTGTCTACCAGCTCCACGTCAGAACTTGATCGCTCTGTTCGATAGACGGTAACATCTGTAGCCTTCTTGATAGCCCCGAAAGGAATCGAGTTCTTGCGCTGATCCGTGTTGTGCCGCAAGTAAGAGCCCTTGCTGGGTCCATCACTAATGTAGTGATCGCGACTTGCGTACGTGCTGATGCCGCGCACTTTACGAAGCGCTTTGTGGAAGATCGCATGGATTGCAGGCATACAAGCCACTACGGTGAACAGATTTGACTCGGTTGCGCACCAGTAAAGACCGGAGACATTGTCGTCTACAGCACTATGTCAGCAAAACCCAACCCATGTGCGGCACATCACTTACAGGTTGGATTTGTCGTGTGCGCAAATTGGACGAACGACCACAATCGAAGACAGCTGACGATAGTGATGACGAAGCCGACGCAAAACATGGACATGATCTGAAGCTTCTTCTTCGGGGACATGTTGAGCTTGGCTAGCATTGGTAGTGGTAGCGTTAGGATTGCCAGATCAAGAAAGATCTCTATCCCACCTCGAACAAATCCAAAACTTTTTGGACCCATCAGAATTCGAATCGGCCAAACGCATATAGGAGACTTACAGACGCACATTGACTCCACAAAAGCCCTTCATTTCACCCCTCCAACCATTCCAGAAGAAAGGAATCGGTGTACATTGAAAGATCATGGCAAATACGTTAGTAATGCCGAAGCAAATGACCATACCCAGCAACAGCCACACGAATGTACGTAACCGAGGTTCTACCATGATGCGAAGGTAAAAGGCGAGGATCGACATCTGGCACAGTGCTTCCGTGAGCATGTACATGAAGTAAGCCACATACAGCCACTTCAAGCTCTCGGTGATATTGTCGGCTGGGATACCCCACATGTCTTTGCCAAAACCAAGACTTGCAGCAACAACAACAGGTACATTCATGCCCAGGGAGATGAGCTGAACGAAAGACATCAGTACATGCCTGCCTTGAGATTTATGAGTCTGTTTCAGTACTTACTCCTGATAAACCAATTAGCAAATCGTCCCAGCCAAGTTGCGCTTGTGCAGACACAGCTCGGTCGACAAGACGCATTATTACCATCAACAATGCCAGTGACCCAATGGATGCGACAGGTCCGACCAAGGTTTTTGTTTTATCTCGAATAGGGATGCCGCATGCTGCGTACGTTTCGTTGGTGGCTTGCAACATAGAGACTACCGAGCAATTACCGGCATTGCAAGCGGCGAAGGTTGTCATGAAGGTCTTGTCTGCACATAGGCAGCTGAGATCGTTCGCCGAGCATGACTGTGGTGTGCTCGATGAGATGCATCCAACCTGGGATACAGTCAGAGACGGCCAAAAACAGTGCACATGAGAGGGTCAACTTACCGCACACTCAGGCAATCGGTTCACGAACTCTGGCCGTGCAAAAACTTGACCATAAAGTACTGCCAATATAAGGACAACGTCTGGAACTCTCATCGTGGTTACCTGTGAGGAGATGGTTGGATGGTGGGCCACAACGAACATTGGCTCCACGGCATCTCATATGAGACACATGCGAAGAGTGATTGACAGAGGTGAAACTATTCGAGGAGGTCGGCCCAATCCACGATGCTGCTCTACCATCCTACGAAAGGAATAAAAGCCTCGAGGGGTTAACCGTTACAACCGGCTCCAGGTCGACCGTCGTCTCATGTCCTGAACATTTGCGAGCCGCGCGTACGATTTAGGGAATTCTTCAAGTACATCCCAGATAACATCATGTGCACGAGCGTAAATTTGAGCCTATCAGA
Organism: Sclerotiophoma versabilis; assembly: GCA_012274445.1. Taxonomy (NCBI): domain Eukaryota; kingdom Fungi; phylum Ascomycota; class Dothideomycetes; order Pleosporales; family Didymellaceae; genus Sclerotiophoma; species Sclerotiophoma versabilis. The sequence goes on from JAAROD010000033.1 coordinate 1,602,552, forward strand.
TGGAATTTTCTCGGTCTTGGTCTCTCCACCTGTTATGGAGGAATGGTGCGCGCCGGGGTGTACATCCGCTCAATCTCGGTACCATTCGAAGCTCCATCAAGAAGCAGCAGAAGCTGTCATCAGATTTGACATCTAGAGAGGTTTGAAGGCACGTTCGAAATATTCTGGCAGGTTCAGCAATCCATCGAATCTTGGAGTAGGATAGGGTGACGAAGATTCTATGCCATCTTGAGTAAAATCTTTCATTCCATCGAACGATACATGTCACTGTCCGCCTCATCCTTGAACTGCCTGATCAGATGGGAGGTGCCCAAGGCGGCACGGCACAGGCGGCTCGGAGCCTTTGTGGGTGCGCCCGCACGTTCAGGCCCGAATGAAAATTGATTTGGCACGAATGGAGGCAGCTCAACGCGACACCCTCCTCTTTTGGATTGGAAATTCATGACTCGAGACAGGGACCTGCCTTCAACCCCAGTCGCCTCTGTCGCTGTCCCCATTACTGAAGCGATAAATGAGTCGGAGGTGTCTAACAAGCTCTGACGAGATTTCGGCTACCAAATTACTTGCCGAATAAATACAGCGCCTTTTTCAAGAAAGGTAACGGATAATAAGATCTTCCTCTCTTCCACCCTTCGCCTGAGTAAATACTGCCAATCTGGGATAGCGACCAATAACTGAATCGGCATTATGCACATCTCTTGTAACCCTGTATCCCTGCACCACTGAGACCGATTCTGCTGGAGGCACTGAGCGCAAAACGCTGAGTATTCAGAGTCATCGTTTTAAAATTGTTATGGTGACATCTCAAGGACATGTTTCGAGATAGGATATAGATGCGAGCATCAAACGTAGTCAATATTCAAATCAGTCCTCGACATTTTTATCCTCTCCTGTATCATTGGACTAATCCTGACGCTCAGGGTGTCATGTCAATGAGCGACCCCTGTATTTCCCGATGCAGAGGTCACTGCATTAGAGCAGGCGATCAGCAATGCATGGATCGGGGACAGTTTTGCTGCAGATGCTAAAAGAGGCGGCTTGAGTACCTGCAGAAAGGTCTCAATTCAGCTTCATTGGTGGAGCCTATCTTTGACACAGGAGCTTTGCGAAGCGACCGCATGCGCCTCCGGACGTTGTCAAACACAATCAATATTCTGGTCGATAAACGGAAGCTTGTGGGAGGGTCACGGCCCCAGGACCGAACGCTCGCTTCAACCCGCTGTGGCCCCACTCTTCGTGACAGACCGCGGCATCCCATCCCAGAGAGTCTAACATGCCGAAATGCGAACATACTATCCACGACTGTCGCAGCAGGGTACTGAGTTCCCGCTACAATCGGGAAATGGTGCGATGGGCGAGGGGCAGTGCTATTTCCTTGCTTTTCTCTTCATTCCTCCTACTCTCTCCTTGAGCCAATTGACGGGTCTGTCAAGATGGCTTTCGTGTCGTCAACTGGTATTTTTCTTCTGTTTGGCATCGTCGCCGCATACTTGATCAAGAAACTTGCAAACCTCAAGAAATATGACCACCCGCTACCACCGGGCCCCAAGGGTCTTCCTTTGCTCGGAAATATCAACGACCTACCCAAACCGGGTGGAGGACTTGAAGCTCATCACTGGCTAAAGCACAAAGATGAATACGGACCTATCAGCTCTGTCACTGTTCTGGGTCAGACGATAGTTATTATCAATGATGCACAGATCGCACTGGAGCTTCTCAGGGACCGAGCGCAGCACCAAGCTCGTCCTCACATGGTCTTTGCAAGTGACATGTGCGCTAAAGCTTGACAAGTTGTGTGAAAAGCTGCGCTGATATTTCAAATAGGATCGGATGGAAGAACACGTTGGCTTTCAGTGGCTACACAGACATTTTCAAGATTCACCGCAAGAACATTGCCAGTGTCGCTGGCAGCAACACGTCTCTCAAGCTTTTCGACCGCGCACAGGAAGAAGAATCCGTCCACTTTCTACTCAACGTCCTTGAAACGCCGGAGAACCTGTTTGACCACATTAAAAAGGAAGCTGGTGCTGTTATCTTGAAGATTACATATGGATATACCGCGGAGCCAAAGGGCAAGGACCATCTTGTCGACATGGCTGGCAAGGCAATGCACGAGTTCTCCGAAGCAACAATAGCTGGAAAATGGCCAGTAGATATTATGCCATTCCGTGAGTAAAACAAGTGACTTGGAAACCAATGGTCTTGTCTAATATCAAGCAGTGAGATATCTGCCAGATTGGGTACCCGGTGCGGGCTTCAAGCAGGTCGCTCGCGATATGGCCCGCCAACTAGAACAGACCACGGAACAGCCCTACGAATTTGTCAAGCAGCAAATGCGCGAGAAGAAGCATAAGACCTCTTTCCTTTCCCAAGCCCTCGAGAATATCGGTGCAGATGACGGAATGGAGCGCATCCACAAATGGTCCGCTTCTTCAATGTACTTAGGCGGCGCTGACACTACAGTCTCTTCTTTGATGACTTTCTTCCTGGCCATGACCGTATTCCCCGAGGTTCAGAAGAAGGCGCAAGAGGAGCTCGATCGCGTTATTGGTGGCAATCGTCTTCCCAACGCAAGCGATAAGGGCAGACTACCGTACATCGATGCTGTTGTGAAGGAAACTCACCGTTGGCACCCTGTTGCACCTTTGGCGTTGCCGCATGCTGCTACGCAAGACGATGTTATTCGCGGTTACAGGATCCCCAAGGGCGCACTTATACTACCCAACAACTGGTAAGCCGCGCCTCCTGTCCCTGAAAGCTGATGTTAATCCTTGAACAGGTGGTTTACCCATGACCCAGCCGTCTACGCAGACCCTATGGGCTTCCGCCCCGAGCGTTTTCTTGGTGAAACTCCAGAACCTGATCCTCGCACTTGGACATTTGGCTATGGTCGCCGTGTCTGTCCTGGTCGTTATGTCGCTGACAACGCGCTCTTCATCACGATTGCGCAATCACTCTCTGTTTTCAAGATCGAGAAGCTGGTGGAAAATGGCAAGGTTGTGGAGCCTGAATTGAAGTTCGAGCCAGGTGTTGTCAGCCACCCGATCCCGTACAGGACAAGCATCACACCAAGGAGCGAGAAGTACGCACAGTTGATCAGAGATGCGGAGGCTGAGTATCCATTTGAGGAAAGCGATGCTCAGGCATTAAAGAACATCAAGGTTTGAGTTTAGATCAGTGCAATCCTGATAGCAAGTCGATGTATGCAATCGTTATTACTGTCTACATCATTTCTTGTGAAACCATCGTCCCAACACATTCCCTTGTAGATTTTGTATGTCGTCGTTCTCCTTTCAGTTTCAAATGCAAGGGTACCCTTTTCTGTGCAATGCTAACTGCTATCCTCCCGTTCGTCCGACCAATTGACGCTTGCCCAGCATCCTACCTTCGCCTTGGCTTCGCTAATCTCCTATTCGGCAATACCCACGTGGCACAGAAACGCCTCCCATTAGGCGAGATCTTACACTGACAGGGATGCTAAATCAACCAAAAGTTCAGCACTTTTGACCTTCTTACCAAGGCTAGAGATCAACTCACGTCACCGTAGCCTCTCGAGAGGAAAACGCATGTTGCATTTGACTCTTTCCGATTGGCTGTGAAGACTGGTACGGGGTCGTAATCAACCTTAGTCCTCGCACGTCGGTACCACAACTATAAGTAGGCATGAGGTTCAACGTCAAGAACTAGCAAGCACCGAACCAACATCTTTGTACAATATTGCTATCATGAGATTCATCATCCTTGCATCACTCTCAGTTCTCGTCTCATTGGCCACATCAGCCATCATCCCTGCAGATCTCGAAGCTCGCATGGTCTCGCAGAATCTCCGATCTATCTCGTTCAACATCCGCTACGCCGCTGCTGCATCGACCTATGAACGCCCTTGGCCAATCCGTGGGCCCCTCGTTGCTAGTCAGCTGAAGAACGCGACGGTCACGGCTACCGTATCTGGCAGCATCCCTGTCATCGGTCTGCAAGAAGTTCTGCACCAACAACTACTCGACATTAAATCCGGCCTCGGCTCCTCGTGGTCCCACCTAGGGACTGGTCGTGATGACGGGAAACAAGCGGGTGAATACGTGCCGCTTTTGTACCAGCCTGCAGTACTAAGACTGATCTCTTCGACCCAAAAATGGCTGTCCCCAACACCCGATGTGCCTTCCTTCTGGCCCGAGGCGGGGAGTCGGCGGTATGTCATCGTTGGCATATTTGAGATCCTGAAGGGTGCGGGGAAGGGCCGGAGGATCATTGTCGCGAACACACACCTTGACAATGCCTCCGAAACCGCGCGTGTCGAGGGCATTAAGGTCGCTCTGAAAGCCATCCGTGATGTGCAGGCACAGTTCGGACCTAATCTGCCCATCGTATTAACCGGAGATTTCAATTCCGTCGCTGGAAGCGGCGACGCGTATGGAACCATGACCGCGGATGGGCTTTTCAACGACTTGTACACGTTGGCCAAGCCGGCGCAGAGGTTTGGATTTGAGGGAACGTTCAGCGGGTTTGATCCGAGTGCGGAGCCGAACAATCGTATCGACTTCATCTGGCTCGGTCCTAATGCGACAAGGACATGGGATTTGAGGAGGTACGAGGTGCTGAACAACGTTGTGGGAGGGGTGTATATTAGTGACCACCGGGCTGTGCAGGGCGATATTACGCTGAAATGATTCGGTCTGGGTGTCTCATCCATTTTCCCGAATAATGTAGCAACATTAATTTTGTGAATGCTTCACTCAGTAATTCAATTGTCTTAGGTCTTTAGCTTTGACCCACTCCTATCTGGCGCTTTCTTTTCAACTCGACTTCATTTGTGTGCCTCGCCTCACCGTCCTTATTTGAATCACCATGCAACGCGACCACGTAATAGAACGCATACAACAAGCTTCTGTGCCGTCCATGGATCATCATAGCGCAAACAACTAACTACTGCAGGTGTTGAAGTGACCGGGACGCAGATGGTGAAATCGTCAAATTCATCGTGTTACCAAGCAACAGTCCAACATCCCCTTGAGCGGAAACGACTCTAAAAATTCTAACGCCCATTATTGTAGCTCTCTCTAGAGCCGCAAACTAAAGACCGCTCGATAGCGATGTAGCAAGCACGAATCAAATTGCAAACGGGAATCCGGCGGAACACATGGATCATCATACTTTTACTCTCCGCAGTCAAAATGCGAAGCATTCACAGAATAATATACTACAAATTTAAAACCATTGGTTCCACATACTGATTCCACACATGCGCGATGAAATATGTTTACTTACCCCGATCCTCGTCGATGTCCTAGTCCCGTGATAAAAGCCGATTGACATATCTTCGTAGGAGCTGTTTGCTGCATCGTAATCAGGTACATACATACATAATATACATGCCATGACCGTGAGACCGGACTGAATCGTTGGATTGACATCCGCGAGTTTGAGAGCACACGTGACATTGTTTCGGGCAGAAACAGCCTAGTAAAGGCCTGTCGCTATGCGTGAGTCTAGGGGAAGGGAGTTGACACCGAGGTTATCGAGGTAAAAGATGATTGTAGGAAAGTACAGATGAAGTTGAGCGCGAGGAGGATCACAATGAACGTTCAAGTTGCGGATGTAAGAATACTGGAGTGTAACAGCGGCGTGGGTGATTGAGCAGGAAGTGGAGGGAGAGTTCCAAAGAGATGTTAGGGGAGCGAGCTTGCGAATTATCCAGACCCGGAAGCGCAGAAAGATGGGGTAGCACGCATTGTAGGCAAGAGCGAAGAAGCTCATGGCTAGCGTGCGCCAGACTGCGTTGCAGAAGCCAATCAAGCTATTATGAGCGAGAGTAAAGACAAGTCGAAACCCATATTTTGAGAACTATAATCCCAGAAGGCCTTGTATTTAGTGTCGAAGATACTTCCGGCTATTGGAGTTTGCAGTCTAAGCCCAAGGCAGGAGAATCAGAAAGCTGAGAAGACAAAGACCAAAAGGGTAGCCCGTGAGCGTCAATATCGGTACACCCAGCTAGGGGACTCGACTAACCAGATGGCATTTCAGCGACCCCCTCAACGCGGTGTACTCGACACTATCTAGCTTTTCTAATCCGAGCAAAGCTAGGCTAGTAGATTCTGACACGCGGATCTCTCGTCTCTTGCACAGCGGTGTTCGATTAAGCACAAGATCGATGAATCAGATCGTTTCATAGATACAACTTGCTGAAGCTTCGACCCTGAGACATATTACGACAGACAGCTCTACTTGAGCTTGCTATTTGAATTATGTGCTCGGTATCATCTTCGTCTCATCTTCGTCCTATCAGTATGACAAGCGGCTTGATAAATCGAAATACGCCCCATATAGGCGCAAAGCAATCAATCAGCCTCCTTGTCTGATCTAGCACCCACCAAAGGAGCAAAATCAATTTACCCCCCCCCCCCCCCCGGGACCTAGAATAAAGAAATGCTCCTAGAGTATTCCCGCGTTCAAACCAATAGTAAACAAAATGCGTAGCGATACATCATACCATCAAAGCGCTCAGACGCACCATCCTAGCTACACGCACCATTACTCCGTGGTCCTTCCCTCACCGATCTGGAATCTAGTTGGAAACATACACAAGATCGATGTTCTCATCTGAACATTTCTACTTCTCCAGCGAGACCGCTTTCCTAAACTCTGTACATCAGCTTCCATACCAACAGCCTACCCAGCAATTCGAAGCCCAATAAACCTCACATCGCCGCGCTTTAGAGTACTTTGCAGAGCCATTGTGTGGAAGAAGTTGTGTGGAAGAAGTTGTGTGCAAGAAGTTGTGTGCAAGAAGGTATGGTGTATCGACATCTAAAACCGCCTGCCATTTTTTTTCTCTAAGCACGTCTACCAATGACTATAGTGCTCTAGACGCACCTATTGAGAAATACATCGATATCGTCTTCGTTTAGATTTGATTCGATCAATTTTTGCGGTTTGCGCAAAGGCATATAATAAGTAAAAAAAATTAGACTATCTTTATGCGTGGGAAATGATGTGATATAGCAAAACCGGTGAAGATATAGATGTACGCTGGGTGTGGAAGTTTGAATTGTGAGTTATGCAATTATATCCCGCTCCGTTTGAGGTTCTGTTGGATTGGAATGATTGCTCAGTGCTGTCGGGGGGAAAGTTTAAGATAAAAGTGATTTGTATATGATGGGATGGCAGGGTGTGATTTTCTCGGTCGGATTCTTTTTTTCCTTGCTTCTTTGATAGGTGAGATTGTGGTGGTCATAGGGCGTTTGTCTTTGTTTTTTACAAAGTCGGATCTGCAAGTATTGGTGGAAAGAAAAAGTATCCCAACATAGTCTTTGCTATCCAGTAGTGCTCAATGCGCGTTCTATACTTGACAGACGGTTTTTGATCAACCCAAGTTCAATCCCACGCTTCACGTAATATCAGCAGAAAACTTCAGGCCTTGGCTGAGTACGCAACAGTTTCCACCTCAACCTCAGCAGTATCCGCGTGCTCAGCTGTCTCTGGGGTACTGGTATGGTGATCAAGCTACACGATAATTAGCTTGATTCGAAACCGCAAAAACACCGTTTCCACTTACCCATCTGACAAGGAAGGAGTAGGCCACGAAGACAAAGCAAACGACTATCATGGTAATGCTTCCCTTCTTCCAGTACGGCGCATCGGTGGCGGGGTACATGACGATGCCCCAGAATGTGTACAACAACTGTCCGGCCATGTTCATCGCGTAGAGCACCACCGAGCGCGCGGCGTCGTCGCCGGTGCGCTGGCATATCGTAGTCGCCCAGCCGTACATGACGGGATTCACGATGAAGCTCGTGCCGCTTAAATAGTACGCTACGAATATCCCACTATCGGACATATTGGGCGCAAGCAGCAGACTGGCAGTGACGAGTTGCGCGGCGCCGGCGAAGATGACCATCGGCATGCGGTGGCCGGTGTGGTCGATGAAGATGCCGGACAAAATCTGAGACACTACGGCGACGGCTTGGGTGCCGAGCGGGTAGGTATTGATGGCTGTCTGTGAAAAGCGGGCTTTGTTGTGCTTAAGCCAGAGGAGGAACATTCCCTGTTTTCGCCGTTAGAATGTCGTTGGTTGGCCAAATCACACAAACTGAAACATACCTGGAAGGCAAAGGCTTCGAGCATGCCGCTGATAACTGAAAATCCGGCCAGTATGTAGCTACAGCGGTCAGTCTGGTGATATTATGTTCTGTATTGAAAATTTGCGTACATTGTTGGGTTGCCACAGACTCGCTTGATAAGGCTCTTGAATGCGATACTGTGGGTGTCGCGTTTCTTCGGCGGCAGGCGCTCGATGGCAAGCCGCCTTTCTGAATCAGTGATGAATCGCCTTCCTGTTGATTCAGGGAGATCTGGAAACGTGAACTGCGAGCGTATCAGCCAAGTCATTCCGTTAGCGACATGACAGCGTGAGACTCACGAAGCCAAAGATACCGAAGGGTATGCCCATGAGGCCATCTGCGGCAAGAGTTAGTAAGTTGAAGTAGACATGAACGTTTGCTTTTTAAATTACCAATGACGAAGACCCATTGCCACCCTTTCAAGCCACCCTTGCCCTCCATCGTCTTATGCATTGCGGCCATCATGAGACCGGCGAACATACTACCGACTTGTCCGACAGCTGTGAAGATCGCCACTCTCTTGGCAATCTCTGAAGGCGTGCTATCACCTCGCGTCAGCTGATTACACATGATGTAGGATTGCTGAGAAGGGATCAGGTCAAACTTACTACCACGAGCCGAAAACATACATAGTCCCGCTGTACAGGCTGGCCTCCATAGCGCCCTGGAAGAAGCGCACTGCACAGAGCTGTGAATACGACTTACACGCGGCGGAGCACATAGTCAGGCCAGACCAGAGAATCAGAGTCAATGGTAGCCAAATACTCGGTCTGACCTTCTGTAGGACCAGTGCATGAGGAATGAGCGCGACGACATTACTGAATGGCGATCAGCGAGGACTCGCCGTAGATGATGGCTTGCAGCTTAGTACGTACCCAGCAATGAACATGGATAAGAGGATGCTATATTCGTTGCCCTTTAGATTAAGGTCTTCTCGCATACCGGCAACCTTGTGGGGAATGAGAAGGATATTCAATCTGCAAAGCTTGGATACATACATAGGCATTCGCAAACGCCTGGCGGTCTGGTATGGATTAACAACGTGTTACGGAATGGCCTATTGAGGGACCTACCAAGGTAGTTGAAGAAATAGCATGCACAACAATAGACCTGTGTTGGGTTCAGTCGCTGGAATGAAGCACGATTACTAGCGAACCGACCATAATGAAGATGTCTATGTGCAAGTCAGTAAACTAAAGCGTGAGTTTCAGTATCATTTTTCGACATACCAAGCTTCATCACAAGACGCTTTTCCAGGCCTTTTGCATCCTCGCGGTGCCCTTCATGCGTGTGTAAGCATCTGGTTTAAGGTACGACTACAAAAGAGCAACAAGTACATTTTGAGATACCCATAACATCTGCTGATAATCTTGAGATCAGACGCGTGCTTGCATCAGATAAGATCGTTAATCAGATCGATAGATAGGGAGCCACAGCATCTTTAAGGCAGTACAAACTAGTTGAGGGTCTAGGCAATCCGTAGCCGGGCGTGGCGCAAATTTTCCCAATGTCGGGCCTTCTTCATATTCTCGGGTGATTTGGTGTAATTTTGGTATGGCTCTGGACACCATCGGGGTAGCTAGTAAGTCATCAGTAAGCCATCGCTTCCCACCAACCCGTATTGGTCGTAGTCTTACACTCTTGGTATAAGAGCGCCAAGTTTTGTGGCGTTTGTTTTGTCTTGGGTCAGGAAATCGAATCCTGCATTTCCCAAGACCACACAAAAGGCCAGTCTAGATGTAACTTGTGCCTCGGGAGTTTGACGAAACGGCGGTGTATCTCCAAAAGTCTCAGCTCGAAGGAGGGGTAAATTCGGCAGCGACAAGGATCCGTACAGCCTTGCAAATTTCGCAGGAACAGAATGGTATGAATGATGGTGATGAGGCTGTTGGACAGCATCTCGAATTGGAAAGAGGAATTGTTCGAAATTGCTGTATTGGGACATATACTGCAAGTACGCACAGTCGCGTAGCTCAAGACACTCGTTGCTTGTAGCATGTTCGTCGAAGTGTCGTGGAGGGCTAACGAAGATGTGAGAAGGAAGATGTGAGAAAAGAGCGGCACTCGGCCAGAAGACAGGCTCGACACGGTGTCTACTGAGTGCAAAGGTTGAAGATAATCAACAACGGGATATCAAGCTCAACTGAATCACGACTTTTCTGTCCTAAATCAACCCTCCTCGGCATCCATGTCCGCCCTCCCCCGCTTTGCCCTCATTCCTCCTCTTCCTCCGCCACCACCTCTCCCCTTCCCCCTCTGCTCGTGGATCAACTTCATCTCCCTGACAGCGACCCTCTGGGCCTCGCCGACCCGCTCAGCATAGACGAGTGCTTCGTCCTTGGGCACAACCTCCTCCTCGACTTTCTGGCCCAGTGCATTCTCAATCCTCAGCCAGATCTCGACATCATACTGCGTTACAAAGGACACGGCTTTCCCGGACTTGCCGGCACGCGCTGTGCGGCCTACGCGGTGTACGTATGTTTGTGAGTCGGCAGGCAGGTCCAGGTTGACTACCAGGTCGACAGAGGGGATATCCAGACCACGTGCTGCAACGTCGGTAGCGACGAGGATGTCGCGGGATTTCTGCTTGAATTTGTTCAGTGCACCCAGACGGGCAGACTGTGAGAGTTGACCGTGCAGGGGGATGGCGCCGAAGCCGAGGGTGCGCAGGAGGATGGCAATGCGTTGTGTTTCATTGACTGTCCTTGTGAAGATGATGGTAGGGTGGCCGATGTTCTCGTTGAGCAGGTGAATGAGGTACAGGTCCTTGTGCTTGTGCGGCAGGAAGAAGTAGCGCTGCAGCAGTGTGGACACGACTTGGTGGCTGGAGCTAGAGATGGAGACGCGGACGGGGTTTTGCAGGGCGGCACGCTGCAGGGACTCGACTTTGGACGACATGGTGGCTGAGAAGAGGTATGTGTGGCGTCCGTCGCGGGGCAGGACCTTGAGGATCTTGTCGAGGACGGGGCCGAAGTCGAGGTCGAGGAGGCGGTCGGCTTCGTCGAGGACCATGTACTTGAGGTAGCGCAGCGAGAAGCCCTTTGTGTTCTCGAGATGGTCGAGTAGACGTCCGGGCGTGGCCACGACCATGTGCGGGCGCTTGGACAGAGCGATTGCCTGCGGGACCATATCCATGCCACCGACCAGCGTCGCGCACTTGACGTTGATGATGCTGCCAAGAGCGTCGACTTGCTGGGAGATCTGGTAGGCCAGTTCGCGGGTAGGGGCCAGGATGAGGCCAAACAGGCCCTGGGGCTTCTCCAGCAGGGCCTGCAGAATGGGCAGCACGAAGGCTGCGGTCTTGCCGGAGCCCGTCTCTGCCAGCCCGATGACGTCGCGGCCGGCGAGTGCCAGCGGGATGGCCTGTGTCTGGATGGGGGTGGGGTGGGTGAACTTCAGGGCCTCGCAGGCATCGCAGAGCTCTTCGCGCACGCCCAGGTCGGCGAACGTCTTCTTCGCCTCTTCGGCTGGTGGTGTGGCATCGTCCGCGGCTGTGTCTCCGTTCGTCTGCTCTCCCGTGGCCTCCTCTTCCGGGTCCTCCTCGTCGCTGCTCGCCGGTGCTGGTGGGGGCGCAGGCTTCGCAGGCTTCTTCACCTTGGCGGGGTGCTCTCCCTTCGCAGACTTTGCTTTCGGCGGCGCGGCGCCAGCCGAGGGTTCGAGCTTCCTCTTCTTCAATGCCGACATTGTGTGTGGGTGCAGTCGCAGCCTCGGTCGTGGCTGCGGCTCTGAAATAAATTCCTTATCTTATCGGCGCCAAGATTTCGCGCCAGAAAAAGTTCCCCAGTGCGGACTTCCGCGGTCTTCACAGCGACCACCGCTGCTACTCACACACCACCGGCACCATGGCACGATCAGGAAGGAGCAGCCAGCGCAAGAAGCAGTCCGCGGCGGACAAGCAGATGGCCAAGAAGAACGATGGCGCGCCCAAGAGCATGGTCATCCGCATTGGCGCGCAGGAAGTCGGTGGAGCCGTGAGCCAGCTGGTGCAGGATGTGCGCCATGTCATGGAGCCGGACACTGCGGTGCGGCTGAAGGTGTGTATTGCTTGAACTGCCTCTCTGCCCAATCCCCAGTGCTGACCCTCTCTTAGGAGCGCCGCGCAAACAAACTGCGCGACTACACCACCATGTGCGGCCCCCTCGGCGTCACCCACCTGCTGCTCTTCTCGCGCTCAGAATCCGGCAACACCAACATGCGCCTCTGCCGCACGCCCCACGGCCCGACGCTGCACTTCCGCGTCGAGAAGTACTCGCTGTGCAAAGACATCGCCAAGTCCCTGAAACACCCACGCACCGACCTGACTGCCTTCCAAACGCCCCCGCTGCTCGTCATGAACAACTTCCTCACATCTGACACCGCGCGCGAGACTCTTGGAGACGCTGCTCCCCCCAAGCACCTCGAGAAGCTTGTGACCGACATGTTCCAAGGCCTCTTTCCCCCAATCCAACCGCACACCACGCCCCTGCACACGATAAAACGCGTCCTGCTACTGCACCGCGAGCCGCCCTCCCCGGAAACAGGCTCCGTGACAATCTCGCTGCGCCACTACGCCATTACAACCAAGGTGACTGGCCTCCCAAAGGCCCTACGCCGTCTGCACGCTGCCGAGAAGCTGATCGGCGGGAAAGACAAGAAGAAGAGCCGGCTGCCAGACCTGGGGAAACTGGAGGATGTTGCTGATTACATGCTGGACCCCAGCGCTGGCGGGTACACGAGTGCGAGTGACACCGAGGCGGACACGGATGCGGAAGTCGAAGTCAGCGCGCCAGTCAAGCAACGGGTGCTCTCGCGCCGCGCAAAAGAGCGTCTGGCAGCTGGCGACGAGAGTGCGCGCCGAACCGTTGCCCAGGGCCCGAGAGTCGAGAAGCGGGCTGTCAAGCTGGTCGAGCTGGGTCCGCGCATGAAGCTCAGGTTGACCAAGGTCGAGGAGGATGTCTGCACGGGCAAGACCATGTGGCACGAGTTCATCACGAAGAGCAAGGCGGAACAGCAGGCAATGGAGAAGAAGTGGGCGCAGAGGAACGCACAAAAAGCAGAGCGCAGGAGGATCCAGAAGGAGAATGTTGAAAAGAAGAAGGCGGCCAAGGCTGCGAACGGCGGGCAAGGAGAGGAGGACGAGGATGAGATCGAGGGCGAGGAGGACAGCGAGATGGATTACGATGAGTACGACATGGACGATGATGTCTGGCATGACGAGGATGGAGCTGGAAATGAAGACGGGGACGAGGAGATGGAGGACTGATCACCATCTCGCAACAAAACATAGATCTAATGATACCCTTCCAGCACTTCATCTATGCGTTGAATTTCCAACACAACTACCCAGGAGCTTTCGCCCTGACCCGTCTCACAACCACCCTCCCACCCTCCTCGAGTTCCCACCCAACACCATCCTCCACCAACCCGTCCCACTCCTTTCCCGTCGCATCCTCTACCCACCTCCTATCGCACACCAGATAACTCTTCCCAATAACCTTCAACGCATTCACTCGCACCCCCTGCTCCGCAAACCCACACAGCGCACGCTGATACCCATCCACGCCCTTCCTCGCCCTCCAAAACAGCACCCAGTTATCACTCACCAGCGCAGCAAGCACCATCTCCACGCGCCTATCCCTATACGCGAACCTAATCTTCGTCTCGCGTGCGCCCGCAATATCGCCCTGCCGACACGCCATATCGAGAATCTGATAGCCGACGTATTCCTGCAGCTGGCTAGGCGTAAGCGGGTTCCTCTGGTGCAGCGAGTACAGCAGCGTATGCAGCGCGGGCACGTAGGAGGCCCAATCGCGGCAGAGCAGGGATACGTGGATTGTGAAAAAGTACGCGCGGTGCGCGAAATCGTCTGCACGTCCGCTTGCTGTGACGCCTTCGCGCAGCTTGCGTAGTGCTGAGAGCACGGTTGATAGTTCTTGGGCTGAGAGCTTCGAGGCTGCGACCAGCCCCGGCGAGTTTATGCCGCTGAGAGGCGTGGGTTTGGGGATTGGTGCATGTTTTGAGAGAGACAGGTTGGAGAGCGGGACTGTGAGTGTGGTCGGTGTGGGGTCCGGGTTTGCGGCTAGGAAGAGTGATTCGAGGTCGCTGCGGTTGAGCGCGCAGAGCTTCATGTAGCGCTCGGTTATGCGGTTTAGGAAGGTTTCTTGCATGCGGAAGTCGTTCAGTCTGCGGCGTTAGTCTTGTATAATGGATGGTTGATGAGGTTTTGTACCTTGTCTCGCCTTTGCTGGGCAGTCCGTATGATTCCAGTACATCCTCTTTCACGGGCTTGAGGCGGTTCCATGCGCCTGATGCGCCACAACGGCTGCTGGGTCGAATTGGATCGGAGGATTTCATCTTGAGTCGCGAATTCGCTGATTCGGTGTAATTGGTGTAGGAGAGGCTGTGTCAGGGCCTCAGGTTGGGTGTTGTCAACCCATCTCAGCGGTGGAAAGCGCGATGCATGGTTGTTGTGATGTGCGAGAAGGTGGGGTGTGGGGGATAGGTGTCAAGGCAAGTGCAACCGAGTAGCAGGTGTAGCCGGATGACGTCTCAGCCTCAGTGTCGACGCATTCTTTGTCACTCTTGAATACATCTTCACGAGCTTGAATTCTCGTCGCATAGATGCCTCGGAGACGGCAAAGGGTGGTTCGGAGTTGATGTAGTCACAATCACAGCCTCGCGACAAATACTAGAAACGGCCTAGCTTACACCCGACATTGAATGTCTTTCGACGATTTCCAGGATCTTCCACCACTCAACATTTCTTTAACACGTGTTGACCCAGATTTATATATTCGCATGGATCTGGAATTTTGTATGGACAGCATATCGCATACACATTCGATTCCTTGATTCCTCGATTCCTCGATTCCTCCGTCAGACATGAATAGCGCCAAAGAATCAGCAACTGATGTTGCGAAAGAGCTGGGGGACAAGGCTACCGAGGTTGAACAGAAATTCGAGGAGAAACTCACATATCTCTGGCACGAGATCGCCCCCTGGCAACAAGACAACCACTACATTACATCCGGCTACCGACCGCAGTCGAATTCTTACGCCAAGTCCTGGAAGTCTCTACTCTACATTCACAACGAGACCGTCAACATCTACACACACTTACTCGGTGCTTTTGCCTTCTTCATCGCTTCCTACTTTCTCTATGGCGAGCTGAAGCCGCGATATGAGACGGCGAGCAATGAAGATGTGTACGTGTTCAGCTGCTTCTTCGCAGGCGCAGTCGCGTGTCTGGGTATGAGTGGGACGTATCATACGATTCAGAACCATAGCCATGAGGTCGCTATCTGGGGGAACAAGTTAGATTACCTGGGCATTGTGTTCTTGATTTGGGGCTCTTTCATCCCGGTCTTGTACTATGCGTTTGAAGAGGAGCCGGGATTGATGAAGACTTACTGGACTATGGTACGTCAATACTTTAGGGTGATTCGTTTGGAGAGAACTTCCCTTACTGACCAGACCTGAAGATCACTACACTGGCGGCAGGTACGAGCATTGCGTGCATACACCCGCAGTTTCGCACCCCGGCCCTCCGTCCTGTTCGCGCGCTCATGTTTGTGCTCATGGGTCTTTCCGCTGTCTTCCCAGTCCTTCATGGCATCAAGATGTACGGTATGGAACACCTTCGTAAGAGCATCGGCCTGGATTGGGTAGTTCTGCAGGGCGTATTGTACATTACAGGTGCAGCCCTGTATGCCGCACGAGTCCCAGAGAAGTGGGCCCCTGGACGTTTCGATATATGGGGCAGCAGTCATCAGATCTTCCATGTCTTGGTCGTGCTGGCTGCAGCGAGCCATTTGGTGGGATTAGTGAGGGCATTTGACTATGCACATAGTCAAAGCGCGGCGGTTGACAGAGCACTTGCTTAGGCTCAAAGCCTCTGAGATTCGTAAGGGTGGCCGTTAGTCGAGGCCCTGCTTGTCTGATGCGGCATTACTGGCCCACCTCCTCTCCGACAAGGCGAATTTGAGGAAGTGGGGATCTCAAGCTCGTTATCGTTTTCATGGGCCCATACGAATCGATCCTCACAAGCGTAGCTGGTCCGCGGTTGCGGACGCCAGGGCTTCTCTGCAGGCGTATTCGCAACTGCAATCAACTGCGACAGCGCATTGTCTTACAAGGCAGAGTCGACGAGGAAATTTCCATTTGTTTCCATCATATGCAACGACTCGACGTTGCTTTACCCCGCTCTGCTCGCGTATGCGTCTGCCTTCTTGGTGGTGAGGGCCAAAAACCCCTGGTTGGCTACCACCATGCAGCCTCGTCAAATTCACTGGTTCACCGGTCAATATGTGGATGAGGCATAGTTCCATTTACACAATCTATATTTCCCCATGCCCTCGACTTAGTTTCAAGAAGCTACGCCCTCGTGCATCCCATTTCTTACGATTATTACCAGCATGGCAGAGATCTTCGGCGCAGTCGCAGCAGGCATTGGTGTTGGCAGTGAGCTGATTCGACTCGGTCGCGCCATACAAAAAAGGATCAAGCGGATCAAGGACTCTAGAAAGGATATCGAAGAGCTCGCGACCGAAACTATTATATTCGCAGGTCTTTACAAGAGGTTCCTGCATGCCTGCAACGACGACCCAGATGCGTACACGACCGATGCCTCAGCGATAAGACCCTTGGTGTCATGGGCTCGGAAGACGGTCGAAAGTCTGACTAATCTTTTGCTCAAGGTTGAATCTCTCTGTCCGCAGTCTAAACCTCGCTTTGAGCTCGAAGATAAATTCATTGCTCATCTTGTGTGGTATGGTAGCACAAGCAACGTCAAAGCTCTCCGGGCATCTCTCAGTGTGGCACGGGAGAGTATCAACGGTTTTAGCAATCTCATGTGTCTAAGGAAACTCAAAGAACAGGTGAACAGACTGAGGGAGGCCTTGACTAGCCCGCGTGAACGACGTAAGCTAGAAAAAAAACTAGGCGTCACCTTGGAGACTAGGATCCGTGAGATTGATCGGGATATGTAAGTGTAGGCGCACAATCGAAGAGCCACTTACTTATTCTAGACAGAGACGATTCACAGGCAGTTCATGACGAGAATAAGAAAATGTTAAGCCAGGCAGAACGCAAGGTTACCAAATATCAAGGACTTAGCCAGACCAGTGACAATGTTCCTGCACCGCACGAGCTATTTCAATTCACTCAGACCCTAGACGATTATGCTAGGGAGCTTTTTCCATCGAGACAGGCAAGACAGCGTGCCTATAGCTCCTCTTCGGAATCATCAGTACCGAGGAGTGAATCTACTAATAGCTCGGTCTCTCAACCGTCTCAATCTGCTTCCCGTACCCGTCCAGGCTTGCGTAGTGTCAACAGAGAGAACACTGCAGTCTTCAGCAACGATACCAGCCCAACGTCGAATTCTGTTTCTGGCCGGTCTTTCCGGCCATCCACTGCTACCCCAAGCTCGCTATCAGGCGTTTCTTCGGCGTCCGATAGCAGACCCGATGTCAGATTACCACTAAATAACCAAGCTGGAGCGACCATAGAACGCCGTGGTACCAGAGCAAGGGAATACGTCAATGACCCAAAGGGAGATATTTTAAGTCCCCCAATACTCAAAATAAACACCCAGCCAACAAAAAAAATGGTCCTCGGCCGTCACACAATCACGCTCACTGCGACGAGGCTCTTTGTCAACAGCAACCAGCTTCATATCGTATCTCAACACGATTACTCAATAGCAGATATATTCTTCACGGCGTTGAAGGAACATGCGGTTCATTTGGATGAATTGGATCAGGTTCTTCTCGACCGTCACAACCGTGGTCCGGAATGGAGGTGGACTCGTATCCCGGGGTGGGTCGTCACTTCACACACCGTCAACATGCTACCGGTCACTCTCGGTATTCAAACCATACATGAAGCTGGGAGTTTTGGCACTCTTCGGAAACCATTTTGGCGCCCTCCGTAAATGAGATTGTTGCTTCGCAAAGGGCTGCCGGGTATTTTTTGTATGCTAGAAATCTGAAGGACATGAGGTGCGGGGTACGGTATGAGACAGGCGGCATTGTTGCGATTGGCGGTTTAATGGTTTAATGTATACTTCAAGTACGGTCATTATATTTTCTGGGTTCCGCCGCGTATACCCCAACGAATTACTTCCCGTTGCCATCCTATCTCGCTTCCATCTACTTGTGAAACCGTTCGAATATCTTGCTATTCGAGGCTTCAGAGCGCCATTCCCTCGTCATGCACTTGACACAGCTGCGACAGGAAGGTAAACAATAAAACCCATAAAACATTATCAGACTAATCGCTGCTCTCGTGAGCTACTACAGATCGTAATGCCGATCGAATCCTCCTCACTGTCATCTCAATTGGGCGTGCTGCTAGATCCACACTGCGACGCTTGACCTGTGGTTTCCGTCTATAGGCAAAGTCTAATGTACCGAGGGAAATGCGGATACAGATGGGGTACACTATGTAGATTCCACCATAAACACTGCTCGAGATAGATCGCTTAGGTTGTGTTTCTTTCTTCATCCTTCGCCACTTGATTCTGCCTAAAGAGCACCACCTGATGATACATCCTCCGACAATTTGATAACGTTACTGTAGCTTCCATATGCTGCTAACATACTATCTGCATTATATAATGTGTGATGGACGACACGTGTGACAATCCTGGCACTACTATCTGGTGTGCTGCTGAGTTCAAGGTTTGTATTTTGTGTGCGCCACTCCCAATACCCTGTGTGCCCTTGAATATGATTTGACTGTAAGAGATTTTGAGTACATTCGACGCTGAGGACAGAATTAAAGGCGAACAATACAGTACGGATGGCTCTATCATGTTCAAGAAGACAGCAATTCGATGAACAGGCATCATATTATCACGCCCGAAGCGATTGTTGAGTTGGACTGAGGATTTGAACGTTGTTGGCATTACTCCAGAACATCAATGCGCATGCTCTGGTCTGCCTAGATCTGTGGGCGATCCAGGTTTATCCTGACTTAAATTCAATGCAACTGCCAAGTTTAACAAAAAGAAAAACAAGGATATTGAGAGGGAGGGTTACATAGAGCTTCCCAAGCCAAAACATATAACGATACCAACTGCAATGCCATTTCTGCATCGCCAAAGAACTTCGCGTTTCCTTTAGCATCTTCTGAAAGAATACATGACTGATAAAGATCTTGAGCCTGCTACACAAAGCACAAGCTTGCCTCCCAACCAAAGGTTACGAAGGCATATTCGACACAAACACTGACAGAACCGCAGCGTATGCAGCCGCCACAGCCATCATCTCGAAGCTCGACACCTTCAGAAAGAGAGAAACGAGAAAAGAAAGAACCAGAATGCATACCGAGATTACCACAAGCTGGATAGTCTTGGATGACTCGTACGATAAAATAGCCAGCGGAGCAACGAGGAAGACTACCGTCAGAGCTGCAGTCATCACACGTCCGATCATGTCGGCTATGAGTATGGTGTTCTGGTATGACCACCCATCACCTCGTTCGGCGAACGTTCCAAGTCCCTCACCGTTGTTCTTGGACTTCTTTGATAGCTTCCAGTATCGGAAAGCGCGTAGGTACTTATGCAGCCAGCGCTGGAAGGGATCTGTGCGTGCTCGAGTTCCAAGGTCGACCCGGAGTAGCCGAGTCTTGTAGATCTCGTACAAGCTGAGGTCGTCTCGGAGACTTGAGTGCTTTTCGTCATCAAGAAGTGAGAAGGTTTCCATGTTCATGATGTTGTTGAAGGCTGTGAGTGCTTCGTCTGTTTGTCGAGCTGTAATCAGCTTAATCTGTATATGTCTGGGCAGAGCTTCTTACCGTACTGTCGCAGCAGCTCCCGCAATCGGAGAAGAAATTCATCTGTGATGGTATCGCTGATCTTCAAAACACCATCGTCTTTCTTGCAATGTTTCAGTCCTAGTCGATCGACTGACGAAGGGCTAACATCCAAGCTGAGGCCAGCTTGGTAAACTACATGATCCATCTCAGCAATCTCATTTTCGAGAAGGCGCAGGTTTAAAAGATGTGTAGTTTTGAACCTGCGAAAGCCATGAAGCGTAAGGTTGTTATCGGCTGTACTGGTAATCCAGGCTTTGCGAAATGCTGCTGTGCCGTCGGGGCGCTCCGATGGTTCAGACATGTCATGCGAATCAGCATAAATTTGTCGCACGGCCTTCGAGGGCCGAAAGCTTCGTGGCGCGCGTGTAGCTTCATATATGTGAGCAGTTGCTGCGCCTACAGGCAGTTTACAAGCATTACTTCCCAGTGTTGGGATTCGGCGCTTTCGGCATTGCCTGAAACCACTTCGGCGTACCGGTAGGATGAGGCGCAGCTATACATCGCCAATCAGACTCCACCTGTACGCGCTCGACCGTGTTCCACCCGCCTCCAAGGCGCGATACAAGGCACTTCTCGCCACACGCTGTTCAGCACTGCAGTTCAGCACTGCAGTGCAGCATACCCAGCAGTAAACGATCAGGATGAGACAGCGGCGGTTTTCTATGCATGTTCGCCCTTGTTTTTGAATATCTTAGATAGCAGTAGACTTCTCATCTATGTCGGCTTACATCAAGCATAACCATGATTTCTGACCGCAAGCGACTCAATTGTGGCGACTACCATGTCGCGTGGATTTGTCCTATTGCGGACGTCGACCTGCTGCCTGCCCGTCTGATGCTCGACGAAGAACACCACACCCCGCAGTACGATACGCACTACGACGAAAATACATACATCTACGGCTCAATCAAAGGCCATACAGTTGTTATCGGGACCCTTCCGAGGGGTTTTACGGGCAATGTCAATGCTGGGCGCTTGACGGGGCCGATGTTCAAAACATTTCCCAACATCCGAATGGCGATGCTTGTGGGAACAGGAGGTGGGATACCCAGACCAGAAGTTTCTGAAAACACAGTAAAAAACCTACACCTTGGAGACGTGGTCGTAGGATGTCCTGGTGACGGCAAGCCGGCTTGTATACATTACACCCGAGGAAGACATAAGGTTGATGGGCAATTTGAGCTCCTAGGCACGACGCAGGATCCAGACTGGAGGCTAACCAATGCGCTCAAACTTCTTGTATTGAACCACAAGATGGGGAAGACAACATTCAATGACCAGCTCGCAAGATTGCGGTCTTACAAGAAGAGGGGAGGATTTGCACCCCCTAGCTTCGACCATGATAAGCTTTTCAAGGCTACAAGCCATCACGTTGGCGACTACAGCTCAAACTGTATGGTGTGCGATCAAAACGAGCTTGTTCATCGACCACAAAGAATTGAAAGGGATCCAAGCAACATCGTTTTCCATTTTGGGCGCATCGCAACAGGCGATGCCATCATCCAAGATGGAGAGATGCGAGACCGAATACGGGCGAGATGCGACGGGGCGCTCTGTGTCGAGACGGAAGCAGCAGGTGTCGACGTCAATAGACAGTGTCTGGTCATACGCGGCATTTCTAACTACGCTGACTCGCACAAGAACGATTTGTGGAGGTCATATGCAGCTGGCAATGCCGCTGCGTTTGCTCGGGAGTTACTTTGCAAGGTGCAGTCTGGCACATGTTAGGAGATAGATGAATTGCCGCGAGGTTAGGAGGCAGTCTACTTTACAACGTATTCAACTATCTGCAGCGCGTAACTTTATACTAGGAGCAATTATAATGATAGTAAATCCTCTTAGTCATGGTATAAAGAATCATAGGAGATGTATCGCAGAGTGCTAAGCTCAGACGGAAAGACAATTGTTGGGAATTTTCGAAAAACAATGTCGATTACTCTTGGTTGTTTCCCACAACGACAGCGCTCCTTTAGAAATAATTTCTTGCTTTATAGACTAGTTTCTAAGGATTTAAAAGTATCCTTAGATTGAATCACTCTGCAGTTCGGATCTACATCAATCAACGCGCTAGTGTTCAGAAGGTGGGAGCAGATACTGTCTGATCTCTGGGCCGAATCAATGTGAATTAGATTTAAGCTTTGTTGCGCGTAGAGTACTAAGAATTATATGTTTGCAATTTCAGTCTTTCACAACTACTGCGGGATCTTGGGTCATATGGACAAATGAAAAGTTGAGGAGAACTATGTAGCGTTGTTTATGTAAGAATTACGTACAAACTTTGATATGTTTTTGTGAGTATGACTGATAGTATGACCGTTCATTGAACAATGCGCAAGTGGTAACTCTATAAGTATAAATTTCGTACAGCTAGATCGCGTTAACAATCTGCAACTGCACAATAGCCTGCGCAAGCACTCCCGCAAACGAAACAACGAAGCTCCAAATCGTCGGACGCACCAGGTATAGAGGCACACTGACGATGGCGCAAAATGCACTGAAGCCGGCTAGTATCCAGATCCAGACCCACGTGAGTTGTGACGAGCGAGGATTACTTAGTGTTGGCCACATGAATGTGATGAGACCAAGTAGTTGCATAATACTGCTGGAAATGGCTTGCCAGAAGTTAGAATCAGCGGTCCTGCCTAGTGTTGAATCATCGTGATTCCACGCGATTGCGGCTGGAACAATTGAGAGCAGGGAGATTGTCGGGACGACAAATGTGAGCGTAGAACGCATGCTCTCTATCTTTGGCGTTACGGTAGCCGGCTTTTTAGATAGTACCGAAGCGTTCCTTGGTTTCGCCATATCATAATCGGTAACATCCCTACTCCCGTCAGTGAACGAAAGTGCTGTATATGAAACCAGACCCACCACCATGTTTCTGACCTCGCGTTAATTAAACACGGTTCATAGTTAAAAGCATACGGGACCAAACGTGTGGCGTTAGAGTATCGCGAATTGTTATCGAATGCGGACAGCTTGAACTTGAGCGCTAAGAGCTCGTCGGTGGTCAGGTACGAGGCTTCTGCCGCTTCGCCAACACAATCGCGTAGTGATTGAAGGGTTTTCAACACAATCACAAGCTGCTCCATGTTGTTTGTTGCCTCAGAGCAGAAGAGGGCAAGGTCTTTGATCCAGACATGTCCACCAAACCAGTGTGCATAGTATTCGCCTGGCGCTCCCTCCATGTGTTGACCCATAGAAACGGCTTTGGAGAGCTCGAAAAGTTTTTTTTGAGTCATAAGGAAATTGTCGTAAAAAGCGTTCGGGGTTCGGTTCATAATGATATTCTCGAGTTTTTTGGGCTTTAATCCTTTCGTGTGATGTATGGCACGTTCCTCAAACATGGGATTGAAGACGCCTGCGAACATCCCAAGAATTGAAGTTACCTTACTCTGGTTTTTTCTTGACCTTTTTGTATTGCAGTCGTTTATATTGCACTGTAGGTCCATTGCGATGCCTTGTTCTTCCTTTGTCAAAGAGTCGTGGAACTGCCGTCCGGTACTTGGTCCAGCACCTGATCCCCCGCTCTGCCTGGTGTAGTACCCAAGTTCATATTGAAACATTTGCCATATGAGCATATGAAGGTATACGAGACGTCCGACAATCTTTTGCTTAGACTCTAGGCGTGCCTCATCTTCAGATGTAATGGAAGTCGCTACGAAAGCTCTCGTTAGCCATATCCACAGCAGAGTGCGCTCAACGAACCTAAATGTACAAGTCCATCAGCTCGATCGGGACGTCGCTGCAGAGCGAGCCATGGTCGGTACAAACTGCGTGCTTGCGGAGGCAGTATTTCTCGCCCACATTACGTGTAGATCGTGGTGCTAGAAAGAAAAGGTCGCAGAAAATGTCAAAAAACTGTGGCTACAAAATCGAGAAACCTCGGAAAGCATGCAGTCTTGCACTGCCACTATGCATGAACACAAGGCTGAGCCAAAGGCCGATCCTTAAGCGCCAGGGCTGAAACAGTAGGCAGCAACTCCAGGCTGACACCTCACCCATCAGCCAGAACAGTAGAGTTCCAATGCCAGGTCTAAAAAGTTCCCTGCTCGATTGCTTCGGTAGCTTGCTGCTTCATGTTCCATCCTTCCAGTTCGACAAGTACCTTTGTACAGCCTTGGTGCTTCGCGACCCACCAAGTATCAAAGTGCTCATCACCTTTCCCAATGCTTGGATCCGCACCTCTCTTAAGTAACCACCGCACCATAGCTGCTCCGCGAGGCTCGCTTGCAGCATAGTTCAGTGGTGTGCCCCAGTATCCGAATCTACCGATCGGATCTCCGATATTATCGTCAAGCTCATTGATATCTGCCTTGCATTCTTCGACAAGGTACTTCAGCACATCGATACGCTTTTTGTGTCTAGACAAAGTCGAGTCTGAGTAGTGAGCTGATGGATCCGCGCCAACAGATGCGGCCTCTTGGGCAGCTTTATGGAGCATTCTCCTAGTCATCTTTGCACCCTTTTCTTGCAGCATCTTGAATGCCGTAACTGATCCAACCTGTGCACACTGCTCCAGAATAGGCTCTTGGTAGTCATACTCCACGCTGGCATCAAGCTCGAACATCTTCTGCACAAGCCTCTCATTCATAACCATCAAATCCAAAACTCGCTTCCTGTCGTTCTTCTCATGGGTCCCAATGGTATCCGTTCCATATTGAGCAAGGAGTTCAAACAACTCGATGGAAGCAGTTCTGCAGGTGATATAGCTGGAAACTGCAGCCAGATTGGCGTTTGTGGTCTCTAAGAGATACACTATAAGGGCTCGCGTGTAAGCATCCTCACCGAACCTGATGCATGTATAGAGTGTGAATGTCGCGAGTGAATCTTGTGTTTCCTGAGACTCAGATAAGGCTAAATCGAGCGCTTCTTGCAGTTGAGATGCGGAAATGCCAGTCATTCCATTTAATCGCCGCAATTTTACCCACAGTCGGAGTTTGTGATGTGTTACCGCCGGCAGCAGGTCCATGTCGGTTGATGGGGAAGGTCATAGCTGAGGATATACGCGGTGAATTGATGCGCTCTCCCTGCTGGACTCGAGGCTGATGCCTTTTGCGGCTCGGTGCACGAGCCTCCTCCCCGTTACTGTTGAGGAGAACAGTGCATGGGCAATACGGTGACAATATTTTGATGTTTTCTCTCTCTGTCTCGATCGCGGTAGCTTGTCCCGAGTATGCGGCCTCGGTGTAAAATTGGCTCTCACTTCTTGTGGAGAACCACCGATGATTGTTGATCTAGATGAACAAGATCTGATAAGGGATCGTGCTCGGGGCAAACTCGACCGAAAGGTCAATGCTCGAATATCCTGAACTTTCCGAGCTGCGGTATCAGCGAGAAGTCCGCTTCGGCCGAAACCTTGAGTACTTGGAATACCATAGTGAGAACTGCAAATGCTTTTCAATATTGCAGTCGGGGATTTGGCGGAATGTAGGCAGGTTCAGTCGGGAACTCTGATATTCCTAAATGCAGCTGCTCTTTATCAGATCTGGCGACCCTGGTCACTGCAGTTCGGCAACCGCACAAGCGGGAGCTAGTCCGCCGACCCCGGAGTCGGCGTCATCGACATCATCTCTGGCAATTGATAAAGTGACGATGGCGCCGCCGCCACGAGCCATTATCGCCCGAGTATCCTTCTCCCTCGGACTTCTTGATCACGGCTGATCACCTTCCAATCCATCATGGCGTATAACAAAAACATCACCGACCTGCACTGCCTGACAATCGAAGAGCTGCGCGTCCTCGCAGCCCAGCGCATGGACAAGCAGACACGCGACTACTACAATGAAGGCGCCGACTCGGGCAGTACGCTCGCCGAGAACATAACTGCATACCAAAAATACCGTATCCGCCCGCGCGTCCTCCGCGACATATCCGTCATCGACACCACAGTCGATGTCTTTGGTCAGAAGTCCAGTGTGCCCATCGGCGCAGCGAGTACCGCGATGCACTGCCTCGCACATCCTGATGGCGAGATTGCGACCGCGCGCGCGTGTAAGCAGCAAGATGTCGTTATGGGGCTGAGCAGTTTTGCAACGCAGACGCTCGAGGATGTGAAGGATGCGATTGGCTCGACGCCCATGGCGCTGCAGTTGTATCTGTTTGAAGAGCGTGATCATAGTATCAAGTTGATCAAGCGCGCGAAGGCTAAGGGGTACAAGGCTGTGCTGTTGACGGTCGACACACCAGTTCTTGGGCGAAGGAATATGGAGATCAGGAACCAGTTCACTCTGCCCAAGCATCTGAAGATTGCGAATTTCGCAAATCGAGATGATGAGAACTCGGGGGACAGCAATACTGAGCAGCCTGCTAGTGAGGCGGGTTATCACGATGGCGAGAAGCGCGTTCTGCCAAGAGGACCCATTCGGTTCCACACGCACGCTGCGAACCCGACGTTGACTTGGGAGAAAGATATAGAATGGCTGAAGGAGCAGTGTCATCCTGAGATGGAAGTCTGGGTCAAGGGTGTTGCGACAGGAGAGGATGCACTGCTTGCATGCCATCATGGTGTTGACGGTATCATCGTGTCGAATCACGGTGGCCGACAGCTCAATGGCGCGTTGGCTACTATCGATGCGTTACCAGAGGTTGTACAGGCGGTGAGGAGTCAGGAGAAGAAGATCCCTGTACATGTTGACGGTGGTATTCGACACGGCACTGATGTGTTCAAGGCGCTAGCGCTTGGTGCGGACTTCGTATGGATTGGCAGGCCAATCCTGTGGGGTCTGGCGTACAAGGGACAGGAGGGTGTTGAGCTGGCTCTACAGTTGATTCGGGACGAGTTCAAATTATGCATGGGCCTCGCTGGGGTCACCAGTGTAAAGGATATTGGGCCGGAGTATTTGGTCAAGATCGATAAGAGTGGGTTCGTAGCTCGCTTGTAAGATGTTTGTTTTGATCAACCCGCATTTTGATATGCTACTATCCAGCTCTTTAAGGAAAGCCACTTTAGTATAAAATTCACAGTAGTAGTCAACTCAACGCACTTACAGGCTTCTAGTCCTGGTCATTGGTCTAGAACAATAGTCCTCGAAAATGCTAGGCTTCAAAGTCCACTCAGTGGTTCTTTATATATCCAGAAACGAAGCTCGCTCAACTAGGTTTTTTCCTGGAGTAAATCGTAGACAATATCGCTGGCAGGGCGCGTCGACCTCGAGGCACGCTAGAGTTTGTATGCCACTACATCACAGTCGGAGCCGTCAAATTAATTGAACCCTCATCGTACAGTTGTAGCAACGGTCCGTCACAGACTCAGTCACCGCCGACTTGGCTGGCGATAGCAAGCCATATCGACGAGATACGATAACACTAAATCCTGTGGGTGCAGCAGAGGCTAGTGAAGGAGTCGTCAATGTGGTGGGGAAGTTTCGACGCACGGCCCTCTTTGGTCTGACGCCTGCTTCTTGCACCTATGCCTACTATCTGAACACCACCAACATCTGCGACCGTGTACCTCGCCTCCAACACGCAGTTGTTAAATGAGAAAAAATTACCCTGTTGTCAACGTGATGACAGGTCAACGATGAAATTTGTAGCAGCCTTGAGGCAACCACGCGCCGCGTCTCGCTTACAGTTGCTCCTGTGTCATGTTTAACAAACTTTGCTGGACCGCGGGCTCAAATCAGCAAATTCAACTTCAATCATCACTGCTCAACACTTGAGGTACTCTTGGCCGCCCATATCCTTGTAAGCCTCGCCTCTGCCGCATCATCTCTCGAAGCCCCCAAGTTCGAATCCATGGAGATCACCTTCGCATCCGCGGATAGTCCTTCCAATGATTTCGACCCCTACCAAGATATCAACGGCGCCGCCCTCGAACGCCTCCGTTGGTCGATCTTCGATCCCGCAGGTGTTGCAGCCATCCAGGTCGTAGATGACGGGAACACCGACGATCCCAAAGTGACGCCTTTCACCAATAACTACTCCTTTGCCTCACAGTACATGACCAAGTCTCTAGCAAAAAAGATTATCTTCTTTGTCGACGCTCTGGGGGATTATGAGAGTGAATGGCATGATGCGTACGACTTCATGGATCCTCATCCTGAGCCCATGCGTCTTGAGGATAGCTGGGATGCTCTGGTCGTTCAACGCGAGGACAACGAACCACTGACCATTGGAGATGTTGTTACTCAGCTACAAGCTCACTTTCAACGGCCGTTCATCAAGAACAGAATACGGGAAGCACTTGCTTGGATGTACAATTCGGGACTGGGACATATCGATGACGAAGGCAACGAGGTGATCGATTACGAAGGCCACAGCGAGGAATTCGTTCCTGAAGATGTCAATATCTTGCTCGATAATATCCAGCCCACCGGTATCGAGGAAGACGAAGGCTGCCACAGGATGAACGTATTCCTCTGGGTGGAGGGGGAGAACGGCGTCGATGCTGAGCAATTCTGGAAGTATGGGCCTCGCTAAGCAGTCTGATGTTCGATTCTCGCATCAAGATCGCCTTCCTGAAGCCTCTTGGAGTCCTGAGCTAGGGTTAGCATTCTAGAAATGACCAAAAAAACCATGTATTCAGTGTTTACTCTGACTCTTTGATGGAAGCCTCCATCAATCCACAGTGACGTGCGCCACGCTTGATAAACTTCAGCTTGATATGCTCTAAATGAAATACTGGAGTTTGTCAGCCCCTGTTGTATTCTCATCCTCTTGCCCAGCGCTCGATGCTCCCAACCTTCTGGTGATGAAGAAATCTCGAAACTGCATTCGTTCTCGCACTCTGGACTTTCAGAGCTCTGATTGCTCCGACGATAATCGGCCAAATTCCAGCAGAGCCCTAGCGGGCCGCTATGGGCTAGCGGCCGTTAGATCGCAGGAGTTAATGCAGGTAGCTGACAGCCAAGAAACTATCCGAAAACGATAGCGTCACCTAACTCCTTGAGATCTTCGGCGATAGCAATGTAACTAACTCGATACTCGCACCTTGCGGGGAAACTCAGCCTCATTGCGCGTCCAGGAAGGTCCCGTATATCAATTAGCAGCATGTCAGCACTCTGCATATACTTGCAAAATCCGCATCCGAGCTGCACCCGCATGGTCTCATCAGCCTCTCACAAGTGACAATGTCAGCAAACCATTCATTAAGCTCCTTGGTTGAGGGCTCCACGCAGCCTATTGAGCTGGGCTGGTCGTCTCAGCGACTTGCGTTACGCGACAGCAGAGAAGATTGGACGGGCATAACCAACCCTGCCCAAAGGAGAAAATTGCAGAACCGGCTGAATCAGAGAGCGCGCAGTCAGTATTGATCTGGAATCGTATGTAAATTAGCCGTGCTGACATAACTTTCGTAGGAGAGAGAGCGCAGAAGCGGACCTCACACGAGGCCTCAGCAGTCATGGAACGCTCGGCACCCCATGATGGTGCATATTCCAGTGTACCCATTCGCTCTGGTAGCACAGCTGGGTCTCGATCACCGCAAGAGCCAGTCGGCTTCGCGACTCTTGCTCCCAAAAGGCCCCAACCGCAAGGATGCATGGCGGCAGTGCCTGAAGTGCGAGCCTTGATGAACCGGTTTGCAGATCATGCATACGCTAGTTATATGCAAGGGGAACCTGCGATATCCCATTTACCTCTTCTTATCAGATATAACGTTGCTACTTCGTTGGCGACCAACGCTGGCCTTCTGGGTGTAATTGAAGAATTCTACAGGTGGGATGGTATGTCTCCCATGAACAAGCAAGGTCCATTACTAGGTCTGACCTTTCACGACGAATTCCGAGACTGGCCGGCCACCCTACAGCCCACTCAACTCCAGCTCTCGATGAAACACCATCCCTGGGTTGATTGCTTCCCATTACCGCAGCTGCGAGACAACTTGCTTAGGGCCTTCGAGTACCCTGATCTGTGCGATGAAGACGAACTCTGCCACGATATTTGCGACCTTAACGATGAGAGGGAACCCATGCTTCTCATTTGGGGTTCGCCCTGGGATCCACGGAGCTGGGAAGTCAGCGACGGGTTTCTTAGGAAATGGGCATGGCTTCTGAACGGCTGCGGACAGGCGCTCATGTCGGCTAACTACTGGCGTGCGAAGAGAGGAGAAGCTTTGATAACGCCACAGCAGTTTGCAAACATGGCAAGGCTGAGCTTACCGAAACGGCTAAACCCTTTGGAGACATGACGGGTAGTGTCAGCAGCCTGCAGCGCTGATCTACCGTGCATGCGCACTGATGTAATGGCTTCCCAATCACTCTTGAATATATAACCAGCGTTTGCTTGTGGCAGAGAGGTCTTACTTGCCTTTCATTGCCTTTTGTCAGCCCTACAGCGCATTTCTAGCTCCTTCTTGCGAGCGCACATCGCATCATGTCGATCTTCGCTCCTCCACCAAAGCCCAAAACGCAGTTCGGCTGGCATCGCATTCTTTCCCCGACCGCCAATGTCAAAGTGTCTCCCATTGCCATTGGAGGAATAAGCTTTGGCAACTCATGGAGTGAGCTGTTTGGAAAGAGCGAAGATGCCTTCAAGCTACTTGATGCTTTCTACGAGATCGGAGGAAACTTCATCGACACATCAAACACCTACAATAGTGAGGAGTCAGAAAAGCTGATTGGCGAATGGATGGAGACACGGGGAGTCAGGGATCAATTTGTAGTTGCTACAAAGTATGGCTCTGGCTACAAGTCATGGAACCGTGAGGGCGTACTACTACAAAGCAATTACACTGGACCATCAGCGAAGAGCATGCACATCTCTGTGAGGGATAGCTTGAAGAAACTTAAAACAGACTACATTGATATTCTCTACGTTCATTGGTACGCTATCTCGGCTGGTTTCCTATTTCTATGAGCTGACACCCAGAAGGTGGGATGTCAACTGCAGTGTTGAGGAGGTGATGCGCGGCCTACATGCATTGGTCATGGCAAAACAGGTGCTCTATCTGGGCGCTTCCGATATGCCTGCATGGGTCGTGATGAAGGCAAATGCCTGTGAGCCCACCATCCAACCTTTATTTACACTGTTTCGCTCACTGTCCGCCGCAGATGCCCGCCAACATGGTATGACACCCTTCTCGATCTACCAAGGTCGCTGGAATGCGGCTTTCCGTGACATAGAATCCGAGATCATTCCCATGTGCGAA
Organism: Sclerotiophoma versabilis; assembly: GCA_012274445.1. Taxonomy (NCBI): domain Eukaryota; kingdom Fungi; phylum Ascomycota; class Dothideomycetes; order Pleosporales; family Didymellaceae; genus Sclerotiophoma; species Sclerotiophoma versabilis. The sequence goes on from JAAROD010000033.1 coordinate 1,633,557, forward strand.
GACCAAGGAATGGCCATTACTTCGTGGGCTTCCCTAGGCGGAGGACAATTGACCACGAAGGAGCAAAGAGAGAAGTTGAAGGACGATCCAGACGCTGGTCACGGATTCTACGAAGCTACGGAAGATGATATCAAGGTGTGTGAAGTGCTAGAAGATCTAGCGAATAAGAAGAATGCTACGCTGCAAGATATTGTAAGTCAATCTTGCCTTTCTTCTTTGAACGATTAGCTGACTCTTCATTAGGCTCTCGCGTACCTCTTTCACCAATCTACATATGTATTCCCCATCGTCGGCGTACAAACTGTCGAGCATGTCAAGCTGATGCCAAATGCATTGATCATCCAGCTCTCGACCGAGGAGGTCGATGAGATTCACAATGCCGCGCCTTTCAATCCTCTGTTCCCGAATAGCTTTCTCTTTGGAGACAAGAAGTACAATACGAGATTGAACGCGGCCGATCAGTCGAACTATCAGATGGCGACGTGGATCAATGCGCCGCCAAAACAGCCGCCGTATGCGTCAAGGTCATAGGTCAGCTTGAGGCAAAATAAGGTTTACATTTATAATTATGAGGACCTGAATCCACATTTATGGCTCCCCTCTTGACCTAGTATTGCTGCTGCGCGTGTGCTTAGGCAAACAGCATGTCGCGGAAACTCACGGAGAGCGATAGGAGTGATCTTGACAACAACGGAAAAGAAACACCTCGATTGAAGCCACTTCCGATTTTTGAATGCAGTAGCGACATAACCTCGACCAGGGTATGCATCCTTCCTTATTAGGATGAATTGCGCCACCAAGTTCGCCCCCACCATGGCCTGAATTTCAGCCTTGTCAATCCACGACTTGGCGTGCAGTACAACATGACAGCCTTCGCCTCATTTTCTGCAAGACTATCTACTCCTCTCCCTGCCGCATATCGATTTTTCATTTCACACCAGGCCAGTTCAACGTTCTGGGTACCAAGGCAGAGCACTGGAGTGTGCAGGCTTTTGCATCCACAACCGCATCTCGAATATGGATCGCAAGGCTGAGCCTGAGTATGAGTTCACCAAATTACCGTTCGTCAAGTCCTTCGTGCATTCAGATGATATGCTGATGTCTACAGAAACCAAAGTCCTTCCGCCAAACTCCTCGATGCCGAACTTACGAGGTTGGAGCGTGCACCGCCGCTGAACAAGCCAAATTCCAGATATCGAGATTTCTTGAAGCATGTTGGACTCCAGCTGCCGGAAACCATAATTGGACGTGCTTTTGCGTGGAGGTCTCCGAAAGAATATCTGAAGGTCGCCACATACCAGAGCCGACGCATGTCAGCCTTAAACAGTCTTCTCCATTTGGTCCCGATGTGTGGCGCCATCGTTCTTCTGGTTCTTTTCTGGTCGAGGAAATGGACGGAAAACACTTCTGACAATGCGACAACGTTACAGTTCGTCGCCAAATTCCATGAATTGCTCATGCAAGCATCGCTTGTCGCTATTTTACTCCATATAATTCGGGACCAAGCACTTAATGGCTACATACCGTTAGGCGCCCTTTCAGGGGCCGCAAAAGGCCCTCAATTGTCCTACTTATGGTCACTGGACTTTTTGTCAGCCATACTGTCTTCGACTTTCAGTGCGCGGCGTAAGGTTGTATTCGCTCTGTCAACGTCAGGGCTGCTATTCATGACTGCAGTTGTCGGTCCATCGTCAGCGGTATTGATGATACCCCGACCTGGCATGCCGTACGAGCAAGTAAAAGAAACACGCTATACCAATGTCTCGGAGCTTGAGATTTTCCCTTCAAGCCTCAACTATACGCACGGGCTAAATTTGTAGGCAGTTTATTGGTCGCGGTCTCGAAAATGCCGCTGATACCTGCCTTAGTTCCATGATCAGTAATTTCAATATCACCAACCATGGATCTTTTTGTCTTCTATCCACAATACCAAATGCTTGTGTGCAATCCGTGCGCCTTCGCTGTCCCACCTCTGCATCTCGCCGGCCACATCAACGAATAACATGCGCGTGAGGCTTATCGCCGCGCCAGCCTTAACTTCAGCAGCTCCAGAGCACAAAGTTCGGCCGTCTCACTTGTTATGCGCCTCGTAGAAAATTATAACATGCTTATTTCTAGGACCTGCTGCCGTCGCTCACGGAGCTGCTCCTCTCGGACCTAAAGCTCTTGTACCAACGGCGGCTTAGGCTTTACAGCCAACGAGTAGATTGCTTCCTCATTCTCTCAGATCTTGTCATCGTCGGACACTTCAGGCGGAGAAGTGTGCGCGTCCGGATCGTGACCGAAGTCGGGGACATGGTGAGAACCTCTAGTATAGGATGCAATCAAGTGCTAGTGCGGGTAGAATATGTCGAAAGGCATCTCAAGAGTTGTTGTGCTTGAATTATGAGGAGCAGGATTGGACAGATGCTGAGCCGTGTGTTGATGTCGTGAGATACACACGCGAGTCTTGGCGAGGTAGGGTCAACATGAAATGTAGTGCACTGGAAAACATTCCAAGGACCTTAATGCGTATTCACAAACGACGTTGAGAAAAAATCTGGAATGAATGAAAGTAATGATATTGTTAAAAGAGAGGACGTCTAGCACAAGAGGTATATCGAATCGAAATGAACAAGAACCAATAAAACACACCTGACTCCACAATCATCACACCATAAATACCTAACCATCCCAAACCTCCTCATCTAGAAAATCTGACTGATATGCTTTTCCTTAGCAAGCCCAAACTCATCCCTGCTGCCCTCACTGCTTCCACTCTCACTCCTCTTATGCGCATCGACGTTGCTGCTCCCTAGCTTCGGACTTTCAGCACCCATTGTCGGGGTTCTTCCGCCAATACTCGGGCTACTAGCCGCACTTGCATTGGTGTTGCTCCTCTTTCTAAAGACGAGTCCCAGGCCCCAGCCGGTGCCCATACTGGGGCTGTTGACGGACGAGGGGCCGAAGTAGTTTTCGTTGGAGGACATCCTTGGAGAGCTGAAGGAGGAGGTTGTTGAGAGGGCGGGAGAAGCGGCAGGAGAGACGCCATTGCGGCGGATAGAAGATGTACCGAGGGAGGGGGACTTCCAGAGATACTTCTCGGCGAAAGAAGGGCCGCGGCGGAGCTGGGGGCGCTGGGATTGTTGGAGCTCGGCTTCGGCCATACGGAGGAATTGGGCTTCGCTCATAGCGAGGCGGTCGAAGCTATCAAAAGTAGACATGTTGGGTAGATGGTTGATGGTAGACTTGGGTGATTTTTAGGGAATGATAAGGTAGAGACTGTAGTCAAGCAAGAATATAAATATAAACGAGTGGCTGTCCTGTCGAGATCCGGCTCTGAGGATGTAATGAAGTCTTGCTTGAGGGTCGAAGATACTGAGAGTATGCAATGCATCATATACTATTTTACTCTGACGTGGTGCAGAACGGAGCCCGAGGTGTGCCCACCATCCAAGTTGCCAAGACGGGCGCCGCTTGACATACCCTAGCCAGGCGTAATGCAAGAGCAGTCGTATGTTGCCAGGAACAGCAGTTCGGACTGCAAGCAAGCGCGAACGATGGCTGCTGACTAGAAGAATGTGTGATTGTCGGACTTCCTCAACGGGGCTGTGCTATGTTGCCGAGTATCACCAGGCTCAACTCAGAGAAGACTCCGGCAGACAAGGGTATGTGGGATTTGCGCTCATAGCATTCAAGAACCTACTCTGACCCAATGTCGGTTGGTCAACTAACAACTTCTTGTCACGGACTTTGCGCTTCCAACGTATCCAGTTCGTGCCTGTTATCGCGCGCCAGTTTCTGAAGTTTTGACCGACAGGGGACCGCAACATCAATGCAACTGCAGGATGAGGTATGAAACTAGACAGCTGCGACAGGGGCTTGCATACATTTGCGCGCGAAGGTCGCATTCCTGGTAAATGCGTGTTGCTAAACATGTTTAAAAGCAAAGATGTGATGTTGGCTTCGGGGTTCAACAGCACTACACCTAATGTGGCCTAGTCTCGGGAAACGATGGGGTGCCCATCATCGTCCTGACGAATACCATCATGTCCATGCCATGCCGTATCTATACTCGTTCTTCAGGCCTCTATCCGTGCGGGGTCTGGGAGCCTGTCTCGATAGAGCATCGGGGAGAGGTGCCTCATTTCCTACAGTCATTGACTTGCTGCTTGTCTATATCGCGTCCGCACTGTGACGCAGGCGCTCGTTCTTCTGTTCCAAGACTATGATTTGTCTTTCCTTCTGGACACCACTTACCTTGAGGCTCAACGTCTCTCTTTCTAACTCCAGCGTCTTCGCTTCTAGCTCCTGTACCAGCCCCTCTCACGCATTTGTGGGGCGCCAATCTCAAAGCAACTCGACACTCTCCCACATCGAGGGAAGTGGATTGCTGGCGTTCCTACGCTTGCGCTTCAGATCACAACTTGCATTGACAGCTTCATCAGAGGTTGTGTGTTTATCTAGCGTTAATTTAGCCTAGTCTCTGTGCGCCGTGGAGGCAGTCACGATTTTAACGATTGCTATGGATTTGGCTACGTCAACAGAGGTTCGCTTGGTCTGAGACCCTGAGCTATCGGCATAGAACTCCTTGCAAGCTGAATTTATCCGAACGATTCCAGATTTCGCTGATGGCTGTAGGATGTCGAGTTGTCAGAGCACCTCAAGACAAGACGGAGTCGGTCAAATGTGGATGCCAGTAACTGGAGGTACACTCTGAAAGAACCTCGTAACCTATTCCACATAGTTGAGAGAAATACAGTTGCGAGCAAACTCGTAGCATATTCAGTATGGTATCTGATACTCCCAGACAAGAGAAGGCTTGAGCTCGCCCTGCCCGCATGACACTCGCTGCTGTATATTCAGCAAAACCTGTTACAGTCTTCGGGTGGCCTAGATCTGCTTTCAGTATGAGAAGAAACGGTAATTCCTCCCATGGATCTTCCAACAATGCTTGCAGAGCGTTACCTTGCTCGTATTATGGCGCTGAAGGTGGCAAATACATTTTGATAGGATGTTCCAGCCCAGCCAGCACTTTCTCATTCGCCTCGGGCGCGGGCAAGACGATATTATTGCTCTGCTTAATAACCGGCAGTGGATCAGAGAGCTCCTTAGCAGACGGCATGTCATCAACATCAGTGCCACTCTCCACCTTGGTAGCGAGCTCAGAAGGTAAGTCGTTCATACCCTTACCAGGCGTGAGCACCCCTGGGCTGAGCTATTTCTTGCAGAATGCACGGCTTGGCTGAAGAAGAAGTTGGCTGCTTTCGCGAAAGACAAGTAAGCGGCGGAGTGGAGTGTTTGAAGTGACGTGAGGAAGGATTTCAGCTTTATTCAAGAATTTACACATCTTAGCGCAAACCGACAAGGAAGTAGCAGCCCATAGCCACGTAATCAATACTGGAAGCCTTGAAACCTCATTATGGAGGACAGCTGGCTTGTTACCAGTAAAACATATCGTAGGTGACTGATGTTTTACTACCTGCCGGAGCCTCCATGGATTATGCACTCCTTGTTTCCAGTCTCTCTTCGTTGCCGGATCTGATATTTTGCAGACTCGATCATACCCAATCATCAATTCACAACATGGACCTTTTCAATCCCACGCGGTATGTCACAGCATCCGTCCATCCTTCTGTTTCATGTAAAGCAATCTCCAGTTCTCGTATGCGTCGATCCTTCGCCTTAATTTCCTCCTGAGCATCTTCCAACTCTTTCTTGCATTTCCTATGCTCAATATCCACCCTCCAAAGTCCATCATTGTATGACTTATCGTTCAAGACCAACTTGATCGCGTCAGGTGGCTGAGAAATACTGATAGGCCGTTGAATCTGTGTTCGTGTCTTCAGTAGAGGGCCTAGTTCAGAACGGACTTCGTTGCTTGTAGACGTGGCGGGCTGCTGTGGAACGGCGAACTGCTTTGCGGCGGCGACAGCTAGTTTTATGCTTAGTGGTGTTATTGCGGCGCACTGGCTGCCTTCATGGTAGCTGGAAGGCTGCCAAGTATCCTCCAGCAGATCATTCAGAAAGCTGTCCTCGTCCTTTTCTAATACCGACTCGCTTTTCGTTCGATGGATGATATCCCTAGCCTCTTCTCGCCTCTCAGAGTCGATGTCTTGAGCTCTGCAGGAATTAGTCGTGTAGCCTGATTGTGCTAAGGTCGTGTCAGTAGCTGCGTCCCCAACGCTACTGTCGGCGGTTGGAGTTGTCTCCTCAGTGTCAAGTTCAAGGATCAAAGGAATCGTGCCTAACTTGGCTGCTGTGGCTGGCCGCGTCAACTGCAGCTTTTCAGACAGTTCGGTCAATGCCTGTGGGGCTTCCTTGTCCTTGTAGAATGCCTTCACGACAGGATGTTCCATGTTGACAATGACCGGATCCTCCAACCTCTTCCAGTTCTTGAACACTCCCGCAATAGCCAGATAGGCCCGCTCGCCTGGGTTAGGCCGCAGCTGAGCCTTCTTCCGCAAACGATGCCCGTGAGCCTGCCACCATTTGATGTCTGCGTACAGCTTTGGGCATTCACGACCGCGGTGTTGCTTTGTTTTGCAAGCAGCACATTTCTCCTTGCACACGCACTTCTGGTCTGCGGCCTTCGGGTTCCAACAAAGTACACATTTTGTGCTGGAGTCGAAATCGTCCGTAGAAGCTTTTAGGGTGCTCTGATCGTAGTATGGCCCTGCAGGAGGCAAGAAACGCTTTATCGGATCTAAGAGCGCCTTGATTGGTGGTATGCGGTAGGTGACGCCAGGATGCTTCTCTACGCGAACGTTGGACCTTTTCAGCTGCTCTTTTGTAGGCCTCACAGATGACATTGTGTGAAGCCGTGCCTTATTGGAACCAAGGCGATCGTCGTGGTGTTTCTCTTGCGAACTTGAACAGGTGAAGACCGAAGACATCATCGATGCAAGGTTCGTTTACGATATGGGTGCCTAGCGTTGACCGCGCCTTCATCTTCTGCGCTCATGATGTCACGCGATGCCGAAGAAAGCAAACATGGAAATCGCAACATGGGGTAAAGTTGCGACAGTACTTATGAACAGACCGAACGAACGTAATACTATTGTACACATGTTGTACACATGGCACAATAGTGAATTACAGAATTGATATCAAGACATTGTCAACATCGTAAACCATGTTACAGCTCGAAAACAAAATAATGCAGGTTTTAATAGTGTAAACAACGACAATCCAAAAGCTAAGCCATTTTCAAGGTTCTGGACAATGGCACTACCACCGCGTTCAGCGAGTTTACCTCAACAAGGCTCGCAGCTCCCTATCTGGTGGAATGATTCGTTCGTCGTGGAACTGGAAAGTCTGCACGTCAGACTTACCAGGAGTGAAGCTGAGAATGGGCTGAAGATATCGCCGAGGGGTAAGTCATACTGCGACTTCAGCTCCCGCAACTCTCTCTCCACCGCGAAACGTCGTTCTTCCGCAGCCGTTCTTCGTTGCATGACTTTTTGAACAGCACCCAATCTATTACCATCTGGGAGAATTATCTGTATCAAGGCCTACCTCACATCGCCAGGCATGACATCAATGTTGTCATATCCTGTAGTGGTCTCGACTCCCATAGCCAGATCAGCGACTGTGCTTGTTTTCTCTCTATCTGGCTTTCGAAGAAGAAGCGGACTTGCGAGATGGCTTGGGCTCTGTCGACTGGCTGCAAAGCAGACTGCTCCAGGAATAATTGGCAAGGTAGGGAGCTGACCAAAGGTGACGAGCTGGAGAGTACTCAAAAAGGCACCACGCCATGACGCTGTCGACTTGAGCTCGATCGGTGTCAAAAAAGGGTGGAGTAAGTCGGTGGGGTGAAGGCTGTTTAGGTATGCAGCAGGGCTATGCTAGTGTGTCGGTCCTAGCGTTGAGCGCGTAGAGTGAAAGTAGAAGAAACTCGCGAGCTTTGAACACAATCCGCTACGAAACACCATCTACGGAATACTGCCGCCTACTTCGATACCAAGATGCACGCCTTTGACGGGAACGGCCAGCTTCGTGGATACGAGATACCGGCGCGAGGTGATCCAATGGACGGCGCAGCAGAGAGGATGTCTGCCCTCGTGAGTACCCCAGTGCCGACTAAACCAGCTTCCTTCTAACTGGACGGGCCAACAGCAAGCTTCTCTCTGGAGCCTTCCTGGATTTAAAAACCCTAGCGCCATTGGTGAAGCGAATCCGCTACCCTCCCCGCTCTGGTCATCGAAACTACATACAGACGACGAGGACTGGCGCGCTGATGGGTTCAAGCGCAGTACAATATTTGCACCATACAGTCAACAAGCCTTCAACCTGAGCGCCTCACACCAAGCCCCGGTTCCAGGACCCACTCATGCGCCCCCTGGAGACCAGAATACCTGGATATCCAACACTGATGGGTGTGAGCGTCTCAAGATCGAGAATGCCGAGCTCGCACAAGCCCTGCTTCGCAAGAACGAAGAAGTAGAAGCAGCCAAACTCGCAACTCGTGCCCTCGCAGCATGGACACTCAACGAGCGCATCCGGCAGATGGCAGAAGCGCTCCACGAGCGGCACCTGCGGGAAGACTACGAAGCCATCCTCCGAGAACGAGATGAACAAGTTGTCTATCTGCTCGCCTTACACCAGGAAGCTAAGCTGGAGCATGCGCGGACTCTGGTGCTTAAGGGCGAGGCAATGGGTCGCCCTATGATGGTGGACGACGTGCAGGAGATCAACAAGATGAGAGTGCAGACTGGCTTGCCGCTGATTGATGAGTATAGTGCTCCTGTGATGGCACATGAGACGGATGGCCAAAACGCGTATGCTCTAACGAAGGCTCCAAGTCTGCTTTGTGGAAGTGACGAGGAAGAAGATCGGGAGGCTGAGGACGAGGAAGGTGCTTACTCGCCCCCGGGTCTTCAAGGCTCGACATCGATCAATGAACAGGTCAATGGGCTCATTGCAGAAGAGAAGGGCAGATTGTCCGGGTGGTAGATAGTAGATGGAATATTATGGCACCCAAGGACGGGGATGGGATTTGCACGATACATGGACACAATCAGGAAGCTCCCGTCGGGCGCTGATGCAAGTAAGCCAAACAATCGTTCATAGACCAAAAATTCCCGTACTGCCATCGGTCTTCTAATCTTCAATTTGCTTCAATTCGAAACTATCCCCTAAGGTCTATGGGTGAGTACTTCACGGTGAAGAGTCGCGAGACGGGCGTCAGGCGCCGATGGAAGCAGCACCATTTCTCCTCGGTGCGCTTCAGATAATTTTCTCCCCGTTACCGCTCACAGTCTTTTACCATGGGTAACTCGACCTCAAAATACGCTGCGATGCCTAAGGACGCTGGGACGACGGCTGACTCTATCGAAAAGTACTACGACGCAATTGCACGCCACCGCGTAGCCTGTGTAGATGCAGACGAAAAGGAAGCGTTGCTCCAGCACAATCACAACAACTACGAAGGGTCAGATGAAATGCGTGCTACCGGTGCGCACTCCAAGATAATGCGCAACGCTAGAGTTGCATCAGAGGACAGGGTTGCCATCGCTACTCACTTCAACGCAGCCTTACGTGCTCTCGAAACGCAAGAGGAACCAGCGTTCGGTCGTGCCATCAATTCAGTGATGGAGCTCGGCGTGGACATCAACCGCATAGCCTGCGCTGCCTTGGCCTGGGTGAAGAAACACCCGTGGGAGACCGCCGCCATCGTCGTCCCACTTGTCATACTCGCCTGCACCCCGGCTATTCTCGGGGCGATTGGATTCACAGCCTGCAGGATCGCTGCAGGCAAGTCAAGTGCCAATGAAGCTTCATTTCCATTACTGATTCTGCAGGCAGGCAGTCTCGCCGCGGCCATCCAAGCTAGCATCGGCAGTGTCGCGGCCAGCTCAGCATTCGCAGTCCTCACGAGCGCAGCCATGGGCGGATTTGGAGTTGCCACCGTCTTCGGACTAGCTTGGGGCATACCAGCCGCAGTTCTCGGTGGCATTGCGGTTTGGAGGCGCTGGCGAGGTGGCAGCAATGAAGACTCCGATGATGCCAACGACAATGAGGGTGATGACGGGACCACTGGCAGCCATGACTGTGTCGTTATCCAGGGCGGCGAGAATAGCGGTGATGGCGGTAAGGTCAAGGAGTAGCATCCGAGGCGGGCAGTCGACCATGGACAGCTCCTGGTTTCCCACATAGCAGCCAGAAAACACGAAAGGTACGAGCCAGATAAACAGATACGCACGCTCACTACGGACAACCATCTCAGACGGTAACCCAGCTGCCGCTCCAGATCCCATCGGTCTTGCAGCCACCACAGGTTGTGTGGTCGCATCCAGTAGGCTTGGTGAAATCGTACTCCTCCCACGTAATAGGTTCCTCCTCCTCGTCTTCGCCCATGACAACATCATCGTCTTTCTTTGCTTCCGGCTGCTTATCTTGCGATACTGCCTCGATCTGTGCAACTACCGGTTCAGATGCAGCGACCGCCACAGTCTTGTCAGCATCCTTCCTGTCAGCATCCTTCCTGTCAGCATCCTTCTTGTCTGCATCCCTCTTCTCCCCCTCCTTCCCCACCGCGGTCCCGACCTTCTTGAAGCCGCCGCCTATCTTAGTAAACCCCTTGGCCAGCCCTCCCCCACCACCACCGATCTTAGTGAAGCCCTTCCCTGCTAGCGTTCCCTTGCCCTCCAGCGCGCGCAGCTCGACGCCTTGCTTCGGCTTCTGGCCCTCGGCGTCGTTGCTGGCGGTCAGCTTCTTCATGTCGGAGAGGCGCTGGCGGTGGTTGTGGTCGTAGGAGCGCAGGTGGTTCTCGTAGTCGAGCTGGCGCGGGTAGCCTTTATCGCAGATGGTGCAGTTGAAGAGGCGCATGGCGTTGGGGACGGGGTTGTTGCGGGGCGGCATTGTGGCGGATGCTCGAGCGCTCTCGCGTTGTGATTGTGCAAGATGTCAGAGTAGAAGTGCTGTATTGAGTAAGGGTTTGCTGTGTTCCTGGCGTTGAGGCGCAATTGGGACTGGCGTGATGGGTGACAGCCCTGCATACCAACAGCTTGGAACCGGGGGACGCACGGAGCCTCGGTCTGCACGGACGCCGGACCCACACCGCACTTCACCGCGACCGACCTATCAACGTCGCTCGAATCAGCAACTGCACCTCGACACGACTATGGCGTCGCAACCCCCACCGGCGCTGCCAACGCTCGATGATGAAGAAGCCGGGGTGATGGGCCTGACAGAAGTCGAGCCTAGCCCGGTGGACGAGACACCGGCCGAGTTCGAAGAAGGCTACTTTCCATCTGCAGGAAACGAGAAAGATGGACAAGAAGAGCTGGGACTGCCGCGGAGGACAACAACGACGCTGGGGCTGGGCGGGAGCCACGGGCCGGTGTGGTGGCGTATGTGCCAGACAAGCAAACTCCTGGAGAGACAAGACTGACATGCGACAGTGACGAGGATACAAAAGTACTCTTCCTACGCCTTCGGCCTCTTCACCACCTTCCACATCGCGAACACGTCCCTGATCCCGCTCGCGACCCGCTCCGTACCCGAAGCCAACCGATATCTCCTTCTTACGCGCCCATACTACCAATCCACCATCGCGGAGCCACTCGTTGTCGCACTGCCTCTGCTTGCACACATCACCAGCGGAGTCGCACTGCGCCTCTACCGCCGACGCCAAGCTCTGCAAAGATATGGCGCCGAGACACGGACAGACAAGCGCTCGATCCCCTGGCCCGCGCTCAGCGGTACCTCCCTCCTGGGCTATCTCCTCCTCCCGCTGGCTTCCTTCCACGTTTGGACCACGCGCATCCTGCCGCTGTACATGCACGGCGACAACAGCCTGATCAGTCTCTCATACGTCTCTCATGGCTTCGCTACTCATCCTATCATATCCTTCGCCGGCTTCTCGGCACTGATTGGCACCGCCGCGTGGCATTTTGCATGGGGTATCGCCCAATGGACAGGCTGGAAGCCGAGCCAGGTGTCCCCGTACTCGGAAAACAAGCAACTGGAGAAGAAGAGGAGACGGTACGGGATTAACGGTGCTGCTGCTGTGATAGCAGGGTTATGGCTTGCCGGCGGTCTTGGTGTGGTTGGACGTGCGGGCAAGACGGTGGGCTGGATTGGAAAGGAGTTCGACGACTTGTACAGACACATCCCTTTCATGCACAGCTCATGAGGGCCACCTAGATTGGCGTGTATGATTGGATATTTAGATGCATGCAAAGGCGAGCGGCATTGCTGGTTGTTCTGTAGGTATACCCCACAAATTCTATGATAGACTTTCAGGACCCCTGACTCCTGGATTCCCTTTCGCGCCTGACAGGTACACTATGTCTGTTTGTGGACAGCTACACTATGCCCAATTGGGGCACAAGCTACGTAGCGCAACAACGGCAACGTCAGACATGCAGGTTGCAAGCGGCATGAACAGGCGGCATGAACAGGTTGCTGGGACAAGCTGCAGGAACAAGAATTAAGGATCCACAGGCTGTAGAGGAAAAATACAGGGAACTTCATATGCCATCGTCTGCACTGACGTATCGCATTCAGCCTGGTCTCGCTCTTCGGCCTTAACAACAAGCCGCCGAGCCTCCGACTCGCCGATCGCCGAAGCCTCGCCAACTACATGGCTTCCTATTGCGGTACAATAGAACGTCCGAACACTCGAGACTTCGCCACGATCTGACACTATATGGATCTTCCGGTAATCCTGAGGCAGATGGCGGAAATTGGCATGGGTTGTATATAAACAGCCTGTCGCTGCATCATGCCGAAAACAACCAAGATTCCCAGTTCAGCCTTGAAGTCTCGCATCACGTCCCTTTGTATAGAACAAAGCGCCCGTGTGCAATGTGTGTATATTTTGACCTTGTGCCAACTCCAACCTGACCTTTCGTAGATGAGTCAAGGGCCACCATATGCGCCCAAATTCTGGGCCTTGGGCGGAGCACCCGAGAAATCAGTTGACATACCCGTCACAGCAGTCTTGCTTGCACTCTACATATGCGGTGCTGCAACACACATGACGATTTTCCAACTAAACAAGCGACGCGGGCACAAGTTCACGTTTAATGCTGCACTCTTCGGTCCGTCTTTACCCTCCACCTTACTCTATTCCCCAGCTCAAACTCACACTGACTCCCACCCAGGCTTCTGCATGTCGCGTATAACAACCAGTGTTCTGCGCATAGCCTCAACAGCCTACTCGCACAACCTCCGCCTCGCAATCGCAGCACAAATCTTCACTGCAGCAGGCGTACTGATAGTCTTCGTCATCAACCTCGTATGGACACAGCGGCTCGTGCGCTCCCTGCACCCACGTTTTGGGTGGCACGCAATCCCGTCGACGACCCTGAAGATCCTCTGGCCTATCATAGCGCTCACGCTCGTCATCCTGATCGTCGCCGCCGTGCAGTCCTTCTACACGCTTCGCCCACGCACACTGCACATCGACCGCTCGCTGCAGCTCTACGGCACCACCTTCCTCGCCATCATTTCGTTCCTGCCCCTCCTCATCTTGGCTCTGACATTTGCTGTCCCACGACACCAGAGCCCCGATAAATTCGGCCGTGGCCGTCTTCGCACCAAGGTCGCCGTCCTCATCGTCGGCGCTGTGCTATTGTCCTTTGGCGCGACTTACCGCGCAGGCACCATGTGGCTTAAGCCTGTTCCGAGGACCGAGCCTTTACCGGCTTACTACCACAAGGCGGCGTTCTACATTGCCGATTTTGGCGTTGAGATCATAACAGTGTTTTGGTATGCAATTATGCGCGTCGATCAGAGGTTCCATATCCCAGACGGAGCCAGGGGTCCGGGAAGTTACTCCAACAGTGAGAAGCTGGGGAGTGGGGAGAGTAGGGAGCTTCATGAGAACATTGAGAGTCGTGAGGACATAGAGAGTCGTGGCGATATGGGAAGTCGTGACAGAATAGATTCAGAAAACGAAAAAGAGAAGGAGATAGAGGAAGAGAGTGCATAGAGTGCTTAGAATGCATAGAAAATAGATCGGCATAGACAAAATAGAGTAACGGACAGATTAGACCTTTCAGTCCCGGATGCATCCGCGGACTGGACGATTCAATGCATCACAGCTCGCCGTATACGGCATCCCCTTAACTCAACACCATTTTGTTCGCGTCCAAACCACGTAAAACACCCTTTACTACATACTCATATCTTTGACCGCACACTCCCACAAGCTAGTCTCGTCATCTACACACCGCTTCTTGTTGTGCTTCGGATTTTTCGGACTAAATTTTCACCCCTACATGCCGCACACTCGATCACGCAACCTCCTGGTGGTATTGCTACATCAGAAGCAACCAATCGTAAGAGCGCTACGACATTCATCACTGTCACTATCGCAGCTTGTGAGAGGTGAGCCGGCAGGATGGAAGAAAGCGGCTCAGTTTAGATATACCACGGGAGATTGGAGTTCTGAGTCGGTGGATTTGAGAAGGGTAGGTCAGTGCTGCTGTGGTTGTTTCGATGCGTGGAGTACTGCGTGAGTCACTGTGCTGTGTGAAGCATCGTATAAATTACTGCATTGGATCAAGCGCTGGGTTCGTAGGGTAGTGCGGGATTAAAGGCTTCGTATACGGAGGAGACGCGGATGAGATTATGCGGGGTGTATGATGGCTACAAGATAGTGTCGCGTTTAGCAATGGTGAGACACATTTTTCCGCGCTTGGCTACCAGGGAAGCGATGTCCACGCCCTTCAGCTGCGAGATGGCTACAGGGGTTGTAAGAATCTTGAAGCAGCGGTTTTTGTTCCATGCTGTGAGTGTGGAATACAGAATGGTTGGCTAGTAATTGATGTATACTCGTCCTTCGAACGGCTGCAACTCGGGGCTAATACCTTTCCCGTACGAGCTGATAAGAATCTGCATGCCCTGTATCTCTTCCTCGGGCAAGAACTGAACGTCTGTCGTGAAGTTCAGCACTACGACTGCCGTCTTTTCCTCATATTGTTTGCGATATGCAAATGTCTTCTCGCCCTGCGGGTCCAGGATCTCAAACCTGCCGTACACAAAAACATCGTTGTGTTCTTTCCTCAGTTTGAGCATCTTCTTGTAGAAGCTCAACACACTCGACGGATCTTGTTCCTGAGCACTGGCATTGATCTCCGGATACTCGTCATGCACTCTCATCCACGGGGTTCCCGTCGAAAACCCCGCGTTTATGCTGCTATCCCACTGAAATGGTAACCTTGCATGATCCCTTGCCATGAGCTGCAGACCCTTCTTGATCCTCTGCTTGCGCCCGGGGTCCGCACCACTATCGTCCAACCTCACGGCTTCGGCCCAATAGTTCTGGCTCTCGACATCCTTGTACTCGGTCTCGACATCCCAGTGCTCTGGTGCATTGATCATACCGATTTCCTGGCCCTGGTACAGAAACAACGTGCCGCTTTGTGCGACGAGCCAGAGCGCAAGCATCTTAGCGCTCTTCTCGCGCCACGCGGATACATCAAGGCCGAACCGCGAGACCGCACGTCCATTGTCGTGGTTCTCATTGAATACGGTGGTCCATGCGTCTGTGCCGTCGATGAAGGTCTGCCACTTTTCAACAATACGCTTCATGTCCGGCAGTCCCCACGGCGCAAAGTCGTACTTGGATGTCCCACCTGGTGGGCCCTGACCGAGGTGCGTGATGTCGAATTGGAAGACCATATCGAGTTCCTTCTCGCGTGCTGAGACGTAGGGGATCACGTCTGAGGGATTGGGGCACAGGGATAATTCTCCGACTGTGACGAGTGGGAGGTCGTCGTATGTGCGGTAGTGGCTGAGAACTTCTGTGTTCATCTCCTTGATGAATTCGTGAATGCGCGGCCCGTTGCACCACTTCTCAGGTGCAGACTGCGTGAATGATGTGGGATCGGTAATGGGTGCGTCGGCGAAAGGAAGGACTTTGGAATATTTGTTGACTGTATCTATGCGGAAGCCGTCGATACCTTTATCTAGCCAGAACCGCATTGCTGAGTCGTATATGGCTTTCCGACAATTCTCGTTTTCCCAATTGAGATCTGGCTGACTTTTGTCGTAAAGGTGCAGGTAGTACTCTTCAGTATGCTCGTCCCATGTCCAGGTCCCGCCTGCAAAGTATGAGCGATAATTGGTGGGTGGCATACGGTTTCCTTTGTTGTCATAGTGCGCAGGTTGCCAGAAGTACCAATCCCTTTTCGGACTATCCTTCGAACTTCTGCTCTCTTTGAACCAGGCGTGCTGATCACTTGTGTGGTTGACTACCAGGTCCAAGATGAGCTTCATGTCGTTCTTGTGACAAGCTGTAATCAAATCCTCGACATCTTTGACTGTACCGTATGGTGCGTATACATCCTCGTAGTTCGAGACATCGTAGCCCATGTCAACCTGAGGGGAGTCGAACATTGGCGACAACCAAACAACGTCTACGCCCAATGACGCGATATACTCGATCTTCTGCAGCACGCCCGGGATATCACCCCATCCATCGCCATTGCTATCCTTGAAACTTGCCGGATAGATCTGGTAGAATGTTGCCTCCTTCCACCAGACCCGCTTGTGGTAGAGCGGATCAGCATGGGGAGACATGATACTCAGTTCTGCCTTGGTGAATCCTCGCCTCAGGTATTGCCGTAAAGTAAGCGAGGGGTTCGTGCGTCTGTTGTAGTGCGTATAGATGTTGAATGAGGATGGAGGTCTGTGAAGTGTGAGAGGTTTGCAAGAGTTCTGGTTGAGAAATGCGAGATGAGGTTTAGTGCAGGTAATCATGCGATTATTGCCGAGCGCTGGGAATGAGGGCGCTAACCATGTCCTGTTACAGAGCCTCACATGGCATCAAAAAGTTGGGATCGCGCGTAGTTGCTTTAGTGAGGGTCAAGCAAGTGCGCGATTCATGTGGTGCCCCACACAATGACGCCTCCGACTTGGTTCCGTTGCCTCCGACTTGGCTCCATGAAGCTCCGACTGTGGCTCCGATCAAGTCACTTCTAGTTTGCGGACCCAGATGTACGGATAGACCATGTCAGGCCTCGTGAAAACGGATCCTTACGATGCTTCCAGCATAGCCTGCGCGATTTTGACGCCAAAGCGTAAATCATGGGGTATTGCAGAAGAAATTTGTGGAGTGTTCGCTTGACCCCAGGTTTGCCGTCCGAAGGATAGACTGAGTTTGGTAACGATCATCCCTGCCTGCATGGTCGGCATAAATATCACACGATGCCTTGACGATGCAACAACAGGCTCCAGCAGTGTCTTGCCAACATCAGCATACTCAGCATTACTGTTATGGCAGACAAGGAGACTCAGCAGCCCGTCGCGGCTCATCTCGTCGCTCCCAACAAAGAGGCCCAACATGCCGCAGATGACGAAAAGTCGATGGGCTTGTTCCAAGCCATTAAGCTGTACCCAAAAGCTGTCGGTTGGTCGGTTGTTCTGTCCAGCGCGCTGATTATGGAGGGCTATGACCTCGCCCTGCTTGGGTCACTTTACGGAAGCTCCATGTTCAACCAAAAGTATGGCGTTTTCAACGAGAAGACCGGCAAGTGGGCAGTCCAGCCAAGCTGGCAGAGTGCATTGTAGGTTCTGCTCCCAATCATTTTTTATAGACATACTAACACTGAAGTGTAGGTCCAACGGTGCTCGTGCTGGAGAGGTCATCGGTCTGCTCATCAACGGCTTCGTCAGCGAACGTTTCGGGTACCGCAAGACCATGATTGGTGCCTTGCTTGCGATGACCGGCTTCATTTTCATCCTGTTCTTTGCTCCCAATGTCCAAACGCTTGTCATTGGGGAAGTCTTCTGTGGCATTCCATGGGGCATGTATGTATTGCGCGCTCAATGACAGGATCCGAGTACTAATACAATATAGGTTCCAGACCTTGACAACTCAGTATGCCTCTGAAGTTGCACCGGTGCAGCTGCGTCCAATTTTAACAACCTTCGTAAACATGTGAGTGCACCGTTTGGAGAGCACACTCCTGATGCTGACTTTGAGTAGGTGCTGGGTCATGGGCCAGTTCATAGCAGCCGGCGTCAATCGAGGCTGCGTCTTGCGCGAAGATCAGTGGGCATACCGAATACCCTTTGCTATTCAATGGATCTGGCCGCTTCCCATTGCGATTGGCGTAGCCCTCGCTCCAGAGTCGCCTTGGTGGCATGTCCGTAAAGGCGACAAAGCGGGTGCCCGAGCCGCGCTGCTCCGTCTCACTTCGCCAAAGAGCAATCCGAACTTCAATCCCGACGAGACTATTGCTATGATCGAGCATACCAACGAGATGGAGAAGAACATGAAAGAAGGCACAAGTTGGAGGGACCTCTTCAAGGGTACAGATCTTCGCCGAACAGAAATCGTATGCTTTGCTTGGATCGCTCAGACCATTTGTGGTACCAACATCATGGGTTACTTGTATGTTGCCTCTCACATCTGAAACATCGACAACTAATGCTTGCTAGCGCATACTTTATGCAACAAGCCGGACTGCCCACTGTTCAGTCATTCAATATGTCGATGATCTCACTCGCACTGGGCCTGGTCGGTACTATGGGCTCGTGGTTTTTAATGCAGAAGCTCGGTCGTCGTACGATTCACTTCTCAGGAGCTTGTACATTGTTCGTGCTATTGATCATTGTCGGTTCGTGCTCTTTCGCTGGCAATGACGCCTCGAACTGGGCCATTGGTGCGGTTCTCATTGTATTCGTCTTCGTTTATGACTTTACAATCGGCCCAGTCACTTACTCAATCGTCGCCGAAATGCCATCGACCAGATTGAAGTCCAAAACGATCAACTTGGCTCGAGCACTGTACAACATATCCAACATCGTTGTCAACGTCCTGACTAACTACCAGCTTGGTAGTGGGGGATGGGCCTGGGGAGCGAAGACAGCGTACTTCTGGGCTGGCACATGCGCCTGTGTGGTTGTTTGGGTGTACTTCAGACTGCCAGAACCAAAAGGCAGGACGTATGCCGAGCTTGACGCGTTATTCGAGGGCAGAGTCAGCGCGAGGAAATTCTCAAGCACACAAGTCGACCCTTACGGTCGTGGGATTGGCGTTGAGAATGTCGAGGGAAAGGAGAGTGCAAAACCTGAGTGGAAGGAGTAAACCGCCATTAGCGCGTTTTCAAGTACCATGCCACACAAAAGCAACAAAAATCACGATTGAACATGATCAGTACGGGTTCATCATTTGTACCTCAAAATGTCTCACATTGAACAAGGTTTTAGTTTCGATGTTCGCGCGAACATCACGTGTGTCTTTGTTGTTGGCGTTTCCCCGCTCGGTCGGTTCTCGACGCGTCGCGTTCACAAACTCCCATCCAACACACAGCAGGTGTGCTGTGGTCTCCCTTGCCAGCAGCATCTACGAGATGGACAGCCATCGTTCAATTAAACATCAAAAACCCCAATGGCATCCACGAGGAAAGTAGTCCCAAAAGCATGTGATGCTTGCCGGCGCCGGAAAGTCAAATGCAATGGGCATCAGCCATGCTCTGGCTGCATATCGGCAAATTTAACGTGCGCCTACGATTCACCCAGAAAGCTAGGAGGAAACAGAGGTGCGAGAGCCACTGTCCTCAACGAGCTGAGAAGCAGCCAGGCACATCATGCTGCAGCAGTCTCTCCGACCTCAAGTGACTCAACTCACTCGCCTTTAATCAGCTCTTTTGACCCGGAGACATCCTTCGTACAAGCATGCGTTGGGGTTTATATGCATCGCATACACTCGGTTGTTCCTATCTTGACTCAACATGCGCTGGAGACGGAAGTGCAGCTGGCAAAGACCTCGCTTGTCTCACGCCAGTTCATTCTAGCCTTCTGTGCTTACGTTGCAAACTTTGGGAACGCGCTTGAGGAAACGCAAGTTGACCATCAGGTCTTCTCTCGAATTGATTTAGGGCGCCAGAGTCTGAACGATGCACTTCTGGTTCAAGACCGCAGGCGCATCACAGACCCGAGTCCTAGGTCAATGTTTGTTTCGTTCTTTTTATACGGAGCATATGCTGGGCTTGGAGACTATCAGCAAGGCTGGTTCTATCTGCGTGAGGCCACAACCCTCTATACTATGCTTAAGAAGGATGCAGTCGGTTGGTATGATCAAAGGACAGATAGCTGCATGTTCTGGATCCTCCTAATATCTGAAAGGTACTTTGATTCATAGTTGCATGCAAACGCTTGGCTTACTTTGAGCAGGTCTCACGGTGTACGGAGAAGTCGGCCGATCACACTCCAGGTCACGTCATCAAGTCCCCCACTCAGTAGTACACATGCGCCCGGCCTTCAGCTTCTTGCTTCAGTGTTTCAGCCACTCGATGAAAAGTTCTTCGCAGTATGGAATGGTTCGAGTAATAGCTGCAGCAAAGAATGGCTGCTCGAGCTTGAACGTGATGTTCGAACTGCTCTGCCCACTAGCCTTGAGGTGTCAAACGAAGAGGTGGCAAACTTGCGTGTTTCCCAGTTTTGGTTACGCATCAAGCTATGGGAACTGTTCCCACGCTTCGGCTTCCTATCGACCGAGTCAGTGTATAGCTGCCTGACGTTCAGATACCCAGTAGCAGTCGCAAACGATCTGACCATCCTCGCGATTAAAATGCCGATCGTGAGTTTACAGGTTCACGGGGTGGGCATGGTAAGTTGAGCTCGATCGTAGAGTTTCATCCGGCTGACCTTTTAGACTGAGAAAGTGTTCGATATCGCTTGTGCCGTTGCAGATGTTCTTCCGTTTATATCTGTGTCGACCTCACAGATGGAGCTAGGCCCAGTCGACTACTTGACGCAAGTCGTCTTCCTAATGGCAAAACTTCCTGGCGGAACAACCAAGTTTGTCCCTCTGCTTCTCGCCAAGATCAACGAGCTACGTCCTGAGCTGGTCAATACTCTCTGTGCGGCAATGCAGTTACCTGTGACTGCTTTCAACGACCCTATGAGTCCTGACACACGCTTTGTATACGAAGAGGAGGTAGGTAGAGGGCTTTACGCTAACCTCAGAAGAGCGATATGAGCTGTTTGTGGTTACGATCTGGAGTAAGAGGATCTCACGGCGCTGTCGAACTCGCCACCTACCGCGGCTCAACATGGATGGAGCATAAACAACAAGATTAATCTGGATGCATGGCGAGAACTGCAAAATGACACCAACCCACATTGCGTGCATTCTGGGTGACAAAAAAGACTGCATTACAAATGGACGACTATTCTGAGAGGCTGACAGCCAAGCAATGTTTCAGCAGTACGCGGCAGGCGTTTACTCGGTTGCTGACGATCCGGGGAAGGCTGACGTGCGTACGCACTGATCTGATTGGCTGTTTCATGACAGAAGTGGCAGTACCGTCAGCGGCCAAGAAATGGACGATGAACAACACTGCTCAGCCATCTTCTCTCGGCACTTTGTAAGTGAAGAGCAAGTGTAGTGACAGCAATGGCTTTTCGTACCGGATCATCGGTATCTAGAGCCTCTATATAATGCCAAAGTTGTCTGCTCAATGTTTCCTTCATCACAACAGCACTCACACACGAACAACATCTACATTTCCTTGTTTCCTTATCTCCTTGAGTCTATCCATTTTCCATTTCCTTAGAAACTCTAGTGAAACATCCAACAATCATCACAATGCAGTACTCCACCATCTTCCTCTCCGCGTTGTTCGCGACATCGGCTCTAGCACGCCCAGCTCGTCGCTCGACTTTCGACAATTCCATCACAGTCCAACTCTCCGGCCCCGGTGAGCTCGCAACCCAAACTTCCTTCGACGAGGGTTCCCGCCAAGTCAAGCGTCCCGTCGGCTCCCTTGGCCCTTACGATACCGTCGCCCTCTCGCTCGGCGCAGACGTAAAACAGCAAGGCCTCCGCTGCCAAGTACTTGACGAGCAAAACTCGCCCATCGTCGTGCTCCGCAATACCAGCCGCGAGATAACCTTTGCTGATGGCGGCCTCGGAGCCTGGACATTCGAAAGCGGCGCGCAGAACGTTGTGGCCATCATCTGCGACCCTACGTTTGTCAAAGGCGGTGCTCCTCCTGCCACAACTAGCCCTGCTCCTACGCCCATTGCGCAGCCTTCCATCAACGTCCGCATCTCCGGTCTTAGCGAGTTCGCGCGCAACATCGCGTTTGTCGAGGGTGGTCTTGTTCGCGAGATCCAGCCCGCAGGCGGCGAAGATGTCAATATGTTCGAGCTTACGCTTGACCCCGCAGTCAAGAAGCAGGACTTGAGGTGCAAGGTTCTTGACAACGCCGGTAACCCGATTACTGGCAAGCGAGGTGCCAATGTTGACATCACCTTTGCTGACGGTGGTAACGGTCCTTGGACTTTCATCAACAAGAAGGGTGAGCCGATCAACGTTAATACTAGCGCCGTCATTTGCGATCCCGCTTTTGTTAAAGCTTCTGCATGAACAGCTTCAATTCCACAGAGGGCGGTTCGACGCGTCTTCTGAAGGGTGGCTAAGGTTTGCTGCATAGCGATGGTTCTTGGGTATATTTAGACATTTGCTTTTCACGTTTTATTTTGCTTGCCATTCTGGTTTATGTGTCCCTCTTTCCGCGTACCGCTCTAGTCGTAATCTTAGATACATAATAGCATCACTCTTTTGCTATATCTTATCCACAAGAACCCGAATGGATGTCGTCACTATACTTAGAACTTTATTGCTTTTGCTTTTACGGGAGCAAAAAGATGAAGAATCGAAGGCGGTGGAACTTTTGGGAGCAAGCATTAATCTCTGTGGGCATATGAGGCTCAAGGAAGACCGGGCTGAGCGCCGAACCCTCCCCGAGCTTCATCACCAATGTATAGCACTGCAAAAATCCACCAACGGTAACTCCCAGTCGATTGCAGGCAAAGATTACGCGCGCAAAGAGCCTTTTATGTCTAAGGACAGCTGAGGTTCGAATCAGCCATGCCCTGGATGAGCACCTCCAGGCCCCGGCAAAGCTTAGACCTGCGGACATGGCGAACACTTCCAACAGTGTCTGGCAAAGCAAAATATCTCTCAGTAATCGCAAAAGCGCCACGTACATTACGACGGAGCATCTCAAAATAGTCTAACACATCTTTGACGACAGTAGGGGTAGCGTCATACATCAACAAACGTGTGCGAAGATGCACAATTACGTCTGCAAAATTAACCGAACTTATCTCGATTTTCTGCTGCAAAGGTATCACTAACAAAGACTATGTGATTGCATTGCATGAGTTGGTAGAGGCAGCCGTAGCAGAGTCTTGAGAAGAAGTAGATGGCTAAATTGAAGTAGATGGAGGAATATGACAGGATGCTCTGCATGGCATTGCATGTAGTTTCGTTACAACCTCGGTAGCGATGGAGACTAAAAGCCGCACAGTGACGGAACAAATTTGCACTATTCTGCATAATCTGGCTCACAAGCGTCCCAGAATGATCGGCGCTGTCTAAATCATGTACCGGTACCCCTTCTGCAGGGCCCTAGCAGCCGCGATATCGATCCCCTCAACCTCCGCAGTCTTCCTCAACTTCTTCATATCTCTCTCTGTCAATTGACTGTCCTCGTTCTCCATGCGTGCCATCTGCTTATTCTGTCGTTCGAGATAGAACTTCATGATCACAAAGCATGCCAGACTCAAACCCTGCAGTCCAATACAAACACCAAGCGCGGGCCGATAATGAGGCTTCGAGCTCGGGAAGTACGTGAAGGGAGTCCAAATCGATGCTGAATTGCCGATACTGTTGATGAAAGCTAGCGCAGCGGCGCGCTTAGCGGGCGGACGCGGGATGGCATTCGAGATCCAAGCGTAGATTGTACCGTTCTGGGCGAAGACAAAGTTCATCAGGAAGAAAGAGAAGTAACGTGATCCAAAGTCGTCAGTGAACATAAAGACCAGAAAGCCGACAATTGAGATTGCGACTGGATAGGCAAGGAACCAAAAGCGTTTGCCGAGGTGGTCGGAAAGGTAGCAGTGGCCGTAGGAGTAGAACACCATGAAGACATAAGGTGGGGCAACAAGCAGGAGCGAGATGATGCGGCTGTAACCCAATGTCTGTGTGAGTGTGGGGAAGAAGTTCTGAAAGCCAGCAGAGCCTGTAATGCCCATATAGGCGATTGCGACTAACAAAGGTCAGGACTGGAATAATGGTTGAGAGGAAGGTTTACTAACGGATGTATGTCTTCGGGTCCGTGAAAGCAAGTTTCATGCCCTTAAGCTGGCTCATACCACCAGCTTCGTCGACGTCTGCTTCAGCAGCGTCGATAGCAAGGCGTCTTACGGCCACGCGCTTCATCTCTGGTGTTAATCCGCTCCAAGTTTCTGGGAAATCAGGAAGGATGAATATTGCTGCAATACCAACAGCCATTGTGATTGCGCCTTCGATGATGTAGAGCCTGATCCGACAAGGTTAGCTGATCAAGAATCTGTACTTGGTGCACGGGCTTACCATTTCCAGGCAGCCAACCCAAGATGTCCATCCAATCCACTCAAGATGCCTGCTGCGATGAGGGACCCAAATGCACCAGAGACCAGCGATCCGGCATAGAAGATAGCGTTGCGCTTCGCCAGCTCTTCCTTTGTGTACCATTTACTCAGGTAAAACAACGCACCAGGAAAGAATGGTGCTTCTACAATGCCGAGGATGAAGCGCGCTGCTACGATGCCCGAATAGTTGTGGACTTGGGATGTTAAGCAGGAGACTAAGCCCCAAGCGACGGTGGCACAACCAAGGTACCACGAGGGTCGACCGACCCAGTTGAGAATAATGTTGGAGGGTACTTGCATCAGGATGTAACTTGGCCATGGTTAGCGGGCGCTAAGGGAAACAAAGTATCGAGTGTGGCATACCCAACAAACAAGATCGAAAGACCCGTCTGATACTGGTCACCGGTGAGACCCAACTCTTGCTCCAGCCCTTGTAGACGGGCAGCAGCGTAGTTGTTTCTAATATGATCAGCATTGGCCACCGCACATGAGCGGTTGTTCATACCTGTCGATGTAGTTCATCAAGTAAATGGTGATAAGCACCGGCATGATTCGCGCATCAATCTTTCTCCTGAGCTTCTTCTCTATCTCCAGCTCCTCCGCGGAAAGATGGCCATGATGCATAGCTTCTCGCCGCACTGCTTCGAGATGCTCTGGATCGTCAAACGCTTGTCCCATCACATCGTGATCTTTATAGTCCTTCTCCGTAGTCATGGCTTCAAAATGCTCCGTCAAGGATGGAGACAACAGGCGGAAAGCAGTCAGGCTCTGCTAGGCAAAAAGGCTTGCCGAAGCTTTAAGTAAAGACAAGCTTACCGGGGTAGAGTCTGGGGTACGACTAAGCCTATGCCAATGACGGACATGGCGGTCAGAGTAGCTGGCTAATTGGCCAACCCCGCTCAAAACTTCGCAACGAGCGCAACGAACGGGCGCCAAAACCTGACACACATCCTGGGAGAATCTCGGCAGCAGGAAGATCAGCTGATAAATATGCGACTGATTTGCCGGATAATGCTTCATCGGTGAAATCGCCGTGTCAATGCAGAAAACGTGATTCGTCGAATGGCGTCAAAGGATCGGCATGAAGGTCCAACTTCGGCAGTTCCTTTGTGCAACGTCAATGTTCAAGCGAGGGGGAGCCGATCTGCGGAGGTAAAAGTAGCATTGAATACATAAGTAATGTGGATATCTCAAACCAAAAGAAATTCGTTACCTGCCAATTGGCTGACATTGCTGCGCAGGAAACCAAACGCCAAAGAACATGTAGAAAGACCTAGGAAGATAGGCGCTTTTAAGATAACGCAACGCGGGTATCTGACGACCTCCAAATTAATTAAAAAAAAAAGCCAAGATTTCATCTCCGATTACACGAGAATAACGTACTGAATCAAAGAGAAAAGGTTAAACCCCCTCGCTCATTGGTGGCCCTGAGGATTGTATGGAGAGTACTGTGGTGGCACAGAATAGTGCGCCTGTTGTGCGTAGTCTTGAGGGTTGTACGAGTACTTCAGCTGATGAGCACTCTGCTGACTTTCGCGCTTAACGCGATCCGAGTGCTCCTCTCGTGTCTCTTCCATTGTAGGCAGTTCTGCTGTAAATGTCTTCTGGTCAACTCCTGGCGAGCGGGCATTGTCGGACGGAGCGTATGAGCTTGGGCGAGAACTTATTGAGCTTTGATAGTCATTCGAGACTTGCGACCAGCGCGCATCTGGAAGATTGGGTGACTTCGACCCGTCGCTTGCACTTGACAAGCGACGATCTGGATGTAGCAAACCCGGTGATGGCTGGGGATGGTAGTAATCTCCTGGCAACTCCATGACAACATTGTTCTGACCTAAGAGCTGACTTGGAGGAACGAACTGCTGCTGGCTCGGGTTGTGCGGTTGTCTTAGTGAGCGTGTTGGTGACATGGGGATATTGTACGGTTGCAGGTTTGCGTTTTGCGGAGATAGGCCTGGCGATCCTGGTATCCTGCTGGACCGGTCTGCAGGATTGAACGTCTTCAGTTTGCCTTTTTCCATCATGCCCTGCAACACGCCTGAGTCAAGTAACTCAGCTTTCTTGATCAGACGCTCAACAAAGACTTTCGATGCAGCTTTGTTTTCCTTCTTCACGAAACCAGCCATTGTCATGTTGCATTTGATCTCGATATCCTCGCGCAAATACAATCCCTCGGGTGGAGCTCCCAGACCTAGCTCCCTAGTTTCGACAGGTTCACCCGGCTGATTACCGCAAATTTGCCACTTGTTGCGCATATCCACACCAGCAGGCGCATAGATATGTGTTTGTAAACCCCAGGGCATGTCATGGAAGCATCCTTTGAACTTGATGGCGCCGCTGCCCAGCTTTCCAATGCCGGGAATGTATTGAATTCGCTGCGAGATCTCGTACCAAGTCGCGTAGAACTCGTCCGATGGCGCGTCTCGTGGTGCCTTTATAGCTTCGAATCCTGTTACGAGAGGATTGAGTTCGATGACTTCGCCATGGCTATGCAGGATGTCGATAGCCAACTGTCGTGGGATGAAGGATGGAATCGGGGTGATGTTTGTATACATTGTCTTTTTGCGCATCATCCTGGGAGATGCGTGAAGAAAAATTTGAGTGAGATTACGGTTGAAGAGTGTCGCGCAGAAGCGAAGGCGTCGTAGGGTAGTAATATGCTGACAATCCCTGTACTACAGTCCTGCATAGGTTAGCTATGGTAAGCTCACGATTCAATCAGTGACCCGCGATAACGCGTCATGTGCTTGGCAGGGCATAAGATATGATCCGGTAAGCTTGGCTGAAGACCGAATGTAATCAGGAGACAAGCGTACGAATGAAAAAGCTTCGCAGCAGGAGAAAACATCGAGAACGGCGCATCATGAAGCTGAGATATCATCACGAACAGATCACTTCGTACAGCCGGGCGATTTGTTTCCGTAGTGGGGCTGTGTGTTGCGACATCATCTATCAGTAAGCGGATGTTGGCGGCTGACGCGCGGGGCTGGAAGCATTGGACATCAATTCGACAAGCTGCCAACGCGGCTGGAGGCGCGGTTTAAAGTTCTGAATGCGCCACTACAGCCTCGGTTGCCGGTGACCCAGCTGACGATCAGTTGGCCGGAAGCCCAAACTTCCGGTCTAGCACAACGAGCACCGAGTCGACGCGCGAAAAGCATAGTGAAGACTGTTCGACGCCAATTGCAACATTCTCAGCTTCTTGCGCAACCTCGAAGACAACAGACCGCTGTGAATTTGCGAAATTCCATTGCTGACGGGCAGCGACGTACCTTGCATGGACTATCCCTACCTATGCTGCCGTGACGCCGGCAAGTACTGCAAGGCACTTCAGAGTTCACGGGATGTGCACAACCGGCCAGACATTGCTATATAGTCATTCATTCTGACAGGGTTGAGGTATGTGGGTAAACGAAAACAATTAGGACGTCGAGCAGCCCGAACGCGCCTGCTCAATTCAGGCTAGGTATAACGTGGCTAACAAAACGTCAAACAAGCAGGAGCTTTAAACCAACGCTACTAATCATGAAGCTTGAAAGTAAAATTTGTTATTGATATCCTCTGCATACCCGGACTCTTATCAGATATACTTGCGCGGAAGTGAAAACATGACACAGCCACAATAAACGCAAGGTCAGCCAGCCGTACAGGTAAGGACTAGCTGGCTGACCGAGCAGGATGCAGTGCATGTTCTCGACCACGGAGGTGGTATAGCCACGCTGCCGAGCAAGCGTCAGCCTAATCATCACCTTCACGCCATCTTCTTGCCAAACATCCACGCTTTCTTGGTCTCATGGATGCATCAATACTGTTGACAAGTGAGGCTGGAAATGCTACATCTGCTAACATATCGAGTCCCCCGTCAACTTTCCAGCACACTCCCATAGACCACAACGTCCTTTCGATTCGACTTTTACAAGTTCTGCCAGACTTATCCACATCAGGTCTCATTCAATGTAAAGTCTCTAATCACACACTCGCCTCATCTTACGTGTGTCTTTCGTACATCTGGGGCTCAGCGTACAACAAGCGCCCCATTTTGATCAACGGCAAACTTTTCGAAGCACAAGAAAACCTCTGGGGGTTCCTATCAACCACACGTCAAAATCAACGATCAGGGTCACAGAATTACTGGATCGACGCTATATGTATCAATCAGAACAACACTCCTGAGAGAAACCATCAGGTACGCCAGATGGGTAGTATATACAGTCAGGCACAGCAAGTACTCGTCTGGTTCGGACTCAACGCACCCATAAATCGTGTATTTCAGATGATACATTGGTTCTGCAAGTCGGTCCATAGAGAAACTGATCTGACCAGTTTCAAAGAGATCCAGAAGGCTTGGGAACGGTGCGAGTTCAGCCATGACGCTCAAATCCGGTTCATCGCTGCTCGAGCGTCACACTAAGCGTTTACTGTTTAGTTATCACGTGCGGGGCGCTGGGGGGCGAACATCTGTGGCGTCGATGTTGTAATTCACGTATACTGGGCTTGAGCTTGAATCGCGTAAGGAGTCCTCCTTACTCACAGTGTTACAATCTTTACAGACAGAGTGCCAATCAATCTTGGACAACTCCGGTCCTTCAGCATCTCAAAGCCAATTTTATCGAGTCCTTTGCAGCTGCACGCTTTCTCATTGAGGTTATTTCTGTAAACATAAGTTGACCGAAGTGCCTTGGATGATTTTCCTCGCCATGCCAATGGAAAGAGCAGACTTCTTTCGGAGTCTACTGACCGTCCTGAGGGCTTCGATGACGTCCCTGTGTTCCATGGCCATGTCAGCAGATATTTATGAGTTCTGAATTGACGTAGTAGAGAAAGGCCACCCTTGTCCTGCCTTTACGCCCACGATATGAGTGAGCAGACCTGTAGCCTCAGCGCAGCAATCTTCTCATAGTTGGAGCTTCCTGAAGAGGGAGCCATTTCCTACATTGTCTTCGCTTCATAATTGTCGGGCACGCATCGGTCGCAAGGATGGCAATTTTTTATGCTTTAAGAGACAGTTCTTCGTAAATAGGTGCCACCTGGCTGGTATACACTACACTCTACCTTCCTGCAAATTGGGAGCCCGCTTTTTAGCCGTTCATTTAGGCGGAAAAAAAATCCTACCCGGTTAGATGTCAAGCAACAAGGTGCAAGAAGCACAATCAGTGCAATCTACGTTACTCTAGCTACTGATGAACACTTCTACCTAGTGCAAACAGCGTTCAGGTCAGGCATGTGCTCAAAAACAACTGTCGATAGGGGGCTCTGACAATACTGCAGTATAAGAGATCATACTTACGACTTTAAAGGCATCTTACCTTCTCCAATCTCGCAGTCTTCTCAGCATGGAGCTGGCCTATCAGGCGGTTAGATGCGGGGCTCAGTCTTGCATGCACACTTGTCAGCCGCCGGACAGATACGAGAACGGAGGCGCCTTTCCCAAAGCACAATGCGATGCCGGAATTCAGCCACAGACATCTAGACCGCAAATACCCCTCTATACGTCTGGTCAAAGTTCTATCACATCTTTCACGGACAGGTCTTATACAGTGCGAAATTTTGCATCATAGTACCAGCGACACATGCCATTGCGTATCATATGTATGGGGTACGCCTGATGACGCGCGTACGATTTTGGTCAATAAATCGGCTTTCAAGATACGAGTGCACTTGTGGAACTTTTTGCAGGCAATCAAGACAAAAGATGCCACCAAAGATCGATTGCTCTGGATAGATGCTATCTGTATAGACCAAGGAGATATACTTGAACGCAATGACGAAGTCGCCCAAATGGGCTTGATTTTCTCTGCAGCAGAAGGAGACCTGACTTGGTTAGGATACAATGACCGAATCACTGGTTTCCCTGAGTTCTGGCTACACAGCTCACAATACGAAGAATCGAAAAAAAGCGGAACTGGCCAGAGATCGAACGCTGCTGGCAGCACTTTGCCACTGATGTGTACTGGAGCAGAGCTTGGATCATCCAGGAGATTCTGTTGGCGAAGACTCTGAGCCTTGCAACAGACAAGATTGAGGTCGATCCCCGGAAGCTAAAAGGCACTTGGTGGTATAACCTGTAACAGAAGGGGATTTCTGTCCGACAAGAATTTGATTATATCTGGGGGTATAGCTGTAAAGCTTGTGACGATGAAACTATTGGTAAAGGGTTCTCGACTTTACTTATGTTCCTTGATGACCATTTGGGCAGCCTTCTCAGCAATTCCATAGACTAAAGTTTGAATATGGGCGCTGGGCAGTAAGGGGATAATACTCGCATCGACAATCCTTAAGCCTTTCGTACCATACACCTTCAACTGCGAATCAACAACACCGCCATCCTTCTCTGGCAGCAGCGCAGCAGTGCCAACTGGATGATAGATACTCAGCGTATTGGCAAGAGCATACTTCTTCCAGTCATCATCACTTTGAACTGCCTTTCCGGGCTCGTATTCCTCGGTCCACACATCCTTTAAAGGTGCAGTGGAAGCAATTTTGCGTAGGAATTTGGCGAGATCCGTCGCGGCCTGAATATCATATGGATGCGATAAGTAGTTAGGATTGATCATGGGCTTCTCGCTGATGTTACGCGAGCTGATGTGCACGCTACCCTTGCTGAGGGGGTGCTGCACGACGCCAATAAGGGAGAAGGTACCGATGCCGAACAGGGACGAGTTAGCAGCTGGGTAGCCTTTGAGGCCGGTGTAGCCATCAGAAAAGATGACTTCCAGTTGCGGTACCGTCGAGCTCTGTGGCGGGGAGAGGTAGCTCTTCTTGACTTTGTCGACTGCTGAAGTCAAAGTAGTGTCGCCCTGAACGAGTGCTCGAAATTTGGAAGCGGTGTCATCCGAAACGATATCCCAAGGGAGGTAGGCGTAACCGCTAGCTGTATAGTCGTACAATGACACTTGACCGGCGTTGTATGCTGCGAGCTCGATAGCCGCGCGAGTCGAATTTTTCAGAACGTCGAATGAGGGGTACTCTGTCATGAGCTGGTAGGAGCTTTGGATTCGGATGTGGTCTGAGAGATTCTCGCCTACGGAAGGTAGGTCCTTGACAACTGGAATGCCGAGTTTCTTCAGAAGTGTCGCATTGCCAATGCCAGAGAGTTCGAGCAGTCCTGGAGTCTGGAATGATCCTGCAGAAAGGATGACCTCCCTGCGAGCTTGTACAATTGTCCCATCCTCAAAAACAACACCCGTCGCAGCATTTCCTATAAAACTGATCCTCGCTACACGCGTGTCGAGTTTGAGCACGAGGTTGTCTTTGGTAAGCTTCAAATACTCAGGTGCGTACGATCGGGTATAGTTCGGGCTGACGTTGTTGGGCTGAGTGCTGACGCCAACAGGATGCCCATTGAGCGACTCTCTATTAGTAACGAGGCCGAGCTTGTTCAGAGTAGGTATCCACGAAGTCTGATGTTTGGGAAAGATTCGGCTGATTAGTGTCTGAATAGGGCCAGTCTTACCAACGCCTTCCGTACCATACTCTGGCGATGGTAGAAAAGTCTCAGCTCTCAACATCGCAGGATAAAGAGTCTTCCAATTCCAGCCCTTGTTACCGAGCCTCTCCCATGCATCGAGCTCAGCAATGGAGGTACGGTCCCACGACATCAAATTCAGTGCACTGCTGCCCCCAAGAACCTTTCCACGGTTTTGCGCAAATATCCGATTGTTGGCATTAGATTGCGGGATAGTCGTGAGGTTCCAATCGTACTTGCCACCCAGCGTTGAGCCCTTCCGACCGGGAATGTAGATGCCTGGTTCTTGACGTCCATCAGGTCCAGCTTCAATCACAATAACTGTACTGTTGGGCAGGCCAACGCTGATGCGTGACGCGACTGCGAGCCCAGCTGTTCCGCCACCTATTATTACCTACACATGGATTAGAGACGTTATGCAGAGGGGTTCGAAATTGGCTTACGAAGTCGTAAATTCCGGCGACGTTCTCAATGCTCACCGCACCCGCTTGCGACGCCAGGCTGGCTGCTACAACTGTCAGAGACCAGAACCGCATGTTGTCTCTGGATTGAACAATGCTGAAGTTGTTGCAAGCAAGGATGAAAAGAGCGATCGTAAGGCGTACCTTCTCACCGTCACTTCACATAGCATGCCTAGAGTACTCCATCCTGGCAAAGTAAGCTCGAGCTAACGCACTCTGACTGCAATATCAGTGCTGATCCTGGATCATAGCGAAGCAACGAGCCGTGCGGCCCATCTTGCTGCGGTGTGAGGGAACCAGCCCGTCTCTCGGCCCTGCAGGCGTTCGCGTTAGCCTCCTCTATTGTGCTTCCTCATTGGTCCTTCGATTTTAGTCAAATCTTAGGCTAATCTCCACGTGTGTATTCCTCCGAATGCCACCGCTTCAACGCATACTTCCTCCAATGGCCCTTTCGACTCTCCAATGACCTAAAACGAATCGC
This sequence comes from Sclerotiophoma versabilis, assembly GCA_012274445.1. Taxonomy (NCBI): domain Eukaryota; kingdom Fungi; phylum Ascomycota; class Dothideomycetes; order Pleosporales; family Didymellaceae; genus Sclerotiophoma; species Sclerotiophoma versabilis. Next base: position 1,666,330 of record JAAROD010000033.1, read on the forward strand.
GACTTGCAGCATGTTTCACCAAGATTGCGCGCTGCTGGCCTAAATGCACGAGCCCACCCAGCCCACAGAAACCCACTGAGGCGAGATGTTAGTCCATGTTAATCCAACTTGCCGCGACATTGCCTACGTCTGTGCATTTCAGTCGATGTCGAAGTTAGCATGTGACGTACAAAAGTCCAGTGAATGGAGTCATGAACCATTAGCGATAATATTTCGGTGGAAAGTTTGGCAAGCAACAAGCACACTGCTTCCTTTCGTACTTATTCTAACCACAAGGCGATGAATGACAGAAACTCCAGCCAAGAAGCGACAGGTTCTTGCTAGATCTGCTTGACATCCAAGCATGAGAACAATGAGTGCACATTTAGACAACATCAGAAATCTTTAATTAATAACTGAAGAACCGGCGTTTTAATTACGTCTCTAATCCAAAGGTATGAAGGAACAGCGATCGAGAACAGAACATGCACAAGCCGTTCTCGTCCTGGCTTTCGATTAAGAAGCAAGACTCCCGTGATCAGATGATATGGGCTATGGATCTTTCAACGCCAGGCCTGTTGGTTTGCCAAGTACATCTTTCTCCGTCCTTTCAGAAATTTGGGAGAAACTTTGAGCGCATGATAGCGAGCAATGGGGACGGATGCATTGAGCGCTTTCTCATATCTTCTCTGTAATCCACCAAGAAATCTTTGGAAGTTAGCCCTACAGTCTTGCACACATTTGGTAATGTTTCGGAAGATTTGGAGCTAGGACTATCTGCTCCGACTAATCTGATGAGGAAAAGAATACATAGTTAGGTATCGCAAGATGTCGCAAGATATCGCAGGAAAAGAAGACTTGAGCATCGATACTTAACACACCACAGTCCAGCGTTGAAAGCTGCTAGTAATTTTTTCTAGGTGTTCATGCAGTCTGGCCAAGACGCTTTTGATGTAGTAACAAAGAATGATGTTGTAGGAATTGAGTACAAGATGAGCGAAGAGGCTTTTAATGTGCGTGCAAAAGTAAGCTACCGTAAATTATTGGATCTTACTCCTCATCTTCGATGAGTGTCATGTGCGCAACGAGGAGAAATGGATCCACCACTGTCGCCCAACATGCTCACGTGTGTCGTTAGATTTCCCCATTTAAGAAGGCTACCTTCGGGTTTCTTGTTGTTGGCAGCCGATAGAGGAGAGCATAGACAGGCTGGTGATATGGTTCCGGAGGAGGCATAAGATAGAGCAAGTTCTGTTCTAACGGAGAACTGCAGGTTGTATGGTGGTTTAGACGAAACCCCTCTAGAAAAGCCGGTAGAAAGCTTTAGCTTCGGTCTTGGAAAAGCAGGATGTAGTGCAGAGGTAATATGAAGCGTTGAAGGGCTTATAGACTTGATCCATTCATCATGTGAAAAGGGGTCCATAACGCGGAAACAACCACACACGACTAAGCAATATGTTTCTCAATATAAGAGGTCTAGTTCGTTTTGAAAAGGAAAAATAGGAGCCAGCAATGCAACGCTCCACCCAGAACTCTTCACAGCTTCGATCTACAATGTGCAAACCCGCCGTCCTCATCACACGCAATCGCCTCAACCAACTCATCCACCTTCTCCAGCACCCACAAGCACCCCTCATCGCCAAGGAGCCATCCAACCGCTTCTTCCCCTCCAATACCCGGCTCCGCCTTCCACGACCCATCATGCCAAGCGTTCTTCAGTCCGCAGACATGGTCAAACACCTGCGCAGCAAGTCCCGGCTGCGCCTTCAAGCACGCAATCGAGCCAATACTGGTCGTAATCCTGCCGGCTGTAAGAAGATTCCCATACACAGAGCCGATAACGAAGTGCGGAAGATCGGGATGTGCGTCGCCGAACTTGCGTTCGAGTTTACGAGAAAACGGGTGGTGGATTTGGGACCACAGGGTCCAGCCACGAGCATGTATGGCTTTGATATTGTTCTCGTATGCGTGGCGTGTTGGGGTGTCGCTAAGTGCGGCTCTGATGGGCGGAGGGAGGGCGTCGCGGAGCGCGTGCAGCATCTTTACTGTCCGTGGGATTTGAGATGCCGTGCTGGTTAGTGCGGCTGCTTTTGCTGCTGAGTGCTTGGTGCACGTACCCCGTTCATTGCTAGGCAGCATATCCCTACTTCACGCATGTACTCAGCTGCCTGGACGAGTTCGCTTGCGGGTATCTTTGAAATCAAGTGCTGCAGAACTGCTGCCATGGACGCTGGTGAACCTCTGGTCATGGTTGTAGCGGTTACGATTGCTAGCCATGGCGATCTGTCGAGGCCTTTCGTTGTGGCTTCCTGCTCGATCTTGTCTATCGCGTCTTGGATCTTTGGTCTTGTCTGCACCGACAGCAGAGGGGATTGTGCGGCCTCGATCAGTGTTTCGAGGGCTGGCGATGGCTTCGACATGATATGGAGGACTAGTTACTTGAATAGCGGTGCTGAAAGAGATGCGCTGGAGTTTCTACTTGCATACATGACTGTTGAGCAAGAGACTCCAGGCTTTAATAGAAGCCATATCTCCTCTAGGATTTCTGGACGGTCCGCTTAAGCGGAGGCGCGTCTCATGTAGCTGAAAAGAACCAAAAGCTGAGCATTGCAGGACGAGGTGTATCGCTCAGCCAGCCCCGATCAAAGCCAAACCGTTATCGGCGCAACTTATTGGCTACATGCATGGATATGCACCTACCAAAGTAGCGATGGTCCGAGCGTTCCACCGAGTGTAGACGACTTCAGCAGCTGAGTACTATAAGAAACGGTGTACTATAGTACGCGCTTGGCGGGGCATGTTGATAGTCTAGATCCCGCGCTTGTGGCGCCCTCTCTCCAACCCGCCTCTTCCTTTCGCGTGGAACTTGCACTCTCTCTCTGATATCTGCTTCCTAGGCCAACAGTACCAAGCGTTTATGATAGGATCGGCTTTACTTTGCCGAGTTCGAGAAAAAAAGATTGCAGATTCACGTGCAACATTCTCTGAAAGCTGAAGTCAGTAACCCATACTCAAAGGAGAAGACTGCACATCTTTTCACTGCGCCTGAATGTGTAGAACAGATTCTCTTCTTGTGGCAGTCCCTTTGTGCAGTTTCTATGTATGTGCAGTTGAGAGTCACGTAAGCCAAGGGCAAGTACTTGTAAATCCATCCAAACACAGTGTCAAGGACTATAATTTTTCTGGCAGGAAAAGTCGCAAACAGAGAGAGCCGACAGAGAGCAAGATCTGGTTCTGAAGAGGAAGAGTCTGAACTTGAAATCAAGTCTAAAGAGATGGAGAATACATGTATAGTTGGTTTGTTGAGAGCGCTACAATGCATCGGTACTGACTTCCAAGACACCGGTAGGTCAACGGCTGATCCTAAGAAATATTATATCTGGTAAGATGCAGCATGCTTCGCTTCTCGCTCGTTGTGCCCTGTCGCGTCTACGGAGACTTCGTCGAAATCGAGGGTGCAACGCCACGCTGAATGATCCTCATAGCTGTTGTTTGAATCTCATCGTACATCTAGCTGCTCTTCGAGGATATAGTTTTCTTTCTCATATCCATGATATTCAAAGAAGCCATCCGCCTCGGAGAACCAGGCGATGCTATTTGCGAGTAAGACGGCGTGTATGAGGAATCTGGCGGACTCAGCATTACTGCACGGTACTTCGAAGGACAGCGAGACTCTTCACACAGCTCCGGATTGATCTCATCAAGGTCTGCTCGATTAATAAATCCATGGTACTGACAAAGCCGCATCTTTGGGTGCATGTTGCGTAGTTCCAGAGCTTTCTTCTGCTGATGTCTCTTACAGCTTGCAGTGATTCAGGATAGCAGCTTCCGAGGAAAATCCTCGCGTTGAATGCTACCCGATCAGAAACAAACATAGCGGGTGTATCTTTAGAAGTCGCAATGGTCTAGTTATTGCCTTCTGCCTCTCTTGGATGGTTCGGCAACAGCTTCAATGTAGAGGACTTCAGCTACTTGCGGGACATCTTCATATAGGTACGGTGAGTCATTCGAAATACACTAAGATGACTTGTTCTGAGATATAGTGTAGGATATCTGCGCGAAATACCGGCGAGGAGCAGCATTCCTGTATCTCCATCCATCCGCAGCAAGGCTGAGGAAAACACACATCTGTGCCAAGCGTCCGTGCTTGAATGTATCGAGTAAGAGAGTGTCTCAAGGTTGAAGGTTTAACGAGACAGTCCTTGTGTCATCCAGAGGCTGTGATTACACATAACAGGTCAAAGTTAAGAGTATTGACTACAAGACCACCTCCCTCAACATACATAGCAGCCAGCTACCACGTGATACAAGTCTCGAAGAAAAAGCACCTGCTCATCAATTCCGCGTAATTTCGCGCCAGATCATCTTAACCCAGATACAGCCTTGCGGAGACGTCACGCACTGATAGGAATCCCAGTTTCACAGGCAACGAAACTACCAGCAATCTCAATACCCCTCTTACCCCATTGACTTGCAGCAATCACAATCCAATCATGCGTGTCCAATGGTGTCGTTAGTATAACACGGCATATTCGGATGTCTCGTACCGAGATGCAGGAATGCGGCACAGCAAGAACTAAGAACCACACCTCCAAACATCTCGCGCAGACGGAGTATCCAGCCTGCTTATCATAGATTTCCCCGCAAAGAGCGCCCTCAGGCTTTCCTACAAATGGTAGATTGCTAGCTGCGGCAGACTTGGCCGGTTGGGGTGCTGCGTATGAATCGGCACGCTGTGCATGAACCACGTACTGCGCATGCTTAGACGCGTAGCGACGGCGTCTCACGACCAATGGTTACCTGAGGCGCGGCGGGCAGAGATCAGGAGTGAGGCGTTCGCACAAGCGAGGTCGAGATGGAACGGCCCGGGGGCGATAGCAGGAGTTGATCGCCGTTCGTTCGCTCAGCCTGGTGCTAGACGTGGTGCGGATTTATTGGTTCGTGTTGGGTGATATGTACTCCTCAGCATGTATGACATGTCCGCTTTGAGAATCGAGCGATTACGCGGTGTTTTGTCAGAGGAGTGCATGTGGGAATTGCGTCCTGGTGTTGCTTGGCTGTTGGAAGCATGGTGTGGGATGCATACAGCGTATCATGGTCCCCCACGTAGTACCATCTTGCGTCTTGGTGTGTCTCTGTAGCCTTCTGAAGGACGCAGTCGGTTGTGTCGTGGTAAACACGTATGCCACACGATGACCGTTGTGGCTTGACCGGTGAGACAAACAGTGGTTACAGCTTGCGTTGTAGATTCTGAGGAAGAATAGATAGGGATCAGGGTGGAGTGCGAGATATATAGTAGCCGTCACTTGCCATCGTAAAAGTCAGAAAACACTCCACTACATTCCACTACATTCCATTACATCCACTCCCCATAATGGCTACAGAAACCGGGAATCAGATGCCCAGGAGAGATTCCGTCGTGAGTAGCATCAACTCTCCAGAGGAAGCAGCAGAGGTATTGCGGGGGTTCAAGAACGCATTGAAAGCCCTCAACTCCGGGCAAGGGTATCAGAGTCTGGCTGAGCTGGTGGACCAAATCCCGAAACTCGAAGCAGACATACGAGAGAAAGAGAGGGTACTGAAGCTAGCCGAGGAGGGCAGTAAACGCGAGAAAGCAGCGCAATCTCAAGAGCTCAAGAAGCAACTGGAGCTGTACACTGACAAGTACTCTCAATTCACGGAAGAGAAGAATGGGCTGCAAAAGCAGAATGCCGATTTAATAGCGGAAATCTCCAAGAAAGACGAAGCCATCGCTGAGTCGAGAGGCAAGGAGAAAGAACTGGAAGAAGCAGGGCAGAAACTCAAAGACATGTACAAGGCAACCAAGACCAAGCTAGAAGCAAAAGATGGCGAGATCACACAACTCCAGCAACAAAACCGCGACAATCTTGCCAGGGTCGAGAAACTCACAGCGGACCTGCGGAAATCACAGAGCGATGTATCTGCTGCAGAAAGCTCATCACAGAAGGTGCGGCAGCACAACGCCCAGTTGGATAAGGCCCTGAGGACCGCGCAAGCCCAGCAAGACGAGATGGCCAGCTATTCGGTACAGCTAAAGGCTATCGATCCCAACCAGCTGTGAGTAGCAGAGAGTTCAAAATCAGACATGTTACTGACTGCAACAAAGAGCGCGTGAGTTCAGCACCATCTGGGTATCGGCAACAGTACTAGTGAGAAAGTTTGTTGGCGACGATCTGGCCAACAGCACGCTCAAGGTAAGACTCTGAAGAGGAGACGCAGTTGGCGATTATTAACTCGCGCTGCAGCGGAGTTGGAAGACGCTGGACGATGCAGGCGGATTTGTTATAGACAAGCCACTTCCCCATTCCAACTCGGACATTGCGAAAGAACTGCGAGTCGTCAAGGTGCTTGCCATCCTAGCCGATTCCATATTCGACCACCTGCTCCAACCGACCTACCAGCCGGAGGAGAATTGCGCTCTGAGCCATATCCTGTACGACCTCGCATCCGCCAGGCCAAAGCAAGAGCGAGTATTGCGAGGCATGCTTCTAGAAGCGCTAGAAGACCAACGGGACAATGCTAAAGAATCGCTGTCGAACTGGGTCGTCGACGAGGTGATGAGGACGCAGGGGGTTGAAGAGGTAGTGGCGCCCGAGCACCACAACGAATTCAAGAGCAGTCTGAAGGCCTTGGCGAGGGATGTGCAAGGAATCTGGACGCGGGTGCAGTACAGCACGCAAGTGTTCCAGCCGAGTTTGGACGGCACCCAGGCCGTGGAATTTGCGTGGAACGTGGCCGAGCCGCAGCAGGACGAGGCGACGCAGGCCCGGGCGTACGAAGACGAGAGTGCAGAGGATGTCGTTGTGCTGTTCCCCATGGTTTATCTCTTGGGCGATGAGAAGCAGGCCATCACGGCTAGCACGATAGTTCGGAAGAGCATGATTGCTGCCTTGTTTAGGGAAGAGCGGCGCAATCCTCGCTCCGTTGAGCCTGCTCCTTCCAGACCACGCCAGAGACAGAGGGCCATGTCTGTGAGCGCTGGTGCGCGGAACGGACAGGCCGTGGATACTTTTTTAAACTGAATCACCGTACCCGACGAACCCTCAAGCGGATGGTGGCGTGCTTCAGGAGGAGGGGTAGTTAGGTAGTGTAATTAATGAAGTGTTTTCATTGTATGTCCTGGTCTTGTGTATGCGATTGCGTGTGGATAGAGTACTTGAGGCTTCTACTTTGTCTCTTATTCATGTTAAGCGTGCCCGCACCATGTCAAGCTAGGCTTAAAACTTCTAGTCTAGAAATAAGTAGATTAAAGTACTTAAGACTTCTACTTCATCTCCTGTTCATACTAAGCCAGGCTTAGAACTTCTAGTCTAGACACGATTAGATGGAAGCACTTGAGACTTCTACTCCGTCCCCCATTCACATCCAGCATGCTCGCACAATTTCAATCCAGGCTGAGAACTTCTAATCTGAAAACGATAAAAAAAACTTCTGCAGGACGAGAACGGCGTACAAGTAGCTTGTTCAGCAACAACTGAAAGTAGGGGTGGAGTTGCTCCACTGCTAGAGCGAATAGACAAGAGACACAAGACAGGTCATGTTGCACCGCAAGATCTACGGCCAGCTCTGCTCTGAACTCCAACGTGAAATGGGTATCGTGTGGTCGAACACGTGCATATCCGTGCTTCAGGCCTGGTCTGGCTCTCCAGTCTTGTCTTGCGATGTACTCCCCTCGCCTCCAGGCGCATCTTCTTTCCTGTCTGGCGTCTCAGTCGTGTCGGCGCCCATGGCCAGCTCGGCCCCAAGGTCGTCTAAAAACCGCTCTGCCTTGCCTTTGCTCCTCTTCTCCGCCATGGCCCTCTTCTTCTCGCGGATCATCTCCTTCCGCTTGTCGAGCGCCTCCTTTCGCTCTGCTCTCACTCTCTCCGTCTCCGCGCGTTCCTTCTCCAGCCGCTCCATCTGCACCCTCCTGGTCTCCTCGTCGCGGTCAAAGTACATGAAGCCCGTGCCCCGCGTCCGCGCCTCGGCTCTGCCATCGAAGTGCAGCTCCGGCGGCGGGGTCAGCTCCTTGTCGCGCTTGGCAGCCAGCTCGGCCATCTGCTGGGCAATGGTCTCGTCGGGGTTGAAGGCGTTGGTCTGCACGGCGTCGCCGTAGATGATCTGCTCGGGCATGCTGGGGCGGGCGGTGAAGCGGTCGGGCGCGTCGTTGGCGAGGGCGTTGCTGCGGCGCTCCTCGCGCAGGGCGTCGGCGCGCGTGCCCTTGCGGGTGCGCCCAAACTCGTCGACGTATTCGACCTCGTCGGCTTCTGCGCCCGGCTCGGACTCGGACTCTGACGACGACGAGGCGTGCCCGGCCTGGGCGTCGGCCCACTTGCGGTCGAAGTCGACGCCGTACCGGTCGTCGGTGTCCTCGACGTCGCCGCGCTTCAGGGCGGCGTAGAGACGCGCCTTGTCCTCCATGCGGCGCTGGGTGCGCTGCCAAGACGCGGCATCCTCCTGCTTCTCGTCGCTCGTGCGCGCGCGGTGCTGCTGCTGGGTGGCGGGGGCGGCGGCGTCGAGGTCGGCGAGCGCGCGCTTCCTCACGTTGCGGTTGTGCGTGCGGAAGACGTCGTCCCTCTGCGGGCGGGCGCGGGCGGCGGGCGCGGGCTTGCGGGCGTCGGCGGACGAGGCCTTGATGAGGCCGGACAGGGTCGAGGAGAAGGCGACGGTGCTCGAGCTGCTGATCTCCCTGCGCCTGCTGCGCGCCGTGTGCCTGGCGCCGTACAGGTGCGCGTCCTTGCCCGAGAGGTGCGTGTTGCTGCTGGCCATGGCCGGTGGTTGCGCGGAGAGGGCGTCGCGGGGGCCATGTCGGAGCGAAGCGCGTTGCATCATCGCCCGCAGCCCCGCCAGACCCCACGTCGCAGGACGCGAGCGGCATGAGGGCGGCTGCACTGGCGACGGAAGCTTCCTCAGCGCTGGTCTGCCTGCACACAAGCTCCCCATAGCCAGTTGACGCTGCAGCCACCATGTCTCCTCCCCGCCAAGTCTTCATTGCTGTCATCGGTAGGTCCTGACGTCTGCACTGCTGCGAACACGAGCGTCTGCATTGCTGCCAACAGAGCATTGCATTGCTAAAACAGAGCATTGCACCACCAGCATCTGCCATACTAACACCCCCAGGCGCCGGCGGCGTGGGCAAGTGCTTCCTGAACCAGCTCACCGGCCTCGCCCAGCGCCTCTCGCAATCGCCCTCGTCGCCCTACTACCTCTCGCTGATCTGGCTGTCCACGTCCAACAAGGCCATCTACCACGCCGACTACAAGTCCCTCTCCAACTGGGAGTCCGAGCTCGCCGACCACCCCAAGCCCACCCTGCCGCTCCCCCAGCTGCAGGACTACCTCGTCAAGGCCCCCGGCAAGGTCGTGCTGGTGGACAACACGTCCAACCAGCATGTCGCCGACGCCTACCCCGCCTTCCTCAAGAAGGGCATCAGCATCGTGACGCCCAACAAGAAAGCCTTCAGCGGCAGCCTGCAGCTCTTCAAGGACATCTTCGCCGCCGCCTCCAACGGCTCAGGCGCAGGCGGCTACATCTTCCACGAATCCTCCGTCGGCGCCGGCCTGCCCGTCATCTCCACCCTCAAGGACCTCGTCGAGACCGGCGACAGCGTGACCAAGATCGAAGGCGTCTTCAGCGGCACCATGAGCTTCCTCTTCAACTCCTTCCAGCCCACCAGCGGCGGCGGCGGTGCCTTCAGCGCCGAGGTCCAGACCGCAAAGGACAAGGGCTACACCGAGCCCGACGCCCGCGACGACCTGAACGGGCTGGACGTCGCGCGCAAGCTGACCATCCTCGCCCGCCTCGCCGGTCTGGACGTCGAGTCGCCCACCTCCTTCCCCGTCCAGAGCCTCATTCCCAAGGAGCTCGAGAGCTGCGCGTCCGGCGACGAGTTCCTTGAGAAACTGCCCCAGTTCGACGCCCAGATGGATGCGCTCAAGCAGGAGGCCGAGAAGGAGGGCAAGGTCGTGCGCTTCGTCGGCAGCGTTGACGTCCCCGCAAACAGCGTCAAGGTCGGCCTGGAGAAGTTTGACAAGAGCCACCCCATTGCCGCGCTCAAGGGCAGCGACAACATCATTGCTTTCTACACCAAGCGCTACGGTGACAACCCGCTAATCATCCAGGGCGCCGGCGCAGGAGGCGACGTCACAGCCATGGGCGTCACCGCCGATCTCGTCAAGGTGCTGAGGTTGCTGCACTAGGAGGGGACAAGTGCCGATTGCATCTTATGAACACTGCATTGGCAAGTGATACTAGAGAGTGTTGCAGTAATTAGATGCCTCACAAGAAGAAAAGCAAAAGTTCTTTTTTCCAAAAGACACTGATGACACTTGCTGGTGATGATCTAAAACTATCCCGCACTAAGTACCTGTACTATACACATTTTACCCAACGAGATACAGTACAGTAACAACCTGACAATCATCTAGAGCGCGGGCAGACAAGGCAAGATTACTGCAATAGCGTTACAGCAGATCGTACCCAAGTACTAACCTTACCTGCACTAGATCAAGAGGAAGTGTCAGTTGAAATGTCGCAAACACTATGCTGGCAAGTAACACTGTTCAAGGTCATCATGACAATTCCTGCACGGTCTTGAAAAAATTGGCTGCAACTATACATTGCAATTCAAGTACCTCGGTTGGTTCTCGCTGCTAGGACATGGAAAAAGAAGCGAGTTCCGCAATACACACGCCGAAGAAGATAAGACGCAATCGACGCTCAATGTACAGAGACATTTGCGCGAGAGCTGCGCGCAACAATCGTCGACAACGATGGGACTGAAAGGCGAGAGTGAGCGGTATATAGCTGCAATTCGCCCTACGCAGTCGTCCGGACTGTACTTGTTCGCTGTCTCCGGTATGTATCCAGACTGCCGCGTTTACCGTTGGCACTGCACGCAATACGCTGCTGCATGTCTACACCTCCACATGTGATGTAATGTGCGAGGCCTGGCCAGCTTTCAGACCTTGACCCACCTGCGGTCCGGTGTAGATCCACAAGATGCACATTGAACCTGGGGATTGTGGCTTGTGAGGACGGCGCTGACGTGGCTGAGCTATCCATATGCAGGACCTGTGGCTCTCACCGCAGGGCCAAGTGTCGTCGTAACATGCCGTGAGGGGAATGTGTGCCGAGTTCCACGGAATCCGGGAGCATGACTGGTTGTCGAGCACTCTTGTCGTTGGGGACTTATCACACCAAGGTCAAGATGCCGTCGATGCTACTGCTACTGCTGCTGCTGCTGCTGCTGCTGCTGCTGTAACGTAGTGAGGTCGAGAGATGCCCAAGTCAGTACAAATGCCAAGCTTGGAGTAATCCTCCGGCATCTTACACATGCTTAACGTACGCACAGGATGCAAGACAACCTGCCTTTGTGATCTGCATTCTCGCATTTCCGCACTCCAGTCTCGGCTTCTGAACATCACCCCCACTCAGCGTATGCCTGGCCGTAGTTGCGTTGCTGGCTCCAGTACATAGTGCGACAACGTGTCCAGCACTTGGCCCCCTAGCCCTAGAATTACCAGCCCCAAGATAACGTTCTGAGGGTGTGAGGACCATGGTACCGGAACCGCATACGTCTTGGACGCGTTACACTGATCTGGGACATCTCATCGTGACAGGAGCGTGATAGGTCAAACTATGCGCTCCCGAGGCCAGCCATCTTGGCTTGCTTGTCTCTTCCACATGTCTTCCAGCTGGGAAGCTGCCCGCGTGATGACAGCGACGAGTTGTGGTGAAGTGGGCTGAAGGAGCGGGGTGAAGCACTGCTTGGCGGTTCTTGGCGGATGAGCTTGGCGATAGCGGAGTAACTGTATGACTGGGTTAGCGTGGGAGACCAAGCGAGACATTGCATGACGGCGTCGAGGCTGTGCAGCTTTATCGACATGGACCGCATGAGAAGGTGAGCCATCGCCATGTCGTGCGTGTACTTGCGCATGAAGTTGTCATTATGATTGCGTTTGAGATGAGATGGTAGGGTGATGGTGAGGTTACTGCCAGCTGATGTTCGGGTGATGTGCAACCCTTTGTCCTACAGAGGTGAGCAGAGATGGCAAAGCTGTAGTCATGAATTGGTCGAGCCAGTTCGTGTATAGGAGATATTCACAGATGCACCTTGTTTTAGTCCGCTGTTGTCCGCTGATAGTCGTGATATGGCGTGGCGGAGATGCATACGCGGTCACAGGAGTCTTACCAAGCACCGAAATGATACACCGACTTCTTTAGAGGATGCGCGATTCGTGACCTCAGTGTTGCAAATGGCCCATGCCGCAAGGGATGATAAGGTTCATCCTTCGGGTTCGTCCTCCTTCCAACGGCTGATTTTGGGCTGCAATGCTGGAGCGTGCACGGCCAGGGCGCTCAGGAGAACGACAGATCTCAGGTTACAGGACTGTTCGCAGATGAATGATCGCCACTGGAGATTGTCGCAGTGGCATGCGGCCTCAGGTGAGCGAATCCTCTGATAGACCCAGCTCGGCGTCGAGAAGGAAGGTGCAGGTGGCCCACGAAACAATGACTTCATCCGAAGACATGACCCCTGGTGACCGTTTCGGACCTTTCTACACATGTCGAGAGATCAGCATAGTTCTCCCGCACAGAATCCTTCGGCATGCCGATAGCTCTCGCTACCGAGATTGGTGTATGCAGCCTCGATATTGACCACGTTGTTCAGGCAAAAGATCCTGGAACGGCCGTTGAGCGCAGTCCGCAACGTGCGCCCGCGGGCAGCGGACGTGCGAGGATGGGGCCTGAGAACATGTTTGATGGAAGGTTCGGCATTATTTTCTAGCAGCCTTCCACCCCTCCCAGAGGCGCAGCTGTGACGGTGTGCTCGAGTCAATTTGGCACCTCGGGTGCATGGGGGCGATCTTCCCCGGCAGCAGTCGCCCTGTCCGAGTCGCCTGGCAAAATAGAAACCCTGGCTCTACGCAGATTACAGCTCTCTTTAGTCGTCGGAGCGCCGCCGCTGTGTCAGGAAGATGGTCATGTTTGTTGCACAGGGGCGCCGATGAAGGGACACGGTGCGGCGGCGTCGCCTGATACGAACCGTCGTCCGCCAATGAGCTGCACCACGTTCACGCAGCGAAAGGGCGCCCAGCTCGCCGTCACGAACAGAACAAAAGGTGATCCGGGAGCGGTGAGACGTGTACGTTTTGTTTGTCTGCGTGAAGGCGGAAGCGTGTCCCAGGAGACTGGCGCGGATCGGCTCAGGGGAGTGAAGGGGCTTGTCACTGGTTGTCATGACTTTTTGGTGCGCCGTTAGCCTGAGTTCCGTGTGCATCGTCCCGGCGCCGCGACGGGGGTGCTGATGAAGGAGAGCTTGTCTAAGCCGGGTTGGGCAGTCTGTGTAGTCAAGGCGTGGCACGCGTGGCTCTTAGAGACTGCCAATCTCCTCTCCGCTCGCGCTAGGCCTGCTCCCCATGTCAGGACTGCCGTACGCTTCGCAGCCCAGCGCCGCGGTGGATATTAAATAAAGACTGCCTGCTGTGCAACCACTGTTTCTCCAGTACACAACTCCCCGTTACACCATTCAGTGCCCTTGCACTAGATAAGGCTGACCTCACCATCACCTGCAGCGCCCGCCTAACCTGCTGCAACTCTATTTGACTGCCTGCGCTGTTCATCATCGTGTAAGCCTGCCGTCACCAAGACGCCAACAACCACCGCCAATCGTCCTCCTTCCACCAACTTCCGTCCTCCGCCGTTTTCCAAGAAGGATTCCGATTTCACTGAATCACAATTGTCCGTGATTCCACCGTTGCCCTCCCCGCTCCCCTCGACTTGGAAAAAACAAGGGCCATCCTTGTTCTAGCCCATCAGCTCTCATCCCTTGGCATACCGCAAACACTCACTGAGCAAGGTCCTGCATTCATAAGCGCAAGCCTGCCGCCTGTTCTCAACCCGCTCAACTAAATCACCTCAACTCTGGTCGACTGTATTCGACCATCACCTCGCTCATACAGTAGTGTGGCTGTGAAGACTAGTCTACCCCAGAGATCGTCGCCACTACTTGGCCTTTGTCTTATGACCGTTGCCATCAAACCACTCAACCAGAAATCACTCAATACTACAAAAATCAGTCAAAGACACCACGTCTTCATACCGACGCCACCTCTACTCCAAGGAACAACACCTCGCAGACACTTCTACTGCCGCATCGCTTGAACCAACACTATGTGCGTTACAGAACTTTGCGTCACCAACCAGGCCTGCCAGCATCGCTGGTACCATCTCGTCCGGCCATGTGCTCCATCCACAGACCTGGCCACTTGCAGTAAGAAGATGGGCATCTCTGGCTGGGAAGTCAAGGTTGACCACTGCCCCTACTGCCGAGGCCATGCCACCAGCTCCGAGTACCGTCTGATCGGCAATGGTCCAGCACCTCCTGTCGGCTCTCTCTCTGGTCTTGCACGCGCACATTCGACAAGTCTGCACGCAGCTCGCCGCGACGAACGCCTGCAGTTGGTCACGTCCAGGAGCGACAGCGTCACCAGCATCGGCAGCAAGAGCAGCATAGTCACAGCAGCCTCCGAGAAGAACCGTGCAATGAACGCAAGACTCGACTCCTACTTCTTCCCATCTGAGAGCTCCCCAGTCTCGCCGTTCCCCAGATCCGTCCCCGAGGCTGATGGGGAGAGCGCTGCGGAAAGCTCCAGCGACACGTCAAGCAACGACCAGACTAGCCTTCGACACCAGTCAATGTCCAACGAGCCTTACAGAGTCAGCATGCTATCGCGCATCGGTCGCAAGACCAAGCGCTTCTCGATGTTCAAGTGAACGACCTTGAGACACTCCAGTCACGTCATGCTTGTTGCACAGCCTGCGCCGAGCAATTGTCCCATAGTTAACGTTGAGGCTTACCATCATTGCGGGCCTAGACCGACTCCACTCGACTGCCAAACCCAGCAGGCCCGGCAGCCGGGCTCCGCGCGTCTGTAGACGAAAACGAATTCGGTCCGATTTCGTGAGACATCACCATCACGAAAGCATCGTCGGTACCGAACATTCTCAGACACCTTCTCAGCTCACATCACACCATTCTTCAGCGTAGCGGCATTCTCCACTTCTATCATGTTCTTACTACGTTCTCGTCGCTTAGCACGATGTGGATGCGCTTGCTTTTTTTCAGATACCCACCTTGTTTGACTGCGCGCAGTCACATGCAATGTCTAGCTTCATCTCTACTTCGGCGTTTTCACACAACAAGGGCTCCAGCACAGTCATGGTCACGTCCAGAATCGGGCCGCGACAGCATGGGCGACCTGCTTGCCTTGCATGTTTTCACGGACAACGTTTCCATTCCTGATTTAGATTTACGTTTGAGCGGTTCTTAGGGTGTTCTTTGCGGATGCGCACGGTCGTGTTGGGCTGCAACAGGTTTGTTGTCGCAAACTTTCTGTACGTGCAGCCATGTGCGCACAACCTTTGGAGCACAGGCGTTAAACAAGGGAAGCGCAGCGTTACTATAGGACGATGCTATGACCATGAGTCGATCGCCTGCAAAAGTCAGCGCATACCTTGATATCCATAGCAATGCATTTTTTCACCAAGACCATTTCTCCACTGCAATCCCTTGCAAACACATTTTCTTCCACCGTACACCCCACTATCGTTTCGCAAAGTGTACCTGGTACTTTACTATCGCCCCATCCCTCACCGCCATCTGCGAGTATACTTGTCGCCTTGCCTCGCATCAAAAGAAGGCGGTAGCCGTGATCCACTCATACTCACTAGTTCCACTTTGTGATGCAGCAGCTTGCATGGTTTATCTTCGCCAAGACATGCCGGCAGATGCTCCGCTCCGCCCCGGCATGGAAGCTCATCCGAAGAAGCCGGAGTCGGTGTGAAAGTTAAATCACGTGTCTTTGCGTGCTAGCCTCGGTTGATGTCTTCTAGTCAGCTCATTATGTTGCATGTAAATCTTGAGCGGGGACTCATGACTGCACTTGACACTGTTGCTGATATGGTAGCACGCAAGGCTCTCGGCCCAAGTCCCGCAGGCATAACAGCGCTCCCTCCCTACTCAACCTCGGCTGCCCTCCTCTCTCCGTCCGCCCTTCCATAACCCACACAGCATGAACCTCACCGAGGTTCGAACAAGCATACCAAGCAGAGCTTAACCCCTCGTGTGCCCCCTCGGCAACACGCTCAACCAGTGTGACGGCGTTTGCAAGCCCATTCCTCCCTTCGTTGCAACATTTCCTTAAAGGGCGATGTGTGACGCCTTGACGCATCAATCCCCGCAACGGAAAGTACCAGCACCGTTCCCATACTCCAATCCCCGCCCAAAGCTGCTTGAGGCCAGAAGCAAACAAAACAATACCGTAGTCAGGGCACGCACATCCGGAGAAGTGAGGGAGCATAATGTCACCCACCTTCTCCCGGGAACAAGGATGGAATGTGCGCCAGTATTCAACTTGCTGATCATGGTACGTTGAACACAGTGATCGGCTTGACTAAGCTTTATTTTGGGACCTTGGTGAAGCTTGGTCAGCCTGTGCGTTGAAACGTTGAGGAACGTTCCGTGCGTGTTGCATTCTGACAGTTGAGCGGAGCCGGTGTGTGGAACTCTGTGTGTGCAAGTATGTATCGCAAGAGAATTGTAGACCGACTACCCATATACAGGGTTTGCGAGAAGCCATCACAGCGGTAATAGGACGGTTCTTTCAAATTGCATTGTCGGTTGCGCGTTTGGAAAGAGCAGAATGAGTGCAGTGCAACCAGAGGTGTGCAACCGAAAGCTATAAGCCTTTCAGCACATGCCTTCGCACAAGCTTGTATCCAACACCACGTTCAACATTCCGCCTCAAACTTCCATCCACCAATTGAAGTCCAATGCAAGTGCTTGGTAAAGCTTGTGATCAAACCACATAGCATCCACCGGTCATAGCATTGGCAGTGCGTGAGCGGAGACGATGCAAGAGCGAAGATCACAACGACGATGCAGGCTCGAAGATCACATACAAATACTACACACGGATCGACAAGCGGCTAGAAGCCATGACAAAAGAATTCACGACATAAGCTCCTGAGCATGTAGACGAAGCATCACCAAGCCTCATTTCAGGGACCTCAAAACCTTGGGAACCCAACTCGCACGGCCTTCAGATGTAGATCTCCATACCGTACCAACGGCATTTTCCAGCCCATCGATCGACATGGTCCAGGCACCGACGATCACGATCAGCGAGAAATTAGAGTTCAAAGGCAGAAATCCAAGCTTTGCATCGGTGCGTCAAGCATGGGGGGTGTCTTCTTGAGCTTCTTTGTCAAAGTGTAAAATGTGTACCACGTGGCTGGGTACACTCTGTTAGTGATCGGCATGAGGAGAGAATTAAGATTTGATGACGTCTATATTGTAGTCTACAAACGCGACTTCTTGTGATACTCTCTGATTTATACCTTAATTTGTGTTAGTGAATACACCAATTCCGAATACTTGTAGCAATGGCCGTCGTCCTTACATCCTATCTTGGTGCATTGCCATTCCCCTGCTGCAGATTGCATTCACCAACCAGCCTAGATCCATGTAATTCTGGCTCCCACGGTCCGAAGGGAGTAATAGGCACACTGCAAGATAGATTGGGCCACCTGTCTACAAGATCATAGTTCTCATGCGCAGGTTTTTTATGTGAACGCAAAGGGTACAGGTGATAACATTGTGTTGATTTCGTGGTCCCCATGGGGCATATCCGGTTCCGGAAAAATCCCAGAATGGGTGAATTATACTGATACAATTGGCAGCGAACTTCTCTTTCAAAGCGTTTGTTAGAAGATACGAGCACAGTAAGGAAGCTCAGACGATACATCGTATTTCCTGCGAAGTCTTTGAGCAATTCATCTCTTTGCGTGGGAACTAGTCCGACCATGCATTTCGGCTGGTAAGATAGTAAAACCCGAAGGAAAGAGTATCTGAGCCGTTGCAGTTCTGTAGTATGGCTTCGCCCATATCAGACACTTTTATTCCAACGCGCGGTAGGGTTTGCGGTGTTGTGCCGGCCTCTTGCGGATCGAGGCCTGTAGGGCCTGTGGAGGTATTTAGTCTGCTCTCTTACCTACTCCCATCCGCCGCCGTTGATCCAAGAGCCTCCTCCGTATTCCTTATGCTGTCCAAAAACATGGTATTGCTGGTGTCTGTCCGGACGCAAAAATCGCTGTGCGACGCAGATAAGGTCGTATGCAGGTTCAGCTACTCGATGATGGCCTGATCTGCGATCGTGCCGAGCTGAGATGTTGGGTGTTTTCTATATCGAAGAGCTTCGATGCACTCTCTTGATAGGGGTGAAGCTTGGCTCAGCAGCATCTGCTTGTTACACGGGTTGGTCGATTTCCCACTAAAGAGCCACTCAAGTTCGTACCCGGTGCTCGAGGAGTGTTTTCACGTTCCTCAGGAACCATAGCTGAGTAGATTGCAGCTGTTGGGAGATACTGGATAAGACTTGAGGAAGCCTGTGCTTTGCATAAACAATGACGGTAGCGGGAGACACGAAGTAGGGGAAACATCAAGCACTGCCTGGAGGTCATCAAATTTCTCACGCATCTTGCACATATTTTCGCAACCGCAAACAATGCATCAATGCTATACATTAAAGCCTGCATCTCAATCAAATATGCTGAATAGATGATGCGGCATGAACATGAGCCCTACTTCTTCTTACCACCTTGATAGGTGATGTCATACTGGAAGAAGCTATCCCATATACTCCCTCTTCTCGCACTAACTGGCTGGTTGACCGGACTTGTTGCTAGGCTGCCAGTCCTCATGTCTGGCTGACTTCCAACTCGTCGCTTAGCAGGTGATGAATTCGGTGACCGTAACGCGTCGGTATTACCTGTTACATTGGACGGACCAGGCATAGGGACGTGATCGGGGCGCTGCTGCGGCGCTTGAGGTGAGTCCTGCATAAGGTCAGCACAGTTTCAGTATACAAGGGGAGCTTAGATTTACCATATCAGCAAGTCTAAGGTCCCCAGAGCTGGTCTTGCCGCACAGTTGCACCGTTTTGCTCTCCCTCTGCGCCAGCAGTGTTTGTCAGTGTCTCGCGCAGGTGACTTGGCCCATGGGTTGCAGCTGGGCTGGCGCCTCGCGTTGCCGCGTTCGAGTTTGCTCCAGATTCGATGGCGTCAGAGGAATTTAGTCGTTCAGCTGATGGCCGGCCCCCCACGACGGGTATGCTCTTCTTGCTAGTGCCGCTGCTTCGACGACTGTCGAGAGACTTGCCTAGCTGAATGGCTGGATCGGTGGATGACTTCTTCTTCGTGCGTTGCATGTCCGCTTGGCCGGTCACTAGGCTGCTAGTTGCGGTTGTTGCGCTTTTGAGCCCGGGGGTGCCTGGTGCCATGGGCTTCTCTTCGGTTGCGTCAAGGAGGTACCAGCGAAGACCGTCAGAGAGCTCAAAGGGGTTGTCGTCCTCGGCTGACAGCGCGTTACTGGACGCAATAGAACGTCCGTCAAGAGACGCTCGGGGCACATCTAAGGTTTTTGAGAGATCTACAACGCGCTCTTCGATCTTGGAGATTCGAGCTACCAGCCACTCTTTGCCGTGGAGACGGTGCGAGTCTTGTTCGCGAAGGAAGAAATGAGGTGCGCCAACGTTGAAGGCTGCCCAAGGGCGGTGTGCGTTGTTGCGAGTGGGTAAGAACAATGCGAGATCGCCTTCCTTAAAAGAGCGATATGCAATCTTCTCGTGGCTATCGGCCTGGAAACGATGCGACTTGTCGCGGTAGGCGCGGGCTTCCTTTTGCCACTTCCTGGCTGTATGCTCCATATCTCGCATGCGCTTAGCGATGGCTTCGCTAAACGTCTCCGTGTTGAAGAGATCCAACTTGTTGATGAGCTCCTTGTAGCGTTCATCTTCTTCCTCAGCGCTAGTTGACTCGGTCCATTGCAGAAATGAAAGGTCCCCGTTGTCCTGGAGGAAGCGCTTTAATGGTGTGGACGATGGAGCTGTGGTACTGCGGCCTAGGTCACCAGTGGTGCCGGTCATGAGGGAGCTGTTGCTCATCTTAGATGCACGTTGGAGAACCATCTCACCATCCTCGTGAGTGATGATGAAGCCAAGTGCCTCTAACAGACGAACAAGACGCTCGTGCTGAGTGTAGAGGCGCTGACTGAGCTCTCTTGCACGGCCCAAGCGCTGTTGAGATCGAGACGAATCAAACTCTTCATACTTGAGCACTTTCTTACTAAGTCGCATGATCTCAACATCAAGGCTGTTCGAATGAGAGTTTTGCTCTGCCAGCTCGACCTGCAGACGCCCAACCTTCGCTTCCTCTTCCTCGACCCGCTTTCGCAAAGCTTCGGAACCGGTCTCGCCCTCCGCAAACTTTGCACGTAGGTCATGCAGATGTCCACGCTCTTCGTCAAGCTCGGCGCTTATGGAGGCTGCCTTAGCTTTCTCGATATCAAGTTGCTCATGAGCAGATGCGAGGTCTTGCTCGTGCTTGCTGATCTTAGCGGCCAAGGTCTGTTCTTGCTCGTGAGCTCGATTGCGCGCGTTCTCGTTCTCTGATTTTGCCATCGCAACCGCCTCTTCGAGCTGATTTTGATGGTTGAAGGAGCGACTGGCCAGGTCTTCGAGTTGCGCTAGCAATGCAGAGTGGTCGTTCGGCGAATCAGCATTCGGTGCCAGATGGCTGAAGACAGTCTTAAGGGACTCGAACTGGTCAGTGTGCGCCGCTTGTTGGTCGTCCAGTTGAGATTGGAGATCTGCAAGCTTTTCGTTCGCCTGCGTAAGCTGTTCGTTTGCCTGCGCGATCTGTTCAGAGGCTTCATTCTGGATCCTCTCGAACTCAGCAGTCAGCTCATGCACTCTAGCATCAATCTCACTCCTTGCGTTGTCGCGGCTTCCCAGAATGCGATCTAACTCATCTTCAGCCTCCTCGATCTTGGCTGTCTGAGCTTGAATTTCTTCTTCGAGTGATCGACGCTCGTCGCCAAACTCCTTCTGCTGAGCTTTCATGTTCTCCATGATGTTCTCTTTGGTGGACACAGCTTCCTCCTTAGCTGATACAGCTTCTTCTACCTGCCGCCTTAAATCCGCTTCGACATCCCTCTGAACCTGCGCCTCTTTCTCAAGCTTGGTGCGGGATTCTCTCTCAATAGCAAGTTGCTGTTCAAGCCGAATGATGCGACGCTTATCTATATCACCTTGAGCAGACGGCCGCCGTGATGATATTGATGATCGTCGAGAAAGTTCTTCAAAGGGCTTGGGAGATGCGGTTTCGATTGTAGGCGTTGACGGATCTCCTGGGCTCTGAAACCCGGGCGGTGGCGCTCCAGCTCCACCTATCGAAAGCCTGCTGTTCTGATTTGAGCGATGTAATAAGTCTTCGAGTCTTCGCACCCGACTCTTGTTTGCTTTCAGCTCGTCATCGAGCTTCGCGTTCGCTTCCCTAAGCACGCGAAGCTCATCGTCGCCTCGGACCATGAGTTGAGATCCTTTGCCAAATGCAGGCTCGTGAACGCTGCCCATCTTGAAATTCTTTGCGCGCTTGATCTGCTGCTTCGTTGGCCGATCCAGGTCCTTGATAGCTTGGGCGAGGGCTTCGGCTTCCGAGCTTTGTCCTTCGAGGCTTTGCAGAATCTGGAGGTATTGCTTGAGGTCGTCCCTATCAACCTCAGGCCAGATGTTCTTTGCGGGCAGCACGTTCATTTCAAATCCCACTGCGCCGCCTTGTACAGCTTCGGCATTGATGACATCGGCTATAGGCTTGAGCCACCTCTTGCGACGCCGTTCCTCCTCCTCTTGGAACGTCGCCATCTCTTCGGCTAGCGAAGACGTATCTTTCTGTACCCTTTCAGCCCACTCGCGCCTCCTGACAGCCTCAACCAGTAAGGTGCCGTATATGTACGGAAGCCGGCCCACAAGAGAGATCAGTTCGAATGCTGCGACGCCCTCTTGCGGTATGCTGATCGACTCGAGCTCTGCATTCATGCCGGAGATGACGGACTCGATGTTGGCAATGCCCTGCATACTTTCCACAGAATTTCTGACCGCTGTGTTCTTCTGCTCCACAGCCCGGCGCAGGAGATCGCTCATCTCAACGCTGTACTCGCTGATCGCTGGCAAGAAGTTCCGTGTGTGCAGCAGAGCCATCTTCGAGACCTGAGCCACCGACCTCGAGTCGCTCGTGAGGCCCATGACATGCTCATAGTCCGACTCAACCTTCTTTGCAACGGCGTCAATCTCGTTGTACAAGCGCACTGGCTCCTCCGAGTCATCTACGAGCGATCGAGTCTGACTTTGCCCCACTGCGCTCAGCAGCTCGTTGTAGTCGGCCCCGATCTTATCCAGCTGTATGTTCATGCCAGCCATGCGCTTGGCAAAAGATTCTCGCACTCGCTTGCTTGTACCTGTAGCCTTCTTGACAGCCTCGACGTCCAGAAAGTCCTGTAGCGATGGCGTTTGGTTTGGAGAAGCCTTGCGCGATGGCTGCGCAGCCTGAGGAGAGCGCAGTTCCTTCGCCAGGAATCGCGCAAACTCGAGCTTTGCAGGCATCAAGCCCAGCTGCCCAAAATCGGCATCCAGGCGCTTCAGATTGTCACTAGCTTCCTTCTCCACGCCGTCAAACCACTCCTTGGCTGCCTGGTACTTCTGCTCCAGCCCACGAATGTGCGAATCATGGTTTCCTACGGCGACCTGTGTGCCTTTCTCTATTGTGGCTTGCTCGGAGAAGTGCTTCGAGGCTGTGAGGGACATGGCATGTGATTGCTCGAGGACAGCAAAGGCCCAGTCGCGGCGGGCTTGGAATAGCGACCTCCATGACTGCATGTCGGTGTTGTTCGCGAGGAACTTCGGCGGGTCTTCAGGCGTGAAGACATCTGGGAGCGGTGTGGATGGGATGGTGCGCTGGGATCCGTTCGATAGCTCGCGGCTGTATACAAAGATATCCTTCTCGGTGAGCAGCGCCTGAAGCTTGACATGCTTGCCGGCGGGCGTCAACAATACTTGGAGCTCGGCCGGTATGTCCGTAGCTCTTGCGATCCAGTGCTTGAGCGCATCGACGGATCCAAATGCAACGGGATCAGCGTCGAGGCGCTGGCCCGTATGAGCTACAGCAATCTGCAGCGACATTCGGCGAACCCTCCTGCTGCCTCGAAGAAATCATGCAGCAGGTGTGCAAGGAGTGGTGAGGTTTACGTGCAAGCATGGTACTGCGACAACGGTGCCAAGCAGGTTGCCGCAGGGATTCGGCGCACGGTCGGCGATAATGCATCATTCACGCGCGCGATAGCTTGCAGTCACATGTGCGTTTGAAGTCACTCACTTGAGCATTCAATTTTGTAGGGCTTGCGATAAGGATGGCGAGTACAGGTGATACTGTCATGGCAGACGCAGCTGTCAAATCACAAGATGCCAGCGACATCAGCGATCTCCTGCAAACAAACCACAGCGACGCGTTCGCGTTTACCGAGTCCGAGAAGCTGGCCCTCGAGCTCTACGATCAGCTGCAAGAGCTGGAGTTGCAACAAAGCTTGCTACAAGCACAAGAGACAGGCACGTCTTCTTGTTGCACAATGTGTTTGTTGCGGAACTAACACAATCGCAGCATATGTGGCTGATGTCTCAACGCTCTCAGATGACGACTTGCAAGAGCAGCTGATTGTAGCCGAGCGCGAGGCTATGGAAGCAAAGGCAGAGTACGAGTTGCGCAACAAGATCACCCATAATGTACTAGTCACCGACCCTATACTTAACGCCGTTCATGGAGGTGAAAGGACTGGCTTTACCGAGAAGTGAGTTATACCTCGAGATTGCATAAGCATGATCTAATGTCAGGCAGACGCCTACGACCACTTATCACAGAGAATGATAGCATCGCTATGGTGTATGGCCGTTTGGCTTCCAATCTTGCCTCTTCCACCCATACCTTGGTCACAGCGGAGCAGGCAAACATTGTTGCAAATCAGCAGAATCGGGAACTGTCCAAGACCATGCTTGCTTTGGCAGAGGCCATGAAGTCGCAGTCTGCTGAGGACATCGAAGACCCAAGGTTACGCGAGCAGATCGAGTCAGTTGAGAAGGAGCTGAAGGACTCGAGAAGAAGGATGAAGACGCTCAAAGGTATTCTCTCAGCGATAATCGTTGGCAGCGGCATCAATTGGGCCGCGGATGAGAGCTTAACCGAGCTAGTCCTGGATGATGAGGACGATTGAAAGCTTTGATACGACTTCGAGTTACACGACTCCTACGAGAGAGCTTTTGACGAATATCCTTCGCATCGCCTTGCACAGCTTGCTGCTGCGGCGATGGCGCGATCTTTGCCTGTCAGATGGGAACACGAGGCGCCAACAGCTCGATATCTCCAGCACCGCAGTGGCACATATCGCACTTTCTGACGGTTCCAGTCCGCCAGAAGAACACAGAAGCTCCATAAGAAGCTTTACGAAAAGGATGTGGAGGGGCGGGACAGGAGAGTGGGTGAGAGCGATCTTGGCTATGACGTAGTTTGTTGATAAACAGTCACCAGAGCGCTGAAGCTAGGGATCCGGAAGCTTGAGACCTGCACGTTTGATGTTTAGCACAGTTTGATGCAGAATTAGAAACTTTTTTCATTTAGGATGTTCTCGTGCGGAATTGATAGACCTGGCTGCATGTTGTTCTCATTCTCGAGTCTCGAAGTCGCGTGGAACGTGACGCAAGACGCAACGCGCCTGCAGCAGCAGCGCAGAACATGAAATGAGTTCACCCATCGCAGGTTTATATCAAATTTGAGACGGCAACAACACCAGCTGTCGAACCAGTCAAAGAATGCAAAGGCTTGTCGAATCATCAGGAGGCGTCCGAGGTGGTTCGGAAACGCGATGATTCCAGACCTCGCCCAAGCTCTCCAGTCACGGGTGCTTGCAGCGAGACAGCCAGCCGTCTTTGTTGCTGGAAGCGGACCAGACGCATGAAACTCGGCAACAGCAATGCCGTAGAAGACGAGCTGCTGCGGGGTTAGGGAGACAAGCTGACGGCCGGGCCAGCCTCCAGGCGGCCTCTTGGGGAACATCGAAGTTTGCAGGCCGCCCCTTTTGGTCGGCGCGCGCAGTGTGGCCAGGTGGGTGAGCGAGTAACATCAGCCAGCAAGCAGAATGATATCAAGGGCGGCTTTGCGCAGCATTGACCAGTCGCAAGACGTATCGACTGCAGCGCGCAATTTCTTGCTCAAGACCGGCCAGGCAAGATCGGGAGGGCTGCGCCCAAGATGCTGCACGTCGTACGTCGCCTTGCGCAGATGCTGGGTGCTTGCAAAGCGCGTCGAAGAGACAAACATGAACGCTATTTCCCAAAAACTCCTTCATGGATTGCTGGAGATGGTCACAAACAGCTGATCAATTCTGGAATGTTCGCCGATGTCGTTTGCAGCCCGTGTGGTGCTGCGAAGCACCCGGCGTTGTTAGGAGGGGCGAGCGCGCCTGCCATAACATCAGAGCTAGGGTAAGGGCTTGGCAGAGGTTGGGTAGCGGCGCCTGCCCGCCCGTCTGCCCTCATACTGTGTGAGCGCTCTCTCCCATACGCATCCTCTCCATACAAACTGCTTCCACCGCAGAACACGACTTTGGTGAGTCTCGCTTGCACTATATCATATCAACTTGATACCCAACACAACCACACACCTCTATACTATTTTACGCGCCTTTACTGGCCTCAATTCGCGTCTCTACAGCTCTTCCTGCCTTCTTTTCTGCGCACTTCGAGCGTCATCGCGTTCCAATTCCTGTTCATTCACGTCGCTCTGCACAGCAACGGCACGAATGCTGACCACTATACAGAACTCACTCAACCCATTGAATTCTACCGATTCCAAAACCTTCAGTAAGTGCTTGCAGCTTCTATTATCGCTAAATCGCGCATTCTCGCGACTCCTCGCGGTGTTTTGCGACCGCGTCACTGCACGCGCCGCCAGATGCTGCCGCACGCACGTAACTTATGTACTCCCACCACCTGCCAACCCCGGCACTGATGGCTTCACTCTTATTTACCTCGTTCTTGCGCCCTTTGATTTACGCAGTCGTCCTTTTACCTGCGCGTTCAATCGACTTTGTCAACCACCACCCGCTGACAGCTTGTATAGACACTCCAAACAGCCAACATGCCTAAGGAGAAGGTAACCCGCGGCAAGGGCAAGAAGGCCGACGTTGGCAAGAAGAAGAAGGGTATGCAGATCACGTGCGTTTACAATTGTGCGCCGTTATTAACAAATGACAGACCCCAACGCACCCAAGCGCGGTCTCTCCGCCTACATGTTCTTCGCCAACGAGCAGCGCGACAAGGTCCGCGAGGAGAACCCTGGCATCAAGTTCGGTGAGCAGACGTCTATCAATACTTACTCTGCAGCTTCTAACAAACTATAGGCGAGGTCGGCAAGATGCTTGGCGAGAAGTGGAAGGCTCTGTCTGAGAAGCAGCGCACTCCCTACGAGGCCAAGGCTGCTGCTGACAAGAAGCGTTACGAGGAGGAGAAGGCTGCTTACCAGGTATGTTGCACATCTGTGCAAAGTCACGCCCGTACTAACGATCAAACGCAGGCCGCCGACGAGGAGGAGGAAGAGGAGTCCGAGTAGATCTCTACTTGACTCGCTTTCGTTCCTAGTCTAATGCGCACTCACGTGCTTCCTCTTTCTGCACTCTTGGTATGGTGTCACGGGCGGCTCAGGATCTGTCATCCACATGGTTTATCCTAATGATTCTATGCGCAAGCCAGCTGGCAATCTGGTTCATTTCGACGGACTGCCTCAGTACAGCTTTACCAAAGCAGACATGGCTTCGACAGTCGTCTATGATGTATGGCGTTCTCTCACCGTCGAGGGCGCGGAAGGCATCACGAAGCTCATGATCTTGTACAATAGTCAACTGCGGTTTCATCAAATTTCTCACAATCTTATGCTGCCTGCTCGTGTGACTACTGCGACAAACTTGGTGTGCGCTCATCACAGTTTGTAAAGCAGCATGTGCTTATAGAATCAGGGGTCCTGAGGCACACTTGCTCGCAGATCTCAGAAACAAGACCGAAAAGAAGCATTGATACGTGCCTCAAATCGACTCAGAAAGTACTTCATACCTTGACATGGGTGACAGTGACGACGCGGTCTGATGCATCCGCGTAGCGCTGCTCATGCCTCGGTACTTCATATCCCAGCCCCTGCCTTTTAACGGACGAAGTACAACGACTTGCGACACTCCATATCATCCCCCCATCCGCTTCATGAAGATGGGATAACAAAACATGAAAGTTGAGATACAGCAAATGGTTCAACAACGCAGACAGAACCACACAAACGGGGTCGTAAGAAGTCAACTCGTAATCTGCACAGCAGCAGCAAGTCGTTGAGAGGTTGTATTGATGCCCGCATTAGACTGTTCGGTTTGAGTAGCAGGCTACCGTCATCATTGATAGGACCTTCGAGAAGCTCAGCACAACTGATGCAGCTGAAGCTCACAGTGCGAAATCTATCGAAGAAACCTATTGTATGGCGGGATGTAACCACTTACTGTGACATGCCGGGTATGCCCGACATCTTACTTGAATGGAAAATCCCGTCCAAAGTCTCGTCTTCCGCATTCAGGCCTGAACTAACATTCTCCATCCAAGGAGAACCTCCTCGAACCAAATCTTTCTTGGAAGAGCGAGGTCGAGAATAAGGCGAGTATGTTCCTAGATCTGCCTCTACATTCCTGGCTTTTGTTGGGGCCGAGGAATCCATGATAAGGAGAACAATGAGTAGACCCCCGGGTCTTGCACCATCACCCGTACAGCCGAACCATGTTGCACAACCATTGAATCCATCATTTTCTAGCTTCAAGGGAGGTCATGAAGTCACGATATCCTTCTGGCTTCTTCGATACCTTGCGATGACTTAGTATATCAAGTATATGAAAACAGATTCTTTACAAATGAAGCACAAGCATTGTTAGCCTGTGCCAGACAACACCACAGGCCGCATGAGGAAGGGCAGGGTACGAGCTAAGCATCAGGTGTTCGGTGCACCGACTCCCACAGCTGGATGCATCGCAGATATCACTTCTCACGACTATGATGCTGAACAAAGCGTACAGACCGGACTATCAAATCCGTGGTGAAGATGATGGATTGAAGCATGCACCAGCCCCTATGTTTTGGGAACACCCGCTTATGTCGGGTGGATGTGTTGCCTGACCGAGAAGCCTACATGTTCAAGACCTTTCCTTCAATATTCGTCCCCGATCTCACCCTCTTCATCTCAAAAGCAATCTCTGATAGCAAATGATGGCGTGAAGTGTATGACCGCGTTCAAGTGAAGAGTTTCTGCACCTCCATTCAGTAATTAATCATTGCCCAGTGGCGTGCGAGAGGGCCCACTGTGCAGAACGGCGGGTATGGCTGAATCGTGAACCACCGTGTCGTTCCCTTGAACCAAACTGGCTTTGACAACATAATTTTGATAGATGAGAGCACCCAACCTTCCAGCCATGTAATCACGTGCAGGGTTGCTAGCCAATTCCAAGCTATTATAAGTTACACTATTATCCCAAAGTTAATCGAATATCTAAAGCATCCGTTGTGCAGTGGTTAGCATATCTGCTTCCCACCATTGGTCAAAGCAGGGGGTCGCGGGTTCGAACCCCGCCGGATGCATGATTGTTTTTGCATTTTCGAACATCTTTTATGCTTTTGGGTGGCCGACAAGTTTCGTCACGTGTTGCCCCTGCTCTGTTCGGAGGCGCTCTTGCGTGGTTCCTCAGAAGTGAACTTGTGCATTGAAGACCTTCAGAATGTCCACTTTTTGAGAGGTAGCATCATGTTTTGATAGTCGAATTGGCAGTGGTGCTTAACAGCAAGTTTTATGCCGGGACAGATAGTAGGTGATGGTCCGGGGTATCTTTGGGGCCAAGCAGGTAGCATGAAGATGGATGACCAGATGGATTATCTACAAGCATTGCTTGCCTTCAAGCGCAAGCAACCAACGAATCCGCTGGATTGGAGCAAATCGTCTCACTCTGAGGCAGGCGAAGTATTTCGCGGCTTGTGAGCAGACGTGTGTTGCGCTGAAGACTGCGCGATTTTTTACACACAATGGTTACTATACAATTCACGTATCGCCCCCAGCATGCGACGAATTGTAACACTCCACTATCTACAATTCAAATGCGATCAGTTTTCTCTTTCCCATCCGTTTCCGCTTGATTTGTATTCGTTGGGAACACCGAACTTGGTGGAGTGAGCAAATATACTGGCTTTTTTTGTCCAGCGCCCACCTTTGGATTGAAATAATAAATGACAGTGTTGGTAAAGCCCCTCAGAGCATGAGCGCGACATTGCTTGCGATTGGCAACTCGTAGCGCGGATCTGAGACCATGAGAAGACTGGTTTGAGTCGATGGAGTCATTGGATCTTTGCTCATGTATGATCAATAGGCCGTTCAGATGGTATTCGGTCAGTGCCTCGAGTATACATGCGAGCATATCAAGAGGGCTCAAAACGCAAGACACGACGAAGGACAGTGGTTGTGGTCATTGACGACGATCTATCAGTTCAGTGTGCATGTTGTAGATGATCTTGTTGCGAAGACACTGACTATCCTCCAAGCACCGTGGCCCTGGCACTACTCGCTGAGTCGTCATGAAAATAGGCTGCGAACTGTATACTCATAGTCATTGGAAATCGTACAAAACACAGATGGGATAGAAATTTGGTGTTAAAGGGAGTATTCAGTATGGGACTGGGTGGTATGGCGATTGCACGTTTTGACGTGACAAGACTGCGCAGTCAAGCTCGAGAACAAACTTTCAACATCGTAATCTTCCCATTCAAGCGTTCATATAACAACCGGGACGCCTTGCTATGCTACAATGGTTGTAGTGGGTACTTCCTGATCTCAGGCCGAGCGCAGCTTTACGCGCGCTTGTTTTCTTCTTCGTGTATGAACTGATACATATCTACAATAAGCCTGTCATCCTCATTTTATAGTCCTTGCCCGCATCACTCCCTTTGTAACACCACCATCAAACCCATTATGCCTAGCATGACCTGCTTCAGCCATGGGTGCTCGCTCAGCAGAATGGTGACGTATCCGACGAAGGGAATGAAGCCGACTACGCTGCCGATCACGTCTTCTTTGCGGTTCAGGAAAGACTGGCCCTGCGCGTAGAGTTCGGTATCGTCTGCGAGGTTGTTGTCGCCCTTGGTGAGCAGTCGGAGGGGTGTTTTGCTATGAGTTTGTTAGCTCAAGCTTTTTTGTGTATCTTTAAGGCTGTCCGCTCGAGGTGTTGCGCACACACAACATCGGCCAGTTCCAACATGTGCATCGCCCTCTTCCAATATGGGAGGAAAGAGTCCACTTACTTTCCACCATATCTCCTCACAACCCTGTGCACGATCGGGATATCCTTGCCCTTGACATTATACACAACAACCTCGCCAACCTGCGTATCCAGCCCTCGGTTCCACAAGAACAGCAGATCTCCCCTTTGGAACGCGGGCTCCATGGACCCTGACAGTACGACAACGATGGGTGAAGGCGAGTCGCTGACTACGGAGAGGCCCTTCCAGAGCATGAAGGCAGTAGAAAGTACGAGGGCAAAGTTCAAGACTTGTGCGGCGAGTTGCCGGGGCTGCATGCCTGCGACGCCGAGCATAGCTGCAGTTTCGTGTGGTAGTGAAGGTGGGAGGTTTGCTGGGCGGTAATGAGCGATGGTATCGATTTCGCTCTTGCTTAGCGCAGATGATAGCGCAGCGACCTCTCGACTGGGCGAGCGTAGGCGGGAAGAGTTGGTGGGTGTTGTTGTTGGAGCTCTATCTGCTGTCGTGCTTGATGCCAGATGTCCTGAGATTGGTTGATTGGCCGCTTAGTCAAAAAGCGGACCTCCGACACACTCCGCTCAGCTTGTCCACCCAATTCCCTTGCAACACACTTCAAGAAGACAACTGCATATTGCGAAACTTGTAATTGGAGATAACTTCGACTTTGAGATGGCACGATTGGGTTGTTTGTTGGCCCCCAATGTAGAGCGTTGTCCTCTCTCACCTGGCACGCAGCCTTGCTCAACCACCTTCACCTTGATTTCGGCTTTGCGTATCATTATTGGTGATAGGTAGACCGTCCTTCAATATCAATTATGTTTCTTTTTCCATACACCCAACGTACATTACCTAACAACCTTCCTTCAAGATTGCGACAATCGTACTACCTTTCTTCTCTCACAGGCTTTTGTTATTGACCCTGCGTACATGGGTACAAACTTGTCCACTATTAGCAGTCTCTGAACACGCTCCTGGCCTCTGATAGCACTGATATCGTACTACTACCCTCAAAGCTCAAATCGAAAACAGCGTTTGGACAGGGTCGCTATCATGGCAACTTTCACACCAGGCTGCATACTTCTGTGGAAAGATCCCGACTCGGGACAGTTATGGCCTGCGGTCTACCTCACAGACGATATCGTACCGAAGACATTCCAGGACACTCGGCCGCCCAATCTTTCCAATTTGATACTGAAGCTAAGCCAAGTTGCTAGCGTGGAACATCTGTAAGTTTGGCAAACCCGCATGCGCAACGGGGATTGACTAACTACCGGTAGACGTTGGGCAAAAGCCTCCTCGTTGAACACTTACGACCCTGTCTTTGCAGCAAAACAAAGGTCATCAGGTCCGCCGGAAGTTGCTGCCGCATACGATGTTGCAGACCGAGTTCTAGACAGAGGTCTTCGACTTCAACACTGGAAGTATGCTTTAATCAGCCAGGATATCGTTATTATCTCCGATAACGACGATGACCAGAGTGACGATGAAATGGATGAGGACATGAGATGCGCCATAGAACAGAGTCTGCTCGATGTACGCGCGGAAGAAACACAGATGTTATTAACAGCATCAACTGCCTCGTCGACAAGTGTGGCAGCTGCCAGTCAAACCTTCTCATGTCAATCATCGAACCAAGCAGATCCGCTCTCGCCCCTTCACAGAGTTAGTCAGGCCAACTCAAGGCTTCCCGAGCCAACACACGCTTTATCAGGACGCTTGGAGCCTCACGGCTTCTCCTCACAATCCCCTAAGCGCACATTGTCATCTTCATCGGAAATCTCAGAAAACAAGCGCCCATCGCCTCCTCGCAGAAGGAAGATGAGCTCCGGCCAAGATTCCACGCACATCGGCATTGAGAGAAGATGGGACTCAGCGTTCGATACATCGTCATCAATCTTTGGTGACGAGTTTCGACTTCCCCCCAGTAGACGCAAATCAAGCACTCAAAATGCGAAGCCTGCATATGGGCGTCTTCCGCAAAGACCAGCGCGCCGCAAGGAGAGTGCATCCAACCAGGGTCCATCAGCCTCGCGATTGTACTCTCAGAATGGTTCTAGTACTGCCGCTGCCTCGGAAGCCGACGATGACATTATTGAAGGCGACCTGTGAGTTCATTGCTAAACTATACACCAAGTGAGCTAACCGATATACAGCGAAGACAGCAATCAGTTCGTCCAAGTTTTTGTGGGCCCTGAAGTTGACCCAGATAGTGATCCGGAAGCTGATCCCCAACGCAAACGCCACCGCTTCCAGCTTCTGAAGGGCCACGTCTCGGATCGCTCCTATTTCCGCAACAATGTGCACGCGATTAGCTACATTATGCCTATTGGAGAGAACACGTGGGAGCTTGCGCATCCGAAGTTGTCTAACATCGACCCTGGCGACTTCAAGTTCGCCGCTGAGTATCTGACAGATGGCGAATTTGGCCATCGACAACCAGATGGCGAGGACCAAATCGAGGAAGCATTCGCACAATGTATCTCTGCTTGGGAGGTTGCACAACAGCTGAGTATGGACGACCTTCAGGAGCACGTGATTGAGAAGATTCAAAGCATCGCGCCTTGGGACATGTACAACGTTTTCGCCCTTGCTTGCTGCATATACTCAAGTGCTCACATTCCATCTCAGGCCTGTCGCAGGTTGAGGGACATGCTCTGCTCCTTCATTGCAGAACACTACACTATCTATATGAGAGACGAAGCGCTGAGAAAGCAATTCCTCGACCGCATTGACCAGCTCCCGGAGCTGGGAGTGGATGTCCACTTGAAGGTGGCAGAAGTGAAGAGGAGACACCGACGACCAGAAGAGCAGGCGAGGGAACTACTAGAGCAGGAGGACATTGCTATCAGCTAAGAAGCGTGTAGCAACTCCATCTGATTGGGTGGTTGAGGGTTACGCAGCGCTGCAACCAGACATATTGAGATGCGCAAACATAATTACTATGTATGGGCATAGCAAGGCGCAGCAAGGCAGATCTAAAAGAGTATATGGGGATAGTGGGTACGGATATAAAGGACAGCTCGGCGAACGGCTGCCACATCTTTCTTGCGTTTCATGCTGAGTACTGGACGATTTGATCAAACCCAGCTTGCTACAGTATGTACATTCAATGGCATACAGAAATATCGCAATACGAGAGAACGGGACCATCGAAGAAGGCGGGAATAGCTCTCATATTATTCACAGCCATCATCATCTACCAAAGTCCCTTGATCTCCGACAACCGCTGCGTAGGTCCAATCACCGTATTGCTATCCGCTGTATTCGTCCTAGACGTACTTCCACTATCACGGAACGTGGGGAAGATTGCAGCATCATGATCCGCGCTCGCGTCCCAACCCAACGTCTCCTCGTTATCATAGTTCATCGGCGCCCATGCAGCGTCCTCTTCCTCTTGCATACTTGCATCATTGTGGGGCACGAACAGACTCTCCTCGTCTTCTAGTTCTGCTTGCGCTGTCTGGACCTGCGAAGGTGCTGATGACGGCTGTCGTGATCCTGGATTGCGTAGGCGGCCGTTGTGATCACGTCGTGATGCTGGTTGGACAGGTGGCGGCATCTCTGAGCGTATACTGCGTGACTCTGTCCGCTCGGAGGCCGCTGATGGCGCATATGAGGCTTGTCTGCTTTGGTGTTGTGGTGTGGCTGTGTGCGCTGGTGTTGGAGTAGGCGGAGCTCTAGTATAGTCACCAGACGTCATAAGTGTAAACTCGGCTACGAGGCCGTCGCATCCATAACTGAATTGGAGTGGTCGATTCGGTGCTGAGTAGTAGGCCTTGAGGCGGGTCTTGAGGGTATCTGCATGCAGGACGATGGCTTTAAAGTCCTTTACGCTGATGACGATGTGTAGACCGGCTTCGACGCTGAAGTCTTCGAAGTCGGACGTGTTCACAGCGACAGCTGTGACAAGTGGATGTTTGAGTATCTCCTTCCCGTCCGATATCTTTTCGACATAGCTCTTAAAGACGCATCGCCCATCGTCTCCGGTGAAAATGTCCAGCAACTCGGTTTTCGTGCCAAAGTACTCGATGTACTCTCTGACGGCACCAGAGTGCATGCTCCACCTATTCTGTGCCATGCTACGGTCGAAAAGAGCGTGCATGACGTCGACGGCCTCGTAGGTCAACTTGTACGTTTTAGTGACACCTTGATTGCAGACCATCTTGATGATGAATCTGCAGTGGGCTTCATTGTCCTGGTCTTGCAGGCTGACTTCACAGCGCTCTACTGCACCGTCTCGGCCTAGCGGGTCGTATAAACGTCCTTTAAAGACAGATAGCAAGGCCTTCGTGTACATACTGCACGTAAAGCGGCCATCTGCGGCACCGGCATCCGGAACGCATTCATACTGGCTGAAGAACTGCTTGCTGTCGAGTGTCACAGCGCAGTACGCTGACTTGGACGGGTTGAGAGCGGTGAATGTAAACTGAGATATGAAGCATGAGAAAGTGACCATGATGAATGAAATCAAAGGTGACCCACTCTTTCTCGACGCGCCTCGATGGCAACGGTCTCGCTGAACTTCCCGAGGCACACTAAGATATCATGAACCTTTGACGCCGCCTCAGGCGTCAGTGTGAAGTCGAGGACGACCATTCTGAATGTTCATGTCGGTGGTACTATTCTCTGCAACCTAGTGCAGATGAGATGGTGGCCAGGCGTCCGGAAACGCGTGCGCCGAAAACGCGCTAGTGCGGTGACATCACGGGAAGCGCGACCCTGCAGCATTGCGACAGCATCAACATCAACATCAGCATCGACTTTTGATTTCTCGCGCCAAAATGGGCCCCGCACTCCCTGACGATATATTGCATGTGCTTTGCGAGGAGTTGGCAAATCTTCGACATTTTGACACACTCTTCAACTGCGCTTGCGCCAGTCGTGTGCTAGCAGTACCTGCACTGACTAATTTGTACCGGTGGGTAACGTGTAACAAATTCGTCTGCAGCGTGCTGATCTTTCCTATAGGTCACACCACGAGGCGCCAATTCGAGGTGGCGGAGATGATGCCCTGGGTCAGCCACTCGCCCAAAAGCTCTTGGTCACCCAGCGATGGTCTATCTTGTGGAGGTCCATCATCGCCTCCAGCCTGGATGCCACTCTGTTTCCATACTGCCGCTATATAAAAACTCTCGACTTTCGCGATCTAGCGAATCTCTTTGGCGACGATCAGTTTCGCAACAAGGTCTCGAAGTGAGTCTTTTCTTGTCACCGGTTGCTTTGTGTATTGATCCTTGTTAGACAGTTCTTTTCGGGCCCTCTGAAGCAATTCGAGAGGACAAGAACACGACAGAGTGCTTCTGGTAAAAAGATGACGAGCTTGGTGGACACGGATACCATCGAAGCTATCGGAGAAGGTAGGTTAATGAGGCTTCACGTTAATCGGCGTCGGTACTTACTCACATAGTCGTAACACAACATACCCCCATGCTGGAAACGATAAGTGGTGAATGTAAGTCATCAGAGTCTTATGTTATCCCGTCCCCTGACCGGCCTTAGTAAAATCAGATGCGCTCGTCCGGTGGACCTCTCGGTTACCTCGTTTACAGAGCCTGGAGCTCTTCGACGGTAAACCCCTTGAGAACCCATTAGTCCATGCATCACTTCACGAGCATTGTCCGAATTTCAATGCGCTCATGATCTACACATGGTCTTTGCCAGATCTGGATGACCGCGACCACAAATTTGCCGAATTTCTAAGCTCAATGCGGGCCAACTCACTCAAGTCACTTCAAACAATGCACGACATAGGCGCTGACGCAGAAACATTCTTGGCTTTGGGTCACCATGGTGGCTCATTGGAAGATCTTGGGATGTACACTTCGAATGAATCTTTGTCGCACTTGTCCATGCTTCAAGGCTGCACAGCTCTGAGACAGTTGCGCATCGAGGACACTCATGGCGTAGTGGACCTTCAGGCAAATCATAATGACGTATTCCTGGAAACAATAGCTTGGCTAGGGAAGTGCAAGGAGCTGCGGAGCATTCGGTTTTCAAATTTTGCCTCAGGAGCATCTGTCATCACCCCTGTGCTCTTGGAGCACAATATGCGGCTGGAACACCTGGAAATCGACTCGTACATACTCAAGGACCACAAAACCTTTCATCAAGCACTCGTCCATCAGCAGGCAAACCTGGTTGAGCTCACCTTGAACGGAGAGACAGAGGGAATGTTCCGAGACGATCTTGATATACTTGTCGATTCCTTGAAGCAGCTGAAGTCGTTGCAACGGCT
Source organism: Sclerotiophoma versabilis (assembly GCA_012274445.1). Taxonomy (NCBI): domain Eukaryota; kingdom Fungi; phylum Ascomycota; class Dothideomycetes; order Pleosporales; family Didymellaceae; genus Sclerotiophoma; species Sclerotiophoma versabilis. The sequence goes on from JAAROD010000033.1 coordinate 1,702,813, forward strand.
TTCGCTAACGCTTTTGGAGGTACTACGCGACGAACACATCATTGCTATGTTCCAAGATCTGAAGCAGCTCGAGACAATTTATGTCACTGGCTTGGAGTTTAACGATGTCATATTGCCAACTATTGGGGGCCTACCCAACTTGCGAGATGTCACCCTGTCAGGAATTTCAAAGTTTTCCGTCGACGGGCTTTTTGACTTCATTTCAATGCTCGGGCCTGGAAACCAAGGCATTCGGATTACAATCGACCAGGCAGACCCTGACACTGCGCTATCTGACGATAACCAGGTGGTGCTAAGTGATTATCTCGCGCAGCAAGTAGGGGGTACATTTGATTACACACTATACAAAGGTTCGTTGCAACCCGGTATCTGTTTTAATCGCTGGACTGCAGGCTAATTCTCGAATACAGATCCTTACATTTCAGAGTTTGAGGGCGATTCGGACTGAAGATGTCTGGGTCGCGCTTCAGCACCTACAACTCACCACACTTGTTAACACAGATCTGCTCGAATCAAGTGCCGGTCCTGCCTCAGCTTAATGATTACGCGTGAGAAGCAGTAGTGTCTGTGGAAGCAATTTTACCAGTATCAGCCAGAAAAAAGCCATTGATAACATCGAGTGGTCACCATGAGGGAAGGGCATCTGACTTGTGTCGGTCGGATATCGTGCAGGCTGCGGAGAACTTGTAAAGTTTTTGTAGTTTTGTCTGCAGGTGTGCTAAGTTACACCTCATGACGTGGGTCTCGCCTAGTCTCGGATAGCGGGGCTCGGAAAAGGTACCGTTCTGTGCCTGAGAATCTTCACAATCCAGACCTCCAGATCAGGGCTGTCAATCCAAGATCGATCTACAATGGTTGCTTCAAAGCGGATCCTGGTGATCGCCGGCTCGGACAGCTCAGGTGGAGCGTACGCCTACTCCTCGCCCTACAACATCGCCGATTGCGACTAACAATTTACTTGCAGCGGTCTTGAAGCTGACCAAAAGGTCATCGCTGCACATGGGTGCTATGCAATGACTGCAACGACTGCTCTTACAGCGCAAAACACACGGGGTGTTCGAGACATCCACCACACGCCGCCTGCATTCTTGAAGAAGCAGCTTGATGCTGTCTGCGATGACGTTGGAGTTGATGTGGTCAAGACAGGTACCACCTCAATAAAACGTGCGATGGTTAGAATTGACAGTGTGCACAGGCATGCTTGCATCGGCCGACACCATCAAGATTGTCGCAGATGCATTTCGTCGGTACAATATCGCAACGAGTGTTGTAGATCCTGTGCGCAACTCCATCGCCATCTGCGGACACGAAGCACCGGGCTTCACATATGCTAATACGTAAGGCAGGTTATGGTGTCAACATCCGGCTCGCACTTGCTTCCAGAGTCAGCCATCTCAACCCTGATCGACAAGTTGTTACCTCTGACGACAATCCTGACACCCAATCTGCCCGAAGCCAAGTTACTTCTGAAGATCGCAGGAGTAGACGTCAAGACTCCAGAAAACGTCGAAGATATCGTGGACATGGCTAAGCGTATTCAGCAGCTAGGCCCAAAGTATGTGTTGCTCAAGGGTGGGCACCTGCCACTCACGAAAGGACGTTTAGTGAGCAAAGGCGAGGAAGACAGGGAAATTGTGCTGAATGTGTTGGTCAGCAAAGACAATGTAACAATGATGGAGTGTGAGTATTTGCGCAGCAGAAACACGCATGGCACAGGGTGCTCGTTAGCCTGTAAGTTGTCGTAAGACCTCCTTTGGGACCCAAAGCATTGACGTCCGAAAAGCCGCCATTGCATGTAACCTCACGTCTGGTCTGAGCATGGTGAAAGCTGTCGACAAAGCCAATCGTTACGTTGAGGCTGGGATCAGGACAAGTGTAGACTTGGGTAAGGGCAGTGGTCCAATCAACCACTTCCATTCGACATATACGCTGCCGTTTGCCCAGTAAGCTCATCCAAGCCACGTGGCACACATATATCGAGGCAGCTACTAAGCACCTGCATAGAGGCGGATTTATACAATACATGCTCGATCGTGATGACGTGCAAAAGCCATGGAAAGAGTATACGGAGCATGAGTTTGTGCAGAAGATGGGCGACGGATCGCTTCCTATCGAAAACTACAAGTACTACCTAATCCAGGATTACTTATTCTTGGTAGGATGCAGCTATCCAGATCACGTTGAGATGGTATTGATAGCCTATTAGGTCCAGTTTGCACGAGCTACAGCCCTTGGTGCTTACAAGTCTAGCTCTCTAAACGACATTGGTCGCTCAGTGCAGCAGGTCGTTACTTTGCAGGAGGAGATCAAGCTGCATATCGACTTTTGCAAGGAGCAGGGACTATCTGTCAAAGACATCGAGAGTCAAGAAGAGGACCAAGCAACGACGGCCTACACCAGGTATGTTCTGGACATTGGGCAGTCCCAAGATTGGCTTGCCCTTCAAGTCGCACTACTGCCTTGTCTCATTGGGTACGGCATCATCGCGAAACGACTCTTCGATGACACCAATACTCTCAAGGAAGGCAGGTACTGGACGTGGATTCAGCAGTACGTTGATGAAGCATACATGGAGGCCATGGCAAGGGGCTCTGCGCTGGTCGAGGAGCACGCGGGAAAGCAGTCGGTTGCGCGACTCGAAGAGCTGGCCCAGATCTTCATTCATGCAACGAACGTAAGTGCTGCAGCCCGCTACCTGCTGTTCTTGAGCTAACCTACCTCAGATGGAAAGAGGATTTTGGGACATGGGTATGAGAGCTGGGGGTGCGACCAAATGAGAGTCGGCAAATGCATTTGGGTCACAACATAGTTTTGGGACGTCGCTGTGGGTGGCACAAACCAAGTAGCAACACGTTTGCAGGCATAGCGAAAGCGCTGTTGCACATCGATTATGTGGGTCTTTGTTGTCGATAACGTTCTTCGCCCCTTCCTCTAAATCTTCTCGGCGGACCCTGCCCCGTCCGAGCGCTAGTGTGCTTGGCGCGACTGGTTTTTGTCGCCCTCACCACTTTTTTCTGTCGCTCACCACACCTACAACTCACTTCACACCTGAGTTTTCACGCTGCAGACTTTGCGATCTCTTATTGTCGCATTCTTGCACATCACACACTACAGCAGTTTCAGACGAAACACGTCACTCATTCTCGCTGAAACTCTCATCTCTTTCACCGGCCCTCACTGAACACTCGACAAACATGTCTTACGGAGGCGGATACGGCGGCGGCGGTCGCGGTGGTGACCGTGGCTACTCCAACGGGTACGAATACAGCAACTCTGGACACAGCGGTAGCGCCTACAATAGTTACGACTACACACCCAGCCATCATGCATCGTATGGGTAGGACGATTCATCCCCTAGCACGGGCAAGGCATCAGTGTGGTGGTTTCTTGGCCAGCTCTCGTTCATTTGCTATCTCCTTCTTCAAAGGCTCTGCGCGCAGACTGAGTCCGCGGCTGTGCTTGCTTTACTTGCCTTCGCAGGTCAAGCGGGCGGTCACGCACTTGCTGCAACAGCGTAGAGTCCACCTTTACTGTCTTTTCTCCCTCTTTCGAGATCATCACTAACTTCTATTCAGTGGCGGCTATGGCGGTGGCTCCAACGGATACTCTGGTGGCGGCGGCGGCGGCTACGGAGGAGGTGGCTACGGTGGTGGTGGCGGCTACGGTGGTGGCGGCGGCGGTGGTGACCGTATGGGCCAGCTTGGCTCCGGTCTCAAGCAGCAGCAGTGGGGTACGTACACTCGAGAACATCATCTAGCGCTCAACTAACAGGAAGCAGATATGGAGTCCCTGCCCAAGTTCGAGAAGTCCTTCTACAAGGAGGACCCCGCCGTTGCTGAACGCTCAGCCGAAGAAGTCGAGGCTTTCCGCAAGGAGCACCAGATCGCAGTCAAGGGTACCAATGTCCCTAAGCCTGTTACAACATTCGATGAGGCTGGTTTCCCACCCTACGTCATAAACGAGGTCAAGGCACAAGGTTTCGCCAACCCTACACCCATCCAATGCCAGGGTTGGCCTATGGCTCTCTCTGGACGCGATGTTGTTGGTGTTGCCGAGACTGGTTCCGGAAAGACACTCACATACTGTTTGCCCGCCATCGTCCACATCAACGCTCAGCCTCTCCTCGCACCCGGCGACGGCCCAATTGTTTTGATTCTTGCGCCCACCCGTGAGTTGGCTGTCCAGATTCAGACCGAAATCAGCAAGTTCGGAAAGTCTTCTCGCATTCGCAACACTTGCGTCTACGGAGGTGTTCCCAAGGGTCCCCAGATCCGTGATCTCGCACGTGGTGTCGAGGTCTGCATTGCTACACCCGGTCGTCTTATCGACATGCTCGAGGCTGGCAAGACCAACCTGCGCCGTGTTACTTACTTGGTTCTCGACGAGGCTGATCGTATGCTTGACATGGGTTTCGAGCCTCAGATCCGAAAGATCATCGGACAGATTCGCCCTGACCGTCAGACTTGCATGTGGTCCGCGACATGGCCCAAGGAAGTTCGTCAGTTGGCTGCCGACTACCAGAACGACTGGATTCAGGTGAACATCGGTTCCATGGATCTCTCTGCCAACCACCGTATTCAGCAGATCGTTGAAGTCGTTTCTGAATTCGAGAAGCGTGACCGCATGGCCAAGCACCTCGAGACCATCATGGACGACAAGAACAACAAAATCTTGATTTTCACAGGTACCAAGCGTGTCGCTGATGAGATTACACGATTCCTGCGTCAAGATGGATGGCCTGCGTTGTGTAAGTACACTTTGCGATCCTCTCGACATACTCACTAACGTTGCAATTAGCTATTCACGGTGACAAGCAGCAAAACGAGCGCGATTGGGTCCTGAACGAGTTCAAGACCGGCAAGAGCCCCATCATGGTTGCTACCGACGTGGCTTCCCGTGGTATCGGTATGATTGCAAATCCCCCAACACCCCCTCCCCCTCCCCGAACTATTATTACGCGTGATCTGCCAATGTGCTCTGCTTAGGTTGTCTCGTGCGCTTGCTGCATTCGCTCCCATGACATCGTCCATGGCTTGAAGTGTTTCTCGAATCTGAATACCAGGGATCCTGGGGCGCACTAGCGAGCCTTCGCTCTTCGCTGCTCTTTGTTTCACGTGCTATTGAGGCACTACTGAGGCAAGCTGAGATTAATCGACTCACCGAGTCACAGTCTCTTCCAAGGGTTTCTGGACCAGGAGATATTCTACAGCCTCTTCCACTGGACAATGATGCCGTGATCATCGTCGTAGCGCACTTGAGACACTTGCATGCAACATACTGCAGCAGCTTCACGCGATCAAGATATGATCGTTCGTTTGCTCGTCGCACTTACCCAGTTGCTAACCTTTGCTGTTTAAGATGTTCGCAATATCACTCATGTTTTCAACTATGACTACCCCAACAACTCGGAGGACTACGTCCACCGTATCGGTCGTACCGGTCGTGCTGGTCAGACTGGTACTGCCATCACCCTGTTCACTACTGAGAGTACGTATTTTCCTCCGCTTGTTGGATATTCAGCTGACATTCTTCGCAGACTCCAAGCAGGCGCGTGATCTCGTCCAGATTCTTCAGGAGTCTAAGCAGCAGATTGACCCCCGCCTGCACGAGATGTGCCGCTACGGCGGTGGTGGTGGTGGCGGTGGCCGCTGGGGAGGTGGCCGTGGCCGTGGAGGTCGCGGCGGTGGCGGTGGTGGTCGTGGTGGCTGGACTGGTGGTAACAACGACCCCGTCCGCAACAGCCGCTGGTAAAAGTCATGACACGTTGATGATACGACACCCGGGCAACGCCTCTACTCAAGGGCTAGGCGTTTGATGTAGACCATTTTCTTTTCCAGCGTCACATCTCTTCAACCGATTACGGCGGAGCAGATGTTACGCCTTATCGAAGTACACTGATACCCCGGAAGGACGCAGTATACTGACCATCATGCATGGGCATTGAGTCGGTAAGAAACTGCGTGTAGACTGGCTTTTCCTGCTGCTTTCTGTATTTGTCTTACTCGGTCGTTCTCTCGTACGCGCAAGAGCTCACTCGTACTTTGCATCACGGAGCTGGCGGCGTCCTTTTTAAAAAGTTCTATGTAATATGCATATAGAAGAAATCTCAAAGTTCTGCATTTTCCATACTGCTAGGCCTTTACTTGCAACATTCACATCTGGAAGGTAGCGTCATTGCCCTCTCACCACGCGCCAAGTGACGCCTACCTTCGTCATATGTCGTTTTGTGGTTGCCTTGAAACGTATTCACCTAGGATCGGTCTATTGCAAAACGCCAGCCTGATGCCGCACTTCGCCGCTCCTTCCTCGATGTCCTCGATTCCCTGTGTCTAGACCCTAAACCCTCCATCATAACAAAGTCCGGCTCGTACGGCCCAAGCAGAGTTCGTCGGTGGATCGTGATGGGCATGGCTCGAACCGACCGTACTTCTCCACGGCGCTCCTGGTTGGACACGGAAGAGACGGGATCGTGGCGCAGGCCGCTGGATCTGGATGGTATTCGTACAGCGATGTAAAGGCAAAATGAAGATGAGATGTGGACACGTGGAGAAGTGAAGATCTGAATGTCGCAACATATCCGAACGTTCGATCTAGCCACTCATGATCAGTGTGTTGTAATCATGGTGGTTGTTTTGTGGTGTTTGTAGATTGGGTGAGGAGAAAATACGTCATGACGCTCCCTGCCAATGTCTAACGTAGAGGACTTCGTAGTGACCGAGTGGGTCAGTATGTGAGGCACTGTTATTCAGAATGAGCACGTTACCATAACGTGTGTACTGAGATGTTCAAAAAGGTTACCTCTTGTTGTGCGTATAGCGATGTATACGAGGATAAGGGTCCTGCTGGAGAGACCCCACTTCAAGGGTGTTCTGCTGTGTGAAAGACAGAGGCTGACGAAGTCCAACGGTTTCGTTGGATATAGCCAATGCCTTGCCAGAGGCATAAGGATCTGCGGTTGTCACTTTCGAAGGGTCGCGCTGAGGACGCGGTGAATTGAATGGGTGAACCACTGCTCATACTTTTTATCTGTTTGCACCTCTCGAGAGCTTGTTCAGGGCACAGTAGGAGATCATTACTTCTCCAGTCTTGCTACGAGTGGACTTGCGTATGCTGAGGGCACTGCCGTGTGCGAAAGCTGCCAAGGGCGGAAGGACGGTGAACTCCCGCTCCCCTACAAGATTATTCATGATCACGAGGGGATGGCCGAAGTCTCCTCTGTTATTCCTTAATCGTTGCCATAATGGAGAGTTGAGCAGCAGTGTAGTCCTCCTTCTTGAAACAGCTAATTGGAAAATGCTTTGGATACTGCGACCATAGTCGGTGAAGATTCAAATCTTACGGCTTGATTGAGGTAACTTGGGTACCATCACAAGCTATTATGGCTCGGGATTATAGATTTCGTGTAAGTTTCGTAACCTCGCGAGTGGCGATGCCCAAAGGTAGAGGTTTACTTGTTGTAGTCGCAGGGTCAGCGAGGCAGACACGTACACTTGCCTGCCTGTTCCAAACAAACATGGTGCTGTTTTGGCATCTGCAACTACTAGACATCTTCGGTGCGTGACGAGAGATCGTTCTAGGCTTCACTACTTCTACCTGGTCCTTTCCCAGTTTCGCTACCACGGCTGGTCATGATGGGCAACTGAGTAACAACACAGGTAGGTTTGGTGGTCACAAATACGTTTTGGTTCTTGTATCCATATTTTTTTTACCGGTCTAAAGTCTTTGAAAGTGGTCGAAGTAGCACGTGTTCGCATAGGTAGTGCCAAAGTGTGATGGAGGAATGATGGAAAGAAAGTTGCAAAAGAAGAATTGATCAGGAATATCTGCTAATTATAAGATAGTCATCATCATCTACGCAAAGCAAGACCTACGATAAGTGCGGAGGTACTGACAGTTATATGTTTCGCGCGTTATGGATTGAAATCGGATCAACCACAGGGATCATCACCTCTCTGTATTTGTAGCAGACATACTGTACTCTTAGTTTCCACAATCTAGTTAGTACCTGGCACACCATCGATACCTTTATACAATTCTTTGCACCGTCGATACTTGGGCACCCCTAGAGGGAGTGACAATACGGTGGGTGAAATTAGTCTATGTTGCGATTCTTTAAACTCCAAGAAAACCAAGGCACGAGTTTTTCAAAGGGTTAACCCACCCGCGATATGAATCACAGCACAAGAAAGACCGCGTAACATACGACTAGAATTGAAGGACGATATGAGCCGAGTGTACGAAGTTACGTGCCGTGGAGGCACCACTATGCCATGGCGGCACACTCCACACGAGCCTGTACACTCACACAATCCTGTACACTCACACAATATCGTTGCAAGAGTAATATATTGCCTCAATATACACAGTTATCAGGACATTATGCTGGTGACTCAGTTCTGCGTGAGCCAGCCTTTTCTTCTCGAGTGCAAATACGAAGCTAGGGAGCGTTTCATCTACCCCTTTACATATCTACAAGGCAGAATCAGGGATGGAAAAACCACAAATATCTGAACAACAAGTACCATAGAGTATCTGCCATCACATGTTTAAGCCATACAGTTTTGCGGACAGTTACTGAGGGTGCGCATTGATGGTCGTGGAGGAACTTGTGGCACACCACAAGCAAACGACATGCTGGGACCTACGCTAAAGCGTGTATCCGCTGATACAACCAACCGTACTGATTGCCAGCGTTCAAATGTAGGATAAACGAGCTTCTCACAGACAATGAGGAATTCCTGCAAAAGCTCGTCCTTGCTGATGTTCAGCGATGTTGCGATAAAGTGGAAGCTAGCGGTGACGCTGTGAGCGGTACGTATGATCGACCACCAGCCGGTTCTTGTGTAGCCTCCTACTGTCGCACGCGAGGACGTTTACGCTTGTCAAGCGCGCTGTACACTCGCTTGAGCTTGCTCGAGGCTTATCGAAATACCTCGAGGCTTATCGAAATACCTCGAGGCAACCTCATCTCAGTTCGAAACCGAAGATATGACGACCTGGCGGCCGAAGGACACTTCACAACGTCCTGAACGTCATGAGGTTGTCCTTCATGCGCGTATTCCTAACACAGCCAAGATAGTAATTGACCGTGCAGTAGCGCTTTAAGCATGACCTGTCTGAATGCATCTGTTTTCCAGTTTCTTCGTTCGCTCTAGGCTCGCAGTAGGTTCGAGCTACCGCTCGCACGCGTATCAGGCCACAAGTGTAAATGCAAGTCCACGCGGATACACTTCTGTCAATCGATTTCAAGCAAGAACCAACTTTGGGTCGAGGACACATTGAAGTGACAATCTGCTCATTCGTCCGACCATCCGCTGTTGCCGTGTTAGCCGGACCAAGGCATCATTATTGTCAATGTCGGAGTTGCTTTGTCGCGATTGAATGGTGTTTTGTGGGGAAGTGCTTCCGTCTGACCCCGAAGCATCGTATTGGCAGTCTCTGCGGTGCCGCTGTAAGCAAATCGCATAAAGAATTTGCATGATCTGCTCATTGCCGACCTTGCGCAGGTTGAATAAAACTCTTAGACAAAGGTTGCCTGATGATCCACTGCCTAAGGAGCACCGGAGAAGATATACCCGGGTGTAACCTGGGAGCCAGAGTAAGAGCCATGTCCTTGCTTTGGTTGTGCTGTTTCAAATCATCTTGCCTCTTGAAGAATGCAACTGCTAATCTGGGTTTTGGCATGTCCTTGTCGTTCTGCAATTGGAGTGTAGACCGCAATCGTGCCCTTTCTGGACCCTCAACGCATCAACAGCGGAGCACGCGTGTTGAAACAATCGATAGCGCAAACAGCCTCGCATTCGTGTTCTTTGCGGTTAGCGTGTCTTGATGATTGACAGGCGTCCGGCTGCTGCTATTCATTGGACCTCCCGAGGTGTTCGGGCTAGAAGGGGGAATCTAAGCGGTTCGCGCTACGTGTAGGTTGCAAGCAGCCAACGTGGTCCCTGTGACCAGGCTTCGTTTCATTCTCCGGACATGTAGGCTAAAATAAACAAGCTTTATTGATTCTCGACGGAGGACGCGAATTGTTTCCAAAGCTGAGGTGCTGGGAAACTCCGTCGGGGTCTCAACTCAAGCCACCTGAAGGTGGCAAGGATCAAGGATCGTATCCGATTCAGAAGTTACGTCGTGCTGCAGTGCATTTGCAAGACAACGTTGTCAAGGACAATGAGTGATCAGCAACGTTGCTCTCATTCAGGCTGCCGTCAAGGGCTGACTAGTATGCGCACACGCCCGCGTCTTCCCGGCCTCAATGCCAGTCATGACGAAGAAGTGAAGATGTCCGACAGGAAACGCGCTCAGATCCGCCCTTCCAGCAATGTCATGGGCGGACATGGAGGGGGACAAGATCATGCGAGCGTCATCTCAACCGAGGCAAGCCATCACTGGCTTGCAAGCCAGGAAGCAGAATCGGCGAACCAGAGAAGGGGGAATTCGTTCGCACGATCTCCAATCAGGTCAAGCTGCCACGAGCGATCACCGGCCGCCAAAATCGGGCATTCTTCGGTCGCTCTGGATGCCGCATCTCGCAGGTGGGGTATGCCTGGCGTGAAGAGCGCTTGGCGCATTTTGGCAGAATCATTATGATATGAGAGGTTGGAGTTGCGAGTTGTGTGTTGAATACGGCTCCGCGGATTCGGTCCTGAACGGAGCTGGAGAAAGTATACCGGTGCTCAATCTGTGATTCTCTCCCGAAACTTTTCGGATATCTCATGCTTGTGGAGATTGGACCCTTGAGATCAGTGCGTAATGTCATGCAGAGCGACATCATTACAGATGTCGCATGCCGTGCAGCGTGTGCAGGAGTCAGCATCTTTGGAAATTGAGTTTGTGTGCTGCTGAAAAGTGGAAAGCAAGGAGGAGGCGTTGCACCTGCGAGGGTGGGGTGCAAAGCTTGTACAGGAAGTTGTTCTTCCGACGCAAGATGGCTGAAGATCAAACGGTCACCAAAGAGGAAGGTGCGTTGGGTTGGAAACAAGCCACACGGCATGATCCACGATTCAACTTGCATCGCATCCAACTTCGTGGCTGCACTGCTTGAAGTTGCATTCGTTGCTTTTTGCTCACCACAGACCTGCTCAGCTGAGAGCTGGTGGAGGCGTGTCCCTACCAATAGGAGTGCACATATGATCTCCAATAAACCGCTCTGGATTCTAGTGGGCTTCGAAAAAGTGTGCATGGGGACTGCAGACCGTGGGCGCTGTCGACAGGGTTCATGCATCAATTTGCGGGACTGTAAAGTCAGCACCTTGTCATCATGGCCGAGAACAGGACAAAATCTCCCACAGCTGAATGTCAGCAGTTCTTGGAAACGGAAGGTCATCCGCGTGCTTGCTTGCGCGGAGATGCCACGTCTTCGAGTGCAGGGCATACGTAATCCAGACTCTGACATCTGGAATTCTGAGCGAACAATTGCAGTCTGCATCCGGAGCTATGCGCTGTGACGATAATTTGATAAAACCTCAAGATGTTGAAGTCGGCCGCGAAATCGGCCACCGGAGAGAGCGTATCGGCGTGATGCTGCGGGAAGTACAAATCTGGGTCTCCGGAAAAGGCAAGGACCACGGTGGATCGAATGTGGTCAGCCAGTTCTGCGCCACGTGAGGATTTTTCGGCGGCATTCTGTTGAGGAGAAACGGCCGAGGCTTGGACAGCCACACAGCCCACTCTAACATTGGGACAGGGGGTCCTTGTCAGTGTCACTCGCTCGCCCAGATCCATCGGCAACAGCAGCGTTCCTGGATCAAGCTTGACATTAGCCGCAAGATCCGTGCTGAGAGGGTATGGGTTGGCAACGCATACACCCAGGCTCAAGAGTACTTGATTGAGATGAGAGTTGTTCGGTGCAAGTGTATCCAGGTGGTCTCTTGCACCAAGACAATACCTGCCGCGCGCTCTGAGTCGTCGTTGCATTGCAAGCTATACCATAGTAAACGCGGGCATCCTCTTGAAAGAGTCAGATGTCGTGATCTGATACTGTGATCATCCCTTTAGCATGCAGGACGGCTAAAGGTGCATTAGACACCAAGGGCTGCGCATACGTGTGATACAATGATTGCATGCGACGAAGGTTTGCTCTTGCTTGTCGCCATCTAACCCTTCCGATATGGACAGTGCAAAGAGTTGCTCATGTCGTGGTTGAGGTTACTCCCGCTCCCGCTCGACGGCGCAGTATGCAGCGTAGGCTAGCGGCACTATCTCGTATTCATCCTGGGTCTGATCAGTCTTGCTAGCAACCACTTGGAGAATTGCGGTGACTTTGATACTACGTACGCATGTACGCGTTCTCTTTAGTCCATGTGCCTGTAGTCTTGTCCAGTCATATGCCAAAACCACGTGAATACCGATGAAAGCCATGCCCAACAGCCGGCAAGAAACCAAAAGTCACTTTGCAGTGAGGCGATGCCATCAAGCTCGGTACTCGAGGTCCAAAACCTTCGTCGGCAATCATGCAACTGACCGTGCCCTGCGCTCTGCAGAGAAGCGAGCGATATGCATGAAGATGAGAATGTCAGCCTGGACCCGCTTATTGCAGTGAGAAACACAGTGTTAACGCCTCCCACGTTTCTCGCCAAACGCAAAAGCAATGAGTTGCCTGTGACAGCTCGGCTGTCACCCCTGTAGGAGATGGTGGCTGGCCGAGCAGAATCACGGTGGTGGAATATTGCACCTCAGAAGGATGCATCCGTGAAATTGCGTGTGAACTTGGAGACTGAAACTGATCGCACTCCATCCAATATTGGAAGGAGGATGGATCGAAAGCGCCAGGCAGTAGATCTGAAGAACGGTCTCCATCCTTGCGAACCTAACCATGAACTCGGCAGAGCTACAGGCATCAAGTGCCCTTGTGCACGCATTATCTTCGACGACTCATCATGATGTATAGCCGGCAGCTCCGTCAACGCCCGGCAAACAGAACAGCTGAGCGGCAGGTCGAGATTTGGGGTGCCTATTAGCATGCTTGCAACAACAAGAAAAAAGCTTTGCTTGGTGCCAGTTGTTGCAGAGAAGGTTCGGAAAGAGCAGAGCAAGCACAAGCAACCGAATGTCGGTGCCCATGTCTTCGCTCCACATGCTGCTTTTCGCACACCGCAACAGCTTCGGTTCGCATTTGCAGCGCATTGGGCATGATTGCCGCTTTTGAGGTGTCTGTGTGCCGTGTCCAATATTGGCGTGCAGTCGTTCCGGTGACCGCCCCTTCCGACAGTCGTAGGCGATCGCCAATGACATGAATCGTGCTGTCAGTCTTGATGGTGTCGATGAAGTTCGTGATGGAGAGAGAGAAGGCTGCGATGCTGATGTTGGTGGTGTGATAATTCTGGTCTCACCTAGCAACTTTTAGTACTAGCTGTCAACCCTCAGGCGCCAAAGCTGTAACTACCCGGTACGCTAAGTGCAGGCTAACTATCAGCCTCAACACATCGCTGCACTCTTCTTTCGACGACGTCTAAATGCAAAGCATGGAGTCGCACGCCCACAATGCACCCCCGTCAGCAGCGCCGATGCGCTCAGCCGTGTCTCGCGGCTCAGCACCTTCGCCAGCACGGTCTTTTTCTTGCCTTAGTCAGCATGATCGGCACCTGCCACACATTTAATTAACCCGTCGGACTGTTTCTCGTCGAGATTAGCTTCCTCGCCACTCTCGCGCCTTCCCAACTTCGACCTTAGTTTACATCGCGGATCTGAACGCGCTCACCACCATCACCCAGCAAGTCCCAGCGCGCCCGGTGCCTTGCTCTAACGCCCGTCATCAACGAGTAGCCCGCTGCCCCAGGCATACCAGATCTCACTCGCGCCCGCTGTGCTACGCGTGCAACCCGCCGCCAGTGCTGCGTCCGTCATCTTCTGGCGCGTCTGAGGTTCTCCCCACAACAAACCCGCGCGCAGTGCTTGTCCTGCGCCAACGCGCGAGTCACCTGAGCGCATAACAGACGCACCAGATCGCCCACCGCCTTTCACGCTCCACAGGCTGCCGACGCTTCCAGGAGCGCTCAGCACTTGTGTGGGTTCGCCTTGCAGAGACCCGGCTGGACAGGAAGCTGATTACCTTCATTCGGCACGCTCGGCGCACCGAACATTTGCCCAGCAGCAGTGCAGGGACAGCCACTCTGGCATTGAAACTTTCATCTGTCATCGACACCGCCGACGGCCCGACTGCTTTCTTTTGCCTCTTTACTGCATTCAGCACGCCTGTCCAGCAGCAAATTCTCTGCGCACAGTGGAAGCGATCTGCTACCTGTTTGCGAGCATTCACTCTGTCTTCGGCGAACAGGCTCTTCCCAACCAGGTACCTGTCAACTAGCAGGCCTACCAGCGACCGCGCACACTTCCCCGCGCCGTCTCAGAAAAGCCGCTCATCCTCGAGCCAGCCCACCGTCCCACAGTTTGCGTGCAGCGCCAGCCCACATTGACCTAGCACGCCCAGAGCAGCAGAGCCCACGATCGCGGCACGGCCTTACCGATTCAGTCTTGTTACGAACCACACAAGTGAGCATTACGTCTTGACTGACCGACCGAGCTAGCTCATCCCTGGTTAAACAGCGCTCAGGCGTCTCCATTGCGATTGGTTGACCCGTACCGAATTTTGCGCCACCCAGAAGCTGCTAGCGTAATTCTTCCAAATCCACGCTCGCCCCAGGACCCACTAGACCCACAGAGCAAGCTCATTCACCGCTAGCGCCGTGCAACCAGAGGTTGCACCTCTTTGCTCCGCGATTCGAGGGCTTGTCACCCTTGTCACCACCCCTGTCCCGGTGGCCTCAAGCGTGCGTCTTCCGTGCGTTATCTTTTCGACGGTCTAAATCTGCCGAACTGCTTGTCCTTCCATCTGGGCGCACTGGAAAACACACCGTCTGCAAATCACCCGCGTTTAACTTCGACGCTATTGTGTCTTGACAACATTTCCAGTCTCCGGTTTTCTGGCTGTGCGTAATTCTTGGCTTCCCTCCGTCTGCTTTTGTACGGTTAGTCGCCTGTCTTCCATTGACCGCGGCAAATCATCCGAAGACGGTGTCTGCAACCTTCATATCTTCCCAACCAGTCCTCTTCCTACACCACGCGCAACCATTCCCAGCTTAGAGCTTCGGTGCAACTCGACCTCTTGAAAACGTACACAGTCTATGGACGCAAGGCAACAAGACTACCCGCAGTCAGGTTTGAGCTCACCATATCCAACGTTTCCTGAACCACCTTCTGAGGGTACCTTTGCAGATCAAGCATCTGCTGCGCAATATCCTCCGCAAGGACAAGACCCCAGAGCTTCGAACCTCACTCCTACCTCCGACTACAGCAGCCTTCCACCGTCTGCTCGGTCAGGTTCATTCCCGGAATACATTCAACGTTCATACCAACCAGGCGCTCAAGGACAAGCACCCGGAGGTATGGCGCAACAACAAAGTCCGTCAATGCCTCTCTCTGATGGTCAAGCCAATGACCATCAACAACCTCAACAACTCAAGTCTGACACCGATGTACCTATAGATCCATCGATCGCCGCCCAGACGAGCCCAACCTACCCTCACCAGCAGCAGTACTCGCCCTATACCCCTCACCACGATATGCAGCACTACCCAGGACATCCGCAGACGCCAATGTATGGGTCGCGTCCTGAGTGGGCTGGACAATACGCTCAGCCTGGCATGCACTACGGTCATCCAGCTTCGTCGGGTCCTCCAGCACCGGCAATGGTATCACCTGTTCAAAGACCACCTACTGTAAGTCACTCTTTGTTGAGCAAATCTGCGCGACGCGTCGCACATCAACCTCAATGGCACAAGCCCTTAGCACTAGAGGTGTGCGACGCGTTTAGGCTGGTTTACGTCGCGTGTCAGATTTTGCGCCATTGCAGAGATCTTTACTAATGACGCGTTTAGGGAGGTCATCCTTTGTCCACTGTGTACTCGTTCGTGCCCATTCCAGGCGCGCAGCAACACAAGCGACCTCGCCGACGTTATGAAGAGATCGAGCGCATGTACAAGTGCGGCTGGAACGGCTGCGAGAAAGCCTACGGCACCCTGAACCACCTTAACGCGCACGTCACAATGCAATCGCACGGCGCAAAGCGAACACCAGAAGGTATGTCTTGCACTTTCTTGAATTGAGACATTTCGCACCGTTGTGGTTGCCCTTGTCAGCCTGACGCGCTAAGCTAGTACTGGGGTTGCGTTGGTACTGCGCTTATCTGACGGTGTTCACACTACTCCGGATAGCTTCTGGCGACGGAAGCTAGCCACAGTCGACCCTTGCTCACCTACCTTGGCACCTGTTGACACCACCTCATCAATGTTCACCACTGACAATATATTGCAGAGTTCAAGGAAATCCGCAAAGAATGGAAGGCCAAAAAGAAGGAGGAGGAGGCTCAGCGCAAGGCTGACGATGAACGCCAGCGCGCTGAGATGCACCAGCACGCGCAGCAGCAACGCGTAGCGCATGACGGTGGCCCTCCTGAGGCACCTGTCTACGGACAGATGCGCCAGGCTGTAGGTGTACCAGGTCAACAGCCCTCGCACCCTCAACTTCCGCCCATTGGGTACCAACCGGCTGCCTCTGGCACATCGGCTGCTCCTCAGTACGGCACGCACAGCCCTGGGCTCCCTGAGGGCATGGCACAGTATGCGACTCCCAACAACGCGTATACCAGTCCTAGCACTAACCTCAGCAACAGTTACCCTCAGTCGCCATATGGTCAGAACCCTCAGATGTACCAGCAAGGTCATTAGTTTGGCCAACGATATAGCAAACACGACACGAATGTTCTGCAAAGCTTAGCGACCTGTCGCCAAAGTGGAAGCGATAATCCAAATCCTCCAGCAACAAGTCTGCATCGCAGCCTCTCACTACCTGCTCGATAGGTCGATCGCACTATGGGATGGGCATGGGCTGGTTCAGCATTATATACAACGGTTGGGGCATGCATTTACATCTGGCGGCGGCTGTATCTTTTTATTTTACCGGTGTTCACGGCAGGATCAAGACGACTTTTCTTTCTATATCCCAGGTTGATGGTCGAAGGCGGCAGTGCCAAAGTGGGCAGAGTGATGGATCCAAATGTTCGGTGGTAATTTCTCCAACTGCGAGCCTGTCAACCTATCTGTTTCTCTACTTATGGGCCTCGTCACCTCAAAATGCTGTTTTCATTCTCTCCTACTGAACCTAGATTTCTTGCATCTATTTGGCGCTCAGACAGAAACAATTAGTTCATGTTTTATGAATCATGCTTGCTTTCGTGAGCCACGTATTTGGAACTAACTACTCGTGTATCTGGAACACCTCGGGTGTTGAGTAGTCTTGAGAATCTGAGATGTGCCCTTGCACGTCGTTCGTGTGATGAAACGCGTCATCCATGTGTGCACACGCATGTTACGGTCTATAATTGAATGCCCTTGCCGCAACGCAAAACAACGTGTTTGCAATTTAGTGTCGGGTGCCAGTAAATCTGTCTCAGCCCAAGGACATGACATGGACACATGCAGAGGTCTGAGTCGCATTGCATCGGAGCAAGCATTCAAGCTGACACTTTACAGTCTCCTCACTTCACATGCGCACATGCGTACACGTATCAGCAGCCACGTACTGGACCTCATCTCACCACATACTGTTGGCTGGTGGCACTTCTGCAGTCGCAGGGTGCACGACACAACGCAATGCATACTTGTCGTAAAAGCTCATTGGGTAGCGCATTCAACTACCATCCTTGACAGCGATCGTAGCGGCCAATCGAACACGTACTGTATTACGTAGAATGTGAGAAGAATTGCAATCGTACCAGGCGAGCATCCTGAGGGTGCACAGGAAGATGACGCGCAGTGCAGTGAAGTCAGGACCAGAGGTGAGGTTGCGCTACGGTTTAGGATTGTATGGTATTGTGAATTTAGCCAACAAATCTTAGCACTGCGAGAGTCTCGTTGCCACACCACGATCTCCTGGTAACCGGGCATCGATACGCAGGTATGAGGAGATAGCGTCAGCCCAGTCTCAAACAACGACTTCCAACCCAACTTTCCGCTATCATTCCGCCGCCAAACGCTGTCACCGGCTAGCCTAGGCTTCAAACCTTGCGTTCTCGGCGGGTCGCTCTTTACGCCGTGCGGTTCCGCATGCAGCAGGATCTTTCTGTGTAACCGAAAAACATGAAGTAACCATCACGAGAGTGCCGTTTTCCGTCGTCAACATGAGGGCTAGACGTGAGAAGTGCAATTGGCCAGATACGTCACGCAGCGGTCAAGTGCGAGAGCTGACTTTGCCCGGTCATGCGTCCGACAAGGACTCGGGAGGATGGGAACGGCAGGTCGTGAACAACGTTGGGTGGGTAGTCCGATGGTTGCGGCATGCAGTGGTCATGGGGGCAGTGGCAAGCTGGGCTGGCTATCTTTCGGTATCAACGAGACGCTCCAGCCTTCAACGTTGTCAGGCATGGTCGAACTACCCCAGATTTTATCAATTTTACAAACAAGCGCTAGGATGCTCAGTAAGCCTGGCAAGCTCATGTTTAATGCAAGATGTCCGTTAGCAAGGCTAGCGCCAACGGCTTGTTAGATCCATCGATCAGCACAGCTAAACTGGCGTTGGGCTGCGCACTTGCTTTTTCCCCGTGCTTCGCACCGCTTCGTAGGCGCAAGCTAACAGCTGCCAGGGCAGCACCATGCCAGAAGGCTCCCAACGGTCTCCCGCGCTGACGGCGGAGACTAGCACGGCAATGCATGCGCGCTGCGTGTAAGATGAAGATGCCCGAAAGCGTGTGATGCGTTCCACGGCAGTAGTTGGCTTGCCACACGAGAATGTGGAGTGCCTGCTTGGTTGCTTCTCTGCTGTCTGGGGGGGGATTTTTTCCGATAGGAAGGGTGTTTTTGACTGGATGGAGAGCAGGGAGATGCGTACTGTGCAGTGCTGATGGACCCGGTCAATGGCACAGTAGCAACAACACCGTGGTCGTCCGACATGCGACACAAGCACAGCGCGCACAGCAAGGCCTCACACTCACTGCGCACTCCTTGCGTGCGCCGCCCACGATACACGTGTGCGACGGATCGCTGATGCTCGCACTGAGCTAGCCATCACGAGTCTTCCTGTACAAAAGTATTTCGTGCATACACAGCGCCGCGCGAGTGGGAAAGCCATGTGCGACAACAGGAAGTAGTCTGTTCCGCCACGTTGGCTGGGGGATTGGATTCAAACTCGGAGAGAAGGGCTGGCTTGCTGGTTACCGATCAGAGCGAGTTGCTAGACTGAACGCAGGCTAAGAAGATGTGTCTTGCTTTAGCTCTTATGCGCCGGCTCCTGCGAGGCTGCTTGATCACGAACTAATCTCCTGGCTTGCTTACTCGGCTCCAAGGGCACGGGAATGTCGGTTCAGGGACTGTCAGCCCTGCAACAGTGCCTTGAGCTGTGGCTAGCCCGCTGATGTTGGTTCAAGGTATACTCTGTCCTTCTGCAAGTCCCTTCTTTTAGAAACGTGGCACGGCACGGGCAGGTATTTGCTTGACAGGACCACGTCCATCTGTAGCACGAATGTCGACCTTTGCTTTACCGGCCTGGGGTTCTCTTTACATTTCGGCTTGACACGTGACTACACTCGGCCCGCTAGCGTGCTAGCGTACTAGCGTGCTAGCGTGTTGGGTCGTGCAACTGAATGTTTTCTCGAACACTGTCACTGATGCACATTGACCCGATTGACCCGACATAAGTCAAGTCCACGTCCTTCTAATGCTCAACTGTCGCGCCTGTCTTTGGCAATGCGTCCAGCCCTTCGATCGCCCAGCTAACCTCCATCGCCTTCGCCGCAATGTGAATCCACTCCTGCGCCAGAGCCAACAACGGCTTCAGAGCACCAAAAACGTCTACAAGACCGGCACGCGCCCTCATTACCTCGCCAAGGTTGAAAAGCTGTCGCAAAGCAGAGACGAGCCATGGAAGAACTCGGCAGCCGCGGAAAACCAGAAGAAGTGGGAAAGAACAGCGTTGCGACAATCGCCATCGAGAGATGTGGAGAGACAAGAAACACCAAACTTGATGAAGCTGGGCAAGAAACCCCCGCACGTGTCAGATACCGACTGGAATAGGAGGAAACGAGAGCTGCGGTATTTGCAGGATCCACTAGACCTTGCCCAGTTCGTGAAGGCAGAACTAAACAAGGACAAAGTAGACGAGATGAAGCAGTTGGTACAGATGGCAAGCCACTCCATGCCATGCGTGGTCAGCTGGAATCACATCATCGACTATTATCTGGCCAAGTCGCAGGTCATCCATGCGCTCAAGGCATACAACGACGTACGCGTCATTAGATCTTAGACGTAACAAGATGCTAATTCAATGCAGATGAAGAAGCGCGCACAGTTTCCTGACTCCTACACGTACACGATCCTTCTGAGAGGGCTTTCAATCAACGCGCATGTTCCAGGTGTCCTCGAGAAGGCCCTCTCGGTATACCACTCCCTCTACGCGCCGAACTCACGAGTCGAACCGTCCATTATACACACGAACGCCGCACTGAGAGTATGCGCAAGAGTACTGGACATGGATGCACTATGGGGCATAGCTGCAAAAATCCCAGAAACGGGTCCGGCAGCAGCGAATGCCACCACCTACAACACCATAATTAACGCAATTCGACAGAGCATGCTGCTGAAGGTGCCAACCGACGAATCTGCAGAGGAAGCAGCGGCCAGGAAAGACCGTAGTATCACGGAAGCCAGAAGGCTGTGGGAAGACATCGCAGGCAAGTGGAGAAATGCTGATCTTGTCATTGACGAGGAACTGGTGTGCTCAATGGGGAGACTACTACTGCTGGGAGCTCGACCGCGAGATTGGGACGACGTGCTCTCTCTAGTCGAACAGACCATGGACATACCGCGACTTGTACCTCGACTGGGTACGGCGGAGCGAAAAGAAGCCGGGTTGCCACAGTTGCGCGCACCGAACGTGCCGGACGACTACAAGTTTGACGATGACCATCTGATGCTTGGAAAGCCTGCGGCACGAGGAGAGGAGTTCCTGCCCTTCACCGGCAGTCTAGCAAAGCATCTCGCTTTCGTTAAGCCTGGCAACAATACTCTCTCTATGGTGCAAGAAGCCTGTCTGAAGATCGCTGCGCCCAAGGCTGCGCAAAAGTACTGGGATCTGCTGGCCGACCCTGCAACATACCACATCGCACCTGACCTCAACAACTTGAACCAACAACTACGCAATCTGCGCCAGAATCGATCGTCCGCTGCTGCTGTCGAGCTCTTGAAGAAAGACATGCTCGACAAAGGTCTCAAACCCGGCCCAGGAACATTCAGGATCGCCATGAGCACTTGTGTACGAGACAAGAACAACCACAACTCGCTCAGAAACGCCAGTCAGATCCTCCACCATATGAATGAGACCTTCGAGGATGCCGATGCCAAGACTGTGACTATGTACGCTGATCTGGCGCTTACCTTTCCATTAGCAAAGGGCCAGGACCTCATCGATGCACTCACTTCTCTCTATCCCATCGTTAAGAATTTGCGTCTTCAGCTTGGTGTCGGTGGAGCAAGTAAGAGGAACCAAGGCGCCACCTACCTGACAGGCCAACCGCGTCAAGATGTTCTCACGGCAATTAGAAAAGTGTACGCTGTCTACGATCGACTGCTGCGCTCGAACCTAATTGCAGAAGAGCAGAAGCAGGATTTCAAGAAAGAGAGGGCTAGGCTGTCGACGTTCATCCAGAAGCAGGTTGAGAGAGATAATACACAAAAGATTCGGGAACTAGATGGGAAGGATCGACAACCCGAAGGCGAGTTCGATCAACATAGCTATTTGAACGAAGGTGGAGAGGGCGAGGAAGGAGGTGACCAGCCTGCACAGGAAGGGACTCATGAAGGACGCACATGGCGCACACATGGTTCGAAAGACGAGAGAGGCAACTGGCGAACGAGGGACGCAAAGCCCGAGAGTCAGAGGAAACCTTGGGGCAACAGTCCATAATCCTCTCATCACGATTGTGGTGAACAATATTAGAGGCGTCCACGGATGGGGGAGCAACGGGCATAAATCACTGTAACACCACTATGTTATATATCCTGCAACATGCAGATGAATGACGAAGAACATTGTATTGACTTCTCACCAAATGCCAACTGCAACGCAAAAATCTTCTATAAGCATGCCTTCGGATAGCCATGAAACTCGGGAACTGTGCCAAGACACAGTTTCCTTTTTCGTCCACTTCCGGCGCCTCCACTCCGCAAGTCAACAGCCCTCACCTCCCACCCAACACCTTTGCGCCGTCCCGTCCACTACCCCCCACGCAAACCTATACCTCCCCTTACGCACTCACCATGGGTAACGACGGAGGTTCCATTCCCAAGCGACGCGAACTTGTCAAAGAAGCCGCCAAAGCCCTCACAACAACTCAAGCCAAAGAGCAACTCACCGAGCAACAAGAATACCACTGGTCGACCTGTCCTCTTTCGCGAAAACCGCTCGCCGCACCAGTAGTCAGCGACGCCGCTGGAACTCTCTACAACAAGGACTCTGTCATTGAGTTCCTGCTAAAGGAAGATGGAAGAGAGAAGGAGGAGGCTGGTAAGGTTGCGGATGTGAAGAGGGAGGGAGAGTTTGTCGAGCTGGGGTGTGCGGGAGACAGACTGAAGGGGCTGAAGGATGTTGTAGAGGTCAAGTTTGAGGTTGGGAAGGAGGAGAAGAGAGAGGGGAGCGGCAGGAGCGAGAGCTGGGTGTGTCCCATTACAGGGCGCGAATTGGGGCCGGGCGCGAAGGCGGTATATCTCGTTCCTTGTGGGCATGCGTTTGCGGGGAGCGTGGTGAAGGAGGTTGCAGGGAGTGTGTGTCTGCAGGTACGTTCAGTTCTGGGAAAATGGAGTGAGTGTGTGCTAATGAATGCAGTGCAACGAGCCATATGCGGAGAACGATGCCATACCCATTTTACCCACCGCACCCACCGATCTCGCGCGCCTCAATCTCAGGATCAAAACACTACGAGAAAAGGGCCTCACGCATGCTCTCAAGAAAGCGCCAGGCAGCAAGAAGCGCAAGAAGAACGCCGACAAGGAAAATGGTGCATCTAAAGCCAGTGAAGCAAACGGTAACGCAAACGGTGACACGAATGGTACAGCGATAAGATCGAAGCCTTCTTCCGACGACGACAAGGAGCACGGCGCCAAGAAGGCGAGCCCCAAAACGAATGGCGAGAAGAAGGAGATCACAGACAGCAGCATCAAGAACTCTGCGACCGCGTCACTGACACGCAAGGTCATGGAGGAACAGGAGGAGCGCAACAAGAGGAGGAAACTGGGACAGAACAACAACGTCAAGAGCATGTTCAATACAAGTAGCAACAAGCCAAGCGCAGGGAATAGCGCGGACTATATGACAAGAGGATTTAGCATTGGGAAAAAGTGAGTAGGGTTGCAGGGTGTTCCGGCGTTGGAAGAAGGGGCGTTTAAGTTGTGCATACTCAGGTGTCGGAGGCCTGGCGCACTCTGAAGCACACAGAGGTCTTCACGGATTGGTGGTTAGTAAGAAGATACCCTGCACCTGCTTTAGGTTGAGCAATTGTTCACGTTTCTCACACTGTATGTATCGATGATGTTTAACATGCTACAGTTCGGCATATGCATTTTCTATTGGTTCCAGCTGCGCCATGGTCTGCTGTATGAGAATACATTTGGTCTCCATGCTCTATTTCACCCACACTTGCCGGCTCTCCAAAGAGCTGCTGCACTCAGTCTACGCCTGCCTTCCTCGAAGAAGGCTGCTGCGGTGTGCCAGACCGACTTCTCTGTCCCTTGCAGTAAAACTTGGTAGCAGATTCTCTCACGTATGCCAGAGTGACTTCTTACCAAACAGAACTTCAATGTTTCACATCTGGCTGTTAGGGCTGGGCGGCTGTTGTTCCTGGTCGAAGCCGAGCATGGCCTGATTCAGGGACGTTGGTTGATTTCTAGATTGTACTCGATTCTGAGACATTAATCCATCCTGAGATATTATTTGAGACTAAGATGCTGGCTGACTTCGGAGGAGGGCTTGTTCTTGAGATGGCACCTCGTCTTGAGGTGGCGCTCCGCTCGGAAGTACTGCTGCATGTTGAGACTCTGCGCTACTTGCAGGTGAAGCTTGATCATGGGATGGTGCTCGATCGTCCTCAGATGGCACACCCGCCAAGAGGGTCGAGTTATGGTCAACAAGCTCAACGCCCCAGTGTTCTTTCCCATCTGTACTGGTAAAATATCCCAACCGAGCTGTAACTGCCTCTCCAGGCGAATCACCATGGATTCTCTTCCAGCGAGCGCTTTTCTCTGCCATTTTACGCCTCTCATACTGTTGTTCCGCCCAGCTCTTCAGATTCTCGCTTGCGTAGACTGCAGATAGAAGACTCGCTGGTGAGTCGAAGTCTCGAGGAAGTAGCTTTAGCTGATTGTTTTGTACCGAGTAGATAATGATCGTGCAGAGAATAAGAAGCGCGATTATGGAGATGCTAAGGAACATTGCCACAGGAGAGATAACGAGCGTCTCTGTGTGGATCGAGACTGTCGCAGCTACCAGATTTGCGTTAGTGGGCGCGTCCGAAGTTGCAGCTCGCTTCTCGAGTGTAGCAGTAGCAGTAATTGTAGAGCGATGAGGGCCCGAAGATGTACTTGGGGTGGTGACCGAGAGCGTACTGAGACTCGATGTGGGCCTCGTATTCGCAATTGTGGTGACTGTTTGTGTAATGGTCCAAGTTGTGTATGAAGTCGTTTTAGGATGGACACAAACCCCAATCGATCGGGTTCTGACACCATTGGGGCCCGACTCAGTATATTTACTGTAGCTTTGTTCATGGCAGTAGTTCTTTTCTCGTGTGTGTGTTTCCGTGAACGTTACAACGCTCTCTGTCGATCCAAAATCCAGGTCCGAGGGAATAGCGGCGCCGATTGGCTGATAGGCCCAATAATCGTCTGTATAACCACTCTGCGATGACACAAACCATTGAAAAAAAGTCGAGAAAACCTGCTGGGTGGTATTGGTCAATGTTGAGGCGTTGAGCAGTGAGGTACGGTTGTAGTCGACCAGTGCGAGAGCAGCATAGCTGAATGGATCTGTATATAGATCAGGCTCGATGAAGCTGAATGGTGTTGGACCAGCAACACCATCATCATATGGAGTTCCGTCTCCTCTCACAAATCCTTGGGCATTACATGCCCCTAACATAGCCAGTTGGAACAAATAACCCCAGCTGACAGTTGTGTTGAACTTCTTTACGGCGTCCTGGCCGTAGTCGATCTTATAGTATTCAGTCTCGTTGGCAAAATGTCGTTCAAACCGACTGGACCATGCATCTTCAATCGGATAAGCGTTTTCGAGAAGTTGAACATTCTCCAGTCTTCCGCTATCAGCATTCACGGTTATACGTGCCTTTGCTGTTTCGAAAACAGGCTGACAGTTCAGAGCCTGAACCTGTGGCTCATCCGAGAACACAAGACGGGGTGGCCCGTCGAACATGTCGCTCGGTACGCCTGGATAGTCACCCTCGTAACGGTAAGGATAACTGGAGTTGGTCCAGAGCACGGTAAAGTTTTGTGGACTAAGAGCGTTATACAAAGGATCGCCTCGTTTAGGTGATGAGCTGTAGTTGAAGTGTAGCCATTGCCCTATGGCAACTGTGGCTGGTTGGGAATTGGTGTAGGCTGTGAAGTTGACTACTCGTACTTCTGGGGTGAACTCGAAGCCTGAGCGGATGCTAGGCCTTGTATCGTTCAAGGTAGAGTTGTAAGGCGTGAGCGCAGTGATGTTGTGCATCTCAGAAGTCCACTGAGTTGTTCCATCAATGGGTGTGCACTCGACACGCCCCCTCAGCCCTTGACTGACTAGAGTGATGTTGAGAGACCTCATTGAGTCCGCACGTTCTGGGTTTGGTAGATTTGGAACGCTCCTTGAGATGTTGGTCAAGTCTATGGGTGGGAAGCTCCAGCCATCCTTACTCCACACTGGAGGCAGGGCGCCGAATGCTAACTCAGCGAGACTGCCGTACATCCAAGACGTTTGGTAAAGCTTGCCGCCGTACATGTGTTGCGCAATACGTGGGTGAGCGATGTCTGTTCCACTGCGAATTAGATATCTCAAGTCCTCAAAAACATGTGGAACAGACCGGAGCTCATGTTGTCGCGCCAAGGTCATATCAAAATTCAAAACTCCGATCTCTCGACTCCATAGCGCTGCCATTGAGACCTGTAGGATTTCGGAGATCAGAGCACCGAACGTGACGATAACGAGTAGCCAATGGCGTCTTCGAGCCGCCAGAATCGTTATCCATCCAATCGGTGAGGTGATATACGATTTAGACGGAGATTCAGACGCCTTCGACGAGGAAGAGGCAGCCATAGCTAGGAATGGAGCTAGACGCCTGTAAGCACTGTCGATAGTACCCCACCAAAGCTTGATACTAACGGCTACCAGTGTCGGAACGATACTGTATGGCGCCAGGGTAGTGACATTGAGCTTCCCAATTTTGATATCAGAGCTGTAAACGAACGCTGATCGATAGAGCGGCCTCTTCTTGGAAGAGACGTAAATCGCAATAAGAGCTGTTACAATGCAGGCCAGAAAGAGAGCAAGCGAAGACCCAGCCGTACGGCGAAGCGTAAAGGGACGCCAATCTAAAGACGTAGTAGGTGACGGTGAGATTTTACGTTTCCCGTACCAAGTCCGTTTCGGTTTCGCGACTGTGGGGGTTGCAGACATCTCTTTGGGCGCGACTGTCTCGATGCCAAGGTTCGCCAACTTCCCACTCTCCATGGAAAACGTCTCGTCACGCAGGGCCAAGTCTATGTCCTTAGCAGTCGCCCTATCCAGGTTATTGAAGTAGACTGGAGTCGCTGCATTCTTCATGATAAGAGCAGCTGTTGAGCTATTGCTAGGATCGGAGTGTAGACTCAGCGGTCGTCTGCCCAATGTTACAAGAAAGGACAAGCTGGTGGCCGCAATAGCTAAGAGTACGAAGACCAAGCCTAGGGTGATGCCTACGCCTAGATCCACGATCAAACGTGCTTTCTCTTCGGTCACCGAGGCCTGGATCGTCCGTAATTCGTTCCGTTGGGCTGCTTCGCTAAAGCTCGTCAGAAGAACCTCACCAAGGAAGCGTTGCTTGATTATCGCGGCCTGCTTCTCAAGTAAAACCGGGTCTGTCCGCATGAGCCCTTCAACACTATAATTTTGACCAGCTGCTAATACAAGTGCCGGTCCCTTAAAATTCCAGTTCGTAGCGCCGTTACCCAAGTTGAATCCTGTTCCTAGAGTTGGCCGTAGATGTGTAGACCCAGCCTGACTTATAAACTCGCTTTCGAAAGCGGTCATGTCAAAATGACTGCTGTTCATGGGCTCCTGGGTGTTTGCAAGGACGGTGGCATCAACTGAAACTACGGACTCCGCAGGCGTGTTCGATACGAGCACCGGTACTTTAGCCCAGTAGTACGTCGTCTTGCAAACCTGCCCAGTTATGTAAAAGTCTGCGTATCCAGGGCTCAATGTTCCAGTCGAATTCTTGTTCTCAGAGCAGAACAGAAAGTATTCTCGAAATCCTTGAGCAGTGCATTTTTCGAACGTGCTCTGGGATGTTGTGCTCTAGGCCAAGTCAGCTCTCGCATGAAATCAGTGATCATCAGCGCTCTTACACTAATTTGACCCCACACGCCTCCTCCGCACTCGTATGAATACTTTGTAGGGATGACAGCGCAACCGCTCTCTGTCTGGAAATACGTGACTGTTACATTCCTGCCGTCCTTGGACATGGTGGAGTTTCTCACGGACGTCAAAGACTGGCAATGGACCTGTGTCCTAACCACTATTTGTTCCGCTGCCCAATGTTGACGTGAAGTTACCAAAGTAGCAGACAGAGGCGCCTCGGCTAGGTCAGAAGGCCAAAACGGCGCCACGCTATACTCGTTCGTATTCCATGCTGACGTCGAGACATTGAACAGCAGGTTGGTAGCTGCGCGAAGATATGTAGCATCGCCGATCTGTGGAGGCCGAGCGTTCAAATTCGAAAGCTGTGTTGCTAAAAATGGCTTGTTTTCGGTCGACACAATCCTCAAGGTATCGAATAACCCGGCCGACAAGGGATTTATAACAAGAGAAGAGGTGAGACCTGCAATGACTGATATTAGAAGTGCCCATCTAACACCGCCCAATCGCTTCCTGTTCCGTACAGCGTCGGCAATATGACTCCACCATAGCTGATCTCTCTTTAGCAGAGAGTCCTCAGCTTTTGAGCCAAGTGGCCTGGATAAGAGGGCCCATGGCTCAGTTCGTATGACGTCCGCAACAACCGGTGTCCATATCAGAGTGTACAAGACAGCAATGAAGGTGGGAAGGAATCGCTTTCTGAAATTGAATCCACCGCTCGTGCCTGCAATCGCAACACCATTGTTCATATGGGAGACCGTGACAAGTGTAAAGCAGCAGATAGCCAGTAATATCGATAGAACTGCCAGTGCAAGGAGGTAAATCCGTCTTAAGGAGACCGGGTTCCATTGTATCGTTTCGCCGATGACAGGTGGAGCAGGAGCAGGGAATGCAGTGGATGTTGCCCTGAAATGCTGTTCATCGCTACACTCAGGCTCCAAAATCAAAGCATCTGAGATCCTCGAATCATGACACTCATGTCTGGCAGTCTCAGTTTGACGCGGCCGAATCTCCTCAAGTTCGTAGTCGCGATCTGGTCTTCGCAACAGCGGTAACGCATCAGTCGGAGGTTCGTCTGGCACATTTGGCATAGTCATAGTTGAATGGCTTGAACTCGCGAAGACGAGGTTATGTCGTTGTTGCTAGGCTGACACATCTCACATATATCTTTCTTTTCGGCCCCCAAAGCAAGCGCTAATTACCTGCAGCCTCATGCAGTGTCACAAGGCTGAAGCTACCTTGGCATTGATCCGCCTTCGCCTGTGGCTCCTTGTGAGGCTTGCAAAATTTCGTGCGTTCAACTTTTCGCATCGCTGGCTTGACTAAACATGAGGCCTGTACGGTCATGATGGGATCTGTCGAGAGTTGTAAACCAGTCTCTCGGAAGATACAAACAATGGCCGATATGGCCGAGGTGCGCCACTGTAGATGCCTATCCTCACCGCCTTAACGATGTTCGAAGAAGTATCTGAAGCAAGCATCAATAATCGACTTCGATTTGTTAAAGCAGAACCAAATTGTCTGCTATGGTTGTTGAGTTGTGCAGTTGTGAGGGTGGTGCCCTGACTGCCACTTTCCCTGTCTTTCAAAAGCCAGTGATTCAGTCTTGGCGCCAAGATTGACGGCCGTTCTTCAGCTGTTTCACTTTTCTTACATCTGCAATAGCACATGTGCTAAAAACGAGAGGATCCCGACTTGAGCGATAAGCGTGGTGCTAGGGAGGGGCAACCACTTAGTCAGCATGACACGATATCTCCTTGCACGCGTTCGTGACACGCACGACTTTTACTTCAGTTAAAACAACTCTAAGTGCATGTACATTTCCTACTATGTATGCCTCACAGCATCTACGAGATCTTCTCTCAGCCTATACCGCCCTACACTCTGATCACAACCTTGGTCTCTTCGCGTCTGCTGAAACGCGCGTAGTACTCAGGCGCCTCCTCAATGTCGATGATGCTGCTGACGATGAAGCTTGGCTTCGCTTTGCCTGATCTAACAAGGGGCACCAACTCTGAGGCGACTTGCAGCGGGAGGACAACACCGCCATCCACCGCTATGGACTTCTCGAAGGCCTGCCCAATATCGAAGTTATTGAGACCTCCACTGAAAAGACCGACAATGCCAATACCTCCCCGAGGGGCAGTGACGTTCCGTGCTTGTCGAAGAGTGATTGAAGAGTCTATCTGGCCTGTCGCATTCTCTGCCTCATAACCGACTGCCTCCACGCTCCGTCTGACACCGCCTGGTTCTTGTGCCAAGATCTGCTCCACGGGGTCTGAATCTGCAAAGTTGATCGGAATGGCACCAATGGAGGCAGCAAGATCCAGACGCCTTTGTACTTGGTCGATACTGTAGACTCTGGAAGCGCCTCGCAAAATAGCAGAGTAGGCGGCCAGAAGACCAACGGGCCCGGCACCAAACACAGCTACACTGTCTCCTTGCTCGAAGCCAGAGAAAGTGACTCCACTCCAAGCAGTGGAGAAGATGTCAGAGACGAAGAGATAGTCGATCAAGGTGGATTCAGTTGTGCTCGCGTTGACCGGTACAGGAATTAGAGAGTTATCCGCGAACGGGACGCGCGCATACTCGGCTACATCGCAAACACATTAGTTGAGACTCAAACATAGTCTTGGGTGGACTCACTTTGCACTCCAGGCAATGCTTCGCCTCCTTGCTGGCCGCCAAAACCCAAAGGAACTTGGTAAGAGTCTGGCTCCAGCGTATAATGTCCATTGTCGACGTTATCCGGAATGATAACATAGTCGCCAACATTGAGGAATTGTACAGCATCGCCGATCTCCGTCACATAGCCAATCGCCTCATGACCGTACAACAAAGGTGCGTCTGGAGATCCTGAGGCAACGTGGTAGGTGTGCAGGTCGCTTCCGCAGATAGCTGAGGCGTTGATACGAACAATCGCATCCGTGGCATTCAGAATAGTCGGTACAGGGACGTCGATGACAGAGACGTTGTAAGCTTGTCCCAATTGTGCAACTGCTCTCATGAGTGAAGCCATGCTGAAGAGTTGTATGGTACGTTGAGTAAAAGCCTTGAAGAGATGGTTGGTGTTTTATCACCCGCGAGGTTTCTGATCTTATGTACAAGTAAACAGCAGAAGTCCAGCATCTGTCGTCACTGAGCCAAGCTCTATGTTATCTCCGATTATACCAGCGTGATGGTACATCATGCAACTTGATGACAGCTAGGGAGAGACAACCCACAATGCCAAGCTTGGTGGTACGTGGATATCGCAATGATGAGAGAAGTATACTGACACTCTCCCAGTCTATTCCTCTTACGTCGACCGGGTAGCACCGTTCAAGGTGCAGCAGTCAACCTCGTAAGCATTGCAACACGCATTGCTGGCGTGCTCGATCTGACATTTTCTTGGCGCCCAACTCGCACGTCATACAATCTGTCCTAGCCATAGTCTATACTGGCCTTGCGGAGCACATGTAAACCATATACGATATGGCTACGGTAAATTGTTCTTGCACAAAGGAAGTCGATGAATACAGCTGCTTCCAGTAAAACGCCGACCGATGCTGCAGATACCTTCACTACAGGGACGTTTTCCTTGTTTTGCATATTCTGCACCACTGAGGCCTTACAAGTAAAGATGGGGAACGAAGTGCGAATATTGCCGACTTCCAGTCATCTGAACGTCGAAGACTTAGAAGAGAAGATGTGCGTCATAATGCTAACTGGAGACTTATCTTGTTCGAAAGCTGCGACCAAGGACGAAAGTCTTCTTCAACAAAGACGATTGAGTTTGGTACGTTACGTCGCGAGCAATATCGACCTTTGATCTTTCCGACCCTGCAGATGTCAGCAGCTTGCATTAGTGGCGGATAGCATGCACCGGGCCGAAGGAGACCGCCAATGGTGACTGGGCTCACCGTATCCCCCCGCCCTCACTAATTGCAAGAGCTGTCCGAGCTTAAGATCTATGCTCTTCACATTTGCTGGTTCAACATGCAAGCGGAATATACCTCCGTCGGTCAGCAGCTTGCATACTTGCACCGGAGGCAAGTCAAGTCCGGTCTTGGAACATGAAAATGCGTCGAGAGGCCCTTGCATAGATAATCTTCAATTTCCTTAGTCGACACAGCCTCCTTCACGTTGCGCAATACCAGCATCGACCAGCAATTGACCTTTGCAGTAGGGAAGAGCACTCGAAATGTCACCCTCATTCGCAACTAAGCCTGTCGATTGTGACATCGAATTCGATCCCAGCAACCTTGCTGGAAAGACTGCCATCGTCACCGGAGGTCAGACTACTTTCTTCATCCAATGTTAACTTAATGCACTAACAGTCCATAGGAGCCAGTGGGCTGGGCGAAGCCTATGTGCGTGCCCTTGTCAACGCAAAGTATGTTTGATACCCAGACCAGCCTTCTTTATGCAAGAGGCAGACACTAACAGTAAGGATAGGTCGCATGTCTGCTTCGGCGACCTGAATGACCAAACTGGAAAGAAGCTCTCTGCCGAACTTAGCGGGTAAGTTACGGCATCTTAGAAGCTTTCAAGATGCATGGTATTAAGTCATGTGATACAGAAGGGAATTCGTCCACTGCGACGTCACCCAGTGGGAAGACCAGGATCGCTTGTTCAGGGAAGCAGCTTCCCACTCGCCCTCAGGACGGATTGACTACGTCATTGCGAATGCCGGAATCTCTACCAAAGACAATGTCTTCACATACGACGGTATTCTGCCTGACACCGTAACCAGGCCAACATCACTGACGGAAGGGATACTAGGTGATGACCAAGAACCAACAAAACCAAACCTTAAGATACTCGACGTCAACCTCCAATCCGTCATGTACACGGCTAAGCTTGCATTCCACTACTTCATCAAACAGAACGGCACCACGCCGTCGCCCTCCCAGCAGGACACTTGTCTCGTGCTCATCGGCTCGGGCGCCGCCTTCCTCGATGTTCCACGGACGCCACAGTACTGCGCTGCTAAATGGGGCATGCGCGGCATCATGCACGCATTGCGGCGAACAGCGTTCTACTACGGAAGTCGTGTGAACATGATTTCCCCTTGGTATGTTAAGACGAACATATTACCCGAAGAAACGTTCCAAAAGACCCAAGAGATGGGTGTTGAGTTTGCAACTGTCGAGGATGCAGGTCAATGCCTGTTACGTATCCTAAGCGATCAGTCAATCAATGGACGGTCGCTGTTTCTTTCGCCGCGAAAGTGGGCCAAGAGAGGGTACTTGGACCTCGACACTGATGCGTACCTTGAGGGAGGGCTTCTCGGAGAGATTCAACAGGAACAGATTAGGCCAGCTGCAGTTGAGTTGGGGCTGTTTGTTGACGAGAAGGGTCGGTAGGAAAGGAGTTGTTTCTAGACTTGCAGCTTACAACGACGGGCGCGAGAACTGTGAGTACTCAGAGCAGAATCGAGACCAAAGCGGATTCAGTTGAAACTTCCAGAAACGATCCGATATGTGGTCACCCGCTAAGCGCCTTTTCATTGCGGCTACAAGGACTAGGATTACGCGGGATTACAGGAATTGCAGAGAATAGACACAAGTCCGGGTGATACCATCGACGAAGAGCAAGGCGTCCACCCGAATCATGGATGACGGGGCTAATAGGTGTACCTGAACTCTTCCATCCCCTCCAGCACCACCTCGCCCCGATCAGCTTTCTTGTTCTGCCGCCAATAGTGCAATACCATTCCCAGAGTCGACACAATGAGGTACAACTGCGCGCCAGTAACAGCCCACAGACCTGTCCTATAAGTCGGCGCCTCCTTTTGCATGAACACTGTCGATGCGTAGATCCCGCCGATAGCACCGAAAGCAACCTGAAGCCCTGAAGCGACCCTGCGAGTGTCAGCAAGAGAACAGTATGGAAAAGGAGCGTTACAAAACTGACATGCGTAAAGACTGCCCACGGATGTTGTTCGCCTGCCATGCTAGTGTAGTAGGAATATTGGCATTAGCGCCAGCAAGACCCATGAAGATGCCAAAGTATCTTGCACCGTTGTTCTTGGCGTACGCAACAATCATCAAGCCGACAATACCCAGAATACATTGTAAGATGACAAACGGAGAACGCAGGTGCCACTTATCGGCCGCCCAAGAGCATAACATGATCCATGGCACGGCGGCTACGGCCGGGGGCGCAGAGAGCAGGAAGGTCATGCCGACGCTATATCCCATGCCCTGCAGGATGATGGGGATGAAGAAAGCAAGAGCGTATACGATGGTAGTCACGGCGAAGAATTTCATGGCGAATACCCACAGCTCCCACCGTGCACACGCTGACAGGAACTTGGACATGGTGAGCTCGTCGTATGCGGCATCGTGGCGGTCTCGCTCGAGCTTGGCCTGGATGGACTGGACTTCGGCAGGCTTGAGGAACGGAAAGCGCGATTTGTGGACTTTGTCTGGAAAGTCGACGATCAGGATGCGGCCGAGGATTGCGAGGAAAATGGTCATTGCGCCGTTAATGATGAAGATCCTGGTTTGATGAGTTATAAGCCGCGCACGACAAGGGAAAGATACTTACCAGCGCCATCCTAGCCAGCCATTCCTTCCAGAGAGCTGCATGCAGCCATACGCCAGGACAGAACCAAACCCGTTAGCCAACACATTGATACTGTAGAAAGCCGCGAGGCGCTTCTGCACCTCGAACCTCGTGTACCAACACGAGATAAGATACACAGATCCAGGGAAGAAGCCGGCTTCGAACAGACCAAGAAGCAGGCGACAAACAACAATATCCGTCCACTTCTTCGCAAAGCCAGCACCGAAAGTCACCAAGCCCCACGACAAGCACAAAAACGAAAGCCAGTTCGCTGCACCGACTTTGCGCAGCACGATATTGCTGGGAATCTCGAAGATGAAGTAGGTGATGAAGAAGACCAGCAGCGCGATGGAGTAGCGGTCGCCCACGCGGAAGCCAAGTTCGATATCCATACCTGCAATTCGTGCAGCAGAAATCTGGAGCGAGCGAGCGTCAGCCGGTCAAACGATCATCGAAGAGGCACTGCAAGAAGACAAAGTCGTACATTGATGCGGTCAATGGCACTGATCGAGTAGCTAACAGTATTGTCAGTCGCGGGTACGAGCAGACATCTGGTGTGAAAAACTTACCATGCACCGAGGATTGGCACAAGACGCCAGTCTGTCTTGAGGCTGTACTGTGTGGTGAGCTAATGTTGCTCAAGAGACCGAAGCTGAAGCTTACGTAGCTCTTTTCACGACCTTCTTCTCTTCCTCGGTGAGGATAGTATCAGGGTCTTTGGGAATATTGCCCACGTCGAGGGAAGCAACCTTCTCGACCTCAATCGCTCCTGCATCCTTCTGGACGCTATCGGTGTTGGGTCGCGACGTCATACTGCCAACGCCTACCCACAGGGACTCGAAAGGTAGTAATAGGAATTAGAGTAAAGAGTTACCAAGGCTAGCAATTTCGTTCCGTGTAAGAAGACGGTAAACGACGCTCTGGTCGACAACAGCTTGTAGCGCCTTTGCCCCTTCCCTCCGCATCTTTATACGCACCAGCTATGCTCTCCTTACTCTAAACCATCAATACTCTTCATGCACCTATTGCCTAATGCACAGCACATGCACAGCACATGCCGAGCCCCCCCCAAGCATTGGCAATGTGCATACGCTCCCCGGATGATTGGCTGCTCGCTAGCGCCGTTCCATTCACTCGTCGCTGCTCGCACATCCCCCGCATTTCGCCAACGAGATGCCACAATCAGCGACAGGCATGTCGAAAGAACTAAACTTCGTGCCTGTGCGATTCTCTTCAGCCGACACGGATACCGAGGATGCTGCACTGCGCTGTGCGATGTGATGGGTCGAGTTGCACAGAGCGTTGTTGCCGTCTCTTCCATTGGGAGTCTTTCGGATGCGAGACGGCCGCCATTGAGACTTGTGTGTTTACTGGGCGTCTTGGTGGTCGCTGGAGGGGAGTGCGGTCTGGTGAACTGGGGAGGCTGCGCTATTGGCTGAGCATTTTGAAATGAGGAGCGATGGGATAGCGAAGCAGCTGAACGTTTTTTCTTTCTTGCACAAAGCAAAAAGCAAAAAAGCAGGAAGTGAGGTGTGATGGTGATGGTGATGGTGATGAAGGTTTGAAAGCTGGTGCTTTTAGCCCGGCGTTGTCAATTTCCATCTTAACAGTCAGTCATGTTATTAAGCCAACAGACACATTGACATTGACAGGCCAGAGTGGGGAGAGAATGCTACAATAACCACTACGCGTGCAGCCACATCAACAGCATCTAAGAACACTTGGAAACAGACATTTGCGCTGTATTGGCTTGTACACTTCATATGTCGTATTAACTCACCTACATCCCTCCTACACAGTGATGTGATAGTACTAAAAGTGAGTTGACAACCTTCCGGATGGTATCATTTGATAGTATGTTAGATAGGCGACGGACTTTTCAGGATGGGCTGTGGACTATAAGCTGTGCTGTGGACAATAAGTTGTGCTGTGGACAATATGCTAGACTAGACTACCGTAGACTAAACTAGCGAGTCTGGAGAACGGATGGACGGCGATTGTATCAATGTCCATCTACGATCTAAAGTATGAAGGTAAATTATGAAGACAGACCATGAAGACAGACCATGAAGATAGACCATGAAGATAGACCATGAAGATGGAGATGAATGAAAAGAGTAAAGTGAAGAATATGCGTCAAGCCAAGATGGATTGTCTGACCCAGCTCTGCTCTTTCATTGAATGTACTCTAAAACGCGTAGGAATCCGCTTCGCCTGCTTTCTTTGTCAATGACCGACCCAACCCGACCGACCCGTACACACCATGTCCAAAAGCAAGTCCATCCCGCCCTCGTAACGTCGTAAACGCAGCCTCG
Organism: Sclerotiophoma versabilis; assembly: GCA_012274445.1. Classification (NCBI taxonomy): domain Eukaryota; kingdom Fungi; phylum Ascomycota; class Dothideomycetes; order Pleosporales; family Didymellaceae; genus Sclerotiophoma; species Sclerotiophoma versabilis. Next base: position 1,739,319 of record JAAROD010000033.1, read on the forward strand.
CAACCCCCACGACATCCATGGCTGTCTCTATCGAGTCTTCTTGATTTCCGTCGCCCAGCCCTCGATCCCCTCGCCCTTACTCCTGCATGGGATCCCCAAATCCAGGTTCTCCATTCCCTTTGTGTCTTTGAGCCATTCGTGGCTCGCCATGCCTCCGGCATTCGCTCTGTCCACAGGCAAAAGCTCGAGCATGGGCAGCAGGAAGCTGGCAATCTCTTTGCTTTCCTCCTTGCTAAAATGGTACTTTTCGTGCAGGACGTCTGGCAGCGCCCAGTGACGCAGGCGGTGAATGTTACGCAGCTCGCCCTTACGGTTGAAGATTTCTTGGCTCCATTTTCCAGAGAGGCAGAGTGATTTGGGAAAGGGGCCGAGCAGCTCGATGATCTGGGCAATGTGGTCGTCGTCTTTGCCGTATTTTGTGCCGGACTGGGGGTCGAAGAGGTAATCACCTGTTATGAGTTCAAAGGTCTGGATGCAAATCAGTATGTGAAGATGATGTGCCGGTGAGGAGACGTACCATGGCTGCCATGCTCCAGACGTCAGTACTGGCACCCCATTTGCTGCCCAAGATGACTTCTGGGGACCGGTACTGTCGCGTCTGGATGTCGTTTGTGAAGTGGTGTCCGACCCAGCAGGCGTTTCCAAGATCTGCAATCTTGACTGAGATCTTCTCAAATGAAATGTCTGGTGATGCTTCGGCGGACTTTTCTTTCGAGGATGTGGATTGCTTGTCGAGGCTGATGCCGGAGACCTCTCTGGTGAGGAGGTCGCTGTAAGATGTCAGGAGGAGCTATGGATAGTGGGGGCTAGAGCTTACGCAGTCTTCTCGCGCTGTTTTTGCACGTCGTCCTCGCTCGCAGAAGGTTTCAGGCCAAGGCGCTCTGCCATGGACATGCCGGAAGACTGTGACGAAGTGCCTAGAGCACCACTCATTACAAAACCGTCTTGAGAAGAAGATGGACTCGGGATAGTCGTGGGGGAGTCTTTACCTGTGGTCTCGTTCATGACTTTGTTGAGGCTCTGGGCGCCGGCTGGGAAGTTGCCGACCTCTGCGTGGTTGAAGCTGGCGTTCAGCGGACTGGGCAGCGGCTGGCTCCCGGTGATTAGTGTGCGCCTTCTCCGCCTGCCATTCCTGTCACTGCTGTCGGGGCCGTCCTTTTTTTTGGGCTCTTCCTTGACGTATGCCTTTACAATCTGCTCGACGTCGCCGATCTCTATCAGCACGTTCTCGGGCTTCAGGTCGGTGTGGATGATGCCGCACTCACGGTGCAGGTAGTCGAGGCCGAGCAGGACCTGCTTGGTGATCTGCTTGACGAGCGGCATGGGGATGCCCCGGTGGTTCCATCTCTTGATCAGGCCCAGCAGGTTCTCGCCGAGGACCTCGAAGACCATGCAGACGTGGACGCCGTTGGGGCCCTTGTGGTTGAAGGAGTCGAGCAGGCTGACGACGTGCTTGCGGCCGGGGTGGGACTCCTTGGCGTCGACGACCTTTTTGAGCAGCTTGATCTCGTCCAGGGCGGTCTCGGTGTAGTGGGCGGCGGAGCGGACGACCTTGAGGGCGACGTGCTTGGCGGTGGTGTTGTCGCGCGACAGCCAGACGGTGGAGAAGTGGCCCCAGCCGAGCTTGCGCACAATGGTGTACTTGCCGTCCTTGTACTCCTCGCCGACCTGGACGGGGTGGTAGCCGCCCTTGCAGTAGTCCTCGCTGTCCTCCTCGTCGGCCGTGTTGTCGGCCTCGTCGACCGAGGACGAGTCGCTGTCGGGCGAGTGGCTCATGGTGTTGCCGTACGTCTTGTGCTGCTGCAGCGGCGAGGCCGTGTTCTGCACGCTGTGGGGCGGTTAGCACAAGCACCAGCAGGAGCACCAGCAGAAGCACAAGCAGAAGCGCATGCACACGCCGGCAGCAGCGTCCCAAAGCCGGCCGGGCGGTGGTGCGGGCGGCATGGGCGCGTCGCAGAGCGCGGGCGCCAAGCGGTGGGGGCTGAGGCAGCCGGGCGGCGGGCGGCGGGCTGCGGGCTGCGGGCTGTGGACGTGGGCGTGGGCGTGGGCGTGGATGTGGACGGGGACGGGGACGGGGACGAGGGTAGGGGCTGGTGGCTAGGGGACTCACTTGTACGGAGGCTGCGCGGGCTGCCCCTCGGTGGTGATGATGGGCTTCAGGTCCTGGCCCTTCCGTCGCTTCTTGCCGCCGTTCCCGTTGGCGGCGTGGGCGACCGCCTTTGCCTTGTTGATGGCGGCCTTCTTGATGTCGGCGCCATTCATCGTGCCCGTCCCCGCCACGCGCGGGCCCAGGGTCGGAGGAGGGGTGGGGAGCTGCGGTGTGCGATCAGGCCGAGTCGACGCGCGGGCTGCACCTCATCGGCGTGCGCTGCAGTGCGGGGAGGGTTGGCTGGGGGAGAGGGCGTATAGCTGTCGCGATATGCCTGCTGTCGCACCGTCTGCGATTTCTTCAATTGCTGGGGGATCGCCTTAGCGCTCGTCGCTCGGCTCTATCCCGGCACGCGCTCGCTGATTGGTCGTGGGCGGTGCTGCTGCTGTTGCGCTGGGAGGGCCTGGGTGCAGTCGCAGGCAGATGCTGCAGGCGCTGGGCAAACACGCGGCACTCGTGAGGGACAGAGGGGGAAGACGGAGGGCTGGAGAGCGCTGCCCGGCTGCCGCTGTGCATGCTAGCCTGGGAGACGCCCGCCAGCCAAACTTGCCGTCTGATGTCATCGCTCCCGAATGCATCACCACTCGCCGCCAAATGGGCTCCGCCGGCACTGCCCCGGAGCGCCTCGAGGCCAGTGCATGGCAGAGCGTCCTGCTTCGAGCCCAAACTGCTTCTTGTGGCAGTCCGACTAATTCACTGCTGTTTCAAGACGTGCACGGTCGAACTGATGCCTTGCACCGACTGTTGTCCTGTCAATGTACTGTTGTCCTGTCAATGTACTGTTGTCCTGTCAATGTACTGTTGTCCTGTCAATGTACCGACTGCTGTCCTGTCAATGCACCGACTGCTGTCCTGTCAATGCACCGACTGCTGTCCTGTCAATGCACCGACTGCTGTCCTGTCAATGCACCGACTGCTGTCCTGTCAATGCACCGACTGTTGTACATGTCTACCAATGCATCTTACAAGCCACGAATGTGCTGAAGCCATATCCAAGTCTCCCTTTGACGCCTTGACCTGGCCGTTTACCTGGCCGTCGTTCCAGTCATATGCTATACCATTGATCCAGCACTTCTGTCTCAGCCAACGCCTATGAATGCAAAGCTACGCCCAACCCCGACCCCATCACCTCGCCGAAACAGCCGCCATCCATTTTTGCTCGTCCTTCCTGCGACTCGTTAGTACCAAGACATGATGATGGAAGCAACGTGAGACCTACTTGTCAAAGTGCAGCAACATGCCCAGCACAGGAATGAGCTGTTGCTGGTACTTCTTATCGCGCTGCTCTAGGAACTGTAGCAGTACGTTCTTGAGGTACACGTAGTCCATGTCAGCTGGCGAGCCACTGGCCTTTGGTGCAGGAGACGTAAGTCGTGACCGTGATGAGTCTATCGAGGCTCGTGATGAGTGTGGATTCGAGTCGGCACCCTTGGCCTTGAGAGCTCGAAGTTCGTCAGACATTGTCTGGTGATGGTTAGCAACTACACTCCCATCAAACGTCAGTGTGCTTACTTTGCTCGACTTCTGCAGCTTCTCCAACCGACCCTGTGTCTCGTCGAATGCCCGTCGAAGTTCCGCCTTCTCGCGCTCTAGGTCGCGAGCTTGCTTTTCCGTCTCGTCAAGCGCGTCACGGAGCTGGCCCATGGCAGACCTGATCTCTGAAGCTTCCTCCGTTGCCTGAGCGGCACGCTTCTCCAGCTCTTCTTTTTGCTTGCGCAGCTCCTTCTCCGCCGCTGTAATGTCTTCCTTGTCTTCCTGAGCACGAGTCACGGCGCGTTCGGCGTCGCGAACCTTCTGCTTTAGCTCTTCTAGCTCTCTTGCGCGGCGACGGCTGAATGTGCTGGCCTGCTCCTCAGCCCGTTCTCTCTCTTCGACTGCTAGATCGAGGCGTTCCTGCATTTCACGGACTCGTGCATCAGCCCTTCCTTGCGCGTCTGCAAGGAGTCTCCTCATCGTCTCTGCCTCGCGCCCACGCTCGCTCAGGAGACGGTGCGCATCAGCGAGCTCCTCTTCCAAGCTCTCGCTTCGGGCCCTAATCTCTTTCATCTGAGTGCTGATCTCTTGGGCTTGGTCTTGCATGCTGTTCATGAGATCTTGTGCACTGGTATACTGTGCAGTCTTCAGCTGGATCTCGTCCTGCAGGCTACTAGCTTCCCGTTTGAGCTTGGCGACTTCGTCTTCCAGCTCTTGCACAGTGCTACGGGATTTCTTGAGATCTTCTTGCGCTTTTGACAAATCACTCGACAGCCTTGCGCGGTTCTCTATGACCTCTTTCCTCTCAGTCTCGGAATTCTGCAGGTCCCTTTGAATCTTGCTGTTTGTCTCTTCGAGAGCCAGTCTCTGCTTAGTTTCTTGCCTGATCTTTTCGTTCAAAGACTTGATGTCTCCCTCTTTATCAGAGAGCTGCGCGCGGTACGTGGCAATCTCCGACTTCAGGTCCTTTTCGCGGCCCTCCAAGCGTCGAACTTCTTTCGTGCTTGTAGCCAACTCGTCTTTGGTGGATCGAAGTTCGGCGACCTCCTTGCGAAGGGAGGTCAATTCAGGCTGTGCCTTCTGCAAGATCTCGCGCATATCGGTGAGATCCTTGAAACGAGTCGCGGCAAGCTGCTCGGCGACAGAGAGATCGGTCTGCAACGAGTCCGACTTCGCTTTTAGCTCTTCAAACTCCGCCTTGAGCGCCTCCCTTTCTTTCTCTGAGCTTTGCTGGGCGGCCTGACCAGTCTTTAGCTCGGCCATCTCTTTTTCCAGCTTGGCTAGGCTGTCTTGTAATGCAATCTTCTCTGCTTGCAGCTCCTTTACTTTGTCCTTGGCTTCTGTGTGCTCTAGACCAAAGTCGAGTAGATCTTGTCGCAGAGTTTCAATCTCCTCTTGCAGATCATCCTGATCTTTAATCCTCTTTTTGAGATTTTCAAGGGAATTGACCTTCTCAGTCAGCTCACCTTCCAGCCTATCAATAACCGCAATCTTGGCTTCAAGATCAGATTTAAGCTGAGCAACGGACTGCTGCGCCTCCTCGAATTGAGCTGGGGAGAATTCTGGCTCGCGGGGGCTTGGCAGCACGCTGGCAGTACCGTCTTCGCTTGGTGTTGGCTCGGTCGCAGCAACGGCAAGCGTGTCTGCACCCTTGCCACCCTTCTTCTTCTTCTTGTTCTTCTTCTTCGACGACGCCGATTCTGCAGGCTTAGCTGGTGCAGGCGTGGCGGCGGATGCGCTGGAGGGCTGTGGGGCAGGCTCTGGTTTAGTTCCCTCTTTCAGTGCTGCCGCCTTCGCTTCCAGATCTTTCTTGGCCTGCTCCAGTTCTGCCAAAGCTTCATCTCGCTTGGCTTCGGTCTCTTTCAGCTTGTCCCGTACATTTGTCAAGAGTCCGTTGAGCGTCTCGCCACGCTTCTCGCCCTTGGCATGCGCCGACTTTAGCTCTTCCAGGTCGGTCTCCAGCTTGCGCACCTGGGTGCGCAATGTCTCCGTCTCTTCGTTGTTCACAAGATCCTCCCCTCTCGAAGCGTGTAACTCTTCAAGCTCCTTCGTGGTAGCATCCAGTTTTTCTCTTAGCTCGGCGATGGTCTTTTCATGCTCGCCTTGGCCTTCCCGGTGTTTTGACAGGCCCTGCTCAGCCGTTGCCAATTTGGACTGGAGTTCTTCGATGACACTGTCGAGCTTCTTCTCGCGCTCATCTGCTTCTTTCTGCAGACGTTGCGAAGTCTCTTTGAAGGTGTTCAGATCGTTTGTGGTGGTTTCGAGATTCTCCATGAACGACTTGGCCGAGTCCTGTGCAGACGAAAGTTCGCTCTTCAGGGACTTGTTCTCCTCTTCAAGCTTGCCAACCTTCTCTTCGCTTTCCTGTAGCTGCTCTTGTAAGCGCGGAAGCTCGCTGTCGTAGGAGAACAAGTCCTCGGTCGCATCGGTCGCATCGGTAGTTGTCTGCTCAGACGCCTTGGAAGCAGACGAAGGTGCCACCGACTCGCTCTGCTCTGTCAGGTCGTCCTTGGAGGCGTCCTTGGAGGCGTCGGTGTGGGTGGATGGCTGGGACTTTAGTGTCTCCACTTCCTCTGCAGCTTCCTGTGCGCGCTTCTCGGCATCTTCAAGCTTCTTGTTCAGACTGTCCCGCTCTCTCGAGACCCTCTTCAATTCCTCCATAAGCATGTCGCTCTTGACGTTCAGCTGGCCGAGGTATTCGACAAAGGCCGAGGCGTCGTTGATCGAGGTGAGGGGGGTGTACTCGCGGAGCGATGCTTCGAAGGTCTCGATGGCGCCGATTCGAGCGTGGGCAATGCGGTAGGACGACAGAAGCGTCGCGTATTTGGGCTCGAGCTTGTCCAGCCTGCGCAATCGCGCCTGCACTTCGGGGGGGATCTCGGGCGCTTTCTCTGGCTTGTCAGCGGCGTCGGCCGTCTTGGCGGCGTCCTCCTTCTTGTCGCTGCCGTCGTCGGCTGTCGCTGGTGTGTCTGCCGCTGGGGCCTTCTCCTTCGGCTTCGGGGTCCCTGCGCGGCTCGGCTGCTCGTCGCCCTCTCCCACGACAAACTCGGGGTCGAACTCGGAGGGGTCAGGGCCTCTCCCCGTGGGCGGCGCCGTCTTGCCGTCGCCATCTTTGGCCTGCGCCGCGGACCGCTTCGATGGCGACAGGGTGCGTGAGCTGGACCGCCTCGGCGCAGCGCCTGCTCGGGGCGGCACTGAGGGCGTGGTGCGCTGCTTTGCCTGCTCCTCCGCTATTCGTGCATCGATGGCACCGCGGATGCGCTGCAAGGCGGCGGGTCAGCGCGAGAAGAGGAGCACGGGGGGCTGCGGTGCGTACCTGGAAGCCCTGAAACATGGCTGCTGTATGCTATGCGCGCAAAGGACGGGCAGGAAAGACGGGTGCTGCTAAGAGGAGCTCATGCTGGCCTTGTGTACACCTGTACATGGCACTGGCCAGGGCTGACGACCCCGGACGGAGCGGCGCGTCAGGGCAGGGGTCGGTGTCGCTTGGCGCGGGCTCGACGCTAAGGAAGAAGTTTACTGCCAAAAACTCGTCCCCACCACGGGCTCCGACTGCAACGACAGCTGCAACAGAACGACGGCACAATGGCGAACGTCGAGATCAACCTGCCGCTGCCCGTCCTGCCCGAGGGCTGGGCCGGCGAGAAGGACTTCAAGCCCCTCGGCGCCCTCAGCAAGACCAACGACCGCAAGATCGAGCCGGTTGGCCCGCACTTCCTGGCTTACGCCCGCCGGGTACGTCTTCTATGCCGCCCGTTCGCCCGCGCGTGCACGACTAACATGCCCACCAGGTCCGCCACAAGCGCACCTTCTCCGAGGACGAGCGCATCCAGGCCCAGGCCAACGTCAAGAGCGTCGAGGAGGAGGACCCCGACGACATCGACGAGCCCGAGGACCCCCAGATGCTCCTGCGCGAGGCCAAGGACTGGAAGTCGCAGGACCACTACGCCGTCCTCGGCATAACCCGCTACCGCTGGCGCGCGACCCCCGAGCAGATCAAGCGCGCCCACCGCCGCAAGGTGCTCAAGCACCACCCCGACAAGAGGGCCGCCGCCGGTGGCACCGAGGACGACCAGTTCTTCAAGTGCATCCAGAAGGCCCACGAGGTCCTGTCCGACCCCGTCCGCCGGAGGCAGTTCGACTCGGTCGACGAGGCCGCCGAGGTCGACCCGCCCTCCAAGAAGGACACCCAGAAGGGCAACTTCTACAAGCTCTGGGGCAAGGTCTTCGAGGCCGAGGCTCGCTTCTCCACCAAGCAGCCCGTGCCCAAGCTCGGCAACGCAAAGAGCACCAAGGAGGAGGTCGAGCACTTCTACAACTTCTGGTACAACTTTGACAGCTGGAGGTCCTTCGAGTACCTCGACGAGGACGTGCCCGATGACGGCGAGAGCCGTGACCAGAAGCGCCACGTCGAGCGCAAGAACAACGCTGCCCGCAAGAAGAAGAAGACCGAGGACACCGCCCGTCTCAGGCACCTGGTCGACGACGCCCTTGCTCTCGACGAGCGCATCAAGCTCTTCCGCCAGGCCGAGCACGCCGAGAAGAACAAGCGCCGCTTTGCAAAGGAGGCCGAGCAGAAGCGTCTCGCCGAGGAGGCTGCTAAGGCCAAGGAGGAGGAGGCCAGGCTTGCAAAGGAGGCCGAGGAGGCCGAGAAGGTTGCAAAGGCCGAGGGCAAGAAGGCCAAGGAGGCTGCAAAGAACGCTGCCAAGAAGAACAAGCGTGTCGTTCGTGCTGCCGTCAAGGACGCCAACTACTTCCACCCCGCTGGCGATGCCCCTGCCTCCCAGGTCGATGCCGCCCTCAACGAGGTCGATGCCATCATTGCCAAGATCGACAACACCGAGCTGGCCACGCTCGCTGGCAAGCTCAACAGCGAGAAGGATGCTGGCAAGATCAAAGCCATCTTCAAGGCCGAGGACGAGCGTCTTGGTCTGGGATCGAAGTCGCTGGCCTAGGACGACACCGCTGCTTGATGATCACGACCCTTCCATAGACATGTAGACTTTGCATTGCGACTGCAGTAATTGCATCAGTTCGCCATTTTTCCTCATCTGCAAATATTGTGTTTTAATATTCACGTGAAGTTCACCTCGACCCACCCGCGGGCGGCTGGAGCTCTGGTACGTCAGGGTCTTATGCGCTCACCACCAAGACGCCATTGCACCAAGCCAAGCGCTGAATCCACCAGATCTGGCACTGCCTCACAGGTGTCTGGTATTCAATTCCCCAACATCAACTGCATTCATTGTTACTTGACATCTCGCTGCGCTTGCGTGCCTCGCCTGTACCCCACCTGCGCCTCCTCTTGCTCCCCCGCCTCCCGCCAAGCGGTGAACTTCACCATCGCAGTCGCAGGAGCTTCCGGCACCCGTAAAGGCCCGCCTTGCTAGCAGAGTCCTCGCGATCGATTCCGAGTGATTGCCACTCTACGCGCTCGCAGACTCAGTCGAAACCACATCGTGCCCATTACCTTCCTGCCAGCATGAGCACATCCCCCAAGGACCGCGCGCCTCGCAACATATCACCGGCACCTCGCCAGGTTGTGAGCCCGCTGCTGCTGCCCAACCGAGCAGGATCGCTTTCGCAAGAAGAGCCACGTCGAGCGTCCATCCAGTTCCTTGCCCACAGGAACTCGTCCTTACCAAGAGGAAGCCCGAAACCCAGACAGAGACGGCGGCTATCATCCCCACCACCTCCTCCGTAAGTACATACCACACCTTCTCAAAAACGAGATATATTGTACAGATGCTGTGAGGGTGGTATGCGCTTTATATACGTGTAGCTTCGGGCTGGAAGTTTCTACCTCGGCCTCAAACGTGGATTGAGGGCTTTACAACGCAGCAAAAGTCCCTCCTCAACCATGGCAACTCCTCAACCACAACATTACGGCACAGTAGACTTCTCGCTGACTCATACATACAGAAACTTCCAACCCCGCGTCTCCTTTGATACGTTCGACAAGCCGGCAGACTTCATCGAGGAGAGCTCCTTCACGCTGATAGCTAAGCACAAGGACTACGAGTACACCAAGCGGTCCAGGACATTTCTATGTGGTTTCGACGAGAACGAGTACTCAACCTATGCGCTCCAATGGCTGATCGACGAGCTTGTGGATGACGGCGACGAAATCGTATGTCTTAGAGTTGTGGAGAAAGAAGACACCATAGCAGGTGACCGCAGTGTGGAAACTGGACGCTACAAGAGGGAGGCAGATATAACGATGCAGGATATACAGTCTCGCAACCGCGAGAACAAGGCCATCAACCTGATCCTGGAGTTTTCGGTGGGCAAAGTGAATAAAGTCATCGACGACATGGTCAGTTCCCCAGCTTTCGGGCGTTCAGCACCCACTAACCACTCTACAGATCAACCTCTACGAGCCTGCGATTCTCGTCGTTGGGACAAGAGGCAAGAGTTTGGGTGGTTTCCAGGGCCTACTTCCGGGAAGCGTTTCAAAGTATTGCTTGCAGCACTCACCGGTACCTGTCATCGTTGTACGCCCGTCATCCAAGCGTGACAAGGCACGCAGCAAGCGTGCAAATGATCCCTCTCGATCCGGTTACCAGGAAATGTTGGCCAAGAGTGAAAGTTTGCTCGACGTTACCACAAGTCCTGCTCCAAGTCCCCGCGGTAGCTTCGTCGCGACTGACGACCAGGCTGCTGCGGTCAAGGCATCGCTCCAGGCCCAGAATGCGCAGTACACACAGCCTGTTGATCCTTCACCACTGGCGCAAGTACATCACGCAGAGGAGAGCGAAGACGAGAAGGACCTGCGGAGCCCTGGGTCGCTACTCAAAAGCCCCGAGTTACAGAATCTCGATAGTCCTGACATCAGCAGCGATTCGAGCAGCGAAGATGAAGATGGAGAGGGCGGTGTGTCAACACGAAGAAGGAACTTCGGATCTGATGAGGCAATAGGTGGGACAGGGAATGACACGGCTATTGCAGAGACGAGTACACAACCGTACGAGCCGATACAATTTCAGCCGTTCCAGCCAGCATCGGCGGCAGAGTTGGCGGCGAGCAGAGCAGCAGCTAACGAACGCGAAGCTGCGTACAGTACTCCAGAAAAGAAGGCGAAAGTGGATCACAGGACAGCAGCGCAGAAAATCATGGAGGGCGTATGAGGCGGTTGTGCTTTGACGATGACTTGGAGGGTCAAGTAGGAAGTACACAAAGCAGCAAAGACACCACCACTCAGCCTACAGGCATAATGAACAGCTATGTCAGAATAACGTGGTACTGGACTTTCCAAAGAAGGAAAAGCAAAAGGGGCGCTCTCATGTCTAATCAACTTTCATGTTCAGTAACAGCCGTGTCATGCTTATGAACGCTACGCTATGGGGAGCCGAGCTGCGTATGGATATCGATATCGTGCCGTGCCATCCCTGCTTGATCGGCGAGATGACGTTTGACGGTTCTAGCTCCGTTTCGAAGAACACGCGTTCCTGACCGCGACTGCCTCCGAGATACTCTGTTGTGAACAATTCCATATCCATTCATGCATCCGAACGACTGAGACCCAACTGAGTCCTATGGACGTACAAGCCACCTTGTCGAACACGACATAGAGACAGCACTGCGACTACCTCAGCACCTGCACTCACCGCACCCAACCACCACCTTACCTATGGTTTCGCTGGATGATGACTGCGATGAGTGCGTGCCGGAGTATATGGTCCATAGAGGTCCGGCAAAGACAATCATCTCGGCGCTTCCCTTCCTTCTCACCTTCTTAATCGTGGCGCTCGGGGTCTCCCAGAAGCTGTTCCCCATACTCTCCGGCCACACCGACCGCAAAGTCCATCACAGCGATGCGCGCCTACCTGGAGCAGCAACGCGCGAACGAGCCACCCCGTTCAGGAAGCTACGACTCGATGCGCGATCTCTCGCAGCTGTCATCTTCTCCATCAACATCGCCCTCTCTGCCGTCCTTGCCGAGCTCATCTTCTGCGAAATCACGAGTACCGGGAACCGCGCGACTCGCACCCTGGCTCTCAGGCTCACGCTTCCCTCGCTGCTGTTCCTCCTTGTCGTCGCAACGCCGGCTCTCGAGATCCATTCGGTCGTGTCTGGAGCTGGGTGGAACACGGGAGGGTCGCAAAGGGGCCAGCGAAAGGTCGCATGGGTGCTGGAAGCTTGTGGGCTGGCGACATGGCTGGCAGGCTTCTGGTACCTCGGCAGCGGGCTGCTAGGCACATACTTGCATGAGGACTCGTACCTGCATAACCACACATTCAGCGAAGGCTGCTTGGAGAGAATTGGTGTCATCGGTATAAGCATGATGGCATCCTTGACGGGTTTTGCTGCAGTCTCGTCTCTATGGCAGACCTTTTGCGTCAAGCACCGGCCGGTAAGCATTATTTTTCGCACTGCAACAGTTACTCTACTCATGCGCGTAGGTGTCTGATTCAGACATTGCCCGCAAGCAAGCCGGCATCCAGGCTACGAACGACATGCTCCTAGCTAAAGAATCGCGCCTCCGTGCAGTCGAGCGCAAGCTCACTGATCACCCCCAAGAAGGCCTTATGGGTCGTGTTGTTGGCACTTTTCGTGGGAACCCAGACCTTCAAGAACGCAACATGCTGCAGCTTGAAATTCAGGGTCTGGAAACGATGCGCCATACGCTCCAGCACTCCCAGAGCGTTCTCCACAACCGTCGCCAGACACAACTCCGCTCTCACACCGCATATGGACGGATCTTGAACGCCTTCTCTTTCGTCTTCGCATTGTACTGCGCCTACCGAATCATTGCTACGAGTGTCACAACACTCCGACGCTTCTCGTCGTCGAGCGCGAGCTTTGCTAGCTCAGACCCAATTAACAACTTCCTCGCGCTGTTGGCGAAGCACTGGGACCCCACCATCGACCGCGTAGCGTGGAGCCGCACCATTTCATTCCTCCTCTCTGGTGTCATCCTACTCCTCTCATTCAATGCCGTTCTACAAACCTTCTACCTGTTCAGCCGCGCGGCTCCGGGGATACTGCACCACGCGCAAGCCAACTTCGCCCTCCTTATTTCGCAGATTGCAGCCACGTATGTGATCAGCTCTGCGTTGCTGCTCAGGAGTAACCTTCCCATCGAAATGAAAAGTGCAATCAGCGACGCGTTGGGGGCCCCGCTAGAACCAAGCTTCACAGAGCGGTGGTTCGAGGGCTGGTTCCTGATTGCCAGCGTCGTGACTGCAGTTGGGCTGTGGGCTGGGAAGAGGCTGAAAGGGAGTGAATGGGATGATGACGGCGAAAGTGAAGGGGATGCTGAGATGGGGAAGAGGAGTTGACGCTGAAGACTACGGGCGTTCTGAAACGAGACACTTGATAGATCGTATACCCTTGCTATGATACAGACAATAAGCCTTCGCAAGTACCTTGGTTTTTCTCCACCGCACGTGCAGAAGGATAACTCCGTACTCTCAGTATACTGTTCTTGAGAACAATCGGCCTTTGCTACCGTCAGTCGGTCCCACCGCCGACCGCGTTCGTGCATCAAGGCTCAACATCCGGAGATGCAGCTCCATCAATCACAACAATCACACAAACAAGGCACCGAACATGATTGATCATCATGCATGATAATCTGCCAGAATTCGGCAAAACAAGCACGGCAAAAATGGGGCGACGTTGTTGAGTGGAGCACACCAGGACCTTACGTCGATGTTATGCGCCAGGCGCGATCTGAGCTTCTGACGCGGTGACGTCACAGCAGAAGATAGGTCAAAAGAGACGCGGGGCTCGAGGACACAACATCATCTCACCTGCAATCCCTCAATCGAGCCTCAACCTCTAGGTATGTTGGCAGCTGGATCTCGCTTGAAGTGGTATAGTTGCTAATACCGCCATAGAACCATACCCATTCCACCAAAAAACCCTCAACGTACGCACACTCCTACCTTCCCCCACCAGTCGCTCCTGTCACGCACCTCTGCTACCCTTCCAAACCTCATCCCCATCTCACCATTACCGGCTTCTGGCAGCACAAACCTTTCTAACACACCCGAAGACACCACAATCACAATGTCCGCTCCCCAGCAAGGCCGTCAGTCCCCAGAGCCCGAGCGCCAGTCCGACGCACAGAAGGGCCAGCAGGCACAGCCCAACCAGCAGGGCGGCGAGACCAAGACTCAGGAGAAGTCCGACGACCAGAAGGCTGGGCTTCCCTCCAACCCCACCCACATCCTCGCAGAGCACTCTGAGCAGACTACAAGCAAGACGGTCTAAACCTTTGGAGTAAGACATGAGGACGACAGATGATGATGACGCATGATCGATTGGCAAGAGCCTTCGAGTATATACCTTATGGTGCCGGATAAACAAGGCAGCCGAATGAATATAATGGTTTAACGTCATTTCACAATCATAGCGCGTTGATTTCGCCTACTTTAACACCACGATCGCTACACGCTCTTTGCTTCTTCCGATTGAGGTCTTGATTCTATCTGCACTAACGACAATAGAAACGTCGACTCATATACACGCCCCCATCCCTGATCGACGTAAAGGGGTCGACTGTGAACTTGGTACTCAGCCACATCTTCGCTTTTATGCGGCGCATACAGTGCACACAGCTGTCCGTTGCAAAATACACACTACAAGAACGGTTGGTGAAGCGATCCATCCACTCGTACCGTTTCTATTTCTGTCTTATCGATTTGCCGCAATGTCTTCCCCCTTAGCTCCTGTTCGCCCAACACCACCAAAGTAGACATTCATGTCGCAGTACGACGAGCACGCTGTACGAGGTCGCGCAGGGCGTAGAATATATCGAGAAAAATGTTCGAATCAGGCAAGAATCGACAGAGACGTTGATGGTCATTTGACTAACAACTCGATAGTAACATGTCGAGCAGCTTGCCACCTCAGCACTTTCGGCCAGTGTCTGACATGCGCAAAGAGAAACACATACTCGATGCAAGATGATGTCGCGGCCTTTTGAATGGAACACCTACCCCCACGATGTCGTCTCTGTCGAAGCGGACCGGTTCGGCCACATGGGTGAGTGCGGGTGGGGCGGCGTCGTCACCCTGCACGCGTCTTAAGCATCTTAAGCATAACTCAACGTCCAACTACAACAACTTTGTTCCTGGGATCCGGCACTTGTGAAGTTATCAGCTTAGATCCCGCGTTGATCTATGAAAAGACCATGCGTCGTTTATGGCTTCTAGCCCCGATAGTACGAGGCCCATGTACTCATGTGACCGGTATTGAGCGCTTTTCAAGACCGCTCCATCCCCACCATCTCTGGAGTTGATCCTTTCATCGCATCATCTTCATTCTAACGGCCTATTGTCCATAATACTTGTTCTGAAACCAAGCAACACCAGCAACTGATCCCATTGGCGCACTTTAGCCATGATGCTCCCGCGAAGCACCGCATGGTTGGCATTGCTTTTTGCAGCATCCAGAGCAACTGCTCAAACAACCACGTCTTGCAATCCCACCGAGAAGAGTCAGCAGAACCATCACTTTCACCCCGACTGCCACTAACCTCCCCAGCCTGCCCTGAAAACCCGGGTCTTTCCTCTCGCACCTACACGCACGATTTCACCACTTCCGGAGCCGACAACTCCGCCTGGAACGTCACCGCCGGCAGCGTAAATTACACCCCCTCCGGTCTAGCCTTCACTGTCAGCAAATCTGGCGACGCCCCCACCCTGCAATCAAAATGGTACATATTATTCGGCCGCGTCTCCTTCATCCTCAAGTCCGCGCCCGGGACCGGCATCGTCTCAAGCGCCATCCTCGAATCCTCGGACCTCGACGAGATAGACTGGGAGTGGCTGGGCGGCACCTCGTACGCGTCGCAAGTGCAAACCAACTACTTCGGCAAAGGCAACACGACGTCCTACGACCGCGCAGCGTGGACAGCTGCAGCCGATGCGCAGAAGACGGCGCGCAATTACACCATCTCCTGGACCAAAGACGCGACAGTGTGGTATGTCGACGACGTGGCCGTACGAACGCTGAACTATGCGGACGCCGTCGGCGGGAAAAACTACCCCCAGACCCCGATGAATGTGCGTGTTGGCATCTGGGCGGGCGGCGATCCTGCAAACGACCCGGGCACGATCCAGTGGGCGGGCGGAGAGACAGACTATTCAAACGGCCCGTTTACCATGTACCTCGAGAAGATTGAGGTTGTAAATGACAACCCTGGGAGCAGCTACTCATACAGCGACATGACGGGGGATTGGACGAGTATCAAAGTCAACAGCGGGGACGGATCGAGTTCTAGTTCGAGTTCCAGTGGCGGTGGCAGTTCAAGCGGAAGTGCAAGTGCAAGTGCAAGTGCAAGTGGGAGTTCTAGCCCCTCATCATCGAGTACTGAGTCTGGGTCGGCTTCAAAGCCAACGCCCACCACGCCTGGTTCGTCTACAGGTACACACACGGGCATCTCATCAACTGCGAGTGCGAGCGCCAGTGAAAGCTCAGGTACAAGTGCAGCCCGCGCACAAGCAGCGACAGGTCATGCTTCCGCTCTATCACTGAGCTTCTGGCAGTACGCTGTGCTCAGCGTGCTAACGCCTAGTCTTGCAATGGCCCTGGCAGTATGTAGTTGGCAGTATTAAGATGAGTACGGGTACGATGGGAAGTAAGAATCGGGAAATTACGTAAAGACTTGGGTTTGTATTGGAAATACATGTCGGAAAACATCATAGCAGAAACACATCAAAAAAAAAGACATCATATCAGAATACTGCGGCCTGCGGATTGCCCTGTGTTTGTCGCGTTGAGAAGTTTAAGTAGGGCGTACTACTCCAAAGTACGGGACATGAGTTGTAACATTACCAAAATCAGTAAAATCAGTAACAAACCTAGTTAGATATATATAATTAGTCTGGGGTGTGAAGATGTAGAATCCGGGTCTAAGATACATTAGAAGGCACGTATATTATAGACTACTGCACCCCCTATCTAGCCTACAGGGAGGTGTTCTTCTGACCGCCTAGACGGCTCGTATACCTACCAACTGACTGATAGTCTCGTACACCTGCCAACTATCTGATAGGCCAGTACAGTGCCTAGATAGGAATAGTACCAAGATAGGGATAGTCCGCGCACAATCGCCATTCATTCATTCACTCACACTCATCAGCATCGCATGATGCCAAGTTTTTTTGCTGTAATTCTGACTGGTGCAGTACGGGATTCAATGGGGAGAGGGGTTGTATCTTCAGCTAACAAAATCTGCAGGAAAAACACGCGGTTGTATGCATACGTGCTGGTTGTGGCTGCTGTGTCCATTGTCTCCTGTATTGCTGCGATCATCACGCAATTCACACATTGCCTGCCTTTGCACCACAATTGGCAGATTCTACCTGACCCTGGCAGTAAGTTTTGTTCCGCTCGTGAGCCCGCGTGTATGCATACTAACCTGACGCAGAGGAATGTTCAGCCGGTGTAGTAATTAATATCATAATCGCTGTCGGAAACGTCCTGTAAGTTGTGAAGACGTACAAACCGCGCTTCTTCTGACGCAATTCCCAGCACTGATGCCTTTCTACTTGTCATACTGATTTCTGTACTCAAAGATGTACAAACAGCCATGTGGAGGTATGTAGAGTCAAGAAACTCGCTGCGAAAGACTGCTCACATATTATACAGAAAAATCAAGATTGGTTTCCTGCTATCGCTTGGTGTTTTCGTCATGGGCATGGCTACAGTAAGATGCATACTTTCGATCGGCTCTTCTGTGCAGGTTGCTCTCGCATCTGTCTGGGCCCAGCGCGAAGCTGTAGGTTTTTAACAATTTGCTGCTACACTGTGCTAATTTCACACAGATTGTACCAATTTTCACTGTTAATGCGGCAGTCATCAATGCTCTCCTGAAAGTTGAGACCTGGGCATCTTCGAAGGCTTCGTGCAGCTGCTCTCATCCATCCCAGGTGTGCCCTCACCATTCGACACATCATGACGCTTCTGCCGTCCGGCCGGCTCGCAAACGCGCAGAAGACGTGGATTTCGACCTGATCGAGGTTGAAACACAGAGCAAACGAAGCACATCAGAGCTGGTCAGGGGATTTAACCCGGAGGTCTCAACGACGTCTTGGTCGACCGGGGCACGTTCTACATAATGATACCTACAATTCACACACCCTGTCCTCTAGCGATGATTAGACTCGGGAAATGGGAATTGTCAGGAGTTAGGTCCACAAGACTTTCAGTGTGATAAGCTCCAGGCACGTGTTATTTTCACCCAGAGTTCAGGACCAATACCGAAAGATGGCAATTGGAACTTTCTGATCTCCCTCAGGCTAACATTGCAATCAGCAAGACAGGATTGTTAGTTGCAAGCAATATCGCATTTGAACCCTCATGCCCAAAATCCTACGCTACCTCAGAACAACCCTGATCTCCGTCACAATCGTGCCATCAGTGTGCCGAGACCCACCTATTGCGGCACGGAAGTATGAGGAGGTATGCGGCGTATGCCCTCTTCTACTGCGAACATATACCAATAAGAGCTTGGAGCATGAATCGTTGGTGAGGTTTCATGTTCAAGTGTAACCGAGTGTCGAGTCAGTAGAGCAAAAGTATAAGGACAGTGAGACTCGCGTAGGCGATGTTGGGTCTCCTGCCTTTGCTATCAAGACCGCCATGATTGATAGGGTTGACCCTCAAGAAACTATCAGTACCCTCGACTCGATCAGTCAGGCGTCTTTCAAGACGGATGCTGATCGATATGCCGCCAAAGAAGCAGCGCGTCGCCTCCTAGCTAGACTCGAGACGCCGTTCGAACAATGATGGGCTTTGGCCTTCGAAACGCCAGTCCTGGTAGCTGGACTGCAGATGGGTTCTGATCTGGGCATCTGGGCCAAATGGGCTGAGACAGATGAACAGTCTGAACGAGCACCGGTGAAGTTGGAGACAATCTTGGGCTGGTGCAATACTAAAGTCGAACCAACATTGCTGCGTAAGCCGAAGGAAGAGTTTTGAAGCAGCCAAGCCCTAACAACATACAGGGCGGTTCTTGAAGCATCTGAGTGCCCTCTACGTGCTTGAGGAGACTGATGTGGATGAGTGGAAGCTCACGCCCTATACTCGAGCTATGGGAGATAAGTCAACTCACGCCGATCAGATCATTCAGTGTGGGTAAGTTTTAACGACAAAAGCCATTGTGCACCCTGCGGAAGTCGAACACGAGCACTGACACCTACAGTCTCGATCATACAATACCAAGTGGTGTCAACCTTGCAAGGTTCCTCCAGAAGTACAAGTACCAGAACCCGCTCGATAAGACCAAGCTGGACAACTATACCGACATGACAAGCGGAGCCGACTTCTTCGCGACGTGTGCGAAAGACCCAGAGCGACTAGGGAGCTCGTTCATCGGGCTTATGACAGCTCTGAGAAACCACAAAATGCCGTGGACAGAAGTATACGACACAACCGAATTAGTCTCAAGCGCCAATCTCAAAAACGGCGCGCCGCTGTTCGTCGACGTCGGAGGCGCACATGGTCTTGACACCGAGCGGCTGCTGGCAAGACATCCGGATCTGCCCTCAGATGTCCTTGTGGTACAAGACACACCTGAAGTCGTTGCAATGACCCCGGAAGAGCTGGACCCACGGGTCAAGAAGATGGCGTACGGCTTCTTCACTCCCAGCCGCTCACCGGCGCTCGAGCGTACTTCTTCCACGCCGTGCCGCACGACTGGCCGGATGCAGACGTTCTCCGTATGCTTGCAAACGTGAAGGACGCTATGAAGCAAGGGTATTCGAAGTTACTGATCTACGAAGTAGTGTTACCGGCGAAGGGAGCGACGAGCCTGATGACTACGTTGGATTTGCACCTGATGAACTGTGTCAGCGGGCTTGAGCGGACAGAGCAACACTGGAATGACTTGTTGAACGACGCTGGATTCCACGTCAACAGTATTTCGAGACATCCCAGGGCTGTCGAGAGCGTCATCGAAGCAGAGCTGGCTGCAGTGGAACAGCCATAACAGGAGAGGCTGAAAGTATAATTACATCAAGGATGATGATGGTACATGATTTTACGAACAAGAGATCTGATTCTTTGGGACAATTGTTATGTTGGTAATCGTGCTTCAACTGTTGTTATCCAAGGCATATGAGTCTGGTCGCTGGCGGGGGTTGTCAAGGTGCTTTGACCAGGATTCCCTTGAGTCCAGTTGGTGTTGCCTATATTTGCACATCTTTGGTACACCCAACCCGGCCGATGAGAAACCTTGTACATTACTTGCAGTGATTTACGATGGAAGTTGACGGAAACAATGCATGACGCCGCAAGATTCGTGGGTGGTGATGTTTCTCGAATGGACTCGGATCAATGCGGAAATTGAGATTTCGTTCGTTGTGGAACTCGTGGAAGCCGGCATATCTACAGAAGGTTCAAGAATCAACGCAACACTGTCGGCCGTATGAACCGTACTACTTCCACAAAACCCGATATGCATCCGGGTTGTTGGGTCCAAGCTTGAGCTTTGTTCATACCTCCAGGATGCTGTCCAATCCTTCTCGTCTTGCGCCACTACTACGATGCTAAATCCTGACATCTTCTTCGACGCTAGAATCTCGATGTCACTTCGCTAAGGATACTTCTTTCCCAGCTCGTGAAAAAGTCTTGCCTTGCGTCGTGTGAAGGTGTGGTGATGTCTGGCGGCTTGCGATACGAAGTGGATGAAGTCACGCTGGGGCACGGACCGCACGCACAAACAATTGTGGAACGCGATCGACCGCCTCACCCGAGCGCCCCACGATGATCTCACAATTCCACCTACTCTTATCGAAGCTCGCCACCTCGGCTTGATGTTAGCACGGCGGCGCTGGTAGCCTGCTATTTGACTTCTAACCCTACGCCGGCGGAGCTGTGACCTTGAGTTCAGGGTTCACCTTGTACTATGTAGGTACGGTTGCAACCGAAGAACCTTCCATGAGCACAGCCGTCGACCCGTCTTCTAAGGGTTTTAATTCGACCTTTCGGATCTCTTCCGGGTGGTGAGCGACCAATATAATTTCGTAACTTGACAGGGTTGGATTATGTATCGTGCCCACGAACAAAATCTGAGTATCTCGTGTAGATGCACGACTTGCTGGATCCAACACATTCCAATAGCATTTTGACGTCCACAGCGGCGAAATGCCCATGATTCCCAAAATAACTCTTCAGTAACAACCGAACTGTGGAGAAGGGATCCGGCGCGCTGTCAACACGAGGCTTAGCCGCAAGGCGCAAAATTCATCGTCATGTACACAAACGGAGGCTACTCCGACCATCCGCAATACTGCCGGGCAGACGTTTGGCTTTCTTTAGGCACGATGCAACACCAGGGTCCACGGTGACATGGGCGTCAGTCCTCGTATGTTTTGGCACTACGGTGTGAACGGTTAAGGCCAACACCACTGCACGACTTTTTGGCTTCATCCGTGGTTGTGGCCAAAACGTCGGCTCGTTCACGCCGGTGGATCTGCATCACAGTTGCCACACAGAGTACCCGATAGCCGCACTAAGCACAAGGGTCTTCCAATTATGGCGCAGCTAGCCTTGCAGTTACATTTTTTGTTCGTGTTTGGCAACTGGTACCAAGAAATCCCCGCTTTGTGTAGAGGAGCAGTGTCACTTGACGTCAAGCGAATCGTATTCGCTCTTGGTATGCAGCAACATGCTTCAGAGGATTGAACACAAATCATGTATATAAGTCTGAAGAATCTCCTCCTTTCAACAGCATCAAACAATCCTCTTTACAACAATCATCCACATATCCAACACCAATAACCACTACTTCAACCCTTACCAATACCCTCAAACTACCACCACTTTCACAATGCAGTTCAAGGTCATCGCCGCTTCCCTCCTCGCATCCGCTGGTCTCTCCATGGCCGCTCCTGTTGAGGCTCGCCAGGAGACTTGCCCCGTTGTCCAGCAAGGCGACTACGTCTGGAAGATCGACAACTTCTACGCTCGCAAGCTCGACGGCAAGACCATCAGTTCTCTCGAGTTCAACATTAAGGCTACCAATGAGGGCACTCTCGACTTCAACTGCTCATTCTCCGGCACTGTCGAAGATGCCAAGTACTACTCGTGCGGCGAGAACTCCTTCCTCTACTTCGCCTACCAGGACGACCGCTCCGGCCTCCTCCTGAGGCAGGATGTCTCCGACGACATCCAATGGGTTGGTACCACCACCCTTCCCAACTACTGCCGCGCTGGCGGCTCTGGCCCCAACGACTTCGTCTGCCAGGGTGTTTCCCCCGCCTACATCACCCTCGTCCAGTCCCCCAGCAAGCTCGAATAAGAGACTTTTCAGAATTCTGTCAGCGACATAAGCTCAGCTCTGATAGCTCGAGCGCAAGAATGAACAAGGGGTTGGCTGTCTAGATTTTAGATTTGGCATTAGCGATTTCACTCCTTCCTGTATATAGTATTATTACCTTGTGTTAGGATACGAAAAGGTCCTTAGATTCACGAAATGAAAGCATCATCCAATTTGCTTTTTCCAAACTTTTTATTCGCCGTGAGATGTAGAACTCATCTTGTGAGACTTATGGTCCGCTATCAACAAGTAGTCGAAAACTTTGGCTGCTCACAGTATAGCTGCAGTGCGGAAAGCTGGTGTTGAGAGACCAGATTGCCCATCCTCCCGCGCCATTCCACACCAATGCGACGTCCTACTGCTCACAAGTATTACAAGAGACACAATGTCGCATCTTGGCACTAAATGACTAGATCGAATACCATCAATCTCAACCTGTATATTCGGTGACGGTACTGCCTTAAATTCAGGGTTGATCTATCAATTAGACAGCAGCCAGGCTCAGTCGAGCTAGGTAGAAGACATCCACCAAGATTACCCTGCTTTTGTTACTGCCTCCTCTACTGGCTGTCCTAACATTGAGATAGGTCTGGCATGGCTTCAACGAACGTTTGATTCTCAAACCACAGCCAATACTCGGCAATAATAGAGGCTCCTGTTTGTGCCTGGTCATGGTGGCCATACGACTCTACGTCTCGCCTGGAGTGGTGCAGCCAGAATAAGATTCTAGTGGCTCAAATTCCCTCCTATTTGACCCATACCTTGCAACCCCTTGATTGTGATCATCTTGATGTCCTTGTCCTCTCACTACTCTGTATCTATTTGGTGGCTGTTTTGGCAAAATGTTGTGTTATGTGCAGCTAGGTTTTGATGTTCTGCGCACTACACCGAAGGCTACCGGTACCGTAGGTATTGTAGATTATCAAGCAATTTCTGGTACAAAATAAAAACATCGGCTTTTGTACCCTTCTTCTACAGCCCACCCACCCAACACAGCCGTGGTCGAATGTATCGTGATCATGGAGCCTCGCACACAATCAGACCAACCGTTGGAATGCTCGCCCTACTCAGAAATCAACGAGCTTTTTCCATACAGCGAAGAGGTCGTGTTCCAAGACTCATCATTTTTCAGAAACCTCATGCACCACCATCCCTACCGTCTCCAGCTGAGGTAAGAGAGGTTCCAAATCAATCAAAGGACCCCCACAGACGTATTATAACTCGACCGCCACCTGTACATTTCCCAAGCATTCAAATACGGAACAGAAATAACAATTGTAGAGGCACAATGCCTACTGTTCATACGCAAAGTGTTGCACACAGTTCCTGTCCCGGAGGTGTTTGGATGATGTAAAGACAATAATCAGGTATTCATCTATATGAAGTTAGTGGATGGCATCACTATAAAGAAGAGCTGGGAGACAATGGTTGAAGATGATAGACTGGCGATATGTCGGGAATTACGACATATGGCAGATGCTTGGCGCAGTCTCAAGAATTATTATGCAATTTCTTTCATTGGTAAGTTGATACTCCTATATATGGCGATGTATGTGATTATTGTTGTCTGGCAACTTGTGTCTCAACTAAATTATGATTTACTAATTGTATGTTTAGGACTTGTTGGCAAGCAGCCACTATTAGATATGGTTTTCACAGACACTTCCTCTCAAACTGCCGGTCCCTTCTCCAGTGTCTCTGAATTTCACGATTTTACGACTGGTTTACTTCAGCATTTGGCCCACATAGGGATGCGGACCCAAAGGACATACCAACACATCCGTACCGCTCCTTTCTCCCAGACAAAGTTCCTATTGTGTTTACACATGCGAACATAAACCTCAGCAATATTATAGTGTCTTTAGGACCTATTCCTCGTGTTGTTGCAATTATTGATTGGCATCAATCTGGGTGGTACCCATCATACTGGGAATACTGCAAGCCTCAGTAGACATCATAGATTGGCCAAGTATGGGAGACCAACTATTTGCCCCTTTTTCTAGACCGGTACGATTGTTATGATTACTGGGACTACTTTGTTCTGGCTCGCGGGGCATGAAGAGCTATTCTGTAAACAGCAAAACTTAGCAACGTGCCGATTGTAAGGATTGTCAGGGGCATGATAGCAAGCAGAGAATCGCCAGAAATGCTGATACAGAGATTATACATAGCTGGCTTCTATTCTACTAAACCAACTACGCAACACGGGCTATGTCAACGGAGCCACCCTAGCAGGCTGGCGATCTTAGATGTTCACACAGTCCAGTTTCTTGTACAGACAGTATAACTAGGCTTGACAACAATGAGGCGCTTGTCGTGCCCCTCTACAGCAGCAAAGGTCTGACTATATACACTCTCAAGATGGAACCATCTTCTGGATTTCACGACGCCGTGACCTTGGAGCACTGACAGCCTATCACGAAAAGACGGGTTGAATGTTCTCTTAGTTTTCAGGCGCACCATCAAGGGTCTGCAAAGCTGATTGACGCATTGTCCCTTGCTGCACTTGTGCAACAACAAACTCTCGTAGCCCCGTCTGGCAATTCTAGATTGCTACTCGCTGCCTTGGTCCGTCCCTATGGCAACGAATATTAGTGAAGTCGTCTCCAAGGAGAAAAGTGTTATCAACCTAAGAGCTGGTTGAGATAAGGCTTCGGGAGGGTGCAGGAATGCTGAGCGTAACGTTCTCAATGCAGTAGCTGCAATTCTGTAATTGCGCTTAAAGGAAATTGTAAACAGCTACATCACACCGCGGCCGCCATACCAAAATACTAACCAAATACAAGCATCGCAATCTCATCAGATGCATCGAAAGAGTGGTCCACCATAATAATAAATCGTGATAGCTATTGTGTGTGGCTCTATAGCCTCATTTTTGCGTATGTGAGTATGCTTGTTTTCATGCACGAGCCCATGCATGATGCCGTGCAAAAGCCGATGAATCGCGTTAGTCCAGTATGCCCTTTGGCTTTCCACTCTCTGAGGTAGTGACCTGATAAGACACCTCCTCGATGCCCAAGAGGACCGATGATGTTCCTTCGAACTTGCAGTTAACCTCCTCAAGCGTCAGGCCCTTAGTTTCGACGAACACGAAATATGCAATGACGAGAAAGACAAAGTTCCAAGCAGCATTGATAAAGTAGAACTTCCAGCCAAGGTTCTCCATTGCGTATGCCATTGTGAATGACGCGAGGAGTCTGCACTGGTGTTAGCAAATCAATTGAGACAAAGTCGTACGGATACACTGACCCGAAACCCGAATCGAGCATGCGAAAGATTGCAACACCAGTAGCTCGTAATTTAAATTGCGAAACTTCCGTCGGGTAAAGACTAGTCATAGGTGTGATGGAGAAGGCGTAGAAGCCCTGGAAGAGGAAGATGACTGCGATGGTACCGTAGATCCCGGAAGTGTTTGTGCTCTCGCCATAGCCTGTATTCTGGTCAATGCGGTTGATCGATAGCATGTTGTGCAGCGCAAGAGATTGTCGATGCGGGAAGAAGTAGTGACTAACGTTTCATGAGGCCACCAATCATTAGAAGCGTGACTACCATGCCACCAACTCCCACGAATGTTTGTACTCTACGACCAAGAATGTCGAGCATAAAGCTACCGAGAACAGCAACCGCGAAGGACCAGCAGTTTATGATAACTTGAACTTGAGTCTGCGTTTGAGTCTTTGTAATGCCAGCTTGGGTAAGAATCTTCCCCAAGTAATACCTGCGTTGTAATGATCAGAATCAGCCGTATATAATGCTTGTGCTTGGTCTAGCTTACGAGATGATGAAGTTGCCAAACATGTTTATCATAGGCCCAAATGAGCACAAGATCATAAGCCTCCTTCTGTTTGCTTTAGTCGAGATGATCTCTCTCCAGGGATTGCGTGGGAACTGCTTCGCTTCCGCGCAGATTGTCTCCCGAATTTCGCTCATCTGCTGCGCTCCAGCTTGCAAATCGGTGTTCCGCTCACCCTGCATGATGATCAGCACTTCCAATGCCTCATCATCCCGTTCGCGCGAGATCAGCCACCGTGGAGACTCTGGGATGAATGGCACAATCGCTGCCGCTAACAGGCTTGGTACGAATTGCAATAGCGATGGCAACCGCCAAGCCCACGTGCTGTTGATGTTCTGGCTCCCATAGTTTACGATAGCAGATGCTAAACTTCCAACGTAGAAGCAAGAGAAGAAGAGACCTAGGACCCGAGCACGATTTCTTGGAGGAAGTAGCTCGCCAAGTAATGTTGGGGCGGCACCGTTGCTTATGGCCGATCCAATGCCAACTATTATACGGGCGATGACGAACATGGCCACATTTTGCGAAGCGGCTTGAAGGATGATGCCAATGACAGAGATCACGGAGGCGATGTATATGGCACGGCGGCGGCCAAAGTAGTCAGGCACCGGCTGCATTAGGAATGCGCCCAAGATGCCACCCATCCACATGGCAGCAGTGTTGAGGCCCTCAGTTGCGGTGTTGAGATGGAAGTACTCCGAGTAAGAGGGTAGGATGAGAAGGCCGTTCATGACGGATGCGTCGTACCCTAATGTCTAGAATGAACACTGCGTCAGTATCTTCCTGAGCAATGTACGTGTGTATGGGGCAGACTCAAAGAATGTTCGCATAACTAACCGCCGAGTTGACTATAGTCACAGCCAACAGTAGGGGCATGAGGATCCTGTGATTCTTGGGGATGAGCCTCGAGACATGTCTGCGGTCGAATTGTGTCGCCATGGTAGCTGCTGCCCGAAAAGATTGCTTCAAGAAGATCAAGCAGTGATCTCTGTGAAACGTGGTTATGCAGCACGGAAGGAATCGAATGAGGTTGTCGTCGTGAAAGTGAGGCCTGTAGACTATTCTGCAGCTGCCGTCATGGAGTGATTGCTCAGGAGGTCATATACTTCGCCATTTACGCACTTCGATAGTTCATCCTCGTAATCCTTATCGATCTGTGGTTCCAGGGCTTGCGGCTAGGTCGAGGCAAGATAGCGTTCCCTTTTGTCTCAAGACCTATACAGATATCCGCGCGCGTGTCTCCGACATCGTTTGGTATTTTCTTGTGCTGTTTGGCCAATAAGATGGAAGCCAAAAGGCTGAGCATCCCCGCAACATCCAAGCGCGTGGGGATGAAGACACTAGATTGTTGAAATGGCGGGCTAGTATATCTGAGAAAGAGCTAGCCTCTGAAGCTCGTCCGAGCTCGACCGAGTGGGCCCACTTTATAATAGGGTACATCTCCAAGCCATCGGCGCAACTGCGGAGTGCAGACCTTGTTGCGTAGATAACAAGTTAGGGCCTCGAACAGTGGGTTAGCATATCAGAGAGATTTGATTTATGTATCTGGATTGTTCACTTACGAGGAAACCACGCTATCTTGCATCTCTCACTACAACCTTTTCTATCAGGAACACCACCCTAACAGCCAGATAGTTGGAAAGAAAAAGCAAACACTGTGGAGTTATCAGAGCGCGAAGGAAAGGGCTAACAAAATGCCTGGAACAACGCGAGACTGGCCTGCATGGCCCGAATTCGCCACTCCTGACACCACGGAGGGCAAGGACTCTGACTTCCTTTCGGTAAAGAAAACCATCATTGCGGAGTACGGTGCTGAGGCGCTCCGCCAAAGCTGGATCAAGGTGTGCCAGGAGCTTCGATCCATCACCGATGAAATAGTCGAAAAGGGCAACGATATTATTCCTGTCTTCGACACATCTGAAGTTCTCTCGAATGGCTTGGATAACGCCCAACAGGCTGAGATCCAGCGCATCGGTGCCTTTATCTGTAGGGCCACGATCCCCGAGGCCGAGACGAAAGTGCACTATGATGACATGACCCGGTATGTCACCGACAACAAGACGTCCATACAGGCCTGGCCCAAGGAAAGCCCCAGCATGTTGATCTTGTATAACTCGCCCACTCAAAACGCCATTCGTTCGCACCCTAATCATCTGAACCTCCAACGGAGGTTGAACGAGCTCTGGCACGGTTACGAAGCTTCGGAGGGAACTTCACCAGAACCTCTTGCATACCTCGATGGACTTCGCGATCGAGCACCAGGCCAGCCTTTCCTCGGTCTCGGCCCACATATCGACGCTGGTAGCTTCTGTCGTTGGGCCGATCCAGGGTATCGCAAAGTGTACGACAACATCTTCCGTGGCAACCCAGAGGCTCACGACTCGTTCGATATTGGGCTTCGCAAAGACGCCGACCAGGAAATGTACAAAGCCATGGCACATTCCACTGTTCTACGAACGTTCCAAGGATGGACAGCTCTGACACCAACTGCACCACGTGAAGGAACTATCATGATATATCCGAACTTGAAGTACGTCATCGCATACATGGTGTTGCGGCCGTTCTTCCAGCCACCAAAAGACAAGGATGCCGACGTGATGGACCCTGAGACTTGGACGCTGGACGGGGAGACTGGATGGTTTCCTGGAACTTTCAAAACACAAAGCCAGCGCTTGAGCCGCACTTCACATCCGCATCTGAGGCTTGAGGAGTGCCTGGTGCACATGCCCAATGTGAACCCAGGAGATACCGTGTGGTGGCATTGTGACGTAAGTTTTTTGCTTCCTTACATACTGATTGACACCGGCTGACCTATTCCGAATGTGAAGGTTTGCCACGCTGTAGATACAGAACACTTGGGTAAAGTGAACGCCTCGGTTGCTTTCATTGCTTCATGCCCAACGACTCCCGTAAACAGAGACTACATCAGGAGACAGTTGGTTGCCACGCTTGCGGGTCGAGCCCCTCCGGACTATGCGGTGGATCAGGATACTGACACAAACGAGACGAAATTGAGGGGCTATGTGGGACTTGATGCCCTTAGCGACGAGGCTCGAAGGGCGTTCGGGTTTGAGCTGTTGTAGTTGTAGGCTAGAGTAAGAGTGATACGATATGTGCAATGACCTTCGAATCGAAAATGCAGATATATCATCACGCTATTCCCATGTTGTCGATCCGCTCTCGAAGAATTGATGAAGCATGATGCGCAAGTGCGTTTCGTGAGCTCACCTGATCAAGCAACTCGATGGCAGCGTGGATGACTTCACTGTGTCCCTGGTCGTGACCACTTCCGATACTCTGATGCTCCCTAAGGAGGAGAATAGCTGCGACAAATATATGGTACGATAGTGCCCTTCCAGTATTAGTACTTTGATGTGAATGTCAGCGAGTATTACATTAATTTGCACTTACCACTGTTTTCTCATCGATGACGGCTGACTCCAGTTGCTATTTATCCAGACTATGCTCACGGCAGACCTGACCCCAATTGTTCTGGCCCAATCGGACTGTTGTTGACTTGAAACGGACAACCATTGATTTTGAAGAGTCCGGTTTATACGGATGCGGAGATGCAAAAGCACCAGCGTGAGATCGAAGCGCTGCCACATAACCCATGACTCGGCCCTTTCAATGTGATGTAGTTGCTCTTCTTCATTATCTGCATCCGTGTCTGGTTGGAGGTGAATAGGTAGAGTGTCTATGATGCCCGCAAGCTCCTCATCGGCGGTCCTAACCGCATGGACCTTTTCCTCGAGTGTATCGAATCCGAATCGAACGGCTTTAAGAAAACGATAGTTGACTTTTGCCGTTCTGGCCATGAATATGTGGTAGTGTACGGGGTGCTCCTGGTTTGGTCCTACGACAGTCGACGGTGGTGATGATGAAGCCTTGGGAAAAGGGACATCAAAGTCGACGTCATCAATTGCGGGTGGGCGGTATGGGAGACATAACCTGGTTCAAACTCATAAGTTTAGAGCGACACACCGAGGGGGATGCTACCGAAAGCAGAGCATAAATAGAAATACATGGACCTTACCATTCGCATATAACAAGCGTCCACCAGAGACGATGTTGCGCCTCATCGCTCAGGTACTGTCCCGCTAGTTTGGAATGCGGCGTGTCGAGACCGATTCTCTGGGCGATGCGTATTGCACAACTCCACATATGCTGCCCTAACTCTGAGTCTCCGAAATTGTTAAAGCAAATGCCGAGTACAGCAATTGCTTGCACGGAACGTAGATTTGGGATCCTCATAAAATCGGCGCGATGTAGACAAAAGATAGCTGCGTTATACCACACACGACTGAGCATCTGATGTCCAAATGCTGTATGAAAAGTCAGCGCTCCTTCCCTGGCGTTGGCTTCAGGGCACGTATAAGGCTCACCCACGCTCATGCTGAGTCAGTCTTTCGGCTTCATCGTCGTCTATCATTAGAAGCGCGGCCTGTCGAAACCGAAATGTTAGCTTCATGGCTCTGATGACGTGGGTAGTCATAGTAATACACTTAGTACACTGAAGTAAAGAGCCATCCAGGACGGATCAGCCAGCTCAGGACGAGTTCCGCTTGCCATTGCTGCGATGAAGCTTTCACATTCGTGCCGAAACTGCGGATACTCGAGCGCATAATGAACCCAGGAATTCCACTTCTCATCATAATCGATGAGGTGCCCGCTGCACGGCTGACTCGGTAATACAATATCGCTCCAGTTTGATACGACCGATTTTGTAGCTGGAAGGTTGGAAGCCAAACTATCCCATAGCCTTTGCTCAAGCCCGTCCTCATCTTGGTCGATAAGTTGCTTCCGTAGTGGTTGGCTCAATGCCTGATGGTATGTTCCATGAGGCGTCTTTGATGTTGACAATGATGAGTTGGTACCGCTGTTTTGAACTTTGAAGGCTTCTAGCTCACGTCGCATTCGCTCGTTATCGCATCTTAGCTCCTCGTACGTTGGCATCTGTGGAACGTCGCGAAACGTCGTCACTTCTCCTCGGACGATGACCATCTCACGCACGCAAGTCTCAGGGTGTCCGCGACGTATGCATGTACCGCAAGGGATGGACTTGTCACATTTCACCTTGCGGGATGTGCAGGAGGTGCAACTGCGTGGGACACGTTGCGTTGTCCTGATTGAGGTGAAGGGGTCCTGAGACATAACGACGATAGTACAGGCGCAATCGGCTGCTGCAACACCTTGTAGACGTACAGGCCTGGTTTGCTGAATGCTAAATCATGTTGCAGGGGTTTGCCGAGGCTGGTAGGTGGAGATCTATCCGGGATTTGCCTGGCGTCATCCTAACTTTCCCCGCTACAACCCGAAATTTCGTGAATTCACGTGTGCAATCATCAACCACCGCGTTATATGGTGTCATAAGTATGACAACTTAGTATGATGACTGTCATTTTTAGAGTTGTACCTTGCGTGTACGCTATTGTATACGAGTCAACAACCCAAGCCTCAGTTCCACCCATTGCAAACCACCGTGAGTTATCCAGTCAGACACGGATTAATATCTGTCGCTTTCTTATACTGGGCTGAAAACCTCAGACAGTTGCTAATTGAGAAGGTTGCGTTGCATGTGATACAAAACGTGTGCGACAACGTGCTAGCAGTTGGCTCTGTCCAAAAGATACCCACAGGCGTACTTGGACGACCTTCTAAGATAGGTGTTGATGGCGGAGATGTCTTGTTTGAACAACATGTACGAAGTGGGTGGCTGTATCAAGACAATATTGTATACTGTTTGTTCATGGAGCGGGGCGTCCAGTGCTCGCAGTCGACAGTGTCACGATATCTGGAGAAGAACAACTGGACTGTACGAACTGTACGCCCGCTCTTCATGAATCGCAACGACGACCTTTGCTAGTCTTGCCGGCGGAGTCTTAGCCGCTTTGCAACTGAGTATATGGTGTTCTTGGATAAGTCTGTATTTAGTGAGAAGTGTAGGTGACAGCACCAGGCATACGCTCCATTCAGTGACCCAGGTCGCTACACGCAAGATATCAGAGGTGGTGATACATACAAAATACTGCCGGCGTATACTATCAATGGCTATCTCCCGTGTACTGGTATTGTGAGGGGAGACTTCAATCACATCGACTTTATAACGTGGATCACCAAGCAGTTGTTACCAATTCTACGAACCCAATACGGCAACAAGCCTATGGTAACCATCCTGGACAACGTTATCATCCGTACCATAAACGGCTTAGTCCAGGTTAAAGAAGACGCCGGGCATATTTTGAGGTGTTCACCACTATACTCGCCTAATTACAACCCTATTGAACTTACCTTTGGGCAGGCCGCCTCTGTTGATCAGCCTTCCGACCCGAGTATACCCAGCCGCTTTCAAGCGACAGAACGGCCTCGCCTACAGTGTTATCTCCAAAGCAAGACTTCAGACCTGCGCGGCATTGGTGCTTCGGCTACATGTATCGAGGCGGTAAATCAGCAAAAAGAATCAGAATAGAGTACGGAGCCTTGCTGCATCTATTTCGAGTCTCTGACATACTGTAGACTCATAAAGGAGCACGGCCTTAGATTCCTAGGCTTGGTTAAAGCTGTTGGTGAGGAAGCTGTGTGATCTGTGCCACTGCAAGCTCAGAGTGCGCAATTGCTTCAAGGTGATACTTTTCAGCTTTGAGGCTTAAGTAATCGTCCTGCATGGTACCGCCTCTTTGTGGCCAAGGCTGGCCCATGGAAAGCCCGTGTCGCCCGCAAGTTGCTTGAGTACCTCGGATTACACGGCGTAATCAAGATGGTCGAACAGGAGTCAAGACACCAAAGCTTAAGAGAGCGCCTTGAAGCCCCGAAAGTTAGTTCAATTCTTGATGTCTTTGAGTCTCATGCACACTATCTGAATCTAAATTTATCTACCTGTGCACAAGATTTATGATCCAAGACATAATCGGTGCACCGATGGAGAGTTACAATTGCTACTAGCAAGCTCCTTATTCTAGAATAATGGTACGCTTACATGCTCGTGCAGTAAACTCTTTGTCGGTGCGCCGAAGAAAACTATAACTCTCCGACGGCAAGTCTGCTTCCGTAAATTTATGGTTTTGGCCCAAGCGGAGAAAGGTGGGCGATCTAGTGATACCGACCCGTCGAAAATGTTTCCCTGCTGGCATCAGAATCAACCATTCGCCCAATCTCGAGTCATCCTCTTGATCAAACAGCAGAGCCACCATATCAAGTGATGTACCACCCATAACCTGGTCATACAACCCCTTCACACTCTCACTAACGCCATAAATCCAGTATTCAGAGTCTGGGTGCCTCATCATGGCACAAAGTTTTGTTGAGTAGATTTCGGAGTTGGATATGTTCTTCTTAACCCATTGTAAGTCAACGAATTCGGGTCGTGAGACGTAGCCCGTGACGCGAATCAGTTTGGACAGGGTTTCGTCGCTATCCAGCGCGTGAGAACGAGCATATTTATCGACATCGAGCCAGATACCGTCAACTAGCGAAAGTTCAATCCTGCAGATTGAAGAATCGAGTCTTGGCTTTGAGAAGCTCGTGAGCACCTCCTTAGATGCCCACGACCATGTATGGAAGTCTCTTTCTCTTCCTGCCCCAAAAGGGTGCCAATTGAGCTATGGTCGTTTCTTCTCTGTCTGAAAGGCGCTCTAAGGGCATACCCCAACAGTGGCGGAGGTCCAAGATTCTGAACACACCTTGAATAGCGTTCAGGGTATCTGCATTGTATCTGAGATGCCTTCGGGTATAATCTTTTAACAGCCGCTGTAAGAATTCTCCTGTGACTGGTGGATCTCTTTCAAAGATGTCGGGTATAATTTTCGAGAGTCCCGTGTAACTTGTGTCTTTGACTTTTGCATTCACCTCTTCCCATTCATCTGAGTGCAGAGTTTCTTGGCAGCACATTCTGTAGCACGAAAAAAAGGTTTGTTGGTCAGTGAAGATCAACCGTCGACGTGAGAGGCATCCCTCTTGGAAAGTCCACCCGCGATGGCTCCATATGGACTTTTGCAACTCGAATAATGGGAAATACCCACCGATAACTTCCAAGTCGCCAAATGATACTCTGAGCTGAGGTTTGCGAGCTCTCTCACCAACACCTGGGAAACCATAGTTTGGATTGGGCCCTGCGGCTGCAACAATGCATAACTGTGCCTGAGAGTGAATTTGGCCCATCTGAAGTATCTGTGAATGCTTCTCTATCTCATTAGACTGATCAATGCACTTATGTTGTCAGATATGCACTGTTATGAGGACGACCACCAGCAGTACATACATACTGATCAACCCATAGGTATTGGAAGCCCAAGGTAACGGTGACTGTGATGGCGTCCTCGATGGTTGGAGAGCACAACTGAAGACTTTGACCATCTGTGTATCCACCACTACCCCAAACATACGACAGCGCAACGTACTGACATCCATGTTCTGAAACTTCGACGACGTCTCGTGTGGAACAGTCGATAACCTTGAGGCCAGTTATTACCCCATCTCGGGGCTGACAGTAAAACCTTTCGTGATGACGTCTACACGTGTTGAGCCAGTTTGACACTATGTTGTAGTCAATACACGTTGACGATATGATGCGTGGTTTCTGCCCTTGGATACGATCACTGCCTGGAAATGTGACACGAACCAAGGGCTCGGTTTCGGTCCAGCTGGCCGTTGGGCGGTATATTCTTGCGTTGAACTGCGATCCAGTTTTTCCGTCTGTCGTTTGACACTTCCCCAGGTTTAAAAAAAACTATATACAACGCTTTGTTGGTGTAAGGTGATTTACTGAACACGTCGCAAAGATAGCATTCGGTTGAACTGACTTCACTTGTTCCCTTGCTGCCTCCCATGCCACGCCACAGGTGGTCATTGTGATACCCGCAGATGGCTGAATTGCGAACTTGATGCTTTAAGAATTGCCGCCACCAGTCCACCCCACGTTTATATGGGTCGGCATCCCACTGACTGTCTAAGCCGTCCTCGTACGGTGAGGGATTCTGAGACGGTGACGGGGGTGAAGCCATGAGCCACACTTATAATGACTAAGGCTATACTGAATTTTGTCTTTGGTGCAAAGAAGAAACGTAGCTGTAAGATCCCTTTGACTTCGCCAGAGGTGTGATAAAGGAGAAGGCTGTGTTGCGTCAGGCTGCGCTTTTGACAGAAAATGTCTTGAGGCTTGGCTCTTGTGTACCGTATCAGTACCGTATTCGTGCACTCAATGCTTCTCTTATCTTCATGTGATCATATGTGCCCGTTCTGTCAGCGCACCTCTCCTTCCCGCGTCCGACGCCCGCCATGTCTGTATAATAACAACACAAGCAGTCAATGACTAAAATAAGATAAAAAAGTAGATAGCAATATAGATAAAACAAAGGACTATTTTTGCGAATTTAAAGCTCGCTCCTACGTATTTTTGCTGTCAAGTTATAAGATAAACATGTCACAAGGCTGAATGCCAAGTGAGCCGTCGAACGTGGGAAGGTGCGGTATATGTACAGCCTACTTAGCAGATGTGCCAGAAACATAAATAAATGAAGTAGTTATCGTCCTTTTCTTTCATGTCCAGTGATAATTCCGCCTAAGGCGGGAGCGCTGCGCCCGGTTTAAGGCGTAACAGTGCTGACGTGGCAGCCTGCGAGTGACAGCTTCCGGCACATTAACCGCATCAAAGCAAAAGTTAGGCTTACTAAGAAAAACAGTGATCCCAAAACTCTTTATAGCGAGCGAGCTAAAGACTGCAAGGCTCCCCGTCTGCTCAGCCGTATTCAGGCAACGTACCAGCGGGTCATTTCCTAACTTCTTCCCTTTTGACTGCACAAACTGACTACCAGAAATGAGGTTGAGATTAGGAACGGGGTTAAGACCAGGGCAGTAGAATTTGACATATGCTACAAGTACGTACTCGAATACGAAATCTTATTTACAGCTCATGTGTAAATAATCGTAGGTTGGTGTGCCTTAACCTACCGGAACCGATTACTTCAGCCTTATAAAGGTATTTTCTTTCACTTCGTTCCTTTCCGCTCACTTCAAAAACTGCCCTGCCTCCTATAAGTCAGCCGGCCCCTTCTGGCGCTCTAACAGCTCCTTGTCTGCCACTCTGCCACTCTACCTCAATCAGCCTCGCTACCCAGATTGCCGTCTTTCCTACATGTGAAGTCTGCCTTGGATTGAAGTCTCTTTCGGCCACTTTGCCACTCCACCTCAACTTCAACGTGCGCTTCTTTTAGCTGCTCCTGGCCAACATGCACCAGTGGCAGAGGGCCCCTACCGTCAAGTATCCCATCACAACGGCGTCAACATACCTCCTCTTATTCCTACAAGCCAGAATATCAGCGGCGTCCTAAAGATGGAGCAGGCTAAATCCATCTGTGGAAAGACGTTACGTTTACTGCTCCAGTCCGATATTTTCATTCACCACGATGGCAAGATGAGTATCAGCGGCATTAACTGGACGCGTATTGGGGTGGAGCGACAGCCTACTGTTGTCGGCATATTCAACAAAATGTGCCACATGGGAGCCTGCAATTACGCACAAAAAGAAAAAACAGCTGGAAAAACTAAAAATCGCAATAACTCGAGGAAGAAAAGAAAAAGAAAAAGGAAAGTGTCAATACAAATAAACATGACATAGCAAGTAAGAAAGTGGCGAGGTGGAAGTGGTACGAAATCAGTACTTGTGGGTAGTAGCCAGATGGAATGTGGACAGAAAGTAAGGAACTTTGTAGCTTTGATGTGCAGAATTTAGTGCTTCGGATTTAAATACTATGTAGATATACCGATACATGTACTTCAGCTGTGTTTATTGAGCTTTCCCCCCCTCTTGATATTGCATCAACAGCTCTGAGCTGCGTGTTCTGGGCTGGAACGCAACCTGGGAGTATGTCGGACTCCTACTACTACGGTACAGATACGGTGTGAGCAACAACTTTAACATAGCTAGTGTAAAATCCAGCACTGCAGAGACTTCGTTGCGAATCTAAACGGAACTGATTCTTATGCTAGCTATGTGTTCTCGAGCTTCCCAGAGTGCTACACGACAACTTGACAAAAGCTTATGAGCCACTCGATTGCTCCTGCTTCACACCATTGCGATTGACTCTCAGGTCCAACAATTTCAAGAAGTCACTCTTGTGTGGGTTATCTGTCGATCGTGGCTCATGCAACGGCGCAGTAGCATCTTGCGGCAAGCTTCCTCGACGTAGCTCATCTTCTGAGCCAGACTTGCGTGCAGCTCGGGGCTCGTCGTTATATGTTTGACTGGCATATGTTGACGGCTCTGTTCCACGGCGCGCGAAGGTGGCAGCCCTGCCAACCTTGTTGTAGACTGCATCACGATGATCGAGGTCTGAATTAGTAAGAGAGTCTGACCTGTTACCTGCAATGGTGCTGTAGGGCTTGTTGTTGGTCGAGCTGTGCTCTGTGCCGTCGGGGTCGACTCGAGGATCCGGATTGTGGGCGAAGTTGTTACTGTTAGGACCGGAGGTAGTCTGTCCTCCGTCCGTGCCGAGTACAGGATCCAACTTCTGCGCCGCCTCTAGGTTTGTTCCATCACAGATAGAACCTCGGTGAATGTGTTGGGCATGGCAGTTGCAATGTTCACCGTGTTCATGATCATGGCTGGCGGTGTTCGACGGTTCCCACTTACTTCCGAAGAGCGTGGTAGTAGAATCAGTACCGTCTGTCTGCGAATACAAAGTCGGGTTGCAACAGCCTGGGAAGTCAGTAAAAGTAAAGAGACAGGAGCATGTCGAGAAGAGGAAAGGATATAACAATATTTGTGTGGGTATCATGGCTCATCTATCTAATCGTACTGTTCGGGTTTGCACGGTGATCGGCATCAGAGTCAATGCGGGGATCCAACTTGTTTGCGACGTTGTTTGAGTGATGACCGACATTGGTCGACCCTGTTGCAGTGCCGCGATGGTCCATGTCCGAATCAAAGCGTGGGTCGAGCTTGTTGGCAGTGTTGGTGCTGTGTGACCCGTAGTTTGTGGATGTGGTGTGAGTTGTGTTCAGGCGCTCGCGGTCAGCGTCAGCTGGTGTGACACCTGCACCGTGGCCGGTTCGGTGGTAGCCGTGGTCAATCTCGTTGGCACCATTGGCGGCAATTGCTGTGTTCTTGTCGATGCCTGCACGATCTCCACTGGCCTGGTCTACAGCAGCGTTAAAGTTGCCGCGGATAGCCTCGCCAGTTCCCTGTAGACATCGTATCAGTGTGCAAGAAGAAGCAGCTGTGGGTCTTGACATCTTACGTGGACCATGCCAACGCCCTTCTTGACGGCATTGCCGATTCCGCTGCTGGAGTGACCGCCAGACATTGTGTATGAGCGTATGAGTGGAGTAGCTAGTGAGCTGTCAAACAATAAAAGTGGGTTGGTAAAGATAGGGTATCAGGGTGCTTGCAGAGGTTGAGGTGTATTTTGATGTGAGTTGCGTCGAGGACGACCAAGTGAATAAATATACAACACTGACGACTGACTACTGACGACAGCAATGCGCAAGTTCCAGTATTGCCATGTTTTGGGTGCTGATCCTCTGTAGTCTGGAAGGAGCATGCGATGGGTGTGACGTCATTGTGGACACCACCCATATTCGGCAACTTGTATTGGACAGCTCATCTGAATCATGCGCGGTCTTGGTGGCGATATGGAATTAAACTGCGGTCAGTAGTCTAACTACGTCCACGTACTGTTCGCTGCAATACGGGTTCGCGCACAAGGATATCTATTCAAGCTTGTTGCATGCATCACATATGTGAGGGTGGTTGACGGAGAGATATGTTGGAGGAAATGCTTCGGTATTGGTATATAATCAGGAACCGTCTTTTTGGGATCCGTACATTTGGGTCATATCGTTCATTTGAATCGTCAACCTCACCCCCAGGACCGCCAACTCCTCTTTCATGCAGTCCGATCTAACAAAACGCCTCGACAAAAGTTGATCTTGCATCTAGTGCTGATTTACAACTTGCCGGCAGCGTAGAAGTCGTCAAGCGCAACAGCGATACGCTTGGACATGGTCTTCTCACCCTCACGGACCCAGACACGGGGGTCGTAGTACTTCTTGTTGGGCTTGTCCTCGCCCTCGGGGTTACCGACCTGGCTCTGGAGGTAGCCGGACTTGTTCTGGACGTAGTCGCGGATACCGGTGAGGTAAGCGTACTGCATGTCGGTGTCGAGGTTGACCTTGACAACACCGTAAGAGATGGCCTCCCTGAAGTCATCGACGCTGGAACCAGAGCCACCGTGGAAGACAAGGAAGACGGGCTTGTCCTCCTTGGCGCCGATGGCCTGCTTGACGTGCTCCTGGTGCTTCTTGAGCAGGCTGGGCTGGAGCTTGACGTTGCCAGGCTTGTAGACACCGTGGACGTTACCGAAACCAGCGGCAATGGAGAAGTAGGGGGAGACCTCGGACAGCTCCTTGTAGATGTGCAGGATGTCCTCGGGCTGAGTGTAAAGGGAGTTGTTGTCAACATCCTCGTTGTTGACACCGTCCTCCTCACCACCGGTGATACCGATCTCCATCTCGAGCCACTGCTTCATGGGGGCAGCACGCTGGAGGTACTTCTTGGTGGTCTGGATGTTCCACTCGACCTCCTCCTCAGACAAATCGATCATGTGGGAAGAGAAAAGGGGCTCGTTGTGCTCCTTGAAGTAGGCCTCGTCGGCGTCAAGCATACCGTCCAACCATGGCAGAAGCTTCTTTGCGCAGTGGTCGGTGTGGAGGACAACGGGAATGCCGTAGGCGGGTGCAATGGCACGGATGTAGTGTGCGGCAGCGACGGCTCCGGCGATGGAGGCGGCCTGGTCCTTGTTGTCAACGCCCTTACCGGCGAAGTATGCGGCACCACCTGCGATCAATCAGCTCACTGCTTGGGCCTATTCTGTCTGTGGTTCGACTTACCCTGCGAGGTCTGGAGGATGATGGGCGACTTGGCGTCGCGGGCAGCCTCGAGAGAAGCAACGACTGTGGAGGAAGAGGTCACCTGAGCTTGTTAGACCAGCTCTCACAAGACTCCATGTCAAAACCTACGTTGATGGCGGGGATGGCGTAGCCCTCGTCCTTGGCGTGCTGGAAGAGCTTGAGGACATCATCGCCAGTGATGACACCGGACTTGCGGGAGAGAACCTGTTGGGTTCGGTGATTAGCTACTGCTTGCCCGAAACATGGTGTTTCCAAAGATGAACTTACTGATTGAGCGGAAACCATTGTGTATGTGATGTGTAGAGTGTTCTGGTGGGTATGGAATTAGTCAATTGGGACTTGGAGTGTTTATGAAGAAGTGACAAGAGTTGTTGAGTGAAGTAGTAAGGGTAGTCGCGTTAAGAGAGAGAAACTCTGCATGCCATGAGCACATGGTGGGGTCTTTGACCCCGCTTATCTGCCCGGCGCATGTTGACGCAACAAGCACGCTTCAGCTGTCCCAACCATCCAACCAAACGCTGCAATTGCAACTCAGGCGAGGACTGCAGCGTGCTGCCATCTGTGAAGCCAAGCGTACGTACCTGTGTGTGTCAATTGATTGCTCTGGTTCTGCAAGGCGCGTGGGAGGCACATGAGCTTTAAGATGGTGCTCACCGGTAGGGCTGGTGCTCACGGCCGCGCTCTGAAGTCATCGCGGGGCCGCTTTGCTCGGCAGAGTGGACTTGCACCGTCGACAGCTCTGTGCTTCTGTCCGAGTCTCGCCGTAGAACGTGCCAGAACGCAGAGTAAGGCCTTGAATTACCGAACGGTGTCGTTGCATCATAACATCGTGATCAGGGTCCCACCAATCACACATGGTCAGAGGATCAGCTCATTGATGCTACCGGTTGTGGCTGCTTTGGTTTCATAGTTGGAGAGGTCCCATTCTTCCGAAACCATGCCCAAACAGTGTCTACTACATGTTTTGTACAGGTGTATCTTTACAGCGAACGGAAAAACCGGCGGGCCTGGACTGCGACCGCGGACGGCGTGCCAGCGTTGCTACTTCACACGTCCATGTCCTTTGCCTTGACCCGGATGTTCCGTACTAATGGCTCTGCGGCGCCAGGCAGTTGTATCTCGACCTTGAACACACCGAGCTCCTTCACACGCTGCGCATCTCCCTCCTCTGTAGGGGTGACGAAGCGCACGTCTGCCTCGTTCAATATCACGCGGGCTGCCTCGTCGTTGTGCGCCAGCGCTGCCTTGAGGGTTGCCGCAATGTCTGCTGTCGACACGGAGCCGTAGATGGCGTTGGATGAAGCTTTAGGCTTGGACCCCATAGCAGCTGCCGTGAGAACATCGGCGGCGCCAGACGCGCCGTAGCGTGGCTTAGCCTCGTCCTCTCGCTCGATGCGCTGGCGCGAGAAGTCGATTGTAGGGGGGATGAAGGTGTCGAGCAGTTCCATAGAGCGTTCGGGCTAGACATGTCAGCAGTCGTCCCTGTGATGAGAAGAGCAAGCCTACGCTGAGCACGTCGATCTCAATCGGCCGCACGTATGGCTTCCGCGGTGCCAGGAGGTCCTCCTGCTCGTCCTCGACCTCCTCCAGGCTCACTCGCACGCCAAATGTCGTATCTCGCTGCATGTCCACGTCCTGCGCCTTCAGCAGCTTCAACTGCTTGAACGGGACGTAGTCGGCGACGCGGGCGGGAAACCAGCGATTGCGCATCGTGGACGGGTTGAGGGGGATGTAGGAGCCTTGTCGCCGTTAGCCAGGCCCGTCGTGCAGCGTGATATGCTCGGCCATACCAGCGCGCCCATATCGCGGCACGTCCTTCAGCAGCTTGACGACGATGTTGCGCTCGGCCTCCTTGGCCGCCTTCGAGATGCTGCGCACCTGCTGCTGCGGCGGTGGCGCCCGTCCATCCAGGGTCTGGCGCGCGACTCTTCGGAGGCACGAGGTGCACTGGGGCAGCAGCGCTGACCGGCTGAGGGAGGCCATTGGGGGCGGTGTGGTGGCTGTCGGGTGCGGCCAAAAAAGATGGCAGCCGTCCGGGCCTCAAATCTGGAGATCCTTGCGACTGCGCTCGGGCGGGCTGGCGCGGAGACTTGCTGCGCTTGGCATTCACTTTGCGGGCGCTGCCTCACCGAGCGGACGACAGACGACTGCCCGCATGACGGGGCCGCTGTCAGACAACAATGGAGGATAGAGACGTCTCACCTGCACCACCCGCCCGTCCTGCCTCCGACCGACGAGACACTTGCTAGAGCCTGCCACGGCTCTGCGGTCCTGCACACCCCCGTCGACCAATCCGCGACCCGCGGCAACGAGCGCGCGCCGCACAATGCCAGAGAAGGCAACCACCATCGCAACCTACGCGGCGGGCGCGTCCCTCGCCGCCATCACCCTCGTCTACGTCTTCGGCCCCACCTTCTTCCTCGACGACGAGGCCACGAGCTCCAGCGCCAAGAAGAAGGGCGTCGTGGGCCTCAGCAATGCGGCCAACGACTGCTTCATCAACTCGGTCCTGCAGGCCCTCGCCGGCCTGCCCGACCTGCGCCTGTACCTGATCAGGGAGACGCACCGACGGAAGCTCGACGGGCCCGAGGTCTATCTCGTCGACCCCGAGCACGCAGGTGCCGAGACTGCCACCGCCAGGCCGGCAAGGCTGGAGGGCCTGCAGAAGGGCCTGCTCACCTATGGCCTGAAGGACATCCTCGACAAGCTCAACGAGCGACCCATATACAAGAAGACCATCTCGCCGCAGTCCTTCATCCGCGCGCTCGAGCACGCCTTCGGCACACGCATCAGCCGCCAGCAACAAGATGCGCAAGAGTTCCTCCAGATCGTCACCGAGCGCCTGTGCGACGAATACCACGCTGGAGCAAAAGCCAGGCGGCATGCCTTCCGTCACGGCATCACACTAGAGCGCGGCGACAGTGCATCGGGGCGGAGAGAGATCGAGGACCAGTTTGGCGTCGAGCCGCCCCAGGACCATCCCAAAGGGGAAGGCGAGGCCGAAGGCGAAGGCGAAGACGAGGAGACTCTACTGCCAGCCGAAGAGGGCTTCCCGTTCGAAGGCAAGATCGAGTCTCAGATTGAGTGTCTGACCTGCCACTTCAAGCCGAAGCCCTCCTCCTCAGCCTTCGTGACGTTGACGCTCAGCGTACCACAAGTCTCGTCCACCACGCTCAATGCATGCTTTGACGGCATGCTGAAGGTCGAGCATATTGACGACTTCAAATGCGAGTGGTGTCGACTCGATCACGCAGTGAAGACCAAAGAGCAGGAGCTTGAGAAGGCTACAGATGCACAGGTCAAAGAGCGCTTGGAATCGGACATTGCCAAGATCAAACAAGCCCTCGGGGACGACCCAGAAAGCCCACCAACTGATGTCGAGTTCCCAGATTCGAAATTGGCGCCCAAACGTCGCATAGCACGCCACATGTATATTTCTCTGTTCCCCAAGGTACTCGCGGTCCACCTTTCGCGATCCATGTTCGCCGTGGGAACCGTCTCGACCAAGAACCTGGCCAAGGTCTCGTTCCCGGAATCGTTACCCCTTGGTGGTTTGTTGCATCGAAAGAACTACAGGCTGCTTGGCATGGTGACGCACAAGGGCAGCCACAACAGCGGACACTACGAATCCTTTCGTCGACAGGTACAGCCCGTACCCTTCTCCACCCCTGCATCATTCGGTCTCGAAGGCGCGTATAGCCGCCAAGCAAGTCCACTGCCATCTGCCGTTGCTTCAGCAATGCAGAGTCCTCGACTGTCCAGCATAAACGTCGATGGCGCAAGTGACCCCGCATCACCTATCCCCTCACACTTGACATTGGACTCGCCTTCTCTACAATCACTCTCGTCAAATTCTTCGCAGGGCACAGCAGGCCCACGAGGACCAGCCCCAACCTCTGCGCCTCGAACTGATGGCGACTCCCTACATCCGTCACCCCCATCAGGCGACTCTACGTCGAAGCTATCGCGAACACAAAGTCTACGATCGCTAAAGGACAAGGCATCAGAGAAGGCGCAATCGATAGTCGATAACAACCCTCTCAAGCGCAAGGCTAGACGCACAGTCAACCGCTGGTGGCGTATCAGCGACGACAAGATCAAGGAGAGTAAGACGAGCGAAGTGCTCGGCATGCAGAAGGAGGTCTATCTGCTCTTCTACGAGCTTGACCGGTGAAATGGTAGTAATCTTAACATGTATCTTTCTTCCTAAGCATATGTGCGGCGTGGGTTTTTGTCCGATGCTCTTCTATCCATCTAGACGTAGACTAGATTACGTTCGCTTTTGATAAGCGTGCAGTGCAATAGCTGTGAAATTCGCGGATAATTGGGGAGCAGATAAGGGAAGGCGCTATTAATCATCATGGATCTTATTGGTCAAACACTACACGTATACAACCTCCACATGTACATCTCGAGCCTTTGTGAGCAGTCGCCATAGGCGAGCATCAGTTCACTATTGCAACCTCGGAGCTGCAATACGACATTGGTATACGACACTTCAGCTTCACGACTGTCAGCGAGCCTATTATATTTGCAGGCCATTGTCAACCCCGCACGCCAGCCTCCACCATCTCGTGCCCGAGATTAAGATGTATTCTACCATCTGACAAAGAACCCTGCGGCCCTGATAATCTATCCTGAACACTGTACCCTCTTAACCAGTCAAACGTGACTCAATTGGAAAGCTGTTTCTGTACTGACCCCTCGCTCTCATACTCTTCAATCAGGCCATAGAGCATATACAACACTAGGACAGCTGCAAAACCTAAACGCACCGCAATAACATGGCACCCTATCTTGGTAGCAACTCAAACACTACAGGTAACAGCCACGAGGCATACCTAAAAGCACCCGACTTTGAGAACTTCAATCATCCACCTCGTGTTTTGGTCATAGGTGCTGGAAGCCGCGGCACTGCCTATGCTGAGGCCGCTCTGCAGGGCACCAACGCAATCATCACCGCAGTGTGTGAGCCCATACACTCCAAACGCGAGGCATTTGGCAAGAAGTTCATCTGGACCGGCAAGCGACCTGCACAACCTGGGCAGCACTTCTTCGACTGGCAACAATGGGTCGAGTACGAGGAAGAGAGGAGGAGAGATGAAACTGAAGGTCGAGAGAGAGAGCCAGGAATTGATGCAGTGTTCGTCTGTGTGCTTGATGAGATGCATGAGGAAGTCGTG
The DNA here is from genome assembly GCA_012274445.1 of Sclerotiophoma versabilis. NCBI lineage: Eukaryota > Fungi > Ascomycota > Dothideomycetes > Pleosporales > Didymellaceae > Sclerotiophoma > Sclerotiophoma versabilis. Next base: position 1,784,096 of record JAAROD010000033.1, read on the forward strand.
TGTGGCATCGCACATCTGGGTGTGCATATATGCTGTGAGAAGCCGTTGAGTACAAGGCTGGAGAGCTGTATCAGGATCTACAAGGCACTCAATGATGTAAAGACGAGTTACAAAGGAGATGGTGGGAAGAAAGAGCCGATTTTTGGTATATGTCACGTGCTGCGATACTCACCACACAACATGCTGCTTCGGCATCTGGTACGAGAAAAGAACGTCATTGGGGAGGTTCTCAGCATTGAGCATTGCGAACCCGTCGGCTGGTGGCACTTCAGCCACAGCTACGTTCGGTACAATCCCTTCCTCCCCAGAAAGTCTGTACACTAACAAAGTCAACAGAGGCAACTGGCGCAAAGAGTCCTCTTCCGCACCCTCTCTCCTTACAAAGTCCTGCCATGACATCGACTTTTTGATGTGGATGCTGTCTACTCCCACATCTTCCACATCGCAACCACACCTCCCATCCTCCATCACCTCCGCTGGCTCGCTCAAGTACTTCCGCAAATCTCGCAAGCCGGTTGAAGCAGGGAGCGCGACAAACTGCCTCTCCTGCGCCCATGAACCCTCATGCTCCTATAGCGCGAAGAAGATTTACCTCGAGAAACACCTTGCAAAGGGCAACACGGACTGGCCCGTGCAGATTGTGAACCCAGAAATCGAGGACCTATACAAGACTCAGGGTACAGAAGCAGCTTCGAGGCAATTGTTGACTAATCTGGCCGAAGACTACGACGACTCCACGCCGCTCGAGGTCAGGAACAAGAGAAACTATTTCGGCCGCTGTGTCTGGGAGTCTGACAATGACGTTTGCGACGACCAAGTCGTCACGCTTACCTGGGACGATGACGGGGCAGACACGAGTAGAGGCGCGAAAACAGCGCTGTTCCACATGATTGCGCATACGGAGAAACAGTGTGAGAGAAGGGGCAGGATCTACGGTACTAAGGGCGAAATTGAGTACGATAGCAAGACTATCACTGTCCATGACTTTGCGACCAATGCGTCAACAAAGCATGTCCCGCATGCTGCGGGCGGTGGGCATGGAGGCGGAGACGCTGGATTGGCGAGGCAGTTTCTCATGGCTGTTAATGCTGTCGACTCTGGGGATATGGGGACGCAAGAGGCACAGAGAGCTTTCTTGGGCTGCGATCTTGAGGAAGCTTTCAGGAGCCATGCTGTTGTATTTGCGGCGGAGGATGCGAGGACAGGGAGGAAGGTTGTGGATTGGGGAGAATGGTGGGGGGTGAACGTTGAGAGCCAGCTGGGGTGAGACAATGACCTCACCAATAATTACCTCGGTATGTGCCAGCTACATGGCTGTCGTGACAGTAGTATCAAAGCCATTGCGCAATCAAAGAGTCTGAGTGTATGCATTCGACGCTTCTCCTGACCTGTCTTGGTCGAAGACCGGTAGTACGAGATGCACGAGACGCCCGAATCGTACGAGAGAGCATCAGTCCAGATGCCCCTGAGCAGGTTAACACATGGTCGTCATGAACGTATGACACCTGATATAAGCTTCGTTCATGTCTCTGACCGGGCGCGTAATTGAGGCTGTGAGGCTTCGCGGCTCTGCGAACGTACCCCAAACCCACACAATCCCAAAGCTTAATCCTCACTGTACGCAATCAGCGCTCATGTCTGTTTGCATGCTCAAGGCTCTAGGCGCCTGTGGTGGTCTTGAAGTCGTGGCGTTGAGGCTGTGAGGCTCATCTGAACCCTACAACGTGTGGAGAGAGCCTCAGTAGGGTTTGACAGTTAATCTCCGAGTTCATGCAATTAACGGTCTTTCCGGCTTCCGGTTCGAGATCTACGCGCCTGCTTTGGGTTATATTTGGGAGGCATAATTTCCACATACGGACATGTGGGCGCTTATGTGAGGCTCTGAGCTCGACAGCCCCGTTTCCCCATGAAGCGGCTCTCAGTGAGACACTTGACAGCAGGTACCGGCGCTTGGATGCGCACAGCGAATGAGTTCGCAGAAGTCGTCTTTCGCAGAGACGAACGACAGACGACGACGCCGGGGCAGTGCAGTGCAAAGTGACAGTCGGAATATGTCGTTCCCGTCACGATAAGTGACAGCTCACAGGTGGGCAAAGCCGGAGACCCAGAGCCAATGCTTTGACAACGGTTCGACAACAACGCGCTCACGCGTCGTGCAGCAGCGCCGTCTTGGTCGTGTTATAGTCGTGACTGCATTGCTCTCGCCCATGGTGAGTCACGATCTTGTGCATAATGCCGCATGTCGGTGTGCGGAAGTTCTACGGAAGACATGCACGTTGAGCGATGAAACGAAACTTTTGGGTGTCGTGGTCCAATGGAATCACCGAACCGTGATGACTCTTCACCGACTGCTGTGTGCCCCACGTCCAGCACAGGCCCTCCCGCAGGGCGCTAAGGCGACAACACCTCGACTGTTGATTTGTTCCGTCACCGCTGCCCGTCCAAAACTGCCGCCAGGGAGTCCAGCCTTGCCGACTTTGCACACTAACAAATTCTTGGTGTATAGATGGGGAAGGTAGGATATGGGCGGTGGGCTGCGAAAGCGAGCGCAACAATGCGACCGCTGTGAGGCTCGACAGCACGGCAGCGCCTACAGAGGTAAACAGTACACAGAGTACGCGCCTGCGGTACTTTCGTTGCCAAGTCTGTTGCAACCCACCCGTAGACGACGATGTTCTCCAGCGGCCCGCCGAGCGACCCGGTTTCATGTTACCAACCGCTCTGCAAGCGCGTCGCTTTCCCGCTTACCGCTCTGGTAAAGCTCTTCCTGCAACCACACCGCTGTCGTCCACTCAAGTCAGTACACCGCTGAAATCTACACAAAACTAAACCGTATGCAGCGGACAGCGCAGCGAAAACGGCACTAAGTCGTTCGCTAGACATGCTCGCCCAGTTCGAAAGCCATGTTTCATGTTGGCCTTGCAAGGCTCCATGCTGTAGAACCTTCTGAACAAAACTGCCGCCAGACCGCCTGTCGAGATCTCAGGCCAGGATCCTGGGGCCGGTGGATCATGTTTCAGGTTCTCGAGAGCGCCATGAGCACTGGTTCGTAGCTCTCGGTTTGCCAAAGGAATAAGTACACGGTGCTTCGCCGCACAACTACGACCATCACATCGAACATCATATCGAGGATTTGCGAGCACTGCCCACCGGCTCGAGACACTCCCCCCCCTCTCCCTCTTTCTTTCTTGTCTTAGACATTCTGGAGCTGGTTCTCCCCATTAATCGTTGCTCGATAATTGTCACTTCCTGTCCAAACGTTCTATAGCTCTGGAAGCTATCACATCATCAAAATGTACAGCCGCCACACAACACCGCCTGCTTCTTCGTACAACTACATTCCTGGTAGTGTCGGATCAGACGTCACGTACTACTCGCAAGAGTCTTCACCGGTGCCGAACGTGTCTCCTACACCTCCTCGCTCGCCCGTTCGCCAGCTTGGACCTACTCTTCTCCCCAAGGTCCGCACCCAAGATCAGGTAGCTGAGCCCACAGCCGGACCCATCAGACATCGCAGGACGACGTCTGCTGCTTCAAACGTCAGCTATGGCTACAGCCCTTACGCACGGCCGGTCTCACAGCCGTACCGTGAGTCGAGCCCTTACACCCACAACATGATCTCGCCTGTTTCCAACAACTCATGCGACTTCAACGGGCTGTCTATGCTCAACTCTCCCATCACATTCACACCATCCGAGGGTCGCCGGGCATCTTCGTACGCTCCTACACACTCGCGCTCAAGCTCCGTCAATGCTTCGCGTCACGTGAGGTCGACCTCTGCCAACAGCATTGATGAGTCCACTATCAGCCGGTATGGCTTCCCCACCTACCGCAACATCCCCAACTACGTGACTGCACCAAGTGCGCCACAGTCGAGCTTCATCACCTCTCCAGCCGACTACCCTCAGGTGCAGCAGCCCCCCAGCTACACTGCCCAAGCGCTCGACTTCCCCCTTTTGGACTTCGAGCCTGCGCCTGCTGTCCAGTACCCCACTTTCACAGAGCAGCCCAGCTTCGATGCCTACCAGCCTGTTGCTACATCATCTCTGCTCGAGTACCTTAGCGGCCCCAACCCTTCCCCAGCTCTGGTCCGTCGCGTAACAGCTGCACCCCGCGGCATCCACAACCACTTCTGGTGGGATGTCCGCAACCTCCGCAGCTGGGAGGACTTCAACATTGCTGCCATCAAGGAGATTCCCTCTATCCTTCCCCTCCTTGAGGTCCCTGTCTCCCAGTCCTACCTTCCCCAGCCCATCCGCCAGAACATGCAACCCGAGAATGAGTCAGCTCTCCACGACATCTGCACAAACTACTACGCCAATAAGGTCAACGCTGCCCTCAAGATCGCTCAGGGCAACAGCCACATGCAGATGCGCGCCATCAAGCCCGCGCCTGGTGCCCGCGATCAGCCCCAGTTTGTCTCCAGCTATCCCTCGGACTTCGAGAAGACCATCTTCGGTGACGCTCGCGGCCGCGTCGTCGGTCTCGTCAAGTGCTATGACAACTGGAACACCGGCATGCGCAGCGAGTCCGCGCCCAAGCAGGTCCTCTACCTCCAGGGCCTTGCACACCTCCAGCGCGTCATGCGCGAGCACGGCTGCCGCTACGGCTTCATCATGACAGAGATCGAGCTCCTCTGCGTCCGCGCAGGCGGCGACTCATCGACGCCTGACCCAACCACCTTCAACGCCGCAGCCGGCATGCCCATCTTCGGGTACCTCGAGTTGTCTGCCCCAATCTCGCTATCCACATCCGGTTCCTCTGCATCTGGTGATGTTCAGCTCACTGCCTCGCTTGCGCTGTGGTACCTGCACATGCTCGCCAAGGAGAACCCGTTCGAGGGCATGGGCACCTGGCGCATGGAGGTCGGCGGCCCTGCGGCGCTGACCAGGCAAAACCACCTCGAGAAGGATGCGTGGATCCCTAAGCCCCAGCTTGGCGAGAAGCGCGAGGCGAAGCGAGTGCGCGGATGGGTGTTCCCCGAGGAGCCCCTGAGCAAGCGTGAGTGCGGCAAGGGCCGTCGCGGCAAGAGCGTTGGCTGAACGACACAAACAAAGTAAGAGTGTAGTCCGTGCAATTGATGGCTTGATGATGTTACGAAGGGAGGATGACGATCTTACGAAGCGAGGATGATGGATGAGTTTACGATAATATACCCGGCTGCCGGCCAGCTGAAAAGCATCAACGGCGTCTAGCATTTACAACGCATAGCAGGAGGAGTTTTTTGATTGGCATTTACACGGCGCGCATTTTTATCTTTCGCTGGCTAGCCCGGCTTTTTACATAGTTCAGACAAGATATTTAGTAATGGAAACATCTCCATACACAATGCAGTCCCCCCTTGACGTGAAAATAAATACGCCAATACCAAATTAAAATCCACGCAGGCGTTTATGTTGTCTTCAAGAATTCTTCGAGCCTACACAAGATTGCTCATCGCCTCAGTATTCTACTCGAAAACTCTTCACAAACGGCCGCAGCCACGTCGAACTTGCAAGGCAAACGGGCTTGCGCAACGGAGACGCGTGACCGCGACAAGTACAACACCTATCGGTCGCGAGAGTCTAGAAGACAATAAATGCGTTGACCCAGCCGATCTGCTGCTGTTTCAGGATTCGCAAGTTTGTGATGATTCTCAGTCTTGAAGATAAATCGCTCCAGCCTGGAGAAAGGCTTTCGCTTTGCTAGGACCTTTCGTAGCGGTGTCTATGTGAGTGAAAGCCCTACTCAGCCTCACCAAGCCAGATCGAGACAAATTCTGTACTGCAGTGTGTCCGGCGCATCATCTGGACTTGGTGGTTTCGTTCGTTGGTGTCCGATTAATTGATACAAATGGCATTGATCTAGAACATCTTATATCGACATCTGATTTGGAAAGTCTAAAGGTTACGACCCACATCGATTCGGGTTCTGTTCAACTCGATGTCGTCGTTGTGTTGATTCTTAGAGCCTTGTCTGTAGGATAATGCGACATATGGGAGACATGTGGAAATCACAGGATAAGATCGTAGGCGGCATCTGATCATGTCCGAGGGCCCGCAAGGCTGGATTTCGACAAGACGAAGCTCCTCGGTCCTAGGCTAAATGGTGCCAATAGATAGGGATCCGCTTCCCCCGCTAGTGTTGTTGGCATTGTATGTATGTCCTTGGAACGTCCTATTGTCCAGGAACGCGAGACTTGGAAGTGTCATCGAGTAAAGCTGGGTACCGTGAGGGCTGCATCTGTAGCGATGTTAAGTCATGTGTCTTGGAAAGCAGCGTCTTTTGCTGCCCAGGCCAAACGAAGGGCCAATACTGGGGCTTCAGAGAATGTGCGTCCGAATGGTGTCAGCAAAGTTGTGTTCGCCATCTGCTAGAGGAAGCTTCAGGAACAATGCACCGTAAGACAAGGATGTGGCTGTGCATCGTGGCTGCCGGCAGCTGCACCTCGACCTTGTGACGTCAGCCACCTTCAGCAGCTTCGGTAACGAACCTCTTTACAGTGCGACCTGCATAAAACATTTCTATTTACCCCTGCAGTAAGACCACACATCATACCGCGGCACGCGAGTGATGCGTGTTGTGCATGTTGTAGATGACGCTAGCTCATGACCGCCGATTCGCACATGACGCTACTGAGGCTGAATCTCCCATCCCGTGTCAGATGTGGAAGGATAGACCTCGTTGTCACTCCCGGTTCGACGTTCCGAGGTGTGCTGCTAAGAGATTATAGGTGGGCAGCTGTAAGCTGCTCATTCGCGTAGGGAGTTCTTACCCCAGCTAGCGCTGCGCTGAGCGCGCTTGTGAAGCTCATGTGACCTGAACTTCACCCGGGGTGTCCTTTCTCCGTACCAGCGCGCGCTGAGCTGTCGTATATGCGGTCCACGAGCTCAATTTTGTTCACAGCGTAGCCAGTTCTTAGTTTTCCACTCTTACCCTTCTGCGCACAATGCTCGTAGACTTAACGACTTACCTGTTTAATTTGGCCTTGCTGGTTTCTCATCGTTCTGTAGATTGTTCGATGCGTATATCAGATGGATTTGGATATTCGTACGTTTGACCAAATTTAGCTGTCTCTTCACTCCAGCGCTCAGCAATCAGCGCACAGCGATCAGCGCACAGCGTTCGACCCTCAGACCTTGACTGGACGTTCACCCTCCCCAAGCTCATCAGGGAATACACCACACCATGTTGCTCTCTCAGCGGCCTCAGGACTGCATGAGCTCCATTCCAGCTCTTCCGCGACAAGCAATAGCTCGCTACGACTTCACCAAGCTCTTCAACTCGCTCCTATCGCCGCCAGCCGTGACCGTTCGCACAGAAGTCAGCTTCACCTTGGATTCTCAGATGGCATACTGGTCAACAGACCCCTTCGATCTAAGCTCATCATCCCCGCAGCTCCCTCGGTCTATCTCGGGAGACCAGGTCAGCTCGGCTGCACTGCGGACTTTTGGTCGCGCGAACGCAGATCTGCAGGCTGAGCTCAAGCACGATTCTGCGCGTTGGGATGACGATGAGCTCGACATGGGACCAACACTCCGAGATAAAGACTCGAAACCAATCTCGACACAGCGACAAAATCAAAGCCCTGATGACGAGGTAGATATATTTGAGATACAGCCCGAGATAGAATTGACGCCAAGACCCAGCCAGCTTGACGAAAATGGTCTCGCAAACGACCTCAGGTCACTAGGGCTCTCACAAGCAAACAGCAATCTACCTCTTGCACAGTCCCCGCTCAACCAAGGCGTGAACATAAACAAGACTAAGCGCCTATACTCGCCGCTACAATCCCCTCAACGCGACCCCCGCGCACTCTTTGGGTCAAAAGAGACGTATCTACCGTGGGTGACTAAATTAAGCCCGAATCGATTCACAATGAACATCTCTCCGGATATGCTGTCTCGAGATGCACCACCACCGAAGAGCATCTGGGACGCTGAAGATGATGAATTCGACCGGTGGCCAACAGTTGTGCAGGCGCGAGAAGAGTTAGAGATTATTCGCCGGAATGCGACAACAAAACGCAGCACTTTTGTCAAAACCAAGGAGCCGCAATTGAGCGTCGCTGAGCAGATCGCCGAGGCTGTGGAGACAAGAATGGGCGACGCTACTCGAACTCTGGATGAGCAAGAACAAACAATTCTCGAACTCGAAGATATGGACTGCGGTAATCCCTGGGGTCGTGACCTGCACGATGACATCATCACACCCTTTCGCTCGCACGAGTACACCTCGCTCCCTGCGCACGCACCAGCGCGACACATGCACGCTATCGACGCCAAAGCATACACATCGAGCACCGATCCCATCCTCAAAGCCGCACGCCCGCGGCTGTGCGATGCAGTAGCTACGGTGCTGGCATACACCAACCCAGAGTGTTTGGAAGACTTTCTAAACCCAAAGGTGAAGGTGTTCGAGTGGCGACGGCTGATAAATTGCGTTATGATCCGGCGCGAGGGGAACGAGGTTGTTGTCGGGAACTATTACAACTTCGGGACTATGTACCAGTGGGGCTATCTCGTGCGGTCGGTTATTGACGACAAAGGGGCGTGGTCAGAGAAATGGGCTTCGGTGTCACAGGGCAAGACTCCCGTTGCAAAAGACCGCGTGTTATTTGAGCAATTCGAGGCCGAGGGTACGCATTCGGATATCGAGCCGGATCATGAAGAGTTCGCGCTGTATGTGGGACGACAACTGGCTGATTTTCTGCTTCGCTATGAGGTGTGGGACTATTACAAGTGGTGGCGGTATACCGTTGAGTGGGAGACTGATGGGAATTTAACAAGAGCGCGGGACAAGAATCGGTATCCAGCGGGGCTGACGTTCGACTGAGTTCTAGGAGCTACGAGTGGTGGCTAAGATTGCCAAGAAGATGCTCATTGTTCTTGAACATCTGAGTTCGGTTTCGTATTGGCTAAAGTCACTCATCAAGACCTTTTGTCATTAGATGGAAAAGTTGTATGGAGGAAGTACGGCGAGACACTTACCAGCAAGCTTGATTATGATACCCAAATTAGTTTTCGTTTTAGGTACCAGCAGACCAATATGTATCATTTATTCTTCGTCCCCTCTTCTTTCAGAAACTTGACCCATCCTGCACTTCAGTGATAACAAAGCTAGTGCAGTAACCGGCTGCAATCTTCGTGACCTTGCCTGGCATGTCAATCTCATTCCAGAAGCCACTGATCATGTCATTCTTAGTCTCTTGCCGCAGATTCGAAACGTCGCCACAATTGCCGTGCTTAGCCCAACCCCAAGAGATGAGCTTTCCTCCCATGGTAACGGCCATGATATGGTCGGTACCCACAGCAATTCTTTCAATAGGTGGTAAGTCAGGAGGTAAGAGTTTCCACTGATTCTCTTTGCCCCATGCTGCCAATCGTCCATCGCCGAAGAGAACGAAGATAGCGTGCCACGTTGCTCCGACATCCTTGTAGCCTTTCATGTCTGCTGGCATGCCAGAGATAATATTGAACTTGTCCTTACCCAAGACTTTATGCTCACCTGTGGAAGGATCACCAACCAGATAAGTGAAGTCCTTGCCACAAACCACCCTGACTGGCTTGAAGGGTATATTGTCGATCTTTGTGGGCTCAGTGACTTTGTCAGGCAGTTGGGCACCCAGTTGTCCAAGGCGAGCTTTGCCCCAACCGTACACAGCGCCAGATGCCATAACAACAACATAGTGCCACACGCCAGCAGCGAAGTCAATAGGCTCTCCATACAAGTAAGTGTCCATCCAGGGCACTGCAGCGAGGTCATCGGCACACGCATGCTCCATATCTCCACGACCTAGTTCTCCCCATCGGCCCTGTCCTTGAGTGAAGATGGAACTGCGGGGACCTCCGTAGTATGAGATAAAGGCCGAGGTCGTGCTTGTAGCAGCACACAGGTAGATTGGGCTGTACAATTCTCTAAAACGGTTGGTTTTTGGTGATTCCTTGGATCTAGTGCCCAGCTGGGCTACTCTACTGTCTCCGATGCCAAAGACAGAGTCATGATTGAGAAGAAAAAGCGTGTGGTTATCCCCGCTCTTGATAGTCTTGATGTCCTTGAAGAACGGCTGGTTTGGCAGAAGGGTAGGCTTGTCGACGATGTCCGCCACAGGAATGCCCTCGCCAAGTTGACCTTCGCCATTGCTGCCGAAGACCCAGAGTTGGTGTACCATCTCTAGTAATCAGAACGCAGGCGGGTTATCGTGAATGACGAAAATGAGAATATCATGTCTTGTGACCAGAATGCACGAACATGCAGGACTGCTGTACCATTGCCGACACAAGTGAAGGTACGATGAGGCTTCATGGTGTTGCAGACGCTCGTGGTGTTCGTGGAGGGAGTGGCGCTAGTACCGAGGCCGTGCGTCGCGCTTAACCACAAACGACGCTAGCACCCACATCCGATTTTCGAACCGCTCGTCAATTTCGCACCACCTCAAGGTCTCTCGTGAACGCCAACGTCAACCGCCGCACCTCCCACGACCTCGCACGTACTAACCACAGTCGCCCACAATGGCCTCTCAATCCGTGCAATGCTTCGGCAAGAAGAAGACCGCGACCGCTGTCGCCCACTGCAAGGTACGCCTGCATCGCTGCGAGCGCGCGCGCATTCGAGGCAACATACTTACGAAGAACTGCGCAGGCTGGTAAGGGTCTTATCAAGGTCAACGGAAAGCCTCTTTCCCTTGTCCAGCCCGAGATCCTTCGCTTCAAGGTCTACGAGCCCGTCCTGATCCTCGGTCTTGACAAGTTCGGTACGCATCCCACAAACCGCCATCGTGCCGCCAGAGGCCGGACACAACTAACACGCCACAGCCGATGTCGACATCCGCGTCCGCGTCTCCGGTGGTGGTCACACCTCGCAGATCTACGCCATCCGTCAGGCCATCGCCAAGTCCATCGTCGCCTACTACCAGAAGTTCGTCGACGAGCACTCCAAGAACCAGCTCAAGCAGGCCCTCGTCCAGTACGACCGCACACTCCTCGTCGCCGACAACAGGCGGTGCGAGCCCAAGAAGTTCGGCGGTCCCGGTGCCCGTGCCCGCTACCAGAAGTCCTACCGTTAAGCTACTCTCCGCAGAAGGAGGTTGCTTGGCGGCACAAAAATCCCGATTGGAACTGGTACTATCGAGGAGCATGGAGTGGTGTTCATGGGCTTTCAGAATGGCCGGGCTCTTGTACGGGTCCGGCAGGTTGTGTTAAGGCGTCTGAGCGGAACTCAGTCCTTGTGACGATAAAACGAATCAAACAGTTGCAAAACACGCTGCGGATGATGGACAGCACGTGTGCAAATACATACCCATTTCACCGCGTCCACCGGTGCCTTGCTAACAGGTCCAACAGAAGTGCTGTCAGTTTTGATCGTTTTCGTACCAGCTCATCCGCCTCCAGCACAGCTGTACCGTATTCTCTGTTGTGCTGCGTGATTTCAAGACACAGTGACCAGTCTGCAGTAATCTGCATTGGTGTGCCCTGTTCATCTGCGACTTCCAACATCCCAGGTTAGAAACTGTCACAATTGTCTCGACAGCCGCGTAACAACTGTTTGCAAAACTAATTGCATCTCCATGCCAATCCTGCAAGTCATTGTACTCACTATAATCATTGTAATCATTGTAATCATCACAATCACCGTAATCGTAATCACCACGGAGAGCAAGAAGCCTTGACATGCCATTCCCACGTCAAGACGGTTCACCCTCCGAACATGAAAGCTGAGGCCTTGCATTATCAAAACGCATCATCAGTCTCTCGCTGATGAGCGAATGAACGGCACACCCTCAGGACACCACGCCAGACACTTCAGAACGAGTGATTAGGCACGTAACACCTTAACTATGTCGTAGAAGGCGTTGTAGTGGGGGTCTGGTCCAAGGTAGATGGATGAACAGTCTCTTTATAGGTGCGCAGTCTGTGTATTCAATGTTTACAAGTCTTTAGTATTATATGTGCTCAGCGTTATAAGTGTCTAGTATTTATAAGTGCCTAATAATACAATCGCTCTGTTCAGGTGTCTAGCATTTGTACGTTTCCAGTCTTTATAACCACTCAGTCTTTATAACTGCCCTGTCCTGTCCCGTCCACGTAACGTAGAGCTAAAGCATAAAAAAACAATAAATCCTAAAGTGAAAAAAAAAATCACCTACCTTCCAATTTCCGACTCTCTTCAAAGGCGGACGTCACACTAGAGTGAACAGAACAAGATATGGCAGGGTAGACAGAGCTAATATGCAAAAGCTATTCGATACGGATTGAGACTAGAGACTACAATATAATTACTAAGCTAGGGACACCACAGAGGTGGGTAAAGCGACGCTGGAAGCGGCGCAAAAGATTATGAACGAGAGACCGCAAGAGCGGGCGAACTGACTCACAAACTTTGCTGCAGCGGCAGGCAGGGCCGTTCCAATATCACGTACATACAATGCAAAAAGTCTACAAGCACCTTCCGCGCAAACACGGCGTGAGGTTCTTGTGAAGAATTGGGGATCCGCTCGCCGTACAGAGCCTGCAGGCAACAAATCCCAGCAACTTCAAAGCTGATATACAGCGTGCCATCGAGCAGAGCAGCAACAAACTTATCGCAAGCGTGAAAATTGTCTTCTCTAGCCAGCTAAAGAGCGGCGACTTGAGCATCGACACAGCTAGCAGCAGCGAGGTCAAGGTGCTGCGACAGTTCACTGACGACTGGGCCCACCACATCAGCTATGGGACCACAGTGCAGATCCTAACGTACGGCATCCTGGCACACGGCATACGCGCGAGCACAATGCACACGAGCAAGTTTGGAGATAATAGAGCGCAGATATCGCATGACAACAGGGCGTTCATACTCAGGGCAGAGATAAGACACATAGGATAGCTAAATGGAGAAGCTGATGTCAAGACAGCATAAACCAACGCTATCGAGTTTAACAAGCCAGAGGACGCCAACAATGTCATTGAGATACCACACAGTGAGCTCGCCGTGGACGACATGCAGAATATGCTTACCGGGGAGGACAGTCACCCGCGCAGAGAGCTGCTGGAGCATATCAACAAGTCCGACCTACTGGCATGGCCAATATAACAGGGAAAGCGGCTTAGAAATGGCTTGCCGTGATGCAGTTTGGAAGCTTGTACACATGACCGGTCTGAGAACGCAGTTTATCGTCTTGAGCACACGTAAATTTCGACCACAGCTCCCTGAGAAGTATCTCCATCCACGCATATTCGTTACGAAACGGCTCCAGAATCTCGTTAACCCGATCATTCCAATCATCGTCCCATCGTCCGCAAGCAAAGATAGCTCGGGCGTACTCCCAGTAGCTTGGGTACCAGCCGGCAAATTCCAAGTCTATGATGACCAACTCGGGGTGTGCACTGTCCAATCGTGTTTCCCCATTACTGGCCGTTAGGGGCTTGCGTATAAGAACATTCTTTCGCTGAAAATCGGCATGCGAGAAGGTGGGCTCGTGACTCCGAAAAACACCAGAGAACGTGCGAGTATAGCACTTTGCCTTATACTTTGAGAGACCACTCTCTGCATATTTAAGGATCATAGATTTGTTCAACTCCGCTTCTTTGTTGAAAGGACCGGCAAATGGGCTTGATGGATTGTCTGTCCAAACAAGACCGTCTGGTAGCCCTCGACGGCCAACGCTGCAGTATTAACCAGGAGAAGTCAGCTTCCGCATCTCTCCAAAGATATTCCGAAGCTGGAAGGCAATAGATTCTTTAGAGGCAGAGTCCATCCGAGGCCACTCTAGACCCAGTCTTGATCCTTTAATACGCTCTATAACAATGTAGGTAGTATCTTGTGTGGAATTTTGGAACATCGCGTAAATCTGAGGGACTGGAACAAGTGTCGACTGTGCTAAGTATAAAATCGTCTCGCCCTCAAGGGGATCAACCTGGACTCCATATTTAACAATGAAGTGAGTGCCTACACCAACAACTTTACGTCCTGTTCTGTCGCTGAAGATTTCTTCCGCAGATTCAATCTGGTGCACCGTTGGTAGAGTTACTGGCAGAATTCTATCGTCTGCGATATAAGGAAGACTATAGGAAGCCATCGCGGTCGTGATTGAGTGGGCAAGCAGCCTAAGGTGGATCGGGCGGCACCCATTACTCCAGCTATTCGGGATTAAATACACAGAGCCGAAACCGTGCACGAACCGGAAAACGAACAACACCGCTTCGTTTTCGAGTCGCCCGATACGATCTTATTATGACCAGCCAACCAATGCTAACAGTCAGCATTCGGAACGTAACAGCCGCTGTGATTACAGGAGTATCCACCTGTACAGCGCAGTAGCAACACGGTTATTACAGGTCACGTAATAAGCTCACTCCTTAGCGAGTGAGCCTAGTAGATTACACATAATGAGCTTACGCAGTTTACGTTAAGCCTAGTAAGCTAGCATATTCATTTAAGTATATAGTAAGTAGGAACACTGCCCTTATAGCATTGTGTTTAACCTTATTAATTATGTTTGTCTTTAGAATCTTAACCCCTAACTCTTAAGCTAGGTAGTCTATTCTATACTACTTATTGTTACCTTCTATTATTATAGAATTTCACTAGGTAATAACCGAACCTCTTTATAGAAATGAATATGCTAGGCTTACTAGGCTTAAGGTAAGTTGCGTATGCTAGGCTTACTAAGCTCAATGTGAGCTTTGTAACCTAGTTATATGTAATCTACCAGGCTTACTTGCTAAGGAGTAAGCTTGTCACGTGACCTGTAATAACTGTGCCATAACTGTGCAGCACAGGTGGGCACTCCTTTAAGTACGGCGGCTGTTCCGTTTGAGATGCTGTTTGTAAGCATCTGGTTGGTTGAACAAATGGAATTGTAACAGGTGGGTGCGGACTCACGTCCTGACAGTAAGCAGAATGCATAGAAAGTAGAGTATAAGAAAATTTGCTATAGGTAGTAGATAGGCGGTGAAATAGCGTAAATAGAAGTGGGCTAACTAGACAGTAAGTGAGCTGATCAGAACATGCCCACTGATTGAAATATACCCGCTGGCCGAAATACAGCTGTTGATAAAATATTTGACTGCTGCCCGAAATACAGCTAGCTAAAAACCCTATCAGGCACAAGTTCAATCAAAGACGTGTTGTAATTCGGCCCAAAGTGTTAATCCTCCGGCCTGTTAGGTATTGCTAATGCTAACCATTTCAGACTTCCGCCAAAAGACCTAATCCCAGGTGATGACCTTGGAGAAGGTCTTTTGGGTGACCGTGCCATCTCGCTTCACCTTGCTCTTACCGTCGACGTCGAAGCAGTCCTCTGTAGTGTCCTCGCCACAGAGGGGCAGAGTTTCGTGGGTATCCATGTTACAGTACACGCCCTCATGGAGGGAGACAAAGTCCGGGCCGTAGGACGTCTCGCTCTCGCACAGCGCGGTGGCGTTGTGTTCTTCGAAGACGCTTATGACAAGACGAGGATCCGGGAGGCGAGTCTGGGAGCTGGTGAAGTTGACCGGAGGCGTGTCAACAGTTACGATACCATCTCTCTTGAGAACCTGCGATCCCCCTTCAAACGTACTGTAGGCCCGAAGAGCAGGGAAACCACAATATTTTGAAGGATCAGAACCTTGAGTCTTGGCGTCCGTGAACGCGGGAAACTTGATCATAAGCATACCAGCCTTGTAGCCGTTGGTGTGGTCATTGTCAATCCAGGTGCAACGGGGTCGGCTGTAATGTTCATTAGAAAATTCATGCTCAGAGACATCGTCGGATTTGAGAAATTCTTACTTTTTGCTGCTACCAACCTGTTTTGTGGAAACATAAGTGGTTAGCGCTCTATTGTAGGCAGGTAGCTACTTTAGCGGACGAAGGCAGCGTACATAGTAATTGCCGTAGAACCAGGGCAAACCACACTTCCAGCCCCAATCACCCACCCACCCGTACTGGCTGCCGTCTACCCAGGTCGCGGA